>JASWHV010000001.1:136107900-137307900 GCA_030760725.1 Neostapfia colusana | reverse complement strand
TGACTTGTTGCTGCTTGTAAGTAGTTAGGTCTTCGTTCGGAAGGAGGAAGTCGAGCACCTCCGGAGTCTCCTCGGCTTCAGCGACTACACGTTAATGAATATGCACATAAGTTAACTTAAATGCAATGTGTAAACTTGAATACATAATTACTAATAACTCTAGCTAGCCCTCCCCTTTGGTTCTGAAATTTTTATGGTGGCTTGGTAGGGTCCTAACCAGAGTCTTGACCAAGTTTCATTTGAAACAAAGTTCATTTGAACCTTGTACAAATAAAAGCCCATTTGGTCAATATTTGAGCCTCTAAGTAATTCCAGGGGTTTTCATGGATCCAACCATTACTTTATGAAAACTAGAATTTAAGTTGGTTTTAATGGAATTGATTTCATGTCATTTTAAGAATTCTACTGAAAGTTATGCCCTAAATAAGATTTGAGAAAATATGAAAAATGTTTCGGTACATTTTTCTATTTTCTCAGGGCAGTTCACTTAATCACCCCATTAGGGGGACTAAATGAACTTGGATGAGTCTGAGAATTTTATTGTGACTCAAGGGTTTTCCAATAAACCTCTCAGCCAAATTTCAGAATTTTTAATGAAGTAATTCTCCAGATAAAATTCCCAACAGTTTAAATTTTAGGGAATTAATTCTGGAAAACTATTAAGTTTCATGAGCTGAAATTGGTATTGCTGGAAAGTACTCAGAATTCTGAGTTCAGCAAAATTTGGTTCACTGAATTTGAGCTTCCTAGCAAGAGTTCTATGCATTTGAAGTTGAACTAAACTGGAACATCCCCCAAAATGTTTAAACTCCTGTGGGTGGGGCCCACTCCTTAACCTGGCCCACTGGGAAAGCGGCCACACCGCGGCCCACGGGGTTTTACCCGCGCTGCCGCACTGAATCCCGGCCGCAAACGGATCCTCGCGCGAGACCTGAGGCTGACCGGTGGACCCGACCCCACCTTCGTCTACCTCGCGCTCTCCCGCAGCTCCCGCGGCGGTGCTTCGCCGGAGTCCTCGCCCCCGGCCGTTTTGCTGCACGACCTTCGACGGTTCTCGCCGCCTGGGTCTAACTTGACTCGGAGAACACGCTGGTGCCCTCACCGAAGCTCGGTGATGGCCGGAACCCTGCGCGCGACGGCGACAGTGGTTCTCTCTACTCCGGCGATGTCGCCTGGGCTACTCAGGGCCTCATTCTTCAAACGGTTTGCTCCTACAGCTCCGCTGTGGCATGCTGAGCATGAATATGAGCTCGGTTGGCCATGGAAATGGCCGGAGCTACGTGCTCACCGTCGACCTAGGCCCAATATCGGTTGTGACCAGAAAAACTCGATAACCAGGGTCTATACTCCACGGTTCTTCGTACTTCTTGATCCTAGATGGTCGTGGTAGGGTGTAGATCATGTGTGTAGCTCGGTATACCCGGTGATGCGCTAATACCCACGAATTTCCGGATTTGGTATGGCTCGGCCTTAAGAACACAGAAACATTCCCTGGGAAAATTCTCCCACGACGGTGTATGAAATGCTGAACGGCATGGACGAGCAGGACCAGAACCTTATGGCGGTTGTTTCTTGTGTTGATCGTCGGACACGAGGGAGCCTGTGTTGTCCGGGCGCCGGCGATCAGAGGGCGGCGAACTCAGGGCGCACCGCTTCGGATGTGTGCGGGTGGAACAGGGAGAATGGGGAGGGGATTCATGCAGACCAGGGTGCAATCGAGTGTATTATAGCCGGCGTCCTCATCCCCTGAGCAGGAGGTGGCGCGGCGGCCGTGTTGGGACGGGGTCGATCCCGTGCGCTGGCGCCCGCAGAGGTGTTCGACCGAGTGACTGAGTCGGTTTGATCCCTGTGTGGCTGACCAGTGGGCCCTCTTCTCCCCTCTAATTCTTTCTTCCCCTTCTGCTGTAAATATCCCCAGCTACTAAACATTAAATGAGAGACTTAGTCCCCAAGTCTTGGTTTGAATTTGAGTTCTCAAATTTAAACTTTGTTTGGCTAAATTTGCTTCATGTTTGAACTGAAATCCAAATTCAGTTTTGAATTCTTGCAAATTTAGCTCCCGACAAGATGAACTCCAATGGGGATGAGAATTGGTGGGCTAACTCAGAAAAATGTGCTGAGTTTTAATATGAAGCTAACTTTTGAACCCAAATGCTGAAAGTTGCTACAATTTGAATTTACATTCAAATTGGCCTCTTTTGAATTGTCTCCAAAAGTGCCTCAAAAAGTATTGGATTTGCATGAAATTTGGCCTGAACCTTCCCAAGACTTTTTAAGTTCTAGGGGTGAGCTCAACCTCTCCTGCTCATGTGTGGAAATCCTACTTTGTGAAAGTTAGGGTTTTTCCTCTCTAATCATCCTTTTGATGGAGGTTACTTGCTCTTCCCCAATCTTCACAAGATACCCACAACAAAAACTGTGGTGTTGTGAGGTGATGAAAATTTTTTGTTAAGTCCCCTTTTCTTAGGCTTTTACATCCCTCCCCCCTTAAAAGAATCTCGTACCGAGATTACAAAAGAAGAGACAGCAATGTAATAGGGACTTACCCGTGCTGAGACGCCATGAACTCTGGGTAATTTGAGCGAAGGAATTCCTCGCTCTCCCATGTCGCTTCTTCGGCGGTGTGGGTTACTCCAGAGTATCTTGTAGAACCACAACGTTCGGCTACGCGTGGTCCGGGCCTTCTCATCCATAATTGCCACCGGATACTCATCATACGTCAGGTCCGGTTGCAATTCACCGATTTCTTCGGTAGGAACAGCGGCTGTATGCTTCAGACCTTTTCGCAGTTGCGAAACATGGAAAACGTTATGAACACCAGCAAGAGATGCCGGTAGCTCCAGTCTATAGCCGCTGGTCCGCACTTCTCGGTGATAGCATAGGGTCCAATGAAACGGGGAGCGAGCTTCCCCTTCACACCGAACCGGTGCGCGCCCTTCATCGGAGACACATGGAGGTACACGTGCTCTCCGATGTCAAAGTGCAGCGGTCTCCGCCTCTTATCAGCGTAGCTTTTCTGCCGGGATTGAGCGGCCTTCAAGTTGTCTTGAATCATACGAACGCGCTCTTCGGCGTTGTTCACCATGTCAACCCCGTATGTGACCCTTTCACCGGACTCGCACCAGTTTAATGGGGTGCGGCATTTTCGACCGTAGAGAGCTTCATATGGTGCCATTTTGATACTCGCCTGATAGCCGTTATTGTATGAGAATTCCTCCAACGGTAGGTGATCATCCCAGTTCCTATCGTGGTGGATGGCACATGCTCTCAACATGTCTTCCAGTACTTGATTTACCCTCTTTGTTTGGCCATCGGTCTGAGGGTGATAGGCGGAGCTTCTAATCAGTTTAGTACCCAAAGCAGCGTGCAACTGCTCCCAAAAGCGAGATACAAATAATGCACCTCGATCTGAGACGATGGTCTTGGGTACCCCATATAAGCATAGACTCTTTGCTATGTACAGCTCCGCATATTTGCCGGCATTGTAACGTGTATGCACCGGGATGAAGTGAGCCGTCTTGGTTAACCGGTCAACGATTACCCAAATGGAATCATGCTTGTTGGATGTTAGGGGTAATCCCACAATGAAATCCATGCTCACATCTTCCCATTTCCATGCCGGGATCTCCAGTGGTTGCAGCAGCCCTGATTTATTCATATGATCAGCTTTTACTCCTCTACACGTATCGCACTCGGATACGTACTTCGCTACCTCCCGCTTCATCCGTGTCCACCAAAATTTCTTTTTCAAATCTTGATACATTTTGTTGCTGCCCGGATGAATGGGCTATTTATACAAGTGAGCTTCATCAAGGATCTTCTTCCTCAGTTCCATATCCCGGGGTACGACTATGCGGTCATTGAACCATAGCGTCCCCTCATCATCTTTCCGGAAACACTTGATATCCCCATTGTCTATCCGTCTCCGGAGATGTGCCATACCCTTATCAATCTTCTGAGCTGCAATGATGTCCTCCCTAATAGTAGGGACGAGGGCAAGGTTGTAGAGCGATCCATAAGGAACCAAGTATAAACTCGGCTCTTCCTACTCCACCGGTGTAATGGTGAGGTGATGGACATGTGATTTCCGACTCAGCGCGTCGGCAACCACATTCGCCTTGCCGGGGTGGTAATGAATCTCAATTTCATAATCTTTGATTAGTTCTAACCACCTCATTTGCCTCATATTCAGCTCCTTCTGGGTGAAGATGTACTTTAAGCTCTTGTGGTCATTGTAGAGATGCACCAAATTCCCCAGGAGATAGTGCCTCCACATTTTCAGCGCCAAAACCACTGCAGCAAGCTCAAGATCATGAGTTGGATAGTGCTTCTCATGGTTCCGAAGTTGGCGTGAGCCATAGGCGACCACACGTCCTTCCTGCATCAACACGAAGCCGAGCCCAATACCAGACGCGTCACAGTACACGTCAAAGGGCTTGGTTGTATACGGTTGAGCTAAGACCGGGGCTGTTGTGAGATGCTTCACCAATGCTTGGAACGCTCCTTCACACGCCGTGTTCCAAACATATTCCGTTCCCTTCTTTAGAAATTCTGTCATCGGTTTAGCAAGCTTGGAGAAGCTTGGAATGAATCTCCGATAGTATCCCGCTAACCCGAGGAAGCTTCTGACTTCATGAGCTGAAGTGGGAGCTTTCCATTTCAGCACTTACTCTATCTTGCTTGGGTCAACCGCAATGCCTTCCGTGGAGATGATATGTCCCAAGAATGGCACTTGGCTGATCCAAAACTCGCATTTGCTGAACTTGGCGTAGAGCTTGTGGTCTCGCAATCGTTGAAGAACGATCCTCAAGTGTTCGACATGTTCGGCTTCTGTCTTGGAGTAAACCAAGATATCATCGATGAACACTACCACAAACTTGTCCAGCTCCGGCATGAACACCGAGTTCATGAGATACATGAAATGGGCTGGAGCATTTGTGAGACCAAAAGACATGACGAGATATTCATATAATCCATATCTCGTCGAGAAAGCCGTCTTCGGGATATCCTCTGCCCGGATCTTTATCTGACGATATCCAGAGCGAAGGTCCATCTTGGAGAACACACTTGCCCCCACAAGTTGATCAAAAAAAATGTCAATGCGGGGCAGTGGGTACTTATTCTTGATGGTGACGATGTTGAGCGGCCGGTAGTCCACACACAGCCTCAAGGTTTCATCCTTCTTCTTCACGAACAGTGCGGAGCATCCCCAAGGCGAGGAACCCGGCCTAACGAAACCCTTGCTCAACAGATCATTGAGCTGCTCCTTCAGTTCATCCATCTCATTCGGAGCCATTTTGTATGGTCTCCGTGATATGGGCTTAGTCCCGGGTGCAAGTTCAATCTTGAACTCGACATCCCGCTCAGGTGGCATGTCCGGAAGATCATCCGGGAACACGTCGGGGTACTCCCGGACTACGGGGATGTCCTCTAACTTGAGAGCTTCAACATTATTGATCGCTGAAACCTCCCGGACTGGATTATCTAATAGGAGGGACTGCGGATGGTGTAATGGGGAGTTGAGGTGAACCGTCCGTGATAAAGTTTCCAGGACAGCGCCATGGTAGCTTAGCCATGACATTCCTAAGATTGCATCAATCTTCTGCCCCTCAAGAATAATCATAGTGGTGGGATATATCTTCCCACCTAAGCACAGTGGTGCTTTCGGAATCATCATAGTTGCTGAAATCTTTCCTCCCTGTGAGCAGATCATGTAAGAACACTCGGTTGGAAAGGCTTCTAGCTGATGCTTAACCACATAGGATGCACTTATGAAGTTGTGGGTTGCACCAGAATCAAACAATATGATGATGGCTTGATTGTCGAGAGTGAACGTACCCGCCAGCACGTTGTCTCCCTCCGGGGCGTCCTCATTGTCGAGGTGGCGAACGCCCCCAGTTCGCTGACCAACCTTCTTGACCGGAGGTTGGCCTCGAGCACCGCCCTAGAATTGGGCTTGCCCGCTGCTTTGCTGCCCCTGGGGACAGTCCTTCGCGAAGTGGCCCGCCTGGCCACACGTGAAGCAATTGAAGCGGGGTGGTCCCCCGCTGATCGGTGGACGGAAACCCGGGGCGCGTTGTGACGGTGGAAACGCCCGGGGTGTCATCTGCTGCTGCTGCTGCTGTTGTTGCGGTCGCGGTGGTGGCATCGGCGGTTGAAACGGGGGTGACTGAAAAGTACGTCCCCCGAACCGCTGAGGTCGCGCCAGTGGATGCCACTGCTGTCCGGATGGTGTCCGATACACCATGCGGTACTTCTGGGGAGCGCCACCCCCACTGCTGGGTGGAGCGTTGCGCTTCCGCTGCTCAGCTTCCAACTCCCGCTGAGCGTCCTCTTGCATAATTGCGGCATTGACAAGGTCGTTGAAGGTGCCACGATTCCACTGAACGAGATGCGTCTTCATCTCGGGGTGTAACCCCCGATAGAAGTGCTCCCGCTTCTTCTCCTCGGTGGAGACGTAGCCTGACGCATATTGCGCCAGATGGTTGAAGGCACGGGAGTAGTCATGGGCACTCCTCCCGCCCTGCTTCAGTTCCAAGAATTCTTGGAACTTCCTCTTCATTATCCCGGGAGGGATATGATAGGCGCGGAATGCCTCCCGGAACTCTTCCCATTCCACGGCATGGCCAGCCGTACGTGAGGCGACATAGTTCGCCCACCACGCACCAGCGGCACCGTGAAGCTGCTGCGCTGCGAACAGAGTCTTCTGCCGCTCTGTACATTGGAGCAGCCCGAACTTGGACTCGATGGTCCGCTGCCAGTTATCGTCCTCCAGTGGTTCTTCAGCTTCTGTGAACACTGGAGGGTGCGTACTCATGAAGTCCGAGTACGACACCTCACGAGGCTCACGGGGCCCCCTCTCTTGAGCCCCCCCCCCCGCCTGGGACGTATTCTGCACGATCGTGCGGAGCAGGTCGGTCTGCTCCTCACGACCTCCCACCAGTGCCGCTATTGCATCCGCTAGAGTAAGCGGAGGCGGCGGTGGTGGCTGCTGCTGCGGGGTGCTGTCGTAGGCAGGTGGCTGGGAGTCATCGCCTCCCTGCTCGCTAGAGCCACCAACCTCGTGCGTGGTCCTAGTGCGAACCATCTGCAACCATACGACAATAAACATCAGTCCCGCAACATATTTCATGCAGTCAAATGAAATAGGCGTAAAAACATAATGACAATAAAACATGCGATACACCTCGTATATAGATAATGTAATAACTTTGCACAAGATACACCATTACCAGACCAAATACAAGCTCGTTTAATCCAACTTGATGAACCTCCTCTTTGGAAGCTCCCACAACTAGGTTTGGTCACTACTAGACGTTACTATCGCGTTGTCATCACGTATACCACCCTTTTACCTTCAATACGACACAAACATGGTCTCTAGTAAAAGAAACTTGAGTGAGACCTATACTCAAATCTTTCACTAGTTGAAGATAACCTCTCATGAATATGTTCTACCCCATTGGAAGTAATCAAACCCCCTCTAGGGTACCACATCTCTCACATGAGTTCAACTGTCATTCCTCTGTCAGAATGAACGGTTTCTACATATCCGAGATTTTGATCTGGTTCTGGGAATTTTCATGACTCAAGCTGAATACCAAAGTTAAATTTAACTTCAGTATCTTTCCAACGAGTACTTATTTACCCTCATATCATCTCTGGTTCAAAAGTTAGGGTGATTCAAAGTCAATAGAATTTCTGGAAGAATTTCAACAGCCCCTCCTTTGGGAAGTTGCTGTTTCCAACTCTTGTTTCCACTAAGTTCTGTGCTGAAATTACAGAAACTTTGAATTGCAAAGACATAACACATCTCCTACCCTTTATAAAGATGTATCATATGACAATTTTAGATTTTTCTACTGGGAGTTATGTTTGAAAAACAGAACAGTCCAGAGAGTGTTTAACTCTGTCCTGATTCTGGACAGTTTACATTCCTCTGGTATTTAAGCCATCTTAAGGTGTGTTTCAGCTCTGAAAGTCTACAACAAAGTTGTAGAGTACTCGAGTACCTTTCCAGAACTATATACCACACCTCTCTGGGCTAAAAGACCTGTGAGTTATGCCCTGCTGAAGATCAGCAAACTTGCTGCCCAAAACAGAGCACTCTGTTTTTCAATCTTTTGGAACTACATTCATCACTATCCCATTTTTCTACCCAACCAGGGTCCTAAATGTTGAACCTAGTGATTTTAATTCCTTGTTATCATTATTTTTTTCATGCATATGCCTATGATATCTCGGTACTACGTTCCTCACAAAAGAAAATCCTAACCGGATTATACCGGCATATACGTCTCAAGTGTGGCACTAAACGGTCTCTCGCACACGTTTTCTACACGGATACATACATGGTTAGTACCTGCAGAAGACCAAACAATAGTGATGCACTCAAAGGTTGTGTTTCCATTTCAGGCAGGACCATATTTGAAATTTAAATGCAAACACCCGTATCATTGTCATACAGTCGTCCTTGAGTTAAGTCACGTCTCAAGGTACGTGATCGTGTTTCAACACCACACGACGGGGAACCCGAGTAGATCATGAACGGGTCGTCATGGTTGGGAATGTTATCAACCCAACGGATACCACCTACTGCTCTACAGAGCACGCCGATGGCAAGCGTTGTGTATGTCCTCCTGGGCTATTTCTAGACGAACACACTCTCGCGTTACTGACCACGCGATGGGGTCTCCACTTACTTGCCTAATGCACGCTAGGGATCAACTTTTCATATGAACTCAGGAACATGAAGAGTCCAAGAGTTTCATATTGACGTCTCACACCAAGCTGTGATACCTACCCCTGAACCACGTTCCTCGTCAGGGGAGCTAACCGAAATTGAACTGCTTTCGGTGGCGTTCCTTACCATTCTTACCAGAGCGTAGGTGCGTCGTTACATAATTAAAAATTCAGAATTATAACACATAACTTAGTCTTGCCCCTTTAAATAACTATGCTAATATAGTCCTTATTTGGGCAACTACTGACTCCTCACCGTAACCCTAAGTTTTCCCGTAATACAGTCCTTAAGTACTGTGCTATCACCAACCTGGCTCTGATACCAGGCTGTGGCGAACCGGGATCCGCTCATCCAGGATCGCAGAGGGTGGTGCCGCACGATGCGACACCCGACAGCACACGTCATAAGGACATAATATATTACATGGGAAACCAACTGAACTGTACAAACAGGTACAAACTTCAGTTACAAACTATTGTTTATATTACAGAACGGAAGTCTAAATTATACAACTCACGCCCACCCATCTAGCAAAGGTCGGTTTCCCAGACCAGGGCAACCCACACTAGCTGCACGTCTCAGCTCAGCGCGGCGTGTACGGCTCCCACTCAGCCGTGGTCCCCGACGAAGGGTAACCCTCGCCAGTGGACTCGTAACCCGAGTCCGTGGGTGGCTCCTCACCTGAAAAACACTTAAGAAACAACTGTAAGCACGAGGGCTCAACAAGACTTAACCGACTCACCTAGGCATGAAACTCTACATGAGGTGTACAATGAACATGGGATGGTAGAATTTCAGCAAACGGGCGCGCCTATAGTTGATCCTTAGTTCATCTTTTAGCCACAAGTTAACAGTTTATGAATCTGAAATTTAGTAAGCAATATTTGGTGGCACACATGTAACAATACAATTATATCATACAGCAGAATTGAATCAAAACATTCCATAAATTATCTACGTTACGATGCAGTGAACAAGCGGTACTCGTCACCGCGAGGGACGGCGAATCGACTCGATATACACCTGCAGGGATACCCAAAGAGCACATCACGTACGCCCACCCGTGGAGCTGCAAGACACGCTCACTCGATGTTGTACAAGACAACCTTTTACCCAACAGCCCAAACGTCGAACCGGTCGCACCGAAACGAGCAGGAGGTTCCCCACACGGAGCATCTCTCTATGCCCGTTAGCAGATTTCCACCTTGCTGCCCTCAGCCTACACCTATAAATCGGTGCGTTATGCCTCGACGACCGGAGGTTTAGGCTACATCGGTTTATCGGGGCCCATATATCCGATATGCCTTCGGTACGTTCAATACTTGTTCAGCAGGGCTGCACACGGATCGGTCCTCAATCAACCCGGACAGGCTGCGCACACAAGACTTCCTCTTGCTGCGCCCTAGCCCCTGCCTAGTCTCATTTTCATTACTACAGTGATCTCACATCACTCGAACCAAACCCGTGTGTCCCAAGCCTAACTCGCGAGTAGATTCCAACTACTCGACTTGTACCGAAGTCCTATGAATCATTAAGCATAGCCTGTCTACTCGAGGTCTTAGACACTACCCTCACTCTTAGGGAAAAATTCTGGTTATGCAAGTGGGGTTCCATTCATCCTACACCTAATGCACATTCATACTTCACACTAGACATGTGAACAAAGCAAAAACTTTATAAAGGAGGTTAATGCAAACCAGGGCTTGCATTATTGCTGCTGGTCAGTAGTTAGGTCTTCGTCCAGAAGGAGGAAGACGAGCACCTCCGGAGTCTCCTCCCCTTCAGAGACTACACGTTAATGAATATGCACATAAGTTAACTTAAATGGAATGTGTAAAGTTGAATACATAATTACTAATAACTCTAGCTAGCCCTCCCCTTTGGTTCTGAAATTTTTATGGTGGCTTGGTATGGTCCTAACCAGAGTCTTGACCAAGTTTCATTTGAAACAAAGTTCATTTGAACCTTGTACAAATAAAATCCCATTTGGTCAATATTTGAGCCTCTAAGTAATTCCATGGGTTTTCATGGCTCCAACCATTACTTTATATAAACTAGAATTTAAGATGGTTTTAATCGAATTGGTTCCATGTCATTTGAAGAATTCTACTGAAAGTTATGCACTAAATAAGATTTGAGAAAATCTGAAAAATATTTCTGTACATTTTTCTATTTTCTCAGGGCAGTTCACTTAATCACCCCATTAGGGGGACTAAATGAACTTGGATGAGTCTGAGAATTTAACTGTGACTCAAGGATTTTGCAATAAACCTCTCAGCCAAATTTCAGAATTTTTCATGAAGTAATTCTCCAGATAAAATTCCCTACAGTTTAAACTTTAGGGAATTAATTGTGGAAAACTATTAAGTTTCATGAGCTGAAATTGGTATTGCTGGAAAGTACTCAGAATTCTGAGTTCAGAAAATTTGGTTCACTGAATTTTGAGCTTCCTAGAAAAAGTTCTATGCATTTGAAGTTGAACTAAACTGGAACATCCCCCAAAATGTTTAAACTCCTGCAGGTGGGGCCCACTCCTTAATCCGGCCCACTAGTAAAGCGGCCACACCGCGGCCCACGGGGTTTTACCCACGCTGCCGCACTGAATCCCGGCCGCAAACGGATCCCCGCGCGAGACCAGAGGCTGACCGGTGGACCCGGCCCCCCTTCGTCTACCTCACGCTCTCCCGCAGCTCCCGCGGCGGTGCTTCGCCGGAGTCCTCGCCGCCGGCCGTTTCGCTGCACGACCTTCGATGGTTCTCGCCGACTGGGCCTAACTTGACTCGGATAACACGCTGGTGCCCTCACCGAAGCTCGGCGATGGCCGGAACCCTGCCCGCGACGGCGACAGTGGTTCTCTCTACTCCGGCGATGTCGCCCGGGCTACTCAGGGCCTCATTCTTCAAACGGTTTGCTCCTGCAGCTCCGCTGTGGCATGCTGAGCACGAATATGAGGTCAGTTGGCCATGGAAATGGCCGGAGCTACGTGCTCACCATCGACCTAGGCCCGATATCGGTTGTGACCAGAAAAACTCGATAACCAGGGTCTATACTCCACGGTTCTTCGTACTTCTTGATCCTAGATGGTCGTGGTAGGGTGTAGATCATGTGTGTAGCTCGGTATACCCAGTGATGCGCTAATACCCATGAATTTCCGGATTTGGTACGGCTCGGCCTTAAGAACACAGAAACATTCCCTGGGAAAATTCTCCCACGATGGTGCATGAAATGCTGAACGGTATGGACGAGCAGGACCAGCACCTTATGGCGGTTGTTTCTTGTGTTGTTCGTCAGACACGAGGGAGCCTGTGCTGTCTAGGCGCCGGCGATCAGAGGGCGGCGAACTCAGGGCGCGCCGCTTCGGATGTGTGCGGGTGGAACAGGGAGAATGGGGAGGGGATTCACGCAGACCAGGGTGCAATCGAGTGTATTATAGCCGGCGTCCTCATCCCCCGAGCAGGAGGTGGCACGGTGGCCGTGTTGGGACAGGGTCGATCCCGTGCGCTGGCGTCCGTAGAGGTGTTCGACCGAGTGACTGAGTCGGCTTGATCCCTGTGTGGCTGACCAGTGGGTCCTCTTCTCCTCTCTAATTCTTTCTCCCCCTTCTGCTGTAAATATCCCCAGCTACTAAACATTGAATGAGAAACTTAGCCCCCAAGTCTTGGTTTGAATTTGAGTTCTCAAATTTAAACTTTGTTTGGCTAAATTTGCTTCATGTTTGAACTGAAATTCAAATTCAGTTTTGAATTCTTGCAAATTTAGCTCCCAACAAGATAAACTCCAATGGGGATGAAAATTGGTGGGCTAACTCAGAAAAATGTGCTGAGTTTGAATATGAAGCTAACTTTTGAACCCAAGTGCTGAAAGTTGCTACAATTTGAATTTACATTCAAATTGGCCTCTTTTGAATTATCTCCAAAAGTGCCTCAAAAAGTATTGGATTTGCATGAAATTTGGCCTGAACCTTCCCAAGACTTTTTAAGTTCTAGGCGTGAGCTCAACCTCTCCTATTCATGTGTGGAAATCCTACTTTGTGAAAGTTAGGGTTTTTCCCCTCTAATCATCCTTTTGATGGAGGTTACTTGCTCTTCCCCAATCTTCACAAGATACCCACAACAAAAACTGTGGTGTTGTGAGGTGATGAAAAAATTATTTGTTAGTCCGCTTTTCTTGGGCGTTTACAATGGTTTGTCTTGTGGTGAGAACATTTGCAATCCTTGTTGTCGTAGACGGGCCTAGCACCTATGTACTCGAATAGTTGTGACTCTATTTCCGCTAGTTCACAAATCATCTCTCGGTTTCGATCTTGTAAATATTTAATGTAATCTTCAGTTGGCTTGATTGGCGGTGGGTCAACCCATACACTACAGGATTCCCGTCAGCATACGACGGCCAAAACCGTCGTATATAAGGCAAAAGCCGTCGTATATAATCTATATACGACGGTAGTGGTTTATATACGACAGTTTGTGGCTGTCGTATATATCTTGTCGTATATAAACTTATATATGACGGCACCGTCCTATATAAGTTTATATATATGACGACCCGTTTCATAGAGAAGGGCCAGTGGGTTGGGCCTTTATATACGACGGTTCTGGGCCCTGGTTGTCGTATATAAGCTCTTATATACCACGGTCTAGGCCTAGCCATCGTATATAATTTAGGCTTATATACAACAGTCTGGGCCTAGCTGTCGTATATTATTTAGGCTTATATACGACGGCCCTGTATAGACACCGTCATATATAATTTATACAGGTTGCCGTACATAAGTTTTTCTATTAAAAAAAAGAAAATGGCTAACCTGGCTCGATGGCCAGCTATACATCCACAATCACAAACACAGCTTCACAAAACAGATTCACATTCAAAATCACAAGGTGCCATAGTACACATCCACAATCACGAAGTCTAATATCCACAATCAAGAATAAAATCACAACTCTATTCATTACTAGCCCCTCCACTATCTCCGGGGGCGAAGAATTCATCCTGCCGCGGCAAACCTAGCGCCCGTAGCTGCGGCGATGGAGTCTGAGCCTCCGTCCCTGATCCTTGCGAAACACGGTGACATATGTATAAGTTTACAACGGTGTTTTTGTATTCAATTGTTTAGTTGAACTTAATGTAACTTCTTTTTTGTACCTGTACTCCAGGAAACTGCTCCTGTGGTGGCGACGGCTGCAGCACGAACGACGGTGGCTGCCACAACGGTATCTGGATTTGCTGCCCTTGTTGTCGAGCAAGCGCCTGTCATTTCAAACATTACAATTTACAAAACCGGTTGAAATGCAATGTAATTAAAGTACAATTGTATGTTTCTTACTCACATTGCCGCTTGCATCTGTGCCATATAGGACGCATGGTACGCCATGGCGGCCCTGTTGTTCTCTCGCTCTCTCGCGCCAAGGCCTCCTCCTGCCGGGCCAAGCTCTCCCGAAGCGCCATGACCTCGAGATCTCTCTCGGTGACACGTGTAAGTGCATCTAGGCATCCCCGTAGGTTTTGGATGATTGATAATGACAAATTAAGAGACTAATGAGCTGAGATGATCATAAGCACAGGACATTTCCAAGGCGGGCACCTAAACTCTCAAAAGAAAAGGAAAAAGATGAAGAACGGCGTCGAAGACTCGAAGAGTAGAAATTAGGGTTTCACTTGAGTCTTTAGTAGGCTAGCCGTGTAAAAGAAAGAGTGTGTGTGTCAAGTGCATTGAGATCATTGAAGAGAGCTCAAAGCGTTAGAAGTGTCAAATCCTTAGTGGAGAGAGGTAGAGAGGTAAAGTTGGGCAGGCCGGACTTGTCCGGGGGAAGAGACCGGACTAGTCCGGAAGTCCTACGGCTTAGTCCGTTTTAGGGCGGACTAAGAGTTCCTGACTGAGAACAGACCTGCCCGTTTTGGACGGACTAGTCCCTTTCTCTCTAGGTGGGAGTGTTTTTGGGGCTAAGTCCTGGTAGACCGGACTTATCCACCTGAGTGGCCGGACTAGTCCGGGCTAGCCAGACTTGTCCGTTTTCACACGGACTAAGAGTTCCTGTGTGAGTTCGGGCTAGTCCGTTCTAAGGCGGACTAGTCCGTATGGGTGTGAGATGAGAGCTCCCACGGCTAAGTCTTGGTGGACCGGACTTGTCCGCCTTAGTGACCGGACTAGTCCGGGTCCTCCAGACTTGTCCGTTCTCACCCTGACAAATAGTTCCTTTGTGAGATTGGACTAGTCCGGTGTGAGGCGGACTAGTCCGGACTTTCGGTAGGTGGCAACGGTTGACTTCGGGACTTCTATGAAAGGAGATGCCCCGACGTCATTTAAAAAACCTGGAACCCTAGCGCCGCCACAGTGATCCAAGAGCCCCCCTAATCCTTCTCTCTTGCCTACTCACCCTCTAGAGCCAATTCTTAAGTGAATTTGGGTGTATGAGAAGAGGAGAAGGAAGAACTTCGCGTTTAGGCCCTTGGAGTGATCTCGTGCACTTGGTGTGATCTGTGGCTTGTGAGATATGTGAAGTTTGTGGAAGTGATCAAGTGGGAGCCTCGGATTGTGAGCAGCCCCAAAACTTTGTAAGTTCACCCTTGAGATAGTGAAGAACCGGGTTGGCCTTAGTGGTGACTTGGTGAGGAAAGGGTTGTTAGACCCGGTCCTTTATGGACTCCTCAACGGGGACGTAGATTCCTGAGTGGAATCGAACCTCGGGAAAAAATCCTCAGTGTCTCTCTTGCATGTACATTTCTTTGAAGATCAAGATTGCTTAGGGTTTGTTTTAATTATTTCACTATACATCGTCACACTCTTGCAATTCATTTCAATATTCTATCACACTTGTCGTATAGAAGTGCTACTTGTCTCATCCACATCTTGTTAAACTAAAATTTGGAGAAAAACCCTTAAAAATCAAGTTTTAGATCTTTCCGGCAGTTTGACTGGACTAGTCCGCCTCCAAGGTAGACTAGTCCGGCCTTTTAGGGCTTTCCAGCAGGTTGATCAGACTAGTCCACCCCTGAGCCAGACTAGTCCGGCTCCTGAGTTCTAATATCGTTTAATTAAGTCATTTCAGGTATTTTAGCCTATTCACCCCACTCTATGCAATTTCAATTGGTTTCAGAGCAGGTCTCTCCATCAAGAGTCTAACCACTCGGAGAGAAGATGGCCAGAGTGGAGGAATACGAGATTCCATCGACGTCACAAGGTGACAACACATATGACAAGAAAAAGGACACGGATGTGCTGCAAGACCACTCGAGTGACGATGAAGAAGTTCGCCAGCTCAAGGCACGACTTCGCGAGAAGCTAGGTCACTCAAATAAAGAGAAGAAGAAGCCGCAGGATCAAGAAAGGAGTGGTCAACCGGACTACTCCCAATATCCTTTCAACTATGAACGATTAACTTCCAACAATCACTACTTATCTATTCCTCTGGGCAAACCTCCTCAATTCAATGGAAATGATTACTCAATGTGGAAGCATAATATGAAGATGCATCTAATATCCTTAAACCTTAGCTTGTGGCAAATTGTCTTAACAGGTGTCCATCTTCCAAGAAATGAAGAAGATGTTACCCCGGAGCAAGCCATTCTACTTTATCGCAATGCTCAAGCAGTTGGGGTGATCACCTCATCCTTAACTCGAGAAGAGTTCAACCGAGTCGATGGATTAGAGGTGGCCAAAGACATATGGGATACACTGAAGACAACACATGAAGGAAATCGAGTCATTAGGGAAGCCAAGATCGAGATGATTGAAGGAGGGCTTGGGAGGTTCACCATCATGGATGGTGAGTCCCCTCAAGACATGTACGACCGTCTCAAGATCCTCGTCAACAAGATCCGATCTTATGGATGCACCCGGTGGACGAATCATGAGGTGGTGAATAGGATGCTTCGGGCATTCATGCCTCGAAACATTGCTCTTTGCTCCTTGATTCGTGAGAGCCCGGGATATGATCAAATGATCCCGGAGGAAGTGCTTGGAAGAATCATCAACAACGAGATGATGGAGAAGGAAGCCATATTCTACAGCGACCTCCAAAGGCTCGCCTCCTCAAAGAAGAAAGATGTTGCTTTCAAAGCAACATCCTCATCACAAGACTTCAAAGCAAGTGATGACGAGGGTCTCTACACCGATGAAGAAGAGGCGCTCTTCATCAACAAATTCAAGAGGATGATGAGAAGAAGGAAGGGGAGCAACCATTATGAGAACAAGAACAAGGAAAGGTCCAAGCCCAAGATGAAAAGAGCATGCTACAACTGTGGTGAATATGGACACTTCATTGTGGATTGTCCATATGAAGAGTGTAAGAAGAAGAAAGATGGCAAGTCTCAAGAGAAGAAATTCTTCAAGAAGAATAAGCCATCAAGACATGCTCACCTTGGGAAGGAATGGGACTCAAACGAAGACTCATCCTCCGAGGATGAAGAGAAAGTGGCAACACTTGCCATTGGAAGGAGCAAGCTCTTCTCAACAATTGAAGACTTCAAGTCTACATGTCTCATGGCTAAGGAGGGTAGAAGAAAGGTTAAATCTAAACCATCCTCCTCTACCTCTTCACTTGATAGCTTTGATAGTGGTAGTGATAATGAATCCATGCTTAAGGATCTAAGTAGGAGCACCTTGAAAAAGATGAGATTGCTGCCGGGAGAAATCTTTGAGAAGGATGAACTCATCAACCGTCAAGAATACATGCTCATCCTTGAAAAGGAGAGATGTCATGAGCTTGAAGAGCTCCTTGAGTTTGAAAGGGAAAGAAGCAAGGCACTTGAGCGTAAACTCGCTTTGAGCAAGGAAACTTGCTCAAATCTTGAAGACACAATTGTTGTGCTCAAGGATGAAATTGTTAACTTGACAAAAGTCAACAAGACCCTTGAAACACAAGTTGAGTTTCTCAAGATCAATGCACCTTATTCCTCTATGATTTCACCCTCCTCAAAGAAATATCCCGAAGCAACTAAAACTTGCAAGTGCTCAAACTTAATTCTAAAACTCAAAGATGAACTTAAGTTGGCACAAAATAAGCAGTCACCAAAAGGTGGTTTCTTTGACTAGGAAAAAGTGGCATATGCACGAAGTGCATATACCAAAGTAAGATCTCCACATGTCAAAGATAGTCTTGGCTATTCTCGGGAGTGGAGGCAACATGATAAAACTCCGAAGAAGAGAAAAGACTTGATTGTTTTTGTCAAGGAAGGTTCATCCAACAAAGAAAATGTAAAGAACATTGCAAACTCATCTAACATGCCTAAAAATAAACCTTATCCTTTGTTTCATGATTTTGATGCCTCATATGTTTTATTGAGAAACAAATTTGGAAAGATCTATGCTAGGTATGTTGAGCCACTCCGCAAGAGTCCAAAACCTTGTGTGTGGGTGCCCAAGTGCCTCTTGACTAACATGAAAGGACCCAACCCCGCTAGGGTACCAAAAGGTAAGGCATAACTCTATTTTATAGGCATACTCCTCCGGTGGATCAAAATGGGTGCTTGACAGTGGATGCACAAACCATATGACCGGAGAGAGAAGGATGTTTGTTGAATATGAGGAAAACGAAGATCCAAGTGAAGGAATATATTTTGGGGACAATAGCCAAGGGAAAATTCTTGGCACCGGTAAAATTGTTATCTCTCCCCATCATACTCTCTCAAATGTTTTGCATGTTGACTCCCTTGATTATAACCTTCTATACATATCCCAACTATGTGATAAAGGTTATAATTTTATTTTCACTAACGAGGGTGTGACTGTCTTGAGAAGAAGTAATAACTCAATCACCTTTAAGGGCGTGCTCAAGGGAAAGCTTTACCTTGTGGATTTTACCACGGATAAAGCTCAACTTGACACGTGCTTAATGGGAAAGACTAACATGGGATGGTATTGGCATAGAAGGCTAGCCCATGTTGGGATGAAGAACTTGCAAAAACTTCTCAAGGGAGAACACATTCGAGGCTTGAAAAATTTTGTTTTTGATAAGGACATGCCATGTAGTGCTTGTCAAGCCGGAAAGCAAGTTGGAGCTCAACATCCATCCAAAAATGTCATGACAACCACAAGACCCTTGGAGCTATACTTCATATGGACCTTTCGGCCCAATTGCCTATATAAGCATCGACGGTAACAAATATGGTCTTGTTGTTGTAGATGATTATTCTCGTTTCACTTGGGTGTTCTTTTTGCATGATAAAGGAGAAACTCAAGGTGTGCTCAAGAAATTCTTGAGAAGAACTCAAAACGAGTTCTCCTTAAGAATTAAGAACATAAGGAGCGATAACGGCACCGAGTTTAAGAACACTCAAATGGAAGAATACTTGGATGAAGAAGGTATCAAGCATGAGTTTTCAACCCCTTACTCCCTTCAACAAAATGGGGTTGCTGATAGGAAGAGTAGAACTCTCATTGAAATGGCAAGAACCATGCTTGATGAGTACAAGACGTCGGACCGGTTTTGGGCGGAAGCAGTTAACACCGCTTGCCATGCCATAAACCGGTTGTATCTTCATCGACTTTTGAAGAAGATGTCTTACGAACTTCTAACCGGTAACAAACCAAACATCTCGTATTTCCGTGTCTTTTGGAGCAAGTGTTATATTCTCAACAAGAAGCCTAGGACTTCAAAGTTTGCTTCAAAGTTCGATGAAGGTTTCTTGCTTGGTTATGACTCAAACACCTACGCCTATCGTGTTTTCAACAAAACTTCCGGAATCGTTGAAATAGCGAGAGACGTAGTATTTGATGAGACTAATGGCTCTCAAGTGGAGCAAGTTGATCAAAGTGTGCTAGATAAAGAAGAGGCTCCACAAGAAGCACTTAAAAGGATGGCACTTGGAGAAATTTTTCCTCAAGAACATCCTCAAGACTCAAATGATCATCCAACGAACGAAAATATGTCTCCCTCCCATGATCAAGCTCAAGATAAGCAAGGCCAACCTCAACAAGATCAAAACGATCAAAGTCAAGATAGAGGATTGGATCAAGGGGGAGATGAAGAAAAGAGTGATAATGAAGATGAAGATCAAAGAGTTCAACCACCTCATCCAAGAGTGCACCAAAGTGTTCAACGGGATCATCCCGTCGACAACATACTAGGAGATATCTCCAAAGGGGTGACCACTCGCTCTAGAATGGCTAATTTTTGTAAACATTACTCTTTTGTTTCCTCTTTGGAGCCCTGCAAGATAGAAGAAGCACTACAAGATCCAGATTGGGTGGTGGCCATGCAAGAGAAGCTCAATAATTTTTAAAGAAATCAAGTGTGGAAACTTGTAAAGCGAACCAACGCAAATGTTGTGGGAACCAAGTGGGTATTCCGCAACAAGCAAGACGAGTATGGGGTTGTAACAAGAAACAAGGCAAGACTTGTTGCAAAGGGATATGCACAAGTAGAAGGTTTGGATTATGATGAAACTTTTGCTCCTGTAGCTAGGCTTGAATCAATTCGTATCTTGCTTTCTTTTGCAACTCACCATGATTTCAAGCTATACCAAATGGATGTGAAAAGTGCTTTCCTTAACGGTCCAATCAAGGAGGAAGTGTATTTGGAGCAACCACCCGGATTTGAGGATGATAAGTATCCTAACCATGTCTTTAAACTTCGGAAAGCTCTCTATGGCCTCAAACAAGCCTATAGCTTGGTATGAGTGTCTTAGAGATTTTCTTATTTAAACTGGTTTTAGGATAGGAAAAGCAGACTATACACTCTTCACTAAGCATTATAACGATAATTTATTTGTGTGCCAAATATATGTCGATGACATTATATTTGATTCTACTAACAAAGCTTTTTGTGATGAGTTTTTAAAGATAATGACTGAAAGGTTCGAGATGTCAATGATGGGGGAATTGAAGTTCTTCCTAGGAAGGAACATTCATAAGTCAAACCAAGTATACTCAAGACATACTTAAGAGGTTCGACATGAACAAAGCCAAACCCATCAAGACTCCCATGGGAACCAACGGACATCTTGACCTTAATGAAGATGGTCCAAGTGTGGACCAAAAGGTATTTCGTTCCATGATAGACTCTTTACTTTACCTTTGTGCATCTAGACCCGACATAATGCTTAGTGTGTGTATGTGTGCACGGTTCCAAGCAGCTCCTAAGGAGTGCCACTTGACGCCCGTTAAGCGAATTCTTAGATATTTGGTTCGCACTCCTAACCTAGGACTTTGGTATCCCAGGGGATCCAAGTTCAATCTCATTGGATACTCCCATGCCGATTATGCCGGTTGTAAGGTAGATAGGAAGAGCACGTCAGGGACTTGTCAATTTCTTGGTAGGTCTTGGTTTCGTGTGTCTTCAAAGAAACAAAACTCCATTGCCCTATCCACAGCCGAAGCGCAGTGCGTCACAGCCGGGAGTTGTTGTGCACAACTCCTATGGATGCGACAAACTCTTAGGGACTATGGTTACACTTTGTGCCATATTCCACTCCTATGTGACAATGAGAGTGCCATCAAGATTGCTCACAATCCCGTGGAGCATTCTAGAACCAAACATATTGATATCCGTCACCATTTCCTGAGAGATCACTCTATCAAGGGAGATATCGTTATCTATCATGTTAGGAGTGAAAAGCAATTGGCGGACATCTTCACAAAACCCCTTGATGAGAAACACTTTTGTGACCTAAGGAGTGAACTGAATATCCTAGATTCTTGAAATGTTGCTTAAGTGTGCACATCTGGTTGTTGCTTGTTTATAAACTTCAAAAACCGCAAGTTTTCAACATACTACCCTAATCTCTCTTACTCTATGAAAACTATGTTCAAAAGGACCCTTTGTCAAATATGGTCATTGTTTGTTTGATGTATGCTTACTGACCATGTTTGCCAAAGACATTTGCAAAAATTTGTCCAAAAGGATCATATTCTTGAACTAAAACTCAAATTATATGAATTTCAGCTTGTAGCCGGACTAGTCCGCCTATGAGGCCGGACAAGTCCGGCCCCAGACAAGTCCAGCTCTGGTTCGTCAAATGGACTTGTCCGGACACTGAACCCGGACTAGTCCGACCCCACCAGACACGTGTCATCATCGGAGCTCACCCGTGTGGAAGAGATGAGGTCCGGCCCCACCACACACGTGTCGCCACCGGAGCTCACCCATGTGGAAGTTTGAGGTCCGGCCCTGCCAGACACATGTCGCCACCGGAGCTCACCCCTATGGAAGGGATGAGGTTCGGCCCCACAGGACATGTGTCACCACCGGAGCTCACCTCTATGGAAGGGATGAGGTCCGGGCCCGTGCGACACATGTCGCCACCGGAGCTCACCTCTGTGGAAGGGATGAGGTCCGGCCCCGCGGGATACGTGTCGCTACCGGAGCTCACCCCTGTGGAAGGGATGAGGTCCGGCCCCGCAGGACATGTGTCGCCACCGGAGCTCACCCCTTGGAAGGGATGAGGTCCGGCCCCGCAGGACACGTGTCGCCACCGGAGCTCACCCCTGTGGAAGGGATGAGGTCCGGCCCCGCGGGACACGTGTCGCCACCGGAGCTCACCCCTGTGGAAGGGATGAGGTCTGGTCCCGTGGGACACGTGTCACCACCGGAGCTCGCCTCCGAGGAGAAGAAAGGTCCCGACTCGCTGGACACGTGTCACCACCAGAGCTCGCCTCCCAGGAGAAGAAAGGCCCCGGCTCACTGGACACGTGTCGACACGGGAGCTCGCCTCCGAGGGGAGGAGAGGCCCCGGACCGCTGGACACGTGTCACCACGGGAGCTCGTCTCCGAGGAAAGGGGAGGTCCGGCCCCGCCGGACACGTGGCATACTCGGAGCTCGACTCTGAGGAGAGGGGAGGTCCGGCCTCGTTGGACACGTGGCGCCCTCGGAGCTTGCCTCTGAGGAGAGGGGAGCTCCGGCCCGCCGGACACGTTGTGCCTTCGGAGCTCACCCTAGCAGTGGCCATGTGGCAAGGTCGGACTTCGCAGCGGACAAGTACAAACCGGACTAGTCCGCCTGGGTAGGCCGGTCATGTCCGGCCCCAGAGAAGTCCGGCTCTGGTCCGCCAACCGGACTTGTACGGACACTTAACCCGGACTAGTCCGGCCTCTGGGGACTTAACCTCCCACGGGCAGCCAAACTTCTCTCTTCACAAACTAGTCCGCTCACATCCTCTCTCTAGCCGGAAGAGCCCACAAATTGGCGATTTTTGCTTTCCTCCACCAAAAATCTTGTCCAATCCACGTATTGGAGACCTAAGGAGTGCGGAAACCCTTCCCTGGGCTTCGTTACTCAAGTTTTAACTCCAAAATTCATCACATTTGAAGATTTCAAGAGGTATTCTTGACCTAACCAAAAATCCTTCCTTTTCTTCACTCTTAAGTCTTTTGATAAAAACCTCTTCACAAATGTTGTTCCTAGTGTCGATGCGATCATAGCCTAGGAGTATTGCAACTTAATTTGAAGTTCTTGCGAAAAATTGTGCGGGTTAGGGTTCTTTCTGTATAACCTGGACTAGTCCGGTTTTGGGCGGACAAATCCGTTCTTGTCGGGACCCACCTCTTGCGGGGCCCACTTGTGCATCTCGTACCAATCCCTAGATCAGTAGTCGGTACGCACAATGGAATGGGTCGAAAGCCATGTATTAATTCAGACTTAACATAACCCTTAAGGTCTTACAGCCAAGTCTTTAAGTTACAACTCATTGGCCTCGCAGGGCCTCAAAAGAGCGACAAACTAGTGAAAGGCAGCGGACTAAGTGGCTCCCATTCCCCTCAGGCAGCCTTGGGCGCAGGACTAGGCCTACTCATCGATGTATTGTGCTTCTTCCTCCATCTCCCTCTCTACCTCTGCTTCTGAGGGTCGCGAAGAAAGCAAGAGTGAGTACGAAAGGTACTCAGCAAGCCCTAACACTACGCAAGGGAATGTGTTTCATGCTAGGGTTATAACAAGGAAGGGCCATATGGCTTAGGGTTGCCGAAAAGCGTTCATGCAAGGTCTTATTTGAAGAAGATTTTACAAAGCAAAGGAGGCAGTTGTTTCTTGCTTTTAGTTGGTGGGACCTGGGGGAGTTTGAGCTCCATCCCGTGAAACCTAAGTTTTAACCGAACGTTCGAGCCCAAGGCTTTACTAGTTCCCGGCACATAGCTGAAATCTCCAAAACATGGCAAACACAGCCACTCATCACATCAAGGAAACATGCTAAGGCTAATCAACAAGAGCTCGGAGCATAGTGTTCCAATACCGTGACAACGGTTATCTGGATTTACACTCTACAGAGGTTGTACACTTTACCAACAGGTCAAGCTCTCCTAGCAAGGGAGTAGCATAACATTCGCCTCATCTTCCTAGAGTAACCCCACAATCACACCTCGGGACGCACCCAGGGGCTATTCGGGCAATTACTCTCCCAGCCGGACCACGAGTACTGACTCCCCCGTGTCTTTTCCTGGTCCCCCGTGCACTACTGGTCGCCAGGTGGCTCATGTGGAAGTCACCAAGAAGGTAGAGGGAGTCCTGCCCATACAGGTTCTGTGGTTGTACGGAATCACTATTACGAGGTCATATGAACCGGTCCTTGAGTTGGTGAGGCGGCTCCGTCCATGTCCACGACAGGTGGACTACACCGAAGCACACGCTACTCATTCACCAATCCCGCCTCAACCACTCCCTTTCCTCACTTCACTCCACACAGGTGGTATAACGCCATCCCCAACCCACTTCCTAACTCATGTCACCAAGACACCTTTCACACTTTTCGCAAATCCGATGATTAATTGTGGTGATACGCGATGCGAACATCGCGAGGGTCCCTAAGCATTCTACTTTCAAGGGATTACGCACGTCATCGCGTTATATCGTGATGACGGGCCTTAGAGTGTCAAGGAGGAGTTAACAAGGTCAAGGAAGGTTCGTGACACGTCATATGACAACCACGTGACTACGCGGCCACTAGCAAATGGGTCTTAGCTACTACAACGTTTAAAAGTAACCACGAAAATCATGCATATTGAAAATCAGGCTAACAGGGTAATTTCGCAAATTCATAGGAGCAATAATGATCAAGGGAGTTAGAGCTTGCCTTCAAAAGCCTCTAGAAATTCCTCGTAATCCGGGTCTTCGAGTTCCTCGTCGAATCCCCCGCTTGCTATGGTACGTAAATTTTTCGAGTTAGCGTCGAACCCAAAGGATTGCAAGAACTTAGGTACTACCTCAGTAAGGTGGTTGTTGGGGTTTTAGGGGGTTGTGTCTTTGGCTGGGGGCCTCATCCTATCCTCGTTTGCCGTTTACTTGATTATTTGGGTTAGTGCAAGTACTAGCAAATAGCAACGCTAAAAAATTGGTTTTTTGTAGCCTTAGAGTTTTATGTACTTGCGGATGTTGTTTCCAAGTTTTTTTGTTCACTTATCGGGTGTATCTAGCGCTTTTCTCTGCATGTAGCGGCTGACCGACGGGGCCAGGACCTCACGGGTCACTGTTCCGTGGACCGGGATTTGATCCATAGCTGCTGGCCCTCCGGTCCACATGGACCAAGTCCGCAGGAGCCCTATCAAGCGTGCAGTGAGCTGGCACTCGTGGGGCGCTGGGTCAGCGACCACATCAGCACCTTGCTCGTGTGGCCCTGCCACCTGGCTGCTATGTGACCGGCCGGTGAGGGGGGGTTGCCGGTGTGGCGGAGGCGGTCAGCAGCTAGCCAAAGCCGCGCTTTCTTTGTGGGTTTGTCTAACGTAGGTTCATGCCGGAAGCCTACGTAGCGTGGGGAGTCTAACGGAAAGGTCCTTAGGCCACGGGGGTCGCCGAAGAGGCGGTGGCAGTTCGCCGGAGATAGCGGCGGTGGCGGAGCTCGGTGAGCTATGCGTGCACATGTGTTTTCCTTCGGTCTAAGCGTCCATACATGTGAGGGAGAGTGTGGTAAAGCCCTTGGTGGGCTCGAACAGGTCGGTGCGGCCTTCCCGGCGGCCGGTGGCGGCGCATGGCGGGCTGTGGGCAGCAACCCATGGTGCCAGCCCCCTATGGGGCTTCGGTGTGGATGCTAGGGGTCGGCGCTGCTCGGAACACTGCTGGAGACGCAACAGGAGGGGGAGGGGGAAACAGTGACTTACCGGCGGCTAGCTCGGGAAATGGCCGGAGTTGAGGGTGGAGGTGCTGTTCTTGCGAAATTTTGGCGTCGGCGACCCTTCTTCTTTCTCAGCTGGTGCTGTGAGCTCGGTGGTGGGCGTGTGAGGAGGAATTGAGGAGGCGGGCGCCCATTTTATATCCGAGTGAGGCGGCACCGGCAACCAGCACGCGGGTGGGGAGGGCCTCGCGAGGGCATTGATGCAGCGCCCGAGATTTTTGGAGGGGAGGCGGGGCAGTGCTGCCCTATGCTTGGCGCATGGCATTGAAGGCAGCGTGTCAGGGAGCAGCAGAGGTGGCCGACGGGCTTTTGGTGGTGCGAGCGAGTGAGCGGGTTTTGGAGCGGAGCCGCTGCAGGGTTCAGGAATTCGGGGAAGTGAGCGGCAGGCAGCGTGGCTGGGATCGAGCACGGCATTGAAGGCGATGTGATACAGGGCAGAGGTGCCCCGTCGCCGGATTCCCGGGGTGCCGTGAGCGGGCGTGGGTGGCAGAGTTCCGAGGTTCGCTCGATTTGGCGTCTAATCGGCGGATTCGCGGCGGCTGAGGGAGGGGTGGCGTGGGGCGGCGACTGGCGATGGGGACGGCGACGAGATGGGGGTGCCGGCGGGGTTCCAGGGCGGCGGCGGCGGCAGCCGGGCGTTGCTCGCTCGGGTTAGGCGGCGGCTGATGGTAGGGGAAGGAGAGGGGCGTCGGACGCCTGTGGGCCGGGCCGGGGGAAAAAGGGGGGTCGGGGGGGGGGAATTGGGTCGGGCTGCTGGGCTGCGCCAGGTGAGGTAGTTTTCCTTTTTTGTGTGTGTGTCTGTTATAGTTCTCGAGCAGACTAGTCCGGTCCTTTAACGAACAAGTCTGGTTTACACATAAAAAACTCCAACTTTAGCCATTTTCATGAATTCTCTTGCAATATTCCACTTCCTTGACCTCTAATATCCTGTCTCTCAGGAAATATGTCGAACTCCGACCAAAGCTCTCCCCTTCCAAGTCCCACAGCCGAGGAGGCTCGACAAGTCCTTCATCGGCGCATTGCCGAAGAAAGGGCAGCAAAGGAGGCCCAAGCGGCTAAAGAAGCCGTCCGTCGAGATGCAAGAACAAAGAAGAAGCATGATCTCGACGAGGAGGCACAAATTGCTCAAGCCGTTGAAGAATCCTTGAAGGATCAACTGAGAAAGAAAAGGGTCGAACGTGAAGCCCAAAGCTCCCAAGCTGCTAGTGCCTCAGAGCCCAAGAGAAAGAGGTCGGTCACCTTGGGAGATAAAGAGAAGGAAAAGGAATCCGAGGGTAGGGTTCCTCGTGATCCAAAGAAGTGTAACGCTCCACTTCTTGAGCAGCCCAAGAACAAAAAGGCAACTGCCAAAGCACCGACAAACAAAGCAGGATGGATAAAAATCAGAGAGAAAGGGCAACCGAAGCCCATCAACCACTTAAAGATGGCTGCCCCTGCTAGAGACCCAAACCGATAGCCCAACAATCCGGCATTTGTATTCAAAGGAAAGAGGGATGAAAAGGCGAGAAGGCTGAGGATGGATAAAGTCTATGACTATGAGAAGCACACAGCCGACCCTAGGTTTTGGTGTGACTTTCACCGCGATTACTACCGCTAGGTGTACCTAAAAATGAAGACCCCAGTCACTCAAGCTTAATGGGTAGATTGGGACTACATGGCCAAAAGGGAGCACAAAGCTTTGATGCAGTGATTGAAGCCGCAGAGCGCCATGGAATCAAGTAAATCATGAGCTTCAAGTATGACTGGAACATTGAGGTAATTGTGCAGTTCTACACCACTGTGTACTTATCCACCTACAGTGCACGGAAAATCACCTGGATGACTCATGGAGAGCAGTACTCAGTCACCTTTGAGAGGTTTGCGCTGATACTTGGCCTCGAGGAGCACTTGGATCATGAGATTATCATTTCCAATCTCAAGGCAGTGGACAAGGATCAGCTTGACTATATGTATCCTAGTTATGTTCCCTATGAGGTCGGGCTTGCTAGGAACATCAAGTCGTTCTATAGCATCCTCAACCGGATTCTGAGGAGGACCATTGCCCCGAAGGATGGAGATGTAGGGGTAATTCAAGGAAACTTAAGGCATCTCCTCCTCTTGATAGATGGTGAAGAGAAGTTCAACCTTGTTGAGCATATTTATGATTACATCTTCAACATCTCTCACACTCCCAACTGCTCATGTGGTTATGCACCGTACATCATGTGCCTAATTGAGAAGGTGTCAGGGATAATCTTTATAAAGGATGTCACTCATCGACCTCTCCGTCCTCAACTACCCCCCATTCTGCCAGAATCCTCTAGGAGAAAAAATGCTCAACCTCCGTCCAGCTCAGCGGCCCCTTCTAGCTCAGCGAATACCCCATCATCTCCTTCTCCGCAGTCCATGAGCGGATTCTTCAAGTGCTTCAACGCACTTTTCACCTCCTGTCAGCGTGTGGAGATCCGGACTCGACGCATGGAGAGGCGTCAGGAGAAGTACCTCAAGGCCGTGTGTGACAAGCTTGAGGTACCCATGTCTCCTCCTGAGGAGAGTGATGGGAAACTCACTCCATGTCCAGAGTTCACCGCTGATGAGCTCGCCCAGTTCAGGGAAGATGGAAGCTCTTCCAAGGCCGTGCATCTATCCACCACCGCCGAAGAACAATAAGAGGATACGGAGGCTACGAAGAGCGATGAAAATGGCGATGAAGAAGAAGACGAAGAAGATGACGAGTAGACTTAAGCGTATCTTCCTCCCTCCTTTCCTTTTTGGTGCCTTGATGCCAAAGGGGGAGAAATGTGAAAAGGATGTCCTAATATTTTTTATCATCTTCTAGTCTCGTAATAGTCTTTATCATCTTCTAGTCTCATAATAGATCTTTTGGACATGACTCTTTTGGACATGGCTATCTATGTTTTATGCATGCCTATCTTTTGTGTAACACTACGTGTTGGATTTTATGGCTGTTTTATGCTTATTGTCTTATCATATTTTTAATTTTGAGCACAACACGTAGCCACCCCACCATAACATGTGAATGTATGCCAACTCCCCTCTTTTACTTTTGCATACATTCAGGGGGGAGTTTTGCATACGTACACTTGTTATAAAAATAAAATTTTTACCTCTTATGTTGAAACTTAATGTGTTGTCATCAATCACCAAAAAGGGGGAGATTGTAAGTGCATCTAGGCATCCCCGTGGGTTTTGGATGATTGATGACGATAAATTAAGAGACTGATGAGCTGAGATGATCATAAGCACAGGACATTTCCAAGGCGGGCACCTAAAGTCTCAAAAAAAGGAAAAAGATGAAGAACGGCGTCGAAGACTCGAAGAGTAGAAATTAGGGTTTCACTTGAGTCTTTAGTAGGCTAGCCGTGTAAAAGAAAGAGTGTGTGTGTCAAGTGCATTGAGATCATAGAAGAGAGCTCAAAGCGTTAGAAGTGTCAAATCCTTAGTGGAGAGAGGTAAAGTTGGGCAGGCCGGACTTGTCCAGGGGAAGAGACCGGACTAGTACAGAAGTCCTACGGCTTAGTCCGTTTTAGGGCGGACTAAGAGTTCCTGACTGAGATCAGACCTGTCCGTTTTGGATGGACTAGTCACCTTCTCTCTAGGTGAGAGTGTTTTTGGGGCTAAGTCCTGGTAGACGGGACTTATCCGCCTGAGTGGTCGGACTAGTCCGGGCTAGCCAGACTTGTCCGTTTTCACACAGACTAAGAGTTTCTATGTGAGTTCGAGCTAGTCCGTTCTAAGGCGGACTAGTCTGTATGGGTGTGAGATGAGAGCTTCCACGGCTAAGTGTTGGTGGACCGGACTTGTCCGCCTTAGTGGCCAGACTAGTCCGGGTCCTCCAGACTTGTCCTTTCTCACCCGGACAAATAGTTCTTGTGTTAGATCGGAATAGTCTGTTGTGAGGTGGACTAGTTCGTACTTTCGGTAGGTGGCAACGGTTGGCTTAGGAACTTCTATAAAAGGAGATGTCCCGACGTCATTTAGAAAACCTAGAACCCTAGCGCCGCCACTACGATCCAAGAGCCCCCCTAATCCTTCTCTCTTGCCTACTCACCCTCTAGAGTCAATTCTTAAGTGAATTTGGGTGTGTGAGAAGAGGAGAAGGAAGAACTTCGCGTTTAGACTCTTGGAGTGATCTCGTGCACTTGGTGTGATCTGTGGCTTGTGAGATCTGTGAAGTTTGTGGAAGTGATCAAGTGGTAACATCGGATTGTGAGCAGCACCAAAACTTTGTAAGTTCACCCTTGAGATAGTGAAGAACCGGGTTGGCCTTAGTGGCGAATTGGTGAGGAAAGGGTTGTTAGACCCGGTCCTTTGTGGACTCCTCAACGGGGACGTAGATTCCTAAGTGGAATTGAACCTCGCGAAAAAATCCTCAGTGTCTCTCTTGCATGTACATTTCTTTGAAGATCAAGATTGCTTAGGATTTGTTTTAATTATTTCACTATACATCGTCACACTCTTACAATTCATTTCAATATTCTGTCACGCTTGTCGTATAGAAGTGCTAGTTGTCTCATCCAAATCTTGTTAAACTAAAATTTAGAGAAAAAACCCTTAAAAATCAAGTTTTAGATCTTTCTGGCACTTCGACCAGACTAGTCCACCTCCAAGGCAGACTAGTCCGGCCTTTTAGGCCTTTCCAGCAGGTTGATCGGACTAGTCCGCCCCTGAGCCAGACTAGTCCCGCTCCTGAGTTCCAATCTCGTTTAATTTAGTCATTTCAAGTATTTAATTCTATTCACCCCCCTCTAGGCAATTTCCACACGGCGGCTGGAGGAGTCTGCGCCAGCAGCCGAAGACTGTGAGGAGCCGCCTCTCACAGGTCGTGTCTCCCTGGAGTCGATGACTCCAGAGAATATGGAAAGCCTACAAAAAAATGAATCAATTCAAGATAAAATCAAATAATCTTGAATTGAAAACGATAAAAGTAAATGAATTCAGCTTCCGTGTGCTTTTCCACCTCCGCTTGCATACGCGGCTTGAGGGTCGATGTTGGGGGAGTTTTCCCAATCGAACCCTTCGCCGAGTATCCTCACAGCCTCTTCCCGTACCTAGTATGAAAAACAATGAAATTGTTTTAGTTCAACAACATATATAGTGTCAACTAATTTGAGAGGTCATGAAACTTACCACGCGCTCCGCTGCATACTGACTACTCTGCTCCGGCTGAGAAGGGTTAGCGTGACCTCTCCTATAGACCGCAGTAGCACTCGATCGCACGCCGGTCTCCTTTTCCTGTGAACATATGTTAGTACGAACAATACTACATTATGAATTAAAAAACCACCAAGAAACTTACCATTCATTTAGCCATACGCACGAAACCCTGGACGCCCATACAGTGCTTCCCCGAGCTCCCTCTGGCATCTTGAGCCTTCTTGGACTTAGCAATGAACTCATCGCTAGCCCAATACCTGCAAAGGGCTCGGTAATCTTCACTTCGTCCCTGTAACCAAGGGACACTAACCTGCACACATGCGTAGTTCATTAGATGTTACTTACCAAAAGTAATGTGAATAATTTAAATAATACGCAACTTACCTCTGCGTATTGCTCCTCCGTCAAGTACGTGTCGGAGTCGTCTCTGAACGAACCAACCTCATGGCCTTGGAGCTTCAAGTAGTCGTTAACTACTTGACTCCAAGCGTTCTAAAGCATTTGCATAACAAGCGTCCGAGCGTTCACTTCAAACACGGAGCGGGCGTGATCCATCTGCTCAGTCGGGTCCTCAAGGCGGTACCTGAGATGTAGGAAGCCAACACAGTTCGACATACGCACATTAATATTTAAAGGAACATAGAGAATTAAAACTTCAAATATTTATGAAAGTTACTTACCAAAAAATCTGCCCACACGACTCCCTGTAGGTTGTCGTTCTCCGGGTGAGGAACGCGCGCGTAGTCGTCCCACGACGTAGCTGCTCGTTTATCGATCGCACTGGGGTAGTGCAGAAGCACTAAGTTCCCGATGCAACCGTTCACCATCCTGTGGTGTTTCTACCCGTCGTACAAAAGGTCCTCCCAAGAACTAAAAAGATATTTGTTAAGTCATTAAGTAAGACCATAGTCTTTGAGAACAAATAGAAATGAATACTTTATTAATGCGTTACCTGTCTCCAACCGGATCAATAATTATCGGCTCTCTAGGAATCGGTGGAGGACCAACAAAGTTACTCCTCCTCGTACATCTCCTCCGTTACGGCACCACGTCTGGTGACCCAGAAGGCTGGTCACCGGACGTGTCCTCGGGCTGGGTGCCCTCGGGCTCGCTGGGAGATTGCCCTCGGGGTGGCTGCTTGAGGGCTGGCTACCAGAGGGCTCGCTCCCCGAGGGCACGCTGCTCTGCATACTCGTCTCCTGAGGTGCCGCTCTAGCCTCGGACTCATAGTCCGAATCAGACTACAGTGGTAAAGAAAGTAAGTTAAATTGAAAAAGTGATTTTAATAATTTTGTGCATTGTAGAAAATTTACCTCTGTATGCTGTAAACTGACAACCCTGACACGCAACTCTAGACACGCACTTAATCGCTGAGTGCGTCTGCTCCCGTTGTAAGTGGAACCGTAGAAGTAGTCGTCTCTCTCCCGCGGGGGGAGTAAACCCCTCACCCTCGGCGCCTTCTTCCCCTTCAAACCCTTAGAGCCCTTGCTCGATGACATCCTGTAAGCGATAATTAGTGAGTAATCAGTTAAAAATTAATGTAAATGATAATTAATGTTACTTTCATTTAAAAAACATTACTCTTTATCAGTTTCAAAATTCATCAACATCACGATCTGTCGTCGTGAGCTGTTTATGTTTCTGCTTTCGCATTGTAGATGTCTCTACATCTTCAACGTCTCCTACTAAGTTATCGAGTCCTGCACCAGGCTCGACGATAAAAGAGTCTGGCAACTCTTCGTCTTGGTAAACTTCTTTAGTGTCTCCATGGCTGCACCAAGCACCACAAAGTCAACATTTCCTGACGCGAGCAGGTATGCAGGCACACCTCTGGGGAGGAGAACCCGTCGTGTCCCATCATGAGCAGCAGAGCGGCCCTCCTCACCGCTTCATTGAGGTTCTTACCCGGAACCTTTTTCCCCATTGGGCTTCTTCTCCTGACACCTTTTGACAGCAAGCACCGCAGCATCCTTCCACCGGTTCTTCACATCCACCATAGCGTCATAGGACTTCTCAACGGCTGGCGAGAGGAAACACTACAGCGCAGCGAGGATCTCAGAGGCGCGGAGGTCCGCGGCGTGGCGGAGGACGGCGCAGACGAGATAGGGTCGGGCGCTGTCCGAGAGCGAGGAGATGAGGTCCGGCGGCGGGTGCGGGAGGAGGCGGGACTCCCCGAGCGCGAGGAGGACTATGTAACTTGCGAGGCACGCCGCAGGGGGAGGCAACGAAGGGGACGATGGCGGCCGGGAAGTAGGGGGCGAGGGCCCTGATGGCCTCGGGGATGCTCGCGGGCGGCGTCGGGAGCGACATGGACTGCGCGAGCGTGCTGAGGAAGGAGGCCAGGAGGGCGTGGAGGCGCGGGACTGAGGAGCAGGAGGGGAGGGAGGCGGCAAGGGAGGACGCGGCGGTGGCGAGGGTTGTGTCGGCGGGAGCGAGCGACACAACATAAGCATTAATAACATAACAACAACAAATCCTAAACATTATTAACCTAAATCTAAGCATATATAATAACATAACATAACAATAACAACTCCTAAACAACAACATAACAACAACAAATCCTAAAGCATAAATAACTTCTAAACAACAACAAATCCGTCGTATATTAAGCATTATGAAGCATGGATAACATAACAACAACAAATTCTAAATATTATTAACCTAAACCTAAGCATATATAATAACAAGTAATTTACAACGGACAACTAATGAGCAAAATTATGAACTACTATTCTAACTACATGAGCATAATTACCAACTAATTAGCATAATTATCAAATAACTGAATTAGCTCAAAGAACTACTTGCGGCGAGTAGACGATCGGCGAGGGCGACGGATGGCGGCGGCGACGCGGGACGGCCGCGCGGGGAGAGCGGCCGGCGGCACGGGTCAGCTGCAGTGTGGCGGCGGCTGCGGCGTCAGGGCGGTGGTATGGAGGCGGCGGGGTGCAGTGGGTGCGGTGGCGGGGTGGGGGCGGTGGCGGGGTGCAGCGGGCGGTGGCGGGGTGGGGGCGGCGGCGGTGGGGTGGGGGTGCCGACGCCGGCGGGGTGGGGGCGTCGGTGTGGAGGCGCCGGCGCACGACGGTCGGGGAGAGCGGCGGCGCACCGGCCGGAGCGGGGAGGGCGGCGGCGCGGGGAGGGCGGCGCGCGCGGGGCGGCGGCGGCGAGGGCGGCAGGCGGCGGCGCAAGAGGGTGAGGAGAAAGAAATTAGTGTTGGGCCTGATGGGCTGTATATATGAACTATATACGACGCCCTGAATAAGATACGACAACCAGTCGCACGGGCTGTCGTAAATAAACGATATATACGACAGCCTAGGGTTAGCTGTCGTGTATAACTTCTATTTACGACAACCGAGTAATAAACGACGGCCAGCCGTCGTATATAAACTTATATACGACGGCCTCTTCGGACCGTCGTATATAAGTATATATACGACGGCTGGCCGTCGTATGTTATCTAGGCTGTCGTATGTTGACCTCTTTACTGTAGTGAGAGTGTGTATCCGCAGTTATCATCATCGAAGTAACACTAGTTAAAAAGCAAAAAATGGTCAAAAATAACAATATTTTATCGAAAAATCAATATGTATTTTGAACTTACTCCACCGTTAGGGCAACGAAAGAATCGACGACCGTTGCCCTCCCTTCCATCCTTCATTTGCACAACACAATCAATGCCACAGTGGCATTTAGGTCACTCTTCTTTCATGCTATCATATGGACGAAGAGGATTGAACACACTCACTTTTGCTTAGAACTGGGAATCTGTCTACCGGTGGTTCATACCAATCAGGACCACCCACCAAGTAGTCGGGATGCACCGATCTAATGTTTTCCACCTCTGTCCTACCACGACCTCTGCTCGCCATTGTTTTAGTACTCTCTTCGTTCACTCTCATTTTGTAATGGTGACTCTTCAATACGCTATAACGTTTATTGGGCTAATGTCGTTCACCCCGTGGACGACTCATTTATTATATGAACGAGTCGTCCACGTCGTGGAGGACTAATTTATTATATGGAAGAGTCGTCCACGTCGTGCACGACTCGTTTTTTATATGAACGAGTCGTCCACGTCGTGGACTACTCGTCCAACTCGTGGACGATTTTGAATCGGTTATCAGGAACACTTTTTCATATGTAGTTGGGTGTTTTGGTATTAAAAGAATTATTATTTGTGACATAAAGTAACGTGCAAAAGTAGAGATATAAATTCATTATCGTAAAAGATATGATAGATAGAGTGAAACAAAAACAAAAAATAAATTACACAATAAATCAATGCCTAGCACGCTTTTCACATGCACCCCTAGCAGCCCTACGCGCCGCTCGTACGTGGTTCGTATCATAAGTCAGCGGATCGGGGGGTTCCTAGGCCTAGGAGGTGCTAGCGGGGTCGCGTCGCCCATCGGTTGCGTCGGCTCCGGAGCTCCTTGCGTCTAAGGAAGCGTGTCCGCCATAGAATCGGCGACATACGCTTCCCAGTCGAAGGAGACTCCCAAATCCTGCTGCGTAGCATCGGACCCGTAAGACGGGTCCTCAAAACATACAAAAAATGTTATTTGTCCAATTATTGAATATCTATAAAGATTAATAATATAAATTAAAGTGACACGTACCACTGCACCAGTTGGATGTCCCAACAATGTCACCGAAACACGTCGAAGGCACTGCACAGAAAACAATATTAATGACTACGTTGAACCTATTTGTATAAATCAGTAGTATATCTACGTCGTACCTGGCGGTGGAACAGTCGTCGCCGGTGCGTAGAACGGCTGTTGTCCGGAGGAGTCTTGACGACAAGACTCCGTGCACGACACAGATATATGCTTGATGGCGTCGGCACTTCTAAGCATCTAAAACTGTAAACGAAAAAATATAAGTAATACAAATTATAATAAAACTTACGCAACTAAGAAAATATTAATTGGAAACTTATTGCTAGTAAAGCGTTACTATCTCTGTGTCGAGGGTATGTGTCTGTCGTCGACGCGACGTGTGCCTCCGGCTCTGCTGGGACGTATGAAACTCGCGTACGTGTACGAGAGACGTACTAACGTAGGTACTCATCGTACGACTCCGCGTTGAACGGGTAGGCATCCGCGATTACGTCCCGAGGTGCCTCTGCCCACTCCTATACCCAAGCCTCCATGCGAGGCTAGAAAATGGGCGTAGAGAAACCCTTCCGTGTGTGCCTACGAATAAAATATAATTTTTCTCAGCGATTAAAACTTATGTAAGTTAAATATAAATAAAGAAAAGTATTTATGTGTGTGCAGTAGGCGGAACTGCGAGACCCCTAGGAACTAGGAAGACCTCCTGTCGTCTGAATTGTCACATGACTCTGTGAGGAGAGTACTCCTCCACGCAGATGTCATACACGAGAGCCTTCCGTGTCCACCACACGTCTGCACCTCTCGTGCACAACCACGACAACCCAGCGGGTGCGCGACGCTCCATGGCCTCGTACGAGAACGGAGTCCATACGACGTCGTTGTCTGCCTGTAGGCGGTTAAACGACATCGTATACTCCGGGTAACCTCTTTGCACGGTGTCGTCACCCCAAGTACGCTGAAAAAAATATTACAACAAAACAAATAGTTATGTTAATAATGAACATACATGTTTTACAAGTTTACGTACCCTACGTTGAGTCCATAATGTACCCATCGTTGGTCTGTCCTCCTAGGAGTACCCGTACAAGGCATCGTCGTATGGGGTGACGTCCACCCTAGGCCAACCTATCGAGAAACGCTCGTACGCCCAAAGGATCAGCAACAACGGACAACCAGACAGTATGTCATCCGTCGCCACCTATGAACAATAGAAATATTAAATGTCATTTGGTTAAGAAATGACAAGTTTTGAACAATGTGTTTATATTAACTTACCTTTGTACATGTCGTACAAAGACCTCGATACGTGGCCGCTAGCACAACTGAACCCCAACTGTACTGCGGAACTGCGTGAGGGGGATGTCCGCTATCTCTCTAGCGAAGTGGATCGGACGCTTATCGACCATGTCGTTGTGTGAGTCTGTGAACAGGATCTACCCAAAAAGCCACAGAAGATACGCCTCCAAGTGTCTGGAGATCGTGTACTCATCCACGTCCGAGTGGATATTCTCGGGTTAAAAGGAACAAATAATTACGTATTGTTCTATTAATTAGTAATGATGACATATTATATAAAAAATCTAAATAAACTTATCTTAAACTGCTGTAACTAAGTATTTGGCGGACCGTGGTCTTGTCTATCTGTGATCGGTCTCACCGGTTCGTGCCTTTGAGTGTACCTCGAGTGTAGTACGACGCCAGATAAATGGTCTGCCCGGACAGCGGAAGCCCTAATAGGTAGGACACATCCTCAAGCGTGACTGTCATCTCTCCATAAGGCATATGGAAAGTGTGTGTCTCTGGTCTCCAACGGTCGACCAACGCAGTAAGTAGGGAACGGTCGTAGTTTAGTCGCGTGGACTTTTCTTTAAACCGTTCCATTATCTGGGACTCCAACATCCTACACAGTGGTAGGAGCCCTGCTGCACTCAATCTGCAATACACGATATTAAATTACTACGAAACAATGTAACATTTATTAATTAGTTAATTATACAATTTCGTACCTGTCGATCCACCTATCGTCCACGTGTAACAGCATCTTCGGCACACTAGGCCGCAACGTGGTGAGTTCAACTCCTCGAACACTGCTCAAGTACGAGCGGTGTCGAGAGTCGAACTGAGCGTCCAAGAGCTCGTAAGTGCCACTATCACTCGCAGTCATGGCTGTAGGGTTAAAATAAATGAAATTGTTATTCGTTATTAACTTATGTAAAGTCTTAACAAAAAATATTATTCTTAAACAACAAAATCCGTAATACATGGTGACGTTAAAACGAAAATATTACAAATCTAATCATTGATCATCCCGACGTGAGCGACGAGTATGAGGACGCCGCCCGTCATGGATTTTGTGAAGTTCCCGCTTCTGCTGCTTCAGGAACATTACGCCTAACGCAATTCTTATAACTATAGTCAACTTTGTTACAATTGCTACATTTTACTTATTTCGACAATGAGCACTCATCCATATGATTTCTTATACGTCGAGTCTTACGATGGCCACGAGTCTGCTTCAACCTCAGATAATCAGGGTCTCTTTCGAATTGTGGTCCAGGATCGTTGTTGAATGCAGCAAAAATCCGGTAACCAAATATCTCTGTGTGCGAGGTTGTGTGCAAAGTCTCCTTCAAAAAATATTGTGACACATATATAGTTGGAGATAATTGACTCCGACTGCAGACAGCAATGACATGAGAATAAGGTTTATGCAGTAGCTTTGACTTCATACATGTACATATGGCAGAGTTCTCACGAAGAACGCACTCATGCGCAGTCCATTCACTCGTGGCACAACGTCTACCTCTGTCTTTGCATTTTATCTCAAACCTATTCTGCACAGTTTCAGTTTGTTTAACATTGTGCAAATGAGACTATTTAATCTTCTCGTTCATGTAGTCACCAACAAATCTTGAGAAGACTAAATTAGGATCAGCTATCAATAGAGAAGCTTTTGCAAAATACTCACGAAAGTATTACGTCGTTCCATTTAATATTCCTTCAACGATACCAACTAGTGGTAAAACTCCTGACCCATGTAGGACAAAGTTGTAGACCTGTATAAAAGTTGCATTAGTTTGTAGTCTTACCATTGTTGAGATAAATTTAAAATAAAACAAATAATTACATACCTCGCTAAATTAGTTATCATAATTTTGTAGCTAGTACCATGTGTGTCATATAACAATGATCATTTCTCTTTCAACTCATTATGAATCCAATATGAGAAAAATCTAATACATGATTCAGATAGCACATCAAAAGTGGCAACGAGATTTTCACCACATAGCTATTGGTTCAGACACCACTAAGCCGGTCGATAAGCGGCACTGACCGAAGCAGCAAATCGATCCTACAACAAAGAGATATGTACAAACGACAGCCGAAACAATGGCCGGTTCAGAACTGGTGACAGGGCGACTGACAAACGCTCTGTTTGGGACACATACGAAAGATTTACTTGACACGTCCATAGTGAGCGAGGCACCACAATGCCCCTCGAGCAGCGTGTTCCTGCGCAGCTTCCTTGTGCCTTTTTGGGTCACTGAAGCACTCCAAAGCAGTGTTGACAGTTCCCTCCACATAGACGGTCACCTTGCACGTGAATCTGCAACATCAGTTATCGCACATTCATTCCTATCTATAGTCCCAGTGATGCTCATTAAAGGTAACACAAAAATGCTCATTAAAGGTAACCAAAAATGGGACAACTAATGCGGGGACACTCAAGCCTGACTTTTTAACTTCCACGTGCTGCGTCTGTTGGATTTCTCAAGGAAACCTATTTTCCTCAATATGCACCATGCTGATGTAGGTTGTCACTCAAAAATACTGATTTCTTTTCCCTTTTTTGGTATATATAATTAAAATCATAGGTTCCACCAGCTTAGGGCACTGCTATATGTGTCTGATTCTGTTGACATGTCCCAGTCTATTTCTTGTGACGAGACACGAACTAGTAGCCATGTAGGTAGACCACAAAAACTACAGAAAAGGGTGTATCCAGTGCCAAGATTCCCACACATTGTGGGGTCTGGAAATAGGTTATTTCAAGGTAGACTTACTGCTGCTTATGTAGATTAAACTCAAGACCTCATGACACAAGTTGAGACCACATGAAACTACAGTAAAGAAAGGGCAGCCCGGTGCATGTAGCTCCCGCTTGCGCAGGGTCCGGGGAAGGGTCCGACACATGAAACTACAGTAAATATTCCAAAACATTTGAACTTTTGGCTATGTGAAACTACCACATTCCAATATTACCATAATCAATATCTATCGATGATAAATCTGAGGATAATAGTACTTTTTCAATAACATGATGAAAAAGAAACTACTGCATGATATGATGAGGTTAAATAATGCACAATGTTGGAATTGCATCTAAACTTGATATTCAACAGATAAAGTGAAAATTACAGTTTATAACGGGGAGGTCCTTGTTCTTTAAAGTCGTATAATGGTTCTTTCCAGCCACTTGCACTGCAGATTTTCGACAGTCTTGAACTAGCTGACCCATTACCTGTGAATTTTAGCAAAATAATAGCTTATGAAGAAGAAGCAAGAACTCTAATGCATATGCACTCTCTTACTTTCTAAAAAAATGTCATACCTTTCTGGGTACCATGCAAAAGTGGTTAATATTCAAAATGGAAACGAACTAGTGCATAATATGCCTCATCATATCAAAAGTGATAGCGTCAGATAAGTTTAGGATCTAATCACCTGTAGAAAAGGTTCCGTGAACATAACCCTTAGTGTAGCCATTTGCGTCACGAGTGCCCTGTACTGCAGAATCAGTGAGCCTATCCATGGGATACTTGCCAGCAGAAACTTTGTGCAAAAGGAAATCGGGAACTTTGTTTTCCATGTCAGAGACTTCAACTTTCTGTAGTGGTTAGGCAATGGGCAAAGAAAATTTAGTCCTTTTGCACTTGACTAACAAATCCTACAAGCTGTGTAGGGAGATAAACAACACTTCGACATCATATGTATTCTTCAAATTATAACATTAACCGTTATAACATAATATCTATACATTAAGCTAAGACATGCACGCAGGATGACAGAAAACTACGCGGGAACTTTTTGACTGAAATCTATTTCTTACGCACATATATCTATATATATGTTTTGTAAGTTGATGGTTAAATTGCACATATATTTGTATAATTTTTTAAAAAAAATCTGTAGTAACGCACGGGCACTCACCTAGTTTGCAGTATACGAAATAATCTAAAATGACATAGCAGAAAGGAGGGAAATGTACCCAAACAGAATGGCAATCTCGATCCTTCTCGAAACTGAAAAAAATATCGATCTCGGTGCAGTTTAGCAGGAACAGGTCCAATCCTAGAACAATACCGAGCGAAATCCTACAGCAATCCGTCCAAGCGAGGTCGGGTTACCTACGAAGGAAAAGAAGAAACCGTGCCGAGTTCGGATGGGTGGATCTCCACTCCCGGCAGAGGCCGGGGAAGAGGCGGTCGGCGACCTCTGCTGGAATAGATCTCCGTGGATTGGGGGTCTGGCTCAATGCGTCGGTCCGCCGCCAGTGAGGTCTCCGCCGGCGAGGCGCGGAGGATGATTGCTGGGGCGGACGGAAAGCGGAGGGGTCGAGCACTCATAAACCCACTCGGGTCCCGACTCGGCGGCTCCTCGGATTCCTTAATTTCGTTTCTTTCCAATTTTGCCCCTGTGTAATCACGCGCCGAACTCTGTTCGACTCGGAGGATCCAAAACTCCAACGAGCGCGCCTCGCCGCGATATATATAAGCGCGCGCGGATCCCGGCTCCCGCTTCACCACGACACGAACGATCTCCGCGTCGCACGCGCGACACGCGAAGACGAGCCTCCCACCGCCACGTCCTTCGGCGGCAAACATCGAAACAAGTCGATCGGCTCCGGGCGGCCTGTCCCGGGTGTAGCGATGACAGCGGTGTCGTGCATCCGGCCCGCGGACTGCCTCGGCGCCGGCAGAGCCTTCCTCGAGGCGCACCGCGTCGTGCGTGCCGCGCCGGCGCCGGCTCCTCGCCGGCCAATGCCGCAGCAGGGCGTTCAGGTCCCGTCCACGTCTGTGCCCGGCCTGTCGCGGCCTGTGCGTGGGCGTCCCAACAGGCGACAGCGACGGCGGCGATCGCCCCCCGCGGCGGGCTCGCCGACGCGGAAGCTCGTCATGGAAAACGTCGTGATCCTGAAGCGTGGAGAGCAGATCCCGCCAAAGGTCGCCGTGGCGCTGGGGGTGGTGCCTCCGGCTGCGTCGAAGAGCGGCGCGCAGGCGGAGACGGCTTCGCCTGTGGTCGCCGCGAACCAGCGCGGGGCTCAGACGGAGGAGGTTGTGGCGGCCGCGGACAAGCACAGCACCGCAGCGGAGAAGGCCGGGGTGGAGCACGCCAAGCCCGTGACAGCTGCGGCGGACCAGCATGGTCAAGACACGCTGGCGAAGAAGGCCGAGGCCGCGCCAGAGCAGCGCGGCGCAAAGGGGGAGGAGGATAGGCACTTACCGGTGACGGCCGCGAGGATGCGTGGCGAGCAGGGGACGAGAGCCGAGGCCGCGCCGCGGGTCGTGTACTCGGGTGCAACGTTCGTTGAGGCGCCGGAGCCCCGCGAGCTGCCGATGCCGGTGCTCTTGCTGAACGGTCGGGGCGCGCGGTTACGACTTGCGAACGCGTGACGATGAGCAAACGGCGCCTATAGCGGCGGCGGCATGAGATTGATTCGTGCAGGCCAGCTGATGAGATGTACTGCAGTGCGTTTGGACCATGCATTGCACGGATATATAACGTTCAGCAGAGTGAGTCAACCACGAGAATGTTGTACTCTCGACTATGTTCTTTATTTTTTGAAAAAAAATGTTCAATTTGTAACATGTACATTAGTAGCTTTTGTTGATATAAGATGTGGTAAGATACTTTCTTATATGTCACCGAATTTTAGCAGAACTCTCGGTCTATCCCTGAAAAAGTTCAGATCCGTTACGTGACCTGAGATCTTGCTATAGTCAGAAAAAAATGTCTGAAATCCAGAGCGAGATAAGAGACTGCCTAGAGATGCCCCGATCCAATTTCCGACGGCCACGACAGACATTGTAAAACACACATCGAATTCACACACAACACTATCCTTTTACATGTCACTGCGCCTTTGGTCTCCAGCAGGAAGACGTAGACGAAGACTGTCATTACGGTGACCCACCCGACGAAGAATAGGAAGACGTCGCGAGCAAGAGATGGACGAGAAGGGTGACATGTGGTGGGACGGTGAGTCAGGTCGCGGCTTAGCTAGCCTCGCTTAGCGGTAGATGTAATCCTAGAAAGACGTGATGTTGTTTGCTGCAGGATTCTCTCATGTCCACAAGAAAAAACGCAGATGCAACTTCCGGATTTCCAAGTAATTTCGAATGGAGCAATTTTATCATGGTATGGTGTAGAGTTTACAATGGCGATACAAACAGCCAGATCCTACGCAGATTCAGGCCGCGCTAAGCAGGCATTTGCCAATACGGCATCAGGGGATACACTAACGGACGAGGCGGCGAGACAACGCGCCGTAACTGAACTCGTTCCGTATTACAGTGCGATTAACGTAACGGAGCTGTATCCGATCCAGCTTGATAGAATCATCATCAAATTCGATCCGGGAGGAGCCGAGATTCCTTCTGCATGGATGCGGATACGTGTGTGTCCTCACGGGCACTTGGGGCCTCCTTCCTTGGTCTTCCAGTTGTTGTAGCAGGGGCACTCGCCCTTGTTGCCGTAGTACCCCGACGGCACGCACAGGCACTTGGCGCAGCACTTGTTGCAGAACGTCAGGCACGCCTTCTTGTACTGCGTGTCCCCGCACCGATGCGCGCAATGCGGCGAGCACTCTGCATGCATGACAACGCCAGACCATCCGGTTAATCGATCGTGCCGCGTACTTCAACATCCACACTACTCGTTTCGATCGGCTTGTAAGTTGTAAAAAAAAAAACAGAGATGGAAGGGCAACTTACCGTAGATCTTGAGACTGCCCTGTCCTCCCTGTGAAAAGAAAAAGAAAAAAGAAGAACCCGCAAGACAACGCATCAGCGACAGATGGACAGATTAAATCCATGACTTTTCAATTCCTTTTTCTCGGAAGATAACTTTTCGAGATTCTGAAATGGATAGAAGAGTTTCTGTAAAAGAGGACTGTAATTAGCAGGGACCACAGACCTTGCTCACTCGGTACACGTCGTCGTCGTGCTCCTCAGACCCCCTGGCTGCCATCTAACTCAAATGCAGGTACCACATCAGCCATACGAGCGCGGGTGAAACAACCAAGTAGAGTAGCCGTTTCGCTCGAGTGAAGCTAGATCTCACCTCGCGCTCGGCCATGGAGACGGCGAGAAGGGTGGCAACCGCGAGGGCGAGGAGCAGCCTGCCGGCCACGGCCATCTCGTCTTCACAAGCTAGTTGAGGGCCTGACGCCTGAGGCTCCCAAGCGGCCAGAACCACGCTACTATGACGCGGCTGTGTGATGTGCGTGTGACGAGCGGAGCTGGCAGAGGAGTCGTGTCCGTGTGTCCCGGGGAGGATGAAGAGTGAGGTGGAAGATGCGGACATACTTATAGGCTGCAGATAATAAGCCGCAGATGCCGACTGGTTTCAACATGGCGTCGCTGCTCTTCTTTTACCCTTGAAAAAGGAATGTTACGGGGAGACGGCGGCAGGGTGCAGTCCATCTTGGCACCATGCGTCGAAATGGTGCGTGTTCCAGCTCATCTAACCTTTTGCATTGTCTATTGGAGGATAACTTGTCTGGTTTAAGGTACATCGACGCTTGGATCTGGAGATATTTCAGAGTTCCTCCGGCCCTGAGACCGGATTGAACTGTTTCATATGTCAGAAAATGCTCCTCTTCAAATTAACGAAGCCCAAAGGCCAGAGGCTGGTCATGTACAAGGTGATAAACACCTCTCAACTTCTCACACTATACATTTTGTGGCAGTATTTTTGCGTGGAAAGTGGATGGCAGCGCTCTAGAGACCGAGATAACTTTCTACGTCGCCGCCGCTCAGATCGATGGACGCGGATGCGGTAGCTTGTGGCTGCCCACGCGGGCGGTGCTGGAGCATGCGTGGGTAGCTTTGTAGCTTTGCCGTAGCTGCGTCGACCCTTATGCCAGGTTTGGCGCGCGGGCATGTGCCGCTTCACGTGGACGCACGCCAACCCGGAACACTCGCACGTGAGCTTACATAGATTAAGAAAGCGATGCTTTTTTTTATGATGGCGAGACTGATTCAAGCTAGGGAAGTAAGATCGACCAAAACAATATTCGAATGGACAAGAATATGCATTGCCGTCGTCTCCAGCTTTCTATACGCAGCCCTTATTAACTCCCTTGTACTCCTTGTGCAAGCGGAACTAATGTATTTCTCTGTAAAATATTTGTATATCAGTTTTTTATTACAGATTTATCAAAAATAACATTATTTATAGTTAGCCACATGACATAACACAAAGCCGATGACTCTACACATAGTCATCCTTTTCAATTACTCTCTATTTTAATGAGCCGGTTGTCAGGCGCGTTCTCCACATTCTGTGAAGGTACCGACCAAAGATAACATGCACCAAACCCCAAAGAACCTCGCATTCTTGCAAGCAAAAAAAAATATGTTGGATAGTTCCATCAGTCATACGAAAACTGTAATGTTTATTACCATTTCAATTCTTTTTTAAGATTGTTATTGGTTAGAATCGCCCCGTACTACATAAAGATTTTGATCTTCAAGAGTTCTTTTTTAATATAATTTCTATAACATTTTTTCTCGTACAACTCCATTACTGATTACTGCTAAATACATAGAGTGAACCGAAAACTGACCATGTTGATCTCATTTCCATCTAAAAACATCATTGTCATTAAGTTGGATATGCACTACTCCCAATACTAAGCTGTTTCTATAATATGAGATTGTTTTCATCTAATGGTATCCAAAGAGATACATTGAGTGGAGCAGTACTAAGAACACAAGCTATTGACTCTTTCTTTCTCTTCTAATTATATTATATAACAAGGGGTATTGTTGTCAGAAACTGAAGTTGTCGAGCCATTTGCCTTTCCTGAAACGGAATTGTTTTCTATTATTAAGTCGGAATGAACTAATTCTGGGGGATTGAGCTGTGACTTCCATTAAACCCGACCAAATAATATACTACCCAGGATTCCCCCCTAGCTATCCTATAATTTAGTTCTCCAAGTACTTTTTTTCTAAGCAATGTTTGCCACATGTCGTCATCGCTTGTTAATTTGAAAATCCATTTACTTAGGAGGCATTGGTTCTAAATTTCAATATTTTGTATTGCTAAACAAACTTGGTCTTTAGGTTGACAAATAAGACTTCACATAATATTAAACCATATGGGTCGGATCAGCCCGACTTGCTCAACCGTGCTTTAGTTCCAGAATTGGTGTAAAAGTAGACTAAAACGAAAGAAATTAGGTTTGAACTTGCAATCTAAACCTTTAAAAGCAAGGAAAAAACAAGTACGTTGACTTTCTCATTTATATAAAAATTACAATTAAATTTATTTTGACATATAAATGGGCCGTGCGCATGGGTTGCGTCCGCCCATTAGGTCCGGCCCGGATGGCCATCTATAGTCTCGGTGGCGTGCCTATATGCTCGTATGCAGCGGCTGTGGACGGACGGCAGACCTAGCACTAGAAGCGGCTCGGTCTCGTCACTCGCGGCCAGCGTCGTGTCTTGCAGGTGAGAGCCGAGCTCTCCTCCCCAACCCTCTTCTTCCTTTTGTAGCTCACATTTAGGCTGGATGTAGCGGGGATGGGTTGATCCCTGCGCGAGGGCTGGGGCGGGGACGGGGACAGGGAGATTTCATCTAATCGGGGATGGGATGGGGATTGGAAGGGGAATTTTGATCTCTCGGAGGAGAGGGATCTCTCCACTGGAGTTAGGTAGGGCGGCTTCCCTACGTCGCCCAATTGCTCGTCCGCCGCTGGTAGAGAATATATGTTTGATTTGTTCAGTAGAGTACCCTTCTTCGCTGTGTGGCGGGACTTTTGGGCTGGTGCGGGTACCCAATCCATCTATTTCATCGCGGATTCATGCGCTGGATTAGCAGTAGCGGTTCCAATTCCTTTTGTTAAACCACCCGCAACCAGCAAGGTCCAGCCTTCTCCTGTCGCCAAGTTCGAGATTTGTTCCCCATCCTGTTATTCTAAGAGGCACCGCAGACATATAGAACTTATTCTGGTAGATAAGTTGGTACAAATAAATTGCAGAGCGTGCCATTCTAGCATTTTTGTGTTCCTTTTGATTTTGAGGCATGCACAAATAGAGTGATCCAAAGCTCGCTGATAAGGAGAAAGCCGACCAAGTGCTATTTATTATGGTCAGATGCGTGAAACAAATTCGTGTAATTATGGTACATGTAACAATTATTTATGGCATTCCCCTTGGAAAATATTTATTACATGCTCTGTCGTGAACAAGATTTAAGGTGCTGTCTAGGCATCATCTTGTCGTCAAGGCGATCTGGGACACTGGCATCCTGGCCTCCTTATCAAAAAACAGCAAAAGAGAGGATATAGATGGAGAAGGGAGGAGTGGGAGGGAAATCAGCCAGCAAGGCCATGTAGCCACCACGGCCGCTACCGCCATCCCTGCCAGTTCCGGCACCTGTGGCCGTCATGACTCCCTCCAGTTAGCTGCGGTGGCGGTCGATCTATATGGGGGCGACACCAGCAGTGGATCTGACAGCACAATGAGGTTTGCAGGAGAGCAGAGGAGCAGCCAGGAGGAGTTGTGGCAGAGAGCAGCAGAGAAATGAGGAAGAGACTGGCCATGAGAGAGAGGAGGAGAGAGAGAGATGGCGCTGGCTGGCAGGAAGCATTGGTTGAGGTTGAGGAAAGGAAAACCTAACACATATGGGGTGGTTGGTGGGCTGGGCCTCCTTCCTTTTAACTTCTTTTTTTTCCTATTCCTTTTTCATTTTGTTTCTCTCTCCTTGCTGTTATATCGTTTTTTCTCACTGTTAAGGCATTGTCTCACCTCGTGATAATGCGATATACATGCCTAGGCGGTAGGCAGGGGGTGCCTCACGACATCTTGCCTTACCGCCTTAAGAGGAAACAGTCCATGGGTAGTACAGGTGTCATCCTCTCATATATGGATCTGGAGCAGCACTGCTAGCCAAACACCCCACTGACTGCTCCATATCCACTGTGGATTTCTGGCAGTAGGGCATAAAAATTGGAATAGAGCTGTGCCACACAGGGCCTTACGTTGGGAATGGTTTCTCACTTTTCAGTTGTTCTGCACATCTTCAGTGGTACAAAGATAACTTCTGTTTGTACAATTCCATCTATGATCCCCTATGTGTGTACTCCTCTGCTGCAAACTTGCCCTGTAGATGAAGCTCTTCAAATTTAATGACTTCCTTGTTATGCCATTTTTTCCTGGGCTGGGATTTGTACCATTAACTTGTTCTAATCACAAATTCACAAATGGATTTTTATATTAATTTTGGTCTGTCAATTGTCTTAATTTTCTTGTATTATGTTATCATTACCTCTTTCTCTCTTTTACTTCCTTTTTAAAAGAATAAAATTGTTGGTTTCCTATCTAGCCCCCAACGTACTTGGGACAAAGGCTTTGTTGTTGTTGTTGTTGTGATTTTGGTCTGTCAAGTATCCATGTGTGGGCTTGGGTACCGATTGTGTTCATCTATAGTTTCAACGCAAATACCATCCGAAGTTATAAGGTGCACATGCATTTCAAGGTTTAAACTTTATAAATATTGACCAACTATTAGGCTAAGTACCACTTGACTGGATTTGTATATCAATTTATATTACTACAACAACAACATCCAAGCCTTTATCCCAAGCATGTTGGGGTCGGCTAGACATGAAACCCAATAATTATATATATATATATATATATATATATATATATCAATGAAGTAAAAGAGAGGAAGAGATAAGAATAACAAGGAAAAAAAGGAAAAAACAAGACTAAGATTCAACTTATATTACTATACTAATTATTTTATAATAATCAACACTAGTTCAACTTGAGACTGATCTAGGTGGAATCATACCTTCCTGAAATTGACGGATGGCGTGCAGCATTTGAGACGCGATAAATGATATTAGCCTGAAGTTGAGTGACCATAGGAGTAGCAACCTTTTGAATCCAGATATATGACATGTTTTCATTTCTCATCTACACTTCAAAACAAAAGCTAAAATATGTATCCTGACGCAGCATTTTCTTGCAGTGCACTCCTTCAAGGGCGACTTGGCTCCTCCTGTTCTTGAGTTATTCTTGGCTCACACTGAGTAATTCATTTCCATTTTGGAGGGAAAAATGAGTGGTGCTCCAAAGAGGTTGCATGAGGAGGGCAGTCACTCTACACCAGCAAAACGTCCATTGGATGATAGCAGCTCATATTTGAGTCCATCAGGGAAAGCTATTCAATCTGGCAGCAGTGATTTCCATGGTTCTTTTGAACATGATGGAAGATTTGCCAAAGTTCAACGTGTTGATCTCCGTGATGATAAGGCTAGGTCATCTCTGCCACATCGAATGCCTATTGGCCCCAGCAACATTGCTGACCATCCTATCTCCTCTGACACCAGATTAGAATCAAAGCAAAGTAAAGATAAACGGGACACTAAGGCAGATGACCGCGAATCTAAGGTTGATGCCAGGGATGTCTATAATGACTCAAGAGTTGAGTTTCACGGTAATAAAGTTGAGAGTGATTTAAAGGTAGATAATAGAGGAGATGAAACTGAAATAAGAACTGAGAGGATACTTCCATCACACTTTGGCTGGAAAGACAACAAAGACCATAGGGGTAAGAGGTATTTTGAACAGCCAGCTGATAATATGGATTGGCGTTTTCCCCGCCCTGGAATACAAGGTACAGATGAAACTCCTAAAGTTTCAACTCCTGTGGAAGAACGTAACTCCAGGGATGCTCATGAATTTACTGGTGACAACAAAGCAGACCCTAAAAATGAAGATAAGTTCAGAGACAGGGACAGGAAAAAGAAGGACGAAAAACACGGTGCTAGAGAAAGTGATAGAAATGATCGACGAATCAGCATGCAACTTGGAGGCAGCAGTGTTGAGCGAAGGGAAATGCAAAGGGAAGATAGGGATGCTGAAAAGTGGGACAGGGAAGGAAAAGACACCCAAAGGGACAAGGAAGGCAATGCTAGGGATTCTGCTAAGAAAGAGTCATCAGTAGTAACGGAAAAGGATAACGCAGTGGTGGAAAAAGCCACATCTGATGGAGCTGTTAAAGTTGCAGAGCATGAGAATGCGGCAACAGATTCTAAGGCACTTAAGAATGACGTATGGAAGGCCCATGATATGGATCCTAAGGACGAGAAAAGAGAGAAGGATATGGATGCAGGAGATAGACATGGTCAAAGGAACAAATATAATGATAAGGAATCAGATGACAATGGTGCTGAAGGAGATATGGAGAAAGATAAGGATGTTTTTGGAAGTGTCCAACGCAGAAGGATTGCGCGACCAAGAGGAGTTATTCAATCATCTCAGCGAGAACCTCGATTTCGCTCCAAAATACGTGACGGCGAGGGGTAAGCTTAGCAATATTTTTCTGCATTTCTCATACACCATTTCAACAAATTTAGTCTTTACTATGTATGTTGAAGTTGAACCATGTGTTTAATAGGTGGACTTTATTGTTTGGTGGTGAGTAGTCAATAATACAACTCATTACCTTTGTTCTGACTTGCAGGTCTCAAGGTTAGTCAAGTATCTACATTCTTCGCCGAATTCAATGGATAATGGTGCTTTCCTTTGGGTCATGATTCATCAAAACACTAGCTTCTGTAGTTTATATATCTTCATCTATGTCAATGTCATTTCACACTATATAAAGCTTAGCCCTCTACATGAAGTGCACACAACGATTAATTGGATAGCTCTATAAGCTTAATGTTTTGTTTTGTTACCTAAGTATTGTATTGTTTGCAGGTAAATCAGAAGTGTCTGCCATTGTTTATAAAGCTGGGGAATGCATGCAAGAGCTGCTTAAATCATGGAAAGAGTTTGAAGCAGCACATGATGCTGGAAGTTCTGAAAGTCGACAAAATGGTCCTGTTCTTGAAATTAGAATACCTGCTGAATTTGTTACTTCAACTAATCGTCAAGTAAGTTTACTGACTTGGCAGACAATTCCTATTTTGGTCACTTCAGCTATCTTCATGCTGCATTGTGACTTTTGTCAGTCCATTCAACTGTAGTGTCACTTACTTGGTTATGGTTATGGTGACGTTTGCTATTTGTCTAACAGCTACGCTTGGCCTCTCCAGCATCCTTGCTTTTGTTTTACACTGCCAAAATCATATGTGCTAAAAATTATGCTATTTTATATGACGATGCAAATTTTATCACGTAGCTCTGTCATTCATTTGTGAAAATCAATGTTTGCAGGTAAAGGGTGCTCAGCTTTGGGGAACAGATATTTATACTAATGACTCAGATCTTGTGGCTGGTAGTTTCCTGATCACTATTCCAGAACTTCTAATACTACCTTTACTGAATAGTTCAGAATCTTCTAATGTGTTATCATTTGTTCTTTCTAGTGCTAATGCATACTGGTTACTGCTCTCCTACATCATCACCTCCACCATCGGCCATCCAAGAATTACGCGCAACTGTTCAAGTTTTACCACCACAAGACAGTAAGCACTCTTTTGTTTTGTGTCGGTGAACACAGTGTTGGCTGGAAGGGCAGATGGTTAAACAAATATTCATAAAATTTGGTATGTGTCCCAGGCTATACTTCAACATTAAGGAACAATGTCCGTTCACGTGCTTGGGGTGCCGGGATTGGTTGTAGCTTTCGCATAGAACGCTGCTGCATCGTTAAGGTATTAAGACTGGAGACTGTAGAATGTTGCAATGCCTTTTGTTGGTTCTTATTCATGTAGCTGAATAAGAACCTTTTACTGATAACTGTTTCTAAACCTTTTGTGGGCCACTGTTTAATTGAATGCCTGCTTAGGATCTTTTATATGCTTTGCAGAGAGGTGGGGGCACCATTGATCTTGAGCCACGCCTAAGCCACACATCAGCAGTGGAGCCAACACTTGCTCCAGTTGCAGTTGAGCGTACAATGACGACAAGAGCAGCAGCTTCTGTAATTTGTTTTTTCATTTATATTCAGTCAGATCATATGCATTATGCATTCTTTCACGGTTTGTTCTTTATCCATCAAGCTCTTTTGCCATCTAATCTAAGGATTGCCCAATATGATTTGTACAGAATGCATTGCGTCAACAAAGATTTGTTCGGGAAGTCACAATACAGTACAATCTCTGCAATGAGCCATGGTATCCTCTCATTTTTTAGTTCAATTAAAGATTTATCCAGTACCTTTTATCGTTTCTGTTGTATTTGTGTTTTTTGATTTAGTTGTCAGTTAAATATAGTCATGTCTATTTTCCAGTTAAAGTTGTTATATTTTTATATTCTATGACATTTTTTCTATTCAGGTTAAAATATAGTATAAGCATCGTGGCAGACAAGGGTCTGAAAAAGTCTCTCTATACTTCTGCACGACTGAAAAAAGGCGAGGTCATATATTTGGAAACACACTTTAGTAGGTATGAAGCATTTGCCACCAACTTTGTAGTTATAAATCCTAAGGATTTGTTTTGCTTTTCCTTTGCTTCGACCAAAATCATTATTTGAATTCCATGGAATTCATCATTTTCTGGTTTTGTATAAGTTTCCACAGGTACGAGCTGTGCTTTAGCGGAGAGAAGTCTCGTTGTGTTGGATCAAACTCCAATGCATCTGATGCAGAACCTGAAAGACACCAGAGCAGTAGCCACCATTCACAAAATGGGGATAGAAGCTCTATGGAGCATGAACTTCGGGATGTGTTCCGTTGGTCTCGCTGTAAGAAGGCCATGCCTGAAAGTGCCATGCGCTCGATCGGTATTCCACTTCCAGCGGAGCAACTTGAGGTATATCTGCATCCTTTCTGGAAGCTTGTCCTGTTTGTCAGACTGGAACTCTATTAAATATGTTTTTTCGTTACCTTGGCGATGCAGGTATTGCAGGATAACTTGGAATGGGAGGACGTGCAGTGGTCTCAGACCGGTGTTTGGGTTACTGGGAAGGAGTACCCCCTTGCCCGGGTGCATTTTCTTTCGCCAAACTAGCAGTAGCTGATGTCGTAACCAACAAAGGAACTGTTCTTTTTTCCTAGACAAAGCAGGCGCCCCTGGACGTTGTCTGCTCCGATGTATGATGCACTCTATTGCCAGTGTACAAAGAAAGGTTCACTGTTATAGGGTTGTGTTGTGTGTAGCCTTTCGTTGACAATATATTTGGTAGGCTTGCTTGCTCCGTTTCTCAGATGATATACTCGATTTGAGGACAGTCTAATTAAATAATTGGTGCTCTCTATCGAAACCATTATTGGACGTTTCATCATTGTAGCGATCCATTTTGGTAGCACTGAGCTTGTAGTAGGCTGGTCGGAGTAGTTAAGTATACTAGTCTACATCACCTCCTAGTCCTGTTTGTTATTTGGTCGATGCGATGTGGACTGTCTGTCCCATCCATCAGGATCCATGATTCTTTTTTGAGGAACAAAATCCATTTTTGAGCGAGGTAATCCAGCCCGATGTCGGAGACAAGCGGAAAGTGCAGAGGACCTGTGCCATGCTACATGCAGCCGTCGGATGCAACACGTCGAGATCCGTATGCCTCCCCACCAGTTGCAATACCAATTATATTCTGATGGAATACATATGGGCTGTATTAGTCTATTAGATATGGGTCGACGCGTCTGTCCGGCACGGGACCCACGAGACTAGAAAAGCTATTTGTCCCTACTCCTTCTCAGAGCTCGCGGTTCGTCATCCTTGGCCTCGCTCTGGGGAGATGCCGGCGCCGCCGCCATGTTAGTTTCTCATTCCCCGCAGCTGCCGATTTCCGGGCTCATCCCTTCCCTTCCTTGGCGCTGGTGGACTTGTATCTGGAGCTAACCCCTTCCCTGTCGTCGTTGGGAAGCTCATCTCTTCCCGGCGTCGGGTGCATTGCATCTGGGGCTCATCCTTCAGAATTAATATTGTAATGCGGGATCCAACATTATTTTTTGTAAAAAAAGAAAGGGCAGCCCGGTGCATGTAGCTCCCGCTTGCGCAGGGTCCGGGGAAGGGTCCGACCCATTTGGGTCTTTTGTACGCAGCCTTTCCCTACATTTCTGCAAGAGGCTGTTTCCAGGATCCAACATTATTTTTTGTAGTTTCAAAATTATTTTCTATAAATATTCGGAACGTATTGTGTCTATACTAAATACCTTGCGTTAATATTTTTGATATATTATGACAATACTTTTTCTAAAAAATTTGAACATTTCTACAAATGTTGAATTAAGTCTTACAAATTGTTGAGCATATCATATATATTTTGTGGGCTGAATTGACCGCATATCTTTCCAGCCAGGCAACACTTCTCCTCTGGCGACCCAGTGGCGACGGCGCGAGGGTAGGCCCATAACCAAGAAGAATAACATGGGCCTCTTTTAGCCCGCTTAATCAGCGACGGCCGGAACTGAACGATGCTTTCCGCCGTCGTGCTTGGCGCACAGCGTTTCGTTTGTCTGGTTTAGTTTGGTTGGTTTAACCCCTCGGCCACCACGGTCCAAGAAGAGAAAACATCATTATCTTAAGAAAAAAGAGAAAACATCAGGACGTGCAGGGAAGTAGGGAACAGTGACTCACCACTGCGTCACATCATAGGCACCACGTTTCGCTTAACTACTTGGGTTGCTGCCATCTGAAAGCTCTGCAAATAGTAGCTAGAGGCACGGGTCTAGTAGCAGGTACAGTACAGCCAGCACCGGAATCTCGTCGTCCTCGCAGTCACCCCCGTTGGTAATACCGGCGTGCTCCACACCACGGGACGGCGACATTAACACGATGATGTTGCTCGCGCATCACCGGGCAGCATTGACGCTTCTTCACACGGGGCACGGGCGGCCGGCGGCGTGCGGGCTGTCAGCCGCGACAACTCACCGTCGATCAGCAGCTGCGGCGACGGCCACCATGCCAGCTCTCCGCGCTGGTGTCAACCTGACAGAAAACCGTGGCCCGGTCGGCGCCCGTCGTCAAATCTTATTGACGGATCTTGTTGTTGCATGGCGTGTGCTGCAGCTTTTCACTGCTTCATTTCGTTGTGCCGGTACGTATTCCCTTGGACACGGTTGAAAGTTTTGTTTTCCTGCGCGAAGAGGATGAGTGTTTCTTCAGGACGATTCGTAGTTGACTCGACTGAAAGCAAGTTCTTTGTGAAACACGATCGACTCATCCAGAGTGTCTACTGTCGATCGGACAGCCTCCCCACGCCGTGGTCTGACTCCGGTTCCGGTCCCGGCATACGAAGCAACCGCCGTTCTCTCTCAGCACACCGCACGCTCCAGCCCCAGACGACGTGCCGTGCCCCGCCGCCCTCATGGCGCTGCCGAAACCGATCGCCATGGCGGCCGTCACGTGCGGCGGCGCCCGCACTGACGGACACACATGGCCGTCGGCATTTCGGCACGGCCACGCGCCAGCCGACAGACAACCCGTAGACAGGCTCTGCCCCCGCGCGCGCAGCAACGCGGCGGCACAGCGAAGCGACTCTCCCCTCCCGCTCGGCTAATCAAATCATAGAGGGGGAGGGACAGGGGATCGAGCAACAGCTCACGCCCTGCGCCCCGCCTGCCGCGCCGTGCGTGGCGACGTTAAGTAAAGCGTCGCGCGACCGGCCCGAACTGAACACGGAGAGGCCCCGCGGTTCGGCTCGGCTAGATGCTCCGTCTTCTTCCCTTCCCCACCATGGATGCTGCGCCTCCTGTACGCCAACGCCCCATCTCACGTCCACTCCATGTGCAAACTCCATGATGCCAAAGGCGGCGGTTCCAAATCCGCCAATGCAAAGAGCGAGAGCCAGACAGCCAGTAACCCCCCATGTACTAAACTACTTCGCCAGGCCACTTGTGGACGGCCATTGGGATCAGGGACGCATGCACCTAGTAACTCCGCTCCGCTCCGTGTTTCCCACCTCCAACCACCGCGCCATCAGCGGAGTTAATGGCCAGATCAGATTTATGAGCTCCGTGTCGTGTCATCACGCCATCTGACACGAGAGGAGGAGGCCTACGTCCTAGCTAGTAGTTGTAGCAGCACGTACAAGCTGCACAGTCCTACCGCGACTCGTCGCGGCCGGCGTACACTTGTACGCACCCGATCGCTTGCGTCACCGGCGGTGCGCGGCGCCGGAAGAGCGGCGGCGGCAGTTGGTGCCAGTCTGCAGTGTACTCTCTCGATGGTACAAAAAATTGTCTTTTATATATGTTCTCACATACTAAATAAATATTAAATAAACTTTCTTTTCATTATATTATAGTTCTTTTAATAAATTGGCTAGTCTACTTTACTAGTTCTCAGATCTCTCATGCAGTTTCAATTTCTAACCACACACATTACTACGCGTTTATTACGTTTTTTCATGAGATAAACTCCTCAGTTCTGCTTTAACGTCAATTTTTTTATATTTATGGCTTCTATGTAGAACGAAAAAATTTTGTGCACCGGATGAAGTATGTATTTACGCGTGTGTTTTGGATTTACGCAGGTGACCGTATTTGTACTTGATTTCTCTCCGTTTTAATGAATCGATAGAGCATCTGACAATTTCGTGGGGAAAAAGGCCCGTGATGCTTGTCCCTTTTCGTTATGCGTGCCTGCCAGTATGACATTCTAGCAACACGTCCCAACAACTGATGTGTAATATGTTTTTCAGTTTACAAGTTGTATTTCTCATCTGCTTTTGAGATCTTGTTAGATTCGACCTGCTGCGTAGTTCATGATGCAGTTATTCTGCAGCTCATTTACTTGTAGGTCATCAAACTATTCTCCTAATTTGTGTGAGTAGGGTCTAAATATTAGTCCATTTACATGGTGCTCTTTGGGTGCATATTTCGGTTGTTCACTTAAGTTCTGACCTTCCTACTCGTAAGAAGTACAGATTGTACTTATCTGACAAAAGGGCAGCTGATAATAGGCTCATTAAAGGCCCGTTGTTCACCTGATAATTGCAAGTAAAATCAACAATCTTCACTCGAGGAAAAACAATACTTTCTCCCTTCCTTTTTATTTAACACTGTTTCGGTTAAAATTAACCAATCAAACGTCAGATAAAAAAAATAATGGAAGCAGTATGTTGTAACAATACATGAGATCAATACGTCGGCGTGCGAACCCGGAACGTGGAGCAGTCCCGCGGCGTGGCGGCACGCGAGATCGGCCGGTCACCGAGTCCGCTGTTCCGACTCGGAGCGTGTCGCGTTCACCAGGCGGCTAAGTTGCTCTCGCGTCGGGAGACCAGACCACGATGTGCCTTCGACCCCATTCGTCTTGCTGCCGATGTTACCAGGCCGGCCAGAACAGGTCTTCCACATCCGTCAGTGATCAGTACACCAGGCGGCCAAGGCCACACCGTCGTAGAACTGGACCAGCGGGCCAGGCGCACCGCGCACGTGGTAGTTTTAGCAATACAGAATGGCGGTTTTTTACAGACACTGTTGGATTAGTCCGGTTTTTAGGAATACTTTTATTTCAGAGAATAGCTAAATCAGAAAACTTGGAATATGTGTTTAGCTAATCTCTTGGAGGTGCTCTTAATTAGTTTTTGTTTACACGTTGTAGGACACCTTAACACACTTTAAAATGAAAAAAAAACAAATATACCCAAATTACTTCGTTAATATTTTATATTCTCTGTATTCTGAATTATTTGACGTTTTAGCTTTGGACACAGGAATCAAGAAAAGGTAAAAATTAGGTGATGTAGAAGAAACAAGGAGGAGGTAGGTAGAGATAAATAAAGAGAAACATATATTTGGAACCAAGAATGACAAGCAATTTGGAAAGAAAACTAAAAATGCTAGAATGATAAGCAATTTAGACCAGAGTGAGTACTGTCAGTAACGTATGCTCACTATATCACACTTTTATATAATGATAATGTATGAGATCATCGATCTTTATATAATTTAATATATATAAAGGTGGCTAGTGAAGGTGTACTGGTCACTGCTAGTAAAACATGCTTCTCACGTCAGTGGTTCAATCTCTGGTGTAATTTGGGTAAAAAACACCCAATTCAAAAAAAAACATATATGTAGATATATATATATATATATCCAATATATTTTTATATATGCAACGTGGTACACGACACTATATTTATATCTGATAAGACGAATAAAAGTGGTCTACAAGTATTTTATTTTCACATAGAATTGCAATTGGCCGTTCGGGTCACTTGTCAACTTAAAAACAACCGGTGCGGCTTCGATTCTTAACCCCAAAGTTCGAGTGCCCAAATTAGTCTCCTTGCAACAAACCCAAACCAATATGCCATCATCATCTATCTCTAAGATTTATAGTACGACTGCAGGAGCAGTGTTCCATTTATTTCCCATAGCTGTGAGATTGTATTGAAAATTTGAATATTGATATAGTTGGTGCCAACCGTATAGCAATGCTTACATATGCCAAAAGACGACGTCTCGTAGCAGGCACCTCACGCCGAGGTTCCAACAAGAAACCGGCGTCACCTATTTTGATTTTTTCTACAGTCGCAGTACCCTTGATCCTCGATCGGACGGGCGGTTCGTTGACATGTACGCGCAGCCGTCCTGCAAACTTCCAACGGATTGGAGTCCATGTCGTCACTGATCTATCTCTAAGATAGGCGTATCATTCGAAAAGTATATTTCTTTTTTTCTTTTTCTGGGTCCTTAATTACCTGGTGATTTATAAGCTCCCCTTCTCCATGTCTTGAGCTCACAATCTCACTCACTGCATCCCTCTCTCACTAGTCACTCTTCAGCAGCTCTGCCCCTTTTCATTCTTATCTCCTCGTCTTCGCTTCACCTCCTTACCTGTTGTTTTCTCCCTTCTCCCTTGACCCGTCGTTCCATGCTAACAGCCCGGGGTTAGGAGCTAGGGGTAATCTCTCTCTGTCTCTATTCATCTCCAGGTCACGGCGGCATGGAGGCCGTGGACATCAAGTACAAGACGGTCGTGTTCCCCAACGGCGGCGCCGCCAAGAAGGTGAAGCCGGCGGCCGTTGCGCCGGCGCTAGTCGGGGAGCCGATGTACCGGGAGTGCCTCAAGAACCACGCGGCGAGCCTGGGCGGCCATGCCGTGGATGGGTGCGGGGAGTTCATGCCCTCGTCGGGGGCCAACCCCGTCGACCCGTCGTCGCTCAGGTGCGCGGCGTGCGGCTGCCACCGCAACTTCCACCGCCGGACGATGGAAGGGTCTCCCCCGCCTCCGACCACGCCCGCGCCGCTGGCGCTGCCGGCGCCCGTTCCGGCGGGCGTGCTCCACGGCCAGCCACAGCGCCGCGAGGAGACCCCCGAGGACAGGCTCCCGGCGGTCGTCGACGGCTCCGACTCTGACACGGACGCCTCGGAGTACGACGAGGAGCGGTCGGTGTCCCCGCCTCCGCCGCAGCTGCACCACGTGCCGGCGCCGGTGGCGCAGCAGCCGCCTCCTCCGCCGCCGCCCTACTACCCCTCGGCGCCGCACATGCTCCTTTCCCTTGGCTCCGGTGCGCCGGGGGCTGCGGCGGTTCAGAGGCTCCCCGCCCAGCTTACTTCGCCGTCCAGCGCGCCGCCCCCGGGCGGCGCGGTGCCAAGGAAGCGGTTCCGCACCAAGTTCACCCCGGAGCAGAAGCAGCGGATGCAGGAGCTGTCGGAGCGGCTCGGGTGGCGCCTGCAGAAGCGCGACGAGGCCATCGTCGACGAGTGGTGCCGCGACATCGGCGTTAGCAAGGGCGTCTTCAAGGTCTGGATGCACAACAACAAGCACAACTTCCTCGGCGGCCACAGCGCGCGCCGCAGCGCCTCCGCCTCCGCTGGCGCCCCCGCCAACGCTGCACCGCTCCACACCCCGGCCCCCGCTGGCTCCGCGCCGCCGTTCCACCTTTCGGCCGCCAGCCCTCCCCCACCCGTCCTCAGCTCGTCCCCGCCCGGCGCCACCGGCTTCATCAACATCAACGGCGCCGCGTCGTCCGCCCCCACTGCCCCCGCCGGCCACCAAGAGAACATCAACGGGTCCTCGTCTCCGCAGTCTGCATAAACTAGAGGGGAGGGAAAATGGAGAGAGAAACATGTAGCTTAATTTCAGCGATCATTCCTTTCTCTAGACTTTCCATCCAAGAAATTAACCCCAAGAAAGCATGCCATGTCATGCCTAGAAATCCAAGCTTCTTCATCCCCTGTATGTTCGTTCTTGGGATCTGATGATGATGGTGATGCTGATTTAGGATTAGATTATCTCATCCCAACCAAAAGCGGTACTAGTAGTTGCCTTCCTGTTTGTTCTTGTCTTCTTCCACAGCGGCATGTTACGCAAAACGGAAGCAGCCTCCCGTCTTGCTCCTCTAAGCACTGTTTCTCTCATAAATTAATTGTCTTGTTTTGTACTTGTGCTTGTTACTAAGAGTAGGTTAATGGCTAAGCTCATCATTAGCAGGGGATATTATAACACCTGGTAACGTGCGCTTAAGCTGCACACCTGTACTTCTCGCCATGCTTTGCTAAGCTCAGCGAAGTACAAAACAGTACTGTTCACATTCATAGGTTCTACGAATCTCCATGGCTGCTCTTAAACACTTCCTAACTTTTTCTAGTAGGGCAGGTATTTACGCCACGAAAAAAGTGATTTCTTTGCAGCAACTCAAAAAACGAAGCGGGAAACACGAACACGGGTACTAGTAATATCCCGGACAACTTCACCGACTGATACTGCTGGATAGAAGCTGGACCAGAACCATATCCAGCCGAGCCAGACATGCAATTAGGCAGCGGCGCTTTGTCCTACGAATGTTTTTTAAGCGCTAAAAAGGGGCAAGTAAATGGCTGGCCGTGTCGAGCCGAGTTACCAGTACCGGCGGCACTGTGCGTGATGGGATGGAATATGAGGAGGAAGGAAGGAAGGTGATGCTTTTTGTCGCGCTGGGGGCGCCACAAAGAAAAGCTGGGCGCCATTGACAGCTGAAATGGCCAGCTCGCTCGGCCATGATGGCCGTGACAAGCCAAATCATGCAGAGCTAGCTAGCTAGCCGCGCTCGTGATGGCGTTAGGCTAGGCATGGCGCCCTCGCTGACAGAGCAGGCAGGTTAAAAAAAGATGTGTTTTTTTTTTTGCTCTCTCTCTGCTTCGGCTCGGCCCCGTCTGCTTTGATGATCTTTCCTGCCCAATTCCCAACGAATCTAATCGATGGAGGCACCTGCGCGCGCGCGGCTAAACGAACGCATGATTTGCTCTCGGTTCACCGCATTGTGGTGCCACGCCCTTCTTTTTGGTTCTTTCTGCAGAATCGTCAATTATGACATTCTAATCTTCGGATGGAGAATTTTTTCTTTCATATAGTTTTTTTTCGACAACATGGATAGCTGCTACTAGTATATGAAATGAACCATTACGAGATTTTTTATTATGTATCTTATAAATATTTATTTAATTTTCCGTAGTAACCTAAACAATACCATGGAGAGTGAATATACGGGTGTCTATTTTAAGACGATGTACCAGTCTCTTAATGTGCTTCGGTGATGTTGGTGCCTCTTTAAGGGGAACTCATCATATGGATGCTCCTCATGATCATGATGCTTTATCCTGTGCTCGTGATGGGCTTGAAAGATCTGCCTGCTGGGTTGTTGGGGTTCATGTGATGGCGAACAAAACCCTAAACAAACAAAGAAGAAGCCCTGCTAGCTGCCTTCACGCTTGCAATGCATGATGCATTCGCCAGCCTAGATTGTCCGTTTCCCTATCCTGATCTACCTTTGTTTGGTTAGGTTCCCTAGATGTATTATTGTTAATCCCTGTGAGAGGATGTTTCTATTATTAGAAGGTGGCTTCCCAGGTAATCATGCCGTCCCTGAGACTAAAATAGTGGAGATATGGTTAGCATGGGTCATAGGGATTGCACATGGAAGCTAGATCTACATTTGATTAAGGGGATTGCAGCTTGTTACTTTGTCCTTCCTCACTTCTTTATTCCTAAGGTTACCCCCTTCTATCTACATATATTCTAATACTCCCTCCGTACCACAATAGATAAAATTTTAGGTGGAACGTGTTAATTGGATTAGCTCAAATCGTTACGGCATATGGACGCATTGTTCAATTGAATTGGGAAGAGAGAAATGGCACACACAAGACCCAATGTATAGACACAGTCTCCGAACGTGAAGTGCCAACATACGTCAAGTTTTAAAATTTTGCTAACCTCAGAAAATTTCAGTCATGTTCAGGTTGTACAATTGGTGGCAATGTCAAAATTGGGGGAGTTTGTCTAATGCATTTTGATGTGATGGAAGCAGCAGGCGCTGGCTGGGATAGTTGTTTTTTTGTTTTTGATGGGTTGGCGGTGTAAAATCTGAGTTGATGGAGACTACGGACTGTAGTGTTTTAATGAGGACAGTGGTGTCAATTGTTTGATCTCCTTGCTACCCCCACTCCTGGCCAAAAAATCATTTAAATAGTACTATAGAGCGAGTGAGAAAATCTGTAAAATGTTCGGCGTTTCTAAATTCATCTAAGGTTTTTTCTTGAAGCAAACCAGCTGTTATACTAAATAGGAGTATATTCCTTGCCATAATAGTGCACTACTAATCTTATACGCATGATGAGCTCCGATGGAAAGCTCATCTCACAGATTCCCCCCTTCCCGATTCGTGTCCACTGAAACACTAGTCAATCAAGCAGGGATTAAGGTTACCTAATCAGGCAATTGGGATTTGGGCACAACTAACAAATCTTTCCAGACCATGTGCCGTGACGTCGCTGCAGCCTCTTATTAAAATGGTGCTACCGCTCGCTGCCTCAACGGTTTTCTGCTCCGCGTTTGATTAATCTTGGCCTGCTCGCTCTCTGTCATCAGTGAGATGTCACGGTTTCCTCTACTCGTTTAAGCGGCCTTTTGCCCGTAGCGTCACGCTCTGCTGCAAGCCGCGGCAGAGACGGTAGTTGGCGTACCGCCTTCCAAGTGCCCACATGAAATAAAAATGGTTCTTCAATGAGCGGTGTGGATTCCGAGGGAGGTGGTTAGTCGGTTTGTCATAATAACCAGCTAGTAAGAGTCAAACGTGGCTTTACTGTAGAGTAAGTTAACAGCTGTAGCCGGTCAAGTAGCTAGCCACAGGACATGGCAGGATGCGAAGGACGTGTGGTCTGTGGTCCGGCTTCGAAGCCTTGTCTTCGTCGCACTGACTGAGAAACTCACTCAACTTGCCTGGAACCTTAAGTTTGCATGAATTTCCTCCCGCGTTTCTAACAAACAAACCAGAAAATATTAATTCTGTGATGGATATACTCTCTTCATTTTCAAGTATTTGACGTTGGTTAATTCAATTTAAAACCGATTGAGTATTTTAATAACACAGTGACCTAGAGTTTCAATTCTGTGTTGTGCTCATGTTAGTCCTCATCATCTTTTGTCCAAAAGAATCGTCGTGCATGCCAATAATTCTGCGAGGAGGATGATTAGCCGGCCGCTGGCTTAAGGGATAGACTCTCGCGATAATTCAGGCAAATCTGGGAGCAGCAGTTGTTATTCCGAGGCCGGCCGGAGTGTGTTTGACTTGTCGATTATTAGATTCGCCATCAACGCGAGGCCGAAAAGGTTAGAGAGATTCCGTCCTTTCGGAGTGATGACGAGCTCCCTTTCTAGCGGCACCATTGACAGTTTCGTAGGAGCACCTTGTTCCTCTCACGTCTCGCATTTCACCTCCCCCTGTCAATTATACTACCGTACGTGTCGTCTCGGTGTGCACGGCTCGGCGCCACATGCGCTCCTGTACTTCTCTTGCAGCGTGTTGCGTGGGTTATTATCCGTTTTCATCGGTTGATTACGAAGCTTGTAGATTAGCCATGTACTCCAGCATTAGAACATTTTGTGCACCAGCATGGAGTTTTGTTGCCGTGCACGATCGAAACGTACGTACCTCGTTGCGAAGACTCGACATGTGGCTAGCTATGAGGTAGCCGTTGGATGGAACGGCGTATTACCTCCACAGCTCACGCCATGGAAGTGGCTTTCATGGAGTTTGTTGGAGTTCATTGATTAAGATGCGTCGCCGGGTGGTGACTATGGACTGCCGTGTGAGGGAAAGCCACGTCGCGAGTGGGACGAGGGCTCACGGACACGCGTGCCCGTTTTAGCATGTACAGTACTACTACTGTGTCTGGCCTGCGTACTACGGCTAAACGACGGTGGTGAGCAGAGGAGAGGAGATGAGAGGAGAGAGCCTGCTGCTCTGAAACGGATCTGGTGGGAAACAGATGCCGTTTTGACCCGAAGGGACCGCGAGTAAATGCACCACTGGAACACGAAGTGTGGTTTGAACCGAACGGCAGCGAATGCTGGTCGCTGTTTGGTGTGAGAGCACCCCTGCTTTTTCGACTTTGAAAGCTCGAGATGAGGCGATCTAATCTGGTCGCAGACTGTCTCGTGGTCGCGAGGAATGTTAATACGTGGGAAATATTAACAAAAACTTGAACGCTAACAGTACTTCAAGCTTTCTTAATTAACAGAATTCCTTTTACAGTACCTTTACTTATTTGCAAATTCTTAGCGCGCCCATCTGCGTGCTTCAAACATGCTAGTATGAGCTAAAAACTTTTGACACTCCTGGCTTCAAGATTCAATTGAATCATCTGCCGGACCATCCTGTAGTAACGCGTCTGCCTTTCATGAGTATAGCTAATGATTGGGTGACTCAGGACCATCCACATGCATATAGCTCTAGTCTCATGCATGGGTCCAAAGAGAGTAATGTCCATGCTGCCTTTCACATGGCAGAACCCAAAGCTTAGCTTCTTCTCAAACCCTAAAATAAATCGCATCTAATCCAGTGATGGCGACGGGGCCTTTGCCCTGGCCGGCGATGTATCAAGATGATAGGGGCATTAGCGCCAATCAATGTGCCCTTACCCTAACTCCTCGTAGCATGCAACCCTAGAGGCCTACGACCTACGTACGCGTGAACCGCATCGAAGAGTGCTTTCCACGAGAAGATTTTCTCTTGTGTGGTGTGGGAAAGGTTAGGGAAGAAGAGGCTCTGGGGTCCAATGGAATAAAAGTGATACTTTTAAGTAAAGCGAGCTACGATCGATGCTTATCTGCGAAATTATTTTCGCTGGATATAGTAAGCTACGCCAATTGAAGTGGTTGCTTAGCGTTACCCTCTGCTTCACCACCCTGCAAAATCGTATATCTTGCCCTACGGGCTCCTAAAATTAAACATCTGATTTCAGAATGAAGCATGGATACAAAGGAATCGAATCAATATATGCTTGGAGCTGTAGGTGTGTACTTCTTCCATTTTTAATTAGTGATATTAGGATAATATTTTTGTATATTTTACGGTTACAAAAGTTATCCTAACAGTATCACTTAGAAATCGGCGCGAGTATATATGAACCCTTCATATTCATTTCATATTCAGCTCGAATCTAACTATTTTCTATACAATTCGCAGAAGGCATACTTAATAATGGCGACTGGCCACATTATTAACTATACTACTTGGATTAGATGTAATGTTGATTAGTAAAACCTAACATTTTCTCCATACTAACTTTTCTGTACTATCGGACTCAACAGGCAACCTAGTATCATAGAGCTATAGAGCTAGCAAGGTCTGTGTTTCGCTGAATCACGAAGACCATGAATATTCTAGAAAACACCTTTAATTGAAAAATGTTTTTCCTTAGTTCTATTCTATTATCCTTCTTTTGAAAATATATATAGTTCTATTATTTTTCTTTTTTTTTCTCCTCACGGAGTCTACCTTTATTGGGACATCAAATAGAGGAGCATCTATCTCTTCATCCCCACCCAAAAATCCATCAGTCAAGTCAACACATTACTTAGATTTCATTACTCTCTCCGTTCTGAAATAAATGAGATTTAGGATAAAAAAAACTAGTTTAATTAGAACTAAATTAGCTGTTCTAAACATCATTTATTTCAGAACAGATGGAGTATATAATAAATATGCATCGGTCAATTGCATGCGATAATATATTAATCAATAGTATTCCTTTCTTGACAAAAAAACCGACCTAGCACCTGCGGTGCACAACAATGTCCCATTCCATCACATACACCGAGAACAAAACTCGTCAGATAAATAAAGTACAGTACAAATACTAGATGACGGCAATGTTCGGACGCTGCCTCCACTGATTGATTAGTAGTCAAAATCGTACACCATTATTCACCCAATAATTCAACTCATGTTTCACACATAAGATCAACCAGTAATCCGGTTTTGTTGGATGATGTTAACATCCAAACACTTGGATATTGACCAATGGATACTAGCTAACTTTTTTCAAAACTACCTACCTTTCATCAATGCATAGACCGAAATGCCGCTGTCGTTGTAGTAATTGTCCTAGCCTTCTTTCCTAAAGGAATGGCGCTAGATGGTCCCGTTTTTACAACTTGGAATCTCAGAATAGTATGCGGTTTAGAATGGATTTGGGGTCTAGGTTTATCCTCTGTGATGCTTTTCCTGGAAGCATTAGTTTGTCAAACAAATAGCTTGTTGGTACTTATCTACTCTCTTTAACTAAACAATCTTTCTTTTTTTGTTACACAATACTGTTTACATTTTTGTCGCAAAAGATATCGCTCGTTGTCAAATTTATGAGTATACATCCAAGATATATAGAACTAGAAAGTCTAAACTACTCTCTTCATGTTTACTCGAAGTCTAGATAACCCGCTTAACTATAAAATAGTAAAAGCATTATTTAACTCCCATCTTTTCTAAAACCAGATTATTTTACATCTTTATCTCCAAAATAAAATTGATTCTGCATATGCAGGCGTGGTGACAAAGATTGCCACGCTGATGTGGAAACACAATTTATACTTTCCTTTATAGAATGAGAGGATTTAACCAATTCCGGTGGAACCTAAATGAAATGTTAAAATAAGCACACCTATAGGGAAAGGGAGCTAATACAAGCCATGGGATGGGATTCACACGAGGGGTCTGCATGTCGAACTAGAAATAACTACAATAGTACATCAAGCAGTTTCTGCTGGTTAATGCTCCGCCTGCTGAAACCACATGCAGCATCATCCTCCCCATTTGATGCAAGGGCGGGGACTGCATCTGGCTGGCCGCTGGCAATGGCACAAGAATCAGCGTGATTCCTTTTATTGAGTGCGTCTGCCGCTGCACGATAATAACGCGAATGGAGTAAAAAAGGGGAAAGGGTCTGGTGAAAGCTGGTAGTGGGGAGAGAAAGAGAATCATATATGCTGCCCCAAGCAGCGAATTGTACGCGAAAACACCCTTCAGGAAACGAAATTGTTTCTCTCATTCTATCGTTCTTTATTTAGGTTTTTTCTGGCTTGTAATGATATCTCTCTCTCTTTCACTGACGAAGCTTGTTAGATACCCAAGTGGAGTAGATGTCAAAGCGAACGAAGTAGCGAACCATCATGGAAGCGTCTGTGTATTGACTGCATACAAGCATGGACTGATGGACGGGCACTCATATCATATCTGTGTTGTATTGGGGCTTTGATTTCCTCCACAAAGATACCCTGTGGATAAACATAGAGATGAGGGCATAATTGTGAGCCTCAGATCACCCTGCCCACTAGACACCTTGCTTTGCTTCGAGTAAATTCCATCTGGCCTGTGTGCTCAACATAACTAACCCAATGCTCAATTGCTACTGTAGCTACAAACTCCAGTAGAACTAATTTATTTAGCATGCAGGCTGTCAAACTAAACCTTAGGCATCAGCATTAAACAGAATCACTTATCACGGTTATGTTTTGGAGACTGCGTGTTGATGTGTCAAGTATTATTTGGCACTGAATGGAGAATAAGCGTTTGCTGATAAATATAATTGTGCACCATGACAGTAACAGTACACGGTCTGGGTCCACAAGAGCTGCTGTATCCAATAATTGAAAAAAGTAGTACTAAATATGAGGCATGGGATGGGACGATATGGGGATGAGGATCTTAATCTTATCTCTGGAAACTCCATCAAAGTTAGCCGAAAGTGACTAATCCTTTCCATCATTTTCTTTCTTTATTTCTGATATGATAATTATCTCATCAGAGACAGTTGATGCTAAGAAGTGAGGTGTTATACCTTTGTTCGTTTACGCGTGAGCTGAAAAAACATCTAAATAAGACAAACAGTAACAATTGTCTCTTCTCCCTAGTTCAGTAGAAAAAATAGGGTAGGTTGTCAGTTGTTACTTGTCACTTCAAATTGTCCGAAACAGGAAATGATTTTGCATCATGGTGTAGGGTCCTTTGAGTGAGAAATATTGTATGAATATGAACTCCTGGCGTCCCTACTATTATAAAAATAACTATGCTTAAACATAGGTACAAGTTAAAAGCATTCTCTTTCACAAAAATATTAATCAAAAGCACGGTGCTGTTGCTTGGTATCATTTACAAGGCGTAATTACGTATAGCGCCATTATTTGTGCCATTGATCACTATAAAGTTGGGTGGATTACAAAATATCCACGGCCGACACATTTTTGCCCCGATATTCGCAAGTCGGGTGTGGTAATAATCAGTGTTGTGCAGAGCCCACTCGGTGTGCAACAATTGCTCCGGCCGATCGACAGCCTCGCAGTTTGCATGGCGTTTACCTCTGTAGCGAAGGACCTGCGCTCTTCTGTAGCAGTTGGTTTAACTAGACCTTCTTATTTGACCCTGCCTCGTGTCTTATCACACAACGGAACTTTTTTTTTTGCGATCTCGCACGATGGAACCTGGTTACGCTCTGTACGCCATACACGTGGTTTCTCGTACATGTGATCCCCATTTCTTGTCACCTCGCGTTCAGGAAAAAAAACTGGGTAAATTCGTCCCAAATTATCGAAAGTTTATAGACATATGACATACAGGAACCGACACTAGCTACATGAAAAAAAAAACTAAAAAACGCATCTCCATAAACAACATGTCGCCTTGGTAGTTATTGTCTTTTTTTTTCATAAATTAGAGGATGTCGCCTTCTTTTATGGACGACTAGCTGGTTGGTGGACTGGCCGTCTAGGCCTGGGCCTTAATGGGTCGTTATGCTTGTTGGGCCTGTAGTACGAAAATGACATTACACTCTTAAACCCTTTTCCTTTGTGGGCCTCTTATCGTTTCCCGGATTATGCGCGATCACCTCTATATGTTTGGTTTAAAGCCCAGGCTTTTTTTTGTTTTTCCTTCGCATGTTGCGTGCCGATACAAAATTTTATAAGAAATTTTCAAAGTTGTTTCGTACAAATTAGTTTAAATTTTTCACTGTAGCACAAGATCCTCAGGGTGCACCGCGTAGAATACCCCTCCAGTGGATCCACCGACTAAACCTGTCAACGGGCCGAAAACCAAATCTAAATCCACACCAAACCATAACATGTATATATTCAGTCCAAACCAATCCAACCCACCAATTCATATGTCCAAGCCAAACCAAACCAAACTGTACAAAAAAGCAAACCAAACCACACCACTGCAAAGCCCACACTACAGTTTAAAACCGGTTTGAGCCCATTAGTAGAAAACGGTTCCAGCCCAGCAGCAGCTCAGCGAGTGTATTCTCTCTGCACACATTCGAAAGGTCTGGTTGACATTAACAACGGGCAGGTGCTGAACTGTTGGTGGTTGTTAAGGCTTTAAAAATAATATTGTTATGTAATTAAAGGATAGAGTATTTTAACTAAAATATCTATAAATAAAACTTTTGTTCAAATTCATTGTGCAAACTGAAATATAGGCATCCAAAAATTTCTTTTCTCTGGATGTCTAAAGTTGTACTTCAGGAACCCATGGTATGAATAATTTGATAATATATCACAACACAAGTTCAATATGTGTTTCATGGTTTCATTTCTATATATACATACCACACCGAGCTGGAAATCTAAAAAAATGCCAAAATCTATTCCAATACGTTCATATTTCTAATACAAGAAATACAATTATGCTGAAGAACAACAAGACCCTGTTTGGCACAGCTTCTGCACCAGCTTTTTTATAAAAATAAACTGCGGGTGTACCAAACAGTCAGCTTCTCCAGCAGCTTATTAGCTCAACTGCTTCTCAGAATGAACTAAAAACATGATATAAGTTTAAATTGTTGTTCACCATCTTTTCAGATAAGCTGCTTTTTTAACAAGTTTAAGCCGTGCCAAACAGCGCCTAAATGGGCTCTACTTAGTGACTGAAGAAACACACATAACTATTAAACTAAACCACTGTGTGTAGATTGAAACAAAAATAAACTTCCTATGGCCTTTGAACCATTGTGCAGAAATAATCTGAAGAACCATAAATGGGCTCTACTTTGTGACTGAAAAAACATGCAGGCACATTCCTTCGCACCATTATGGGTAGATCCTCCAATGAAAAGTTGCTAAAAAAACAATCTGATAAGAGATGGAAAAAATAAAATAAGATACTAATAAATGAGAAAGAACAAATAAATAGTATTGTGATACTCTATTACTTTTGCTCTTGTTGCCAACATATCTTTTAGTAATCAATCATTGATTAAACTGATAAGAAATTAAATGGGAAGAACATGGCATTTCGATAGGCATCAAGGATCCTTACCAGTTTCCTTACTTAAAAGAAGATAAAGAAACAACATAGGTTATGTATGGAGGGTTGTACTTAGACCTTAGCAGCACAGGTTATGAAAAAAACAAAACGTCATTTGATCCATTTACTTTTAATGGAGGGCTGAACTCTAACCTGTAAATGACATGATGGAAACGAAACATAGGTCATAGATTATTATTTTTCTAGAACTAGATAAATTTGTGAAAATTGTAAATTATTTTACCTTCATTACCATTCTGCCCGAGCTTGTAAAGCCAGTCTTTTGTGCAAACAAGAGCTTCAAGCATCTGAGGGCTTAGAGAACTTCTTGTGTCACCAAGTATCCTGCCACCACAACTAAAAGCTGATTCTAAAGCCACGGTACTGAGGGGAATTACAAGGAAATCTTGAGCCATGGCCGACAACACTGGTTACTTTTCTACATGTCTCTTCCACCATGCCAATATATCAAAGTCTTCACTATCCTCCTCGATCACTTCTTCCAAGTATATATCAAGTTCAGATTTTTGTGTGCGTGCATACTTTCCTCGTGACTTGTGTTGTGCAAACTCTTCTTCAAACTTCCTTTTCCCAACTATTGGTGAGCTAACATTAATGTTATATTCACAAGAATGTTGTGATAGACTTGTAGCACTTGTCTTTAAAAGTTGTTGGTACTCATCAAAGTATTTTCTCATACATTTTAGAGCATAATCAATGAATACAGGGATATAGTCATAATTGTTAGCCACCTTCTCATAAAAGAACTCCAAATAGACAACTTTCCTTGTTGGATCTAGTACAGTGGCAATGACTAGTGCAAGATTAAATTCAACCTCATTATTGTTCTTGCGGGGATCTAAGAAATTCTCATATGGATCCTAATATTTATCAAGCTTCACTTGCATAGTTGCAGCCAAGTATCTCAAGACACCACTGTTGCTTTGCCAACGTAGATCTCTCAAAGCATGACGTATGCAAAGCACTACCGGTAAGAACTTGTGAGAAGTGAGTCTTCTATGAGCTGAAACTGCAATTGTGAGTTCTTCAAATGCTTTTAGAAATTCACAAATTGCTTCTACTTTTTCTCACTCTGCCTCACTTGGGGAAACCTCAAGATGCTGATTCCCATAGCTATTAAGAACATACTTATAATCTAATGTCTCTCTAATCATTTTAAATGTTGCATTCTAACGATTTGGTATATCTATATATATACCATGCTTTGTAGGCAATCCATTATCATTGGCAAGAGAGTTAAAAGTCTGTAACCGTGAAAGAGAAGAATCTATGTGTTTTAGAAGCGCGCGTATTTTATTGATTGTTGCATGGATAAGTTTCATCTCATCTTAAACAAGTATGTTAAGGATGTGAGCACAACACCCGACATGGAGGTGTTCACATTCAGACGACTAATGTTTTTTGTTGTTTTTGACTAGCTCTTCACAAGTGAATGTGTTGTTTGATGCATTGTCCACCGTAACTATAAATAATTTTCCTCTTATGCTCCACTCACTTAACGAGCTCACTATTGCTTCTTCAATAGCATAACCAGTGTGAGGATACTTAACTTTCTTAAAAGATATTACTTTCTTCTTCAACCTAAACTCCACATCAATGTAATGTGCAGTCACAACCATGTAGCCTAATTTTTGTGACGAGGTCCACATGTCTGATGTTATGCACACACGAGAATTCAGACTATCTAGTTCATCTTGAAGATCCTCCTTCATTTTATTGTACTTTTCAAAACAATCTTTCCTAATTGTTTGTCGACTTTTAACTTTAAAAGTTGGTTGCATTAAGTCAATCCAAGGCTGCAAATAAAGGTCTTCAAACTTATTGAAAGGTATCTCAGCATGAATACAAAATGCAATCATTCTCTCACGACAAACTTCAGGATCAAAGATAAATGAACCCTCAGATGATTGTTTTTTTAATAAAAAGTGCTTTCTTACATCCTCCTCAATTCCCCGAGAAGATTCAACTATGTGACTCCTCAAACTACTAGTGTCAGACCTTGTGTGTAACTTTAGCTTGCAATACTTGCATATTGCCTTTAAATCACCATCTATATTTATTAAATCATTTTCAAAATGCTCCCAAACCTTAGATCTCCTACCACGAGATATTTGAGTAGATATGTGGTTATTTATCGAATCATCTATTCCCGAGTCCTCAGAAGCATTTACAAACATGTTTAGAAACCCAAAGAAATAGAAATATATTATACTCAAAATTTTTCACTAGTGTCATCTAAAATATTCCGGTTTAATAAAACAACAGTAACAATATTTGATAGGAATCTAACCAGAACCTATGTAGTTAAAACAGAATCAAAGAAAGAGTGGATAGCATGAAACTTACCTGTGTTGATAGGAGGCACTTTCTTTTTCCTCTTTTTTACTAAATGTGTAGAAGGACGTTTATCTGGAAGCTCTGTTAGCTCTCGGTGTGGTAGATACACATCTAAAAGAAAGACCATTTATGTAACATGAATCAACAAAAGGTAGCATATCATAAAAGGAAAAAACATTCATCAGATATAGCAGCAGCATGAAACAATGAAAGAGATGTATTGCCTGACTTTCAATATTTATTTCAAAGATAGACTATATTGTCTGTTCAGAAAATAAACATTGTTGACAGCTCATAAAAATGCTAGTACACTACTGACAGTGTGCTACTAATATAACTAGTACTGCTCTTTTTTTCCCATATAGTTAGAGATGGTACAACATTAAATTAGTGCTTCATCTTGCAAGCTCTGAACAAATCAAGTTTTTCTTATTTTTTTTCTTGCCACCGTAACCAAGTACTCGAGCAATCAACAAAAATGAAGTTCTCACCTTGTAGACTTTTGTGATACCCAATTATTGGATGGAGCAAAGAAGGGAACACCAAGTTGCTGCTGTTGTTGTAGCTGCAACAACGATGCACAGATATAAAAACTTACAAATATTAGAGATTCAGCTGACCAAGCTGGGCACAAAAACACCAAATAATTGTGCATTTCCAAGGTCTCAGAAAAATGAAACATTTAGAATTAACATTTCCAAGTGCATAATAGAAAAGAGATTCCCATTGCATGCGTGTGCAAAAGAAGCAGTGGGCTTCAAGTCACTGCAACTCACTCGCAGTTATCATACATTCATACTAATAAAGAGAAATCGGATAATGGTTCAAAAGCACGTACATTCCATTTTGTTTGAATGAAATAGGGAAACATCCTCAGAAAATCTTTAATATTTTATAATACACTGGATAAAACTGAATACAACGAGACACTGAAGCAACCTTAATCAGAATTATTGAAAAGAAAAACTATGTTTAGTCCTGAGAAGCCACACAAGTTCAGTTTTCACTTTTCAGTGGTGAAACAGAGAAAGAAGAAACAACGGACCTTGACGTCATACTTGATGGTGATGCTGCCGAGTGTGTTGAACCTGTAGATGTGGTGTAGCCGGTGACCTCGATTCTTGCAGGCGGCAACACGCTCGGGTTTCTGACCGGAGGAAGCGAGGGGATGTGACTCTGCGTGGTGGCTCCTTCTCCTGCCGGGAAGGAGCAAGGACGCGACGACGCGAGGAGATCTTGCCGGAGGAGCGGCGACGGCGGTGTCGGAGCGGAGGACCGGCTGCTAGGTTTTGTGGAGACGAGAGACTAGTTGGTTTGCTGAGTAGCCCGGTATGTGAAACCATTGCAAACTTCACAGGCTCAAACCGTTGAAAACCAAATTATTACGGCCCAAACAAAATTGGACCCAAACCATTTCTTGTTGGAACCAACCCAATCCAAACCATTTCATATTCCGACCCATTTCAACCCACCCAAATATAAATCAAAGCAGGAACCGAATTTTAGAACTCGGTTTTAACCAAACCATTCTCAGGTTTACCACCGACTCAGCAGCACCGATCTAATTCTGTTTCCAGCGAATGTTCTTCCGCTTATTTGAATAATAATAAATGGAGTGGATTGAAATGGAATGGAGTGTAAAGTGTATTAATTTTTACTCCAATACTTTTCAATCCGCTCTAAATGGAGAGTATTTGTTTGTATCCAAACAAAGGCTACATGAGAATAGCTCTCAGCAACTGTTCTTCACTAACTATGATGTTCATGCGCGCGAGCTGTCATCCTCCGCAGCTCGTAAAAGCCCGATGGGAGGTCACACGGCGGGGAGATGAGACCTCTGCATGATCGTTTCCCGAAGTCTGGTGCACTGCCGCATGTGAACAAAATTCTCTGGAGGATGTTGGGACTGCACCTGTTACTGTTACAGTTAGAGACTAGTGCATTATCCTCCTCTTCTACTGAGCTACGGACCAACTCGTCTGAAAACCCTGTAATTGATACTCGGAAGAACTGGTTTGTACATAGTTCTTCCCGGATGGAACAGATCAAATAAAGGGAGATTGGAACAAGGACGAAGGAGGTCGAAAAGGCTGATGGAATGGAACAGGAAAGCCGTTCCAGAGAGGACCAAAACGCAAGAATAAAAGGAGGGAGCCTACCTATGCATAGCATAGTGTGTATCTTTGCGAATTAACCGCTATAATTGTTGTCTTGCTGCACGTTTAGGCGCCTGGCCTGACGCTCTGACCAGCCGCAAGAACGGAACTGAACCCATCGAACTTTTTCTGAGGTTGACCGATGGGCTTGCGAGCGGTGTCGGCCCTGTCGTGGGTTGTCCATCGATGGGCTTGTGAGCCCAAATGATACCAGACAAACCATCTTCTTTTCTATTTCGTGATGGGAAAATGAGAACGGACGGCCGTCTCGGCGCCTTTGCTGGTGGCCATGCAAGAAAACACACACGGCAGCTGATGGGAACGCAGACCGTCCGTTCTTTTGACGCGGCAGCCCCGTGCTCCGTGCGCTGCTCTTTCGCTCTCGCTCTCTCCCGTCCATCCCACGACGAATATTTCAGGCGACCAACCGAAACCACACGGCAGGCACTCAAGCAGAGACAAACCTCACGCTCACCAACAATCTGCTGTTCGTTGCTATCGCGGATTGTTCACAGAACTGTGGTGTGCTAATAAGGTCAACAGTAGCTGGGTCTTAGGTGTCTGGGACCGGCCACTGTTCTCCACTTGATTGCTGTGGGCGGCAAAAAAATATTTTCTCCGTTTCAAATTATTTGATGTTAGTTAGTTTAAAATTATACCAATCAGAGTAAAATAATTTGAAATAGAGGGAGTATCACCAGATTAAGAGGATACGCAGCAGGTTGGACAAGCCGTGCGCGCGCCAGCCCAAACATTGTAGTTTTCCGGACGAAATCTTCATTGGCTGGAATTTATCATAACTATATATATTTCTGGGACCAGCACGAACGGTCAGCTGCGAATAGATCTGTTGCGACGCATGAATGCGACGATTCGGCCGTGATGGATGGCTTGGGATGTTTCGGGTCTGCTCATCTTGTTTAGCAGCTGGAGAATTAGCAGGTGTGTTAAACTGGTGATGCAAGCAACGCTTCGGTCGAGGGCTTCAAAATTTACTTACTGGTTCCACTCAGTACCGGACGGAATGGCCGGTATGTTTCATTTTGATGCACTCACCGGTAGACAATAGTTTTCATCCCGTATCGGTACATAATGGTTTTCATTTCGTACCGGTCAATAACGCTGAACACTGAGCGTCTTTAGTTACTGGGCATCTGTGTCACTCTCTTTGACGAAGAACTGGAATCTTTTTTTTTTATGAAACTCAACAACAACAACAACCAAGCCTTTATCTCAAGCCTGTTGGGGTCGGCTTGACACGAAACCCAATATCAATGAAGTAAAAGAGAGGAAGAGTTATAGGAACAAGGAAAAAGAAAAAAAAGGAAAAAAAAAGAAAAAAAAAGAAAAGAAAAAAGAAAAAAAAAAGAAAAAGAGAAAAGAGAAAAGAAAAAAGAAAAAAAGAAAAAGAAAAGAGAAAAAAAAACAAGACTACGATTCTGGCATATGGATTGCTACTTTCCATGCGGTCCTATCATGAGCTAAGTCACTGTATACATTCCAATCTCTCAAATCTCGTTTTACCGCCTCCTCCCAGGTCAATCTTGGTCGTCCTCTACCCCTCCTAATATTTTCTCTACCTCTTAAAATCCCACTGTTAACCGGTGCTTCTGGAGGTCTCCGTTGGATATGTCCAAACCACCTAAGTCGATGTTGGACTAACTTCTCTTCAATCGGCGCCACCCCTACCTTATCTCGAATCACCTCATTACTTATTCGGTCTCTTCTCGTGTGTCCGCACATCCACCATAGCATGCGCATCTCTGCGACACTCATTTGTTGGACATGTTGCCGTTTAGTTGGCCAACATTCCGCCCCAGTTTTTTTTTATGAAACTCACAAATATAAATTCTTCATCGACTAAATATAAAACAATCACTCCTAGTGTTTTTTTCCTTTCTCGATCAGTAGATATTAACTCGTCTATTTCAGGGTGGACTCCTGATTCCTGAATGACTCGTTCCACAAGTATTTCTAGTTATGTTTATCGAAAATCCATTTCTAGTTATGTTTTCACTTATTCCGATTGATCACTGTTTGTTTTTCTCTGCAAATGCGACCGATATTTTCTGGTCACTTTCGGCAGTCTCTATCTCGGCTCATGTGGCAAACAATTTGCAGTTTTTACTTCATAATATAAGATTTTCTTCCCTCGGAAAGCGAAGTTCGCTGTTCTTACAAAATCCCATTTTGAAGAGAAGATCAAGCAGCTACCCCCACAGCAAAAGAACTGCAAGTGAGCAGGAAGAAGGCTGCACCCATGATCACGATATGACTGAGGCCTAACTTCGGAGCTTCCCATGCCCCCAAGAATTCAGATTCCAGACGAATGGCAGTCTAGATCACCAACGTACGGGCTAAAATTGAGTGAGACGCACATAAAGGCGATGATTTGTGCTAATGAATTCCACTCAGGATGACCCACCTAACCGGTAAAGCGCCAAGGAAACTACCAAACCAAATCCCCTGGCAAGTCGCTGCTGTAGAACTATCCATTCCAGATCCGAGCCACCACGACTCCAAGAAACCGGCTAAAGATCAAGATTGAGGGTGACCTGGAGGTCACCTCCACTGGTTTCTTCCGGTCACCATCCTAAACCACCTCCCCGTGGCACGAGGTTAAGTCGTTTAACCCAAGCAACCTCACATGAAAGGCGAGACCTTACCTTCGCTGATGGAGGCGTCGATGACGGACATGGACATCGTTTTCTAGACATGTTCAAATTGCCGTGGATCAACTAACAGACGCAGCGCCACCCCCCCCTTCAAGTCCGCAGCAGCGAAAAACGGCCTCTCGTTGTCACGGCCAGGTCGTCGAAGGCTCGGCGTGTCATCAAGTACAGTCCGACGCATAGTTTTTCTCCGCGTGACCAGCAGATTAAGCGAACGACACCACCGCCGGCGGCAGCGTGGTGCCGGTGCATCTAACGCGTTTGCCACAGTCGCCTTGTTGCAGATGGTCCTTCGTTAGATCTTCTGGATCCGTACTTCCTCCATTTCAAATTATTTGACGTTCCACCGAGACCACTAGACATGGCGTTGGCGCAGGTGGATTCGTTGAGCGAAACAGTGACGCCAGCGGAGCGGGGCAAGCAGGGCGGAGGCGGAGCCGTGGGCCAACCCCGCCGGCCTTCCAGCTCCGCCTCCCGTCTCGCGTTTCGTCCCGGCCTCGATCAGCCCTCCGTCGCGGCGGGGCCACGCGACGAGCAGCCGGTTGAACGCCATGGCCCGCCGCGCTCGCGGACGCTGGTCCGGTGCAGGCCCCTCTCCGCGATTTATTTGGACGGATCGGCGGCGCTCCGATCTGGTGGTTTGCGAGGCAATTAAGGGGCCGCCTTGGACTCGAGCTCCAGTGGATTTGGGCCGCTAGAGTTTAACGCCACGTGATGACGGTTCCGCCTTTTCGTCGCGACGGAGTGCGGCGTGAGGTGATGTCACCGCGGGATCCTCGAAAAGGTGGCTGCTTTCCTTTTTTTCTTTCTGTTCGGTGGTGTGCGCGGACTGATAATCTGGTATGGTCATCATGGTTTGGAATTCTAGCAAAATTTACTTGCACGAAAGCGTTCGTGCAAATATCGGGAAAGAGGTCCGAAGCATCGTTTTCGAAGAATCGCCATCCCCAAGTGCTTTACGTTGTAGCCATACAGTACATATGTTTGTTGAATTTCTGGGGAACCCGCGTTTCGTTCGGTGACTTTATAGTGACCTATTGCTAAAGTTGACAAAGAATAGATTCAGCCTTTTCCAAACCCACACGGACGCACCATGAAAAGCAGCGATCCTCACATCGAACACGCATCTGATGAGCCCATTATTGCTGGGCGAGAATATACAGCTATCTACGAGTATAAGAAAAGCATGTTGTAATAAGATACAGTCTCCCAGTAATGGAAGGCGCCAGTGATATCTTAATCCTGATTCGATCAAAAAACAAACAATGCTATCTTAAAACGGGCAGGAAAAAAAAGGGCAACCAATGATGCCGTGCTAAAATATCCGGTTCTTATGTTAGGACTTCTTGCAGAAGGAAATAAGAAAGACCGGGCGAATGGAGGTGTAGGAAGAAATTCAGTTTCGTCCACCTGAAGATCCCACCCATGGTTTTGGCAAGGGCTCCGCTGAGATCAACGCGGTGGGATTCGCCTGCCGTGCTGAGGGATTCAAGTACGATGCAAGGAAAGGATAGTAAAACCCCAGGGTTTGTACACGAACCTGGTGGCACGCGAAGCGGAAGACTCGCCCGTTTCCCCTCCCCCGTCTGGAAGGAAAACTCGGCTGGTGCCTGGCCACCCGGCTAGGGGCCGGAGTAGAGTGGGTGCGCGTCCGCGTCGCGAGGATCATCGTCGGGGCTCGGCAAAGCGGGTCATGTCAAGTGTAGGTGCGACCCTTCCGTCGCGTGACGCGGTCCGTCTTTTGAAGCGCAAGCTACGCCTCCCGCTGCCCCGCCCCGCCCGCCGTCGCGGCTGCCCCGTCCGAACCAGTCGCTCTCCCTCACTGCCTCCTTCCTCTGCTATCTGCTCGCTCCATACGGCCGCTGGCGCGTTGTTTTCTTCGCCTAGCTCGTCTCCGAAGCAGGCAGGGTCGGTAGTCGTTCGTCCCGTCGCCCTGCCGCTACGTACCTCTCTCTGTACCCCGCGCGGCCCCGGCTTGGTGCGCTGGGTTTCACGGTGAATGGACCGGCCGACGGGCGGGCGTCCGGTTGCGGGTCCACCCATGGACGCCGGAGAAGCGGGTGGTGGTGTGGCCGCGGCCGCGGCCGCTAGCGACCCGCGTGGCCTCGTCCGCGCCGTGCTCCGGTGCTCCTCGTCGCCCCTCTTCTTCTGGCTGCTCGCCGTCGCGCTCGTCGCCGCGATCCACGTTGCCTCCGTGCTTGTCTCCTCCAGGTAGAAAACACGGTTCCGGAAACTCTTTAATTCTGTTCTGAATGATCGCGGTCGTGTTGTTTGACGCTTAACCGTCGACGGCGTTCGTCCCTTGGTTCCGGCAGGAACGAGGAGAAGGAGAGGGAGAAGAGGAAGCCGCGGCGCGGCGGGTTCACCGCCGGCGAGGAGGGGGAGGTGGCGGAGAGGGACGATGATAGGATTCTGGAGATGATGCGCGGTTTCAGCTTCGTGCAGGCGACCGAGGAGGACTTCCTCGAGGGCGTGGCGGCGTTCGGTCACGTTGCCACCGGCGAGGAGACCCAGCCGGATGCGCCGTCGACCTTCAGCTTCAAGTTTCAGCATCAGATGCAAGGAATTCCGCGGGAGGCTGCGGTGGTTTCGAGGGGATTGCCACCACGAGAAGTGGAAGAACAAGAGCGGGAGGAAGAGAGGGTTCCATCAGTCCCCTTGGAATCAGAAGACGAGGACGAAGCAGAGGAAACAGAGCTCCTAGTTGAAGAACGGGTGCAGGAGCACAGGAGAGAGGTCGTGGAGGCAGCGCCGTCACAGGGCGTTGCGGCCACATACAACTACCAGTTCTTGACGGAGCGCGACTTCCGGGGATTCATCCGGGAGCCCGAGGCCATGACGGTGCTCGTCGAAAAGTCCTTCGTGCCGCCGCCGCCGGCAACGGTGCAACCGGAGCGAAGAGCGGTCGAAGTCGCCCCCCGTGGCGGTGGCTTCCTCACGGAGACAGACTTCAGGACCGTGGACGAGCCCGGCGTGTGCGAGAGCGTGGCGTCATCCGGGAATAAGACGCCGTCGTGGAGCCGGAAGCCGGCGAGCCCCCCGTCCTATGTTTTCGAGAGCGTGGCGTCGTCCGGGAAAAGGATGCCGTCGCGGACCCGGAAGCCGGAACAGTCACCGTCCGTCGCGTCCAGGGGCAGCGCCGTCGGCGGGAGGATGAGCTTCGCGTCGGAGTTCTCCGGCTTCGGCGACTCTGACTCAGAGTCCAGCGCCAGCGACGGGTACTCGGTGAAGGAGCTCGTTGTTGATTCCGACAGCGACTGGTTCCTGTCGGAGAAAGACTTCCCGGTTGCTGCGCGAGACGCCGTCACCCGCAGAAGTTACGAGGCCAAAGTGCTCAAGGCCATCGAGGCACTGGAGGCGGCGGCCAAGCTGGAGCAGTCTTACGAGAACTCAGCGACAACGTTGTCACCGAGCTCTGTTCGACAGGGTTCGCCGAACAGCATCCCCGATGGCTCTGTCAAGTACCCTGAAAACATGTGGTGTCGCAGTCCTTCACCGGACATGGAGTACAAAGACGATGAGGAGAAGGTAGCAACAGAAACTAAAGCGGCAGAGGAAACGAACATGAAGGAGGAGGAGAGCGTCGATACGAGAGACCATGAATCATCCAGCGGCAAGAAGGTAACAGTAGCACTGGGGTGTGCTGCTGCTTCTGTCGCTGACAGAGGTTTTGATCATTCAGAGAAGGAAACCATCACTGTAAATGATCACTCAGGTTCTGACCTTCAGAGAAGTCCAAGGACTGTTTCAGAGAGAAGCTTTACTGTTTCATCAAATCGAGTTGATAGTCCTGATGCTAGGAGGAGCACAGAGCCAGGTGAATCTGTTTCTGATGTTCAGAGAAATCCAGAGGCTGTTTATGAAAGAGGATCTGATGTTTCCTCAGGTCAAGTTGATGGTCCTGATGGTAGGAGAAGCCCAGATCCATCAGAGCACGAATTTGTTGGTACGACTATTCATTCACTTGGCCACATTTCTGATGGCAGGAGAGAAACTGCCAGTGAAAGTTATCAGTCATATGAAATAGTTTTTTATGACAAGAGACGCCCAGAGCCATTGGATACAGAATATCTCGGTATGAATGATCAATCACATGATCTCATTTCTGATGTCTGGAAAGGAATTGCCAGTAGAAATGATCAGCCGTGTGCAGTGGCTACTGATGATAAGGGAGGGCTTGATCCAGCAGATAAAGAATTTGTCGGCGCAAATGATCATCCGAATGAACTTATTTCTGCTGAGAAGAAAGTGACTTTTAATACAACAGATAATCAGGAGTACGCAGTAGTTTCTGGTGATAAGCGTACTCCAGAGACGCCAGAGCGAGGATTCAGTGAAAATGAACATCCATACGGAATGTTCCCTGACGCCGAGTACAATTTAGAGTACAGAGAAGAAGCAGAACAAGCTAGTGCAAATGACCATTCAGACAATTTCGCTCGAGAAGCCTATATTTCAGCTTCCGGAAAGGCGAAGATGCATGATGATGGAAAGGACCCCGAAGTCAAGTGGAAAGATTTAACAGAGGAAGAGGAGGATGAGTTGGAATCATTGTGGGAGCACCAGGAACTGATAGAGCAGCTGAAACTTGAGCTGAAGAAGGTGCGTTCTATCGGACTTCCGACAATACTGGAGGAGTCTGAGACACCAAAGGCGTCAATGGAGGACCTCAAGCCATGGAGAATGGATGCTAAGTTCCTCCGCGAGGACCCTATGGACGAGCTGAACAAGTTTTTCAAAAGTTACATGGAGAGGATGAGGAAATTTGACATATTGTGCTACCAGAAGATGTATGCAATAGGTATGCTTCATTATCAGTTCCAGTATTTTCTATCACTTCATTTAGCTGGGTGCCATCGCAGTGATATTCTTTTTTTTTCATGTTCAAATCGGTGAAAAGAATCAAGAATTAGACATTAACAAAGCATTGCATTTCTCTAGAAAGTCAAAGGAGTACTGAAAGTTTGAAATGCTAGTCAAGATTCACACTGCTGGCAACTTTTTGTAACAACTAAGCATCGAATCTACATTTTTAAGAGCTAGTTCAGGGCTGATGGGGCTATATAGATCATGCTTTACCTAGTATTTTTTTTCTTTCTTCTACTAAACATGCTCCAACAGAAGGAAGCTTCTTCACGCACTAATTTTGTACTGTACTGAACCTGATCGCAGATTTTCTTCAGCTCAGAGGGTCTAAGCAGTCCATTTCTATGAAGTCCTTGTCGCCGACGGTGGCATCCATCCTGTCACACAATTTCCGGCCATCGCGTCGGAGATCTCCCGACGACCCATCCGAGCGGTTTCTCAAAGAGCTCCGGTACGATCTGGAGACGGTGTATGTTGGCCAGATGTGCCTGTCATGGGAGTTCCTCCGGTGGCAGTACGAGCAGGCTTATGACCTGCCGGAATCGGACCCTTACCACAGCCATCATTACAACCAGGTGGCTGGGGAGTTCCAGCAGTTTCATGTGGTAGTGCAGAGGTTCGTCGAGGATGGATCGTTCAAGGGTCCAAGGTTACCAAACTACATCAACAATCGATGCGTCCTCCGCAATCTGTTGCAAGTACCTGTAATAAAAGGTTAGCATTACCTGAGACTTCGTAGGTGAAAAAAATGGTTAGTCCATCTTACTTCTGAATTTTTAACGAAAGAGTGACCACCAACATGTGTTGTGTTGGGTTGTAGAGGACAGCTTGAAGGATAGGATGGAGGATCAACGCAAGGGAAACTATGTTATAACCAGTGAGGACCTGGAGGAGATCATGAAGGAGGCGTTGCATGTTCTGTGGGACTTCATCAAGGCTGACAAGGTCGAGACGACATCTGTGCTTAAGAACTTGTCGAACACTCACGTCGAGCTCCAGGACCCTTCAGACCATGATCTTATGATGCACATCCATGCCGCGTTACAAAAGGTAAGTTCATAACACTGCCGATAATACTTCCTTTGTTTCGAATTATTTGATGCTGGTTAGTTTAATTTTAAACTAACCAACATCAAGTAATTTGAAAGTACCGGTTGCAATGTTGCATGACACTGAGGTTTGAACTGTGCAGAAAGAGAAGAGGCTCAAGGATCTCCTCAGGACCGGCAACTGCATTGTGAAGAAGTTCAAGAAGCCCAAGGAGGACAGAACAAACCAAAACCTTTTCTTCTCGCAGGTCGACATGAGACTCATTGCACGGGTGCTACGGATGCCGAGGATCACCAGCGATCAGCTGCAGTGGTGCAAGGCCAAGCTGGACAAGATCATACTGGTAGATAGGGTCAGAATCCACAGGGAGCCTTCATTTTTGTTGTTTCCCTGTTGAGAGAGTACATATATGTTTGCTCCTTTTTCTTATCGTCGCCATGTAATCTACGATTGTAGGGTTTTCCTTTAACCATAAGTAATTCAGCTGTTTCCACAGGTCAGTAATTATAATGTAACCTAAGCATGTCACATGTTACAAGGTCCAGGCCATTATACATACTTACATCGATTAGGAATTACAGTGTAAGCATTTTATCTACCATGAAACAAAATCATGTAGATAATATCACAGCACACAGATCGAATCTTCTACATGAACTGTTCTTCTCCTCTGTCGCCACATTCAGGGAACCAAGCATGTTACATTCTTGGATGCTAGTTGTGGAGGCTGCTGTTATTCAAAGAAAACAATCAACAAGGACTGCACTCAAACAAACACCAGCGAATCGCATGTCCAGTTTCAGTAGCCTTACTGTACTACTGTACCACTGCGCTTAAACGCCACCATTAACTTAACTGTCATTTCTGAGTTCTGAACGAGCGACAGTCCTTGCGGGCTTGTGTCCTTGTGTTTGCCACATGAGTCATCTAATGGCCGGGCACCTTGTCGTTGGGAGCTGATCCTAACAAGCCAAGTACTAACTGCAAACACTGCTCGCTGCAGGTACGAACCAACACCTCATAGACGCAGCTGATTAGACCGAACAGTGCTGGCTAGATCTTGGGGCGCAACCTTAACCAAGGCGCGGAAGCTCAAGCAGAGGAGGCCGTCGCCAGATACAGGTAGGCAGCATTCAGTGTGGCGGTACGGCGAGAGGCCGCGGCCATATGATGGAGCTGAGCTAGATGAGGAGACGAGGCCACCAAGGTCCCAAAACGGTAGCAGCTCTACCAGCTTGGCCTCGGGTGTGTGGGGCGCCGGCCGCCGTGGACATGGCCTCCATTATCGGCAGGAAATGCGAGCTTGGCGCCACAACGGTGGATGCAACGGCTGTACTGTGCTAGGAACTAGGAAGGCATTCACGCGACTTTAGAGCTCTACAGTGTCGGTAGATGTACCGTTTGCAATCTGGAACTCAGAACTTCACAACATTTTGAATCAATCTTGAATTGAACAGCTTGATTTTTGCAAGATCAGAGGGCCAAGGCAGAACCGAAGGTTATGTTGTTCGCTGGCTACTAGGGATGGCAACGGGTAAAAAAACCCGCGTCTGGATTACTCGTATCCGAACCCGTACCCGTTACCCGCAGCGGGTATAAAAGATTATCCGTATTCGTTACCCGCGGATATTTTTTATCTGCGGAAATACTTGCTACATAAAAATCTTTAATAAAAAGGTACATTACATACAGATGGAATCACAAAACAAAATGGTGAGTTTTGACAGAGAAGATGTTAACGTAGTAATTCTCTACTCTTGATGGAACACATGGAAGGAGAGGAATCCACGGGTTTTCGAACGCCGTCAGAAGACGGTGCTGCAATTTGCGCAGCTACCCAAGGAAGAGATCGATTACTTCACCTGGGCCAGGCAAGGATCAGCGGAGACAGTGGCTATCGCCGATGCCTAATCTGCAGAGCTTCCTCTTTCCTTCGTTGTCCCCTTTCTTCTTTTTTCCTTCTGTTTCGGCCAGTCTGTTGGCCTTCAATCTAGCCTAAAATGCTTTGTCTAGACTTTGTTTCTGGCCAACACCGGCTGGCCTTTTTCTTTTATTTCTGTACTTGAGAGATTACTGCCTATCTTTTTAATGCAAAGGCATAACACCTGCCATTTGCGTTAAGAAAAATTTGATTTTTGCAAGATCAAAGACAAATCCATTTGTTCCAAAGGGACCTCTACCTTGCGTAGGAGAGATTCAAGGGGATGTTCAGTTCTCACGTAATCATCATCGCAGTTCAAAAAGAACGTAACTACTAAACAATAGTTACTATTTCTTCTGTTATTTCAGTCACATGCATGGGTGCACTGGTCACCAGTCAAGCAGTTTTGTTCAGCAAGTTCAGGCAACTACCAATTAAATGGGCCGTAAGCCTATAAACAAAGGACCGTACGGCCTACCAGCTCATGGGCCATATACACCAGCCCGGTCTATTACCGCTCTTGAACCCATTCCTAGCCGTCCGATCTAGGTCAGACCCCTCGAGGCAGTTTTTTTATAGTCCTCTCCGCCGCCACGCGCACGATTCTCTTCCCCACAGCCTCCTCTTACCAGGGTTTATCCATCGGCGCGTGCGTGGCGGCGGCAAGATGGTGCAGCGCCTGACCTACCGCAAGCGGCACAGCTATGCCACCAAGTCCAACCAGACGCGGGTCGTCAAGACCCCAGGTCTAGATCCACTTCTCTTTTCTACTTATCTCCTCCATTTTTTGGTGGCTTCTCGATCTGCTTTAGGTGTGGTTCTCATTTGCACGATCGGTTTGCGGTTTGTGCTTGCAGGTGGCAGGCTCGTGTACCAGTACACCAACAAGAGGGCGAGCGGGCCCAAGTGCCCAGTGACCGGGAAGAAGATCCAGGGGGTGAGTGGACGACTTCGATTATCCTCACTGGTGTGGCGCTGTGATGTAGTTATTGGTTGTTTGGTCAAGTCTTGATAGGGCGGTTTGGGTTACGGTAGGTATGGAGTATGGACGTATGGTACTGGGGTAGGGTTGGAGTTGTGAGGTGGGTGATTTATTTGATAGTCGGAATCTTGTTTTATACTTCATTAGAATGTTGAGCACGTTGTGTAGCCTTTTGTGTATAAATGTTAACTGGATTCTGTTGGAATCTCATATTAGTTGGTTAGATTAGATTGTTAGGTGTGAGATTGGTTGTCTGATGCTCTTGTGTTCTGCATCCTTTAGTGTAAGAAATGATGTCTTCTGGCTAGGTGAACTTAGTTGGTTGTGCATGAAGGTACATTAAATCCACTGCTATGAATTCTAGGTGTAGCTATTTTCTATTGTGTTATAAGCGTCCAGAATGCATTTGGATAGCACCAAAACCTTTTCACATTGCAATGCTCTTTGGCCTGCTAAATCCTTTCACAATTGAAATGCATATTTCCATAATCATCCTAGTCTTTATGGGTTGATGTAAATATTGCATGAAGCAATGCAATGTCACCGCAAAAACTGTTTTGTTGTTCAGCATGATATGTTACTCAAAGCTGTGGTACGCCCTACAGAACACACGCTTACATTTGGTGGCCAATACGTGCAGCAATAGAAAGGAACATTCTTTTGTTGTACTGTAATAGTTATCAATTTGCCCATTTGAAATGATAGATGTTATGAATGCTTCCACAAATTGCTTTCAAGATCCTGTAATTAGGTTATTGTTACCCTGGATGACTTTATTTTTTTATCTTTGGTACTTACGCTGTGGTGGCATCAACTGCAGATTCCCCACCTCAGGCCAACTCAGTACAAAAGGTCCAGGTTGTCTCGGAACCGCAGAACTGTGAATCGTCCCTATGGTGGAGTGCTATCTGGAACTGCGGTTAGAGAAAGGTTAGCAGTGGCTAAAAAACTTTATGATGCAGTGTTCCCAAACAAAAAAGCATATTTTGTCCGCAATCTCATGTTATCCTATTACCAAGCAGGATCATCCGTGCTTTCCTAGTCGAAGAGCAGAAGATTGTGAAGAAGGTGTTGAAAATACAGAAGACCAAGGACAAGGCTGCCTCAAAGTAAGTCCTGACATGGAAGCAAGACTGTTCTGTAAACAAGGGAGGATATTTTTTGTCTGTTGATGATCAATGGCTTGGTCTCCTAGTATCTCGAGGTGGCAAGTGTTGAATTAGAGTACTTGAAATCTATCCGCTGTTTTAATGTCAAAGATTATGAGACCATTTAATCACATGTTGCTTTGGTTTCTGGAACCCAATGTCAAGTTCACATACCTAAGCTGGTTTAAGTAGCGTTTGATTTCCATCCTGCTGCTCATTGTTGTATCAGGTGTTCTGCCATACATCTGGTCTTCTGATTTTTTGTGTTCAGGTATACTGCTGTGCTGGGCATTAATCTTTGTGCCGTAATGTCTTGATGTTTATACACGCTTTCCCGTGGGTCCTGTGGTTCTTTGATCTTGCAGTATGTTTTCAGTTTATATTATAATCCAGAGGAAAAAAGAATGTGTCATCAAAATGAAGTATCTACTAGCATGAGCTCCTCGCAGAAAAGGAAGTATCTACTAGCATTAGTGATAGAATTATAATTGGAATGCACAGGACATTTAGCTTCTCAATTAAATTGTAAACTGAAACAAAAGGAGTGGCATTAATCTTTGTGCCGTAATGTCTTGATGTTTATACACGCTTTCCCGTGGGTCCTGTGTGGTTCTTTGATCGTGCTGTATGTTTTCAGTTTATATTATAATCCAGAGGAAAAAAGAATGTGTCATCAAAACGAAGTATCTACTAGCATGAGCTCCTCGCAGAAAAGGAAGTATCTACTAGCATTAGTGATAGAATTATAATTGGAATGCACAAGACATTTAGCTTCCCAATTAAAATTGTAAACTGAAACAAAAGGAGTGGCATTAATCTTTGTGCCGTAATGTCTTGATGTTTATACACCCTTTCCCGTGGGTCCTGTGGTTCTTTGATCGTGCTGTAAGTTTTCAGTTTATATTATAATCCAGAGGAAAAAAGAATGTGTCATCAAAACGAAGTATCTACTAGCATTAGTGATAGAATTATAATTGGAATGCACAAGACATTTAGCTCTCAATTAAAATTGTAAACTGAAACAAAAGGAGTGTCAAGAATGGGATTCGAACCCATGCCCTTTCGGACCAGTACCTGAAACTGGCGCCTTAGACCAACTCGGCCATCTTGACGTGCATGTGATTAAAGTGTAATCTTTAATTATTTATCGTGCAATTTTGAAAGGCGATATTGGGGGATATGCCAATTTGGAATTCGTATCGAATTTGGCACGCCCAATTCCTAAGCAGATAAGTCCCGATACCCCCGTGTTGCGAGAAAGCAAGTACCCTAGCAACTTCGCGCGCTTTCCTCTCTCCCCTGATAAACCAATTTGCAGAAGCAGCTGAGCTGTTGGGACTATCGTGCAATATGGCTACGAGGGACCATGCAAAGGAGGAGTACGAGAACGAGACTTGGAGCCAAGAAAGCTGAGGGAAGTACGTTTATGTAGAGCATTCCGCTGTGAACAGGGACTGAATTGCCCGCGCCGACATAAGATTCTGCCGGCTTTTGCTGTAATGCTATTCCTAATTGACAGACCCAGTGCATGCATGTGTCATCCGAATTAAGTCACTAAGGTGGTCAGGACGTCGCCGCGTCCTTGATCTAACGCGAGGAGGTACACAAGTTCGCTGCTTCAAAAGAAGGTTGAAATAACATGAGCAGTCCTAATCCCGTCAAGAAAAATATGAGCAGTCCTAATAAAAGGAAAGCACGACTCTACCCACCATGGTGAAAATCCACTGTTAAGAGCTCATGCTTTTGGTACCCTTAAACAAGATCATTATACCGTTGCCCACGTACTGTTAATTGGTGCGAAAAGGTTATCTCCTTTTCTAAAAAGATGAAAAGGTCATCTATATATTAACTTAGACAGACAGACATACATATAATGCTTTTAAGGCAGTTCATTTTGGGTTACAGGGATGCATAAACCTGCCTACGTACTTAGATACACCAAGTTACAACAACAATAACAATCAAACCTTTGTACCAAGCACGTTGGCGTAGGCTAGATACACCAAGTTACCAAATACAAAAGAATACGAAAACCAGTAGCTCCTTTCCTGGTGGTTCTGCTGAAGCTCTATAAGACCAGTAGCTCCTTCACGATGCCCCCAAGAGCTCCTTGATATCGTATCCTTGCAGCTGATGCAATAGAAAATCAAACGTATCAGTATCAGCTACGTACTGCTTACTATCATGTGCAAACTTTGCATGTCAACCAATTCATATTTCAATTTAGCATTGAAAAAATTGACTGGTAGCTTGAGAAAATACATATGGTAACCGATATACACCTGAAGCAAGGTTAGCAGTAATATTACTCCTGAGTTCCAAAATGCGTGTATTGTGATGGGAGTTAGAAGATTGCGGGTTTGAGCATATGAAAATCCCAACGCAATACCTGCATGACATTCAACAAGGTTACTGCACAAAACGACATAGTTCACACAGTTACTTTGTACAAGGTACTGCATGACACACATTGATCTGGCCAGTTTTGCTGCAATTAATATGCATGTGCACTGCTGACAAAACAAACAAAAAGAACTAACACAATTATTTATTCTAATTATATCAGCATGGATAATTACCAAGTATGAACAGCTGTGGAAATTGTCCAGGTGTCAGATGAGCTAGAGCAAATACAGCAGCGCTGAGAAGTATACAAACAGGAGTAGGAAACCTGTACCAAAGTGATAACGGTTTAATACACCATTATGAAAAAATGCATGTTGTTGAGGTCCAATTTGCTAAATGCTCATATCCAAAAGAGTTGCTAGGACGAAATAAGACTAAATCATGCATATATGGATTTTACCACTTTGTCAAGGAAACCATTAGAAATCCTCGAAACACGGTCTCCTCCAGAAGTGGTGCTAGAACTCCAGTGATTCCCACCAAAAAGGCAGTGCTAATAACAAATAAAGAAGTTAAAAAGAGAATCAAGTTCTGATAGTCTAGTTATAACCAGGAACGCATAAAGACACAAAAGCGAGATAATGTACCTTGTAGTGGATGAGCCAATCAACGGCAGCAAGAGGACTAGTGAATCAGTCTGAATTAAAGAATAGAAAATTTCCTTTAAGAACAATTCTAGTTGCAAGAATAAACTATGCAGTCATAACATTTTAAAAGAAACTGTATGATTCAATCATTCAATACATATTTCCTTTTATTTCGAATAATTTGAACAACAAAGTGGCATGCATAGAATGAGATTAAGTCCACAAACATTAACTAATGTATGTCCATTTACAGGAACGCTCTATTCGGCTATTTGCTAAAGCATCCGTTTGCCTTACCTCTCTCTCTGGAGTGTCACCATTCAGATAGGTCATAGCAGCACCGACTAAAGCAATAGAAACTATTGCTCCAAAGAGGCCAATTCCAGCCCACAAAAGCCATCCATTCTGCAGCTTGAATGGTTCTTTAATATCTGAAAGTTTGATAACATACTTGAATAAATATACTTCTTACTTTGATTAAAAAGTTATAAAAGAAACTACCTCATGACGAATTAAATAATCTGAGAAGCCAAACCCATGAAATGAGGATAAGCTAAACGCTAATTATTAGAGGGCTAATGGTGGCTGTATTAGATGGATAATAGTACTGAGGTACAGGTCTGATTATATAGAGGGATTAGGAGGGGGAAAAGGACTAAACTACCCCTAACCCTAATCCCTCACTAATGACTAATATGCCCCTGTGACACACACATAATCACAGTGTCTAACACCCCCCCGCAGTCATAACATCTAGCCACTGCAGATGTTGAGACTGGACCGAAACTCGGAGAACAGCGACGACGGGAGACCCTTCGTGAAGATGTCGGCGAACTGCGTTGTCGTTGGGACATGGTGTACCCGAATCTCGCCGCGTGCAACCCGCTCACGAACAAAGTGGAGGTCGATCTCCACATGTTTCGTGCGCTGATGCTGGACCGGGTTGGTGGAGAGGTACACGGCGCTGACGTTGTCGCAGTAGATGAGGGTGCTCCTGGCGACGGAAGTGTGGAGCTCCTGAAGCAACTGCTGGAGCCAGGAGGCCTCAGCTACGCCGTTAGCCACGGCGCGATACTCCGCCTCAGCACTCGAACGCGACACCACGGGCTGTCGCTTCGAGGACCAGGAGACGAGGTTATCGCCCAGGAAGACGGCGTACCCAGAAGTAGAACGTCGTGTGTCCGGGCAGCCTGCCCAATCAGCATCGGTGTACACGACCAGCTCGGAGGCCGTGTCACGTCGAAGGAGGAGGCCGTAGTCAAGAGTACCTCGTAGGTACCGAAGAATCCGCTTCACAGCGGTGAGGTGCGGCTCCCTCGGGTCATGCATGTGGAGGCACACCTGCTGAACTGCATACGAGATATCCGGCCTGGTGAAGGTGAGGTACTGAAGAGCACCTGCAAGACTCCTGTAAGTAGTGGGGTCAGAGACGGGTGTCCCGCCGGTAGCGGAGAGCTTCGCCTGAGTATCCACTGGAGTGGAGCAAGGCTTGCACTCAGTCATGCCCGCTCGCTGGAGAATATCCAGGCAGTACTGTCGCTGGTGAAGGAATAAGCCGCCTGGTCGGTCCTCGACCGCAATGCCCAGGAAGTGGTGAAGACGGCCCAGGTCCTTCATAGCGAACTCCTGCTGTAAAGCAGAAATGGTGCGCCGAAGCAGAGCCGGACTAGACGCTGTTAGTACAATGTCATCGACGTACAGTAGGAGGTAAACAGTGTCACTGCCACGTCGATAGACAAACAGCGAAGTGTCCGACTTAGCTTCGACGAACCCCTGTGAGACCAAGAAGGAGGCGAACCGGCTATACCAGGCTCGCGGTGCCTGCTTCAGTCCGTATAGGGATTTGTTCAGCTTACAGACCATGTCTGGGTGAGCTGAATCAACAAACCCTGCCGGCTGACTGCAGTACACCGTCTCGGTCAGTGTACCGTGGAGGAAGGCATTCTTGACGTCCAACTGGTGGACAGGCCAAGAACGTGAGAGAGCTAGCGACAGAACGGTACGAACCGTCGCCGGCTTTACCACCGGGCTGAAGGTCTCGTCGTAGTCGACTCCAGGGCGCTGAGTGAAACCCCGGAGTACCCACCGAGCCTTGTACCTCTCCAAGGTACCGTCTGCCTTCTTCTTGTGCGTGAAAACCCACTTGCCTGTGACAACATTGCCACGACCAGGACGGGGAACCAGGTCCCAGGTCCGGTTGGCAAGCAGAGCCTCATACTCTTCCTCCATAGCGCGGCGCCAGTGAGGGTCGGCGAGGGCGCTACGCACGGAAGTAGGTATGGGTGATATCGAAGAAGAGTCGGTTGGTGGAGAAGTCGTCGACGAGAAGGCAACTCCGGTGAAGCGCTCAATTGGACGAAGACTCCCGGATGCACGTCGAGTCACCATCGGGTGGACGTGACCAGGATCTCTGTGGAGAAGAGGAGGGTTGTACACCGGACGCTCGGGTACAACGACCTTCTCTCGTCTCGGGGCCACACGTGGTGCAGCTGGAGTAGGGCCGCCCCCCCCGTGCTCGTCGCTGGTAGGCAAGTACGGGGTCGGCGAAGCGAGAAGTCGTCGTCGGTGCTGCTCCTGGTGCGCCTGGTGACGTCGGGCTTGCTACAGGTGATGTCGGGGAAGCTGAAGCCGTGTGTGGCGCAGTAGTCGACGTCGGGGACGCAGAGGCCGCGCTTGGCGCAGCAGGCGTCGTCGGGGACACCGGGGCCGCGCGTGGTGCAGTGGGTGACGTCGGGGGCGCCGAGGCCGCGCGTGGCGCAGACGGTGGCGTCAGGGACGTCGGTGCCGCGCGTGGCGCAGCCGGTGGCGTCAGGGACGCCGGTGCCGCGCGTGGCGCAGCAAGTGGCGTCAGGGACGCCGGGGCCACGTAAGGCACAACAGGTGGCGTGGAAGACGCCGAAGTCGTGCGTGGCGTAGCGGGTGGGTAACCTGCAAGAGGTAACCGACAAGGTCGCTGTACAGGAGCGGCCTCGGGGTCAGTAGAGAAGAGGGAATCCAACTCAGCGACGGGGCCATAGGACGGGGTGGAAAAGGGAAAGGAAGACTCGTCGAAGACGACGTGTCGGGAGATCAAGATACGACGGGTGGTGGGGTCAAGGCACCTGTACCCCTTATGGTCAGGGGAGTACCCAAGGAAAACACACTGAGTCGAGCGAGGCACAAGCTTATGGGGAGCTGTGGCAGAGAGGTTAGGGTAGCAAGCGCACCCGAAGACCCGAAGATGGTCGTAAAGAGGGTGGGTGCCGAACAAAGCGAAGTGAGGGGTGGGAGCACTAATCGCCTTAGTAGGAAGGCGATTAATGAGGTAGGTGGCAGTGTGAAGCGCCTCCGCCCAGTAGCGAGCAGGGGTAGAAGCCTGAAACATCAGGGAGCGCATGACATCGTTGGTGGTCCGAATCATGCGCTCAGCCTTGCCGTTCTGGGGGGAAGTGTACGGACATGACATGCGTAACTGAACACCGCGAGAAAGCAGAAAGTCACGAAACGTAGAGTTGTCAAACTCGCGCCCGTTGTCGCACTGGACCGCACGAATCGTGCGCCCAAACTGGGTGGACACCCAAGCGAAGAAGTGAGAAAGAGTACCGAAAGTATCAGACTTCTGTCGCAAGGAAAAAGTCCACGAATAGTGCGAAAAATCATCCACGACTACCAAGTAATACTTGCATCCAGAGACACTAAGAACAGGTGAAGTCCAAAGATCACAATGAATCAAATCAAATGTGTGCTCGACACGAGTGACAGAGTGTGGAAAAGGAAGTCGAACATGGCGACCCAACTGACAAGCATGGCAAAGAGACTCATGAGTACCCCGAGTACACGAAATCGCTGAACTACCAGACAACTTCGACATAGCATCAACACCGGGGTGGCCAAGCCGACGATGCCAAATGGTCGAAGATGCTGTCGTAGTCAGGGCAAGAGGCGGAGCGGAAGCAGGAAGACGCATCGTGTACAGGGGACCCGTACTATCACAACGAAAAAGAAAGCGTCGAGTAGTAAGATCCTTCACAGTTACACCATAAGGATCAAACTCAAGGGAAACATGATTGTCAGTAGTAAAACGACGAACGGAAAGAAGATGCTGAATGATGTCAGGGGCAACAAGAACATCACGTAGCTGAAACGAATCCGGCGAACCCGAGTCACCTACTGAGGTGACTGGAAGAGTCGACCCATTCCCAACAACGATAGATGAAGGATCAGAGGGACGGGAAGGGCGGGTAGAGGAGAGGATACCGACGTCAGGGGTGGTGTGGTACGAGGCACCGGAGTCCACCACCCAGTCAGGGCCACACGGCGTGAGACCCTGCCGGTAGATCGACGGTGTAGAACGGGTCGCGACATGCCCCGGCGGTGGCGGCGCCGGGAAGGAAGACAACGCGCTCGGACCCTCGATGGTGGTGCCAACAGAGTAGGCAATAGCCGATCCAGGTACATCAGCCGATGGCGGCCGAGAGGCACTTCCCAGGGCGGCAGCAGGCCAGGCGGCGCCGTCGTGGGGGACTGCAGGACCGGCAGCCCAAGGGGCGGCTGCAGCTGCTGCGGGCCAGGCAGCGGCACCGTCGTGGTGCACCGCAGAGGCAACAGTGGCCCACTGGGCGGCTGCAGCTGCTGCGGGCCAGGTAGCGGCGCCATCGTGGGGCGCTGCAGAGGTGACGATGGCGGGCCAGGCAGCAGCGATTCGAGGGGTGGCAGTGCTGGGGGCTGCAGGAGCGCCGACGGCGCGTGGTGGCAGCGGGGCGGCCCCGGGCAATGGCGGGGCCGACAGCGGCCCAGGGTGGCAGTGCGGCGGCGGCCCAGGGTGGCGGCGCGGCGGTGGCCCTATCAAACGGCGCAGCGGCGTGGCTGGGGTGCACACCCCAGCGAACCCGAATCCGGGCGCGCGCCGGCTCTGCCCGAGATCAAGCAGCCCGGGCGCGGATCCGGCGGCGGCGCCCCAGGGCACAGCGGCGCGGGCTGGGGTTGCGCTTGCGGCAGAGGCGGCGGCCCCATTAGATGGTGCGGCGGCGTGGCCGGGCTGCGCACCAGCGGCAGCAACAGCAGCAGGCGGCGCGGCAGCGCTGGCCTGCATTGCCTCAGCGGCGGCGGCTCCGGCGGCTGGCGCGCCGGCGAGGCCTGCTGCGCAGGCACGCGGGGCGGCGGCGGCGCAGAGCCGCTGCAGCGGCGGCGGCTGGGCCTGGGTCATTAGGATTAGGGTTAGGCCCTAATCCTAATTAGTTCCTAGCTGATACCATATTAGAGGGCTAATGGTGGCTGTATTAGATGGATAATAGTACTGAGGTACAGGTCTGATTATATAGAGGGATTAGGAGGGGGAAAAGGACTAAACTACCCCTAACCCTAATCCCTCACTAATGACTAATATGCCCCTGTGACACACACATAATCACAGTGTCTAACACTAATGAAAATTCACAAGGTAGTTCCTGTCCATTTCAAAACACCCCACAAAAATCACCTGGACAATATTGTTCCCATCTAATAAATGATTTTATATGTGCACACTAACAAATTATTAAATGACCATGGTAACAAGATTTGAGTGCTGACCATAGCGAAATACATCATCTGGGAATGGCCGAAAGGTGTTGGTGATTCCAAATATAACACCAAGCACAATTAGTGTCACGCTACTGCATAGGACATTAAGAAAAGAAAAGGTAAATGTTTCGGCGATTGATGGGTTGATCCATATATTGGCAGAACATATCAGCTTATCAGCAACGGAATTGAAAGGCCTTGTGCACACAGGAATAGGAGGCAGTGTCATACAGTTGCCCAAGAAAGAGTATTTCTGCCTTCTCATCTATAGTTGCCTCCACAGCTTTATACCCCACGTACTGCAAAGCCGATTGCTCAACCAATCCTGTCAGAACAAAGCTGTCTAAAGAACACTCAGAATGTTTTCTTCAATATTTAGTACTATTAGACGTTCAGAACTTGCTGCAGATAACACGAAATTTAAATGAAATCACATTGTATTTTCAAATGAAATGAAAGAGGGTTTATCTGGTGCAAAAGTTTATGGATTACCTTACTCCGCAGCCCACCATAGTGAGCATAACGGTTTGCCACTCCCATGGCACGTCCCACCGGCGAAGGATCGGCCACTGGTCCGAACTCTGCTTAGGTCCAGAGATGAAAACATAACATGAGAGCAAGGAATAGCCGCAGTGCAACTGAATTCCAGAGATATCAGAATATCAACCGCACACATTGCACTATTGGATTCCAACATTTTATCTTGATTCATTGGACTGAAAAAAAATAGTTGTCCTCGCAAATTCAAGAAGCTGAATTCTGCAGTAAACAGTATGCATCATCCGTCTGGAGCAGTATTTGCTTTCAGGAGGTTTTCAAGAAACAAAACAGCACGAATCACCTTGTCGGAAGGCGGTGGAAACTTGTTCTGGGAATTGTAGGAGAAGCACGCGAAGCCTCCGCCCCTCCTACGGCGCCTGGCCACCGGCAGCCGCAGCAAACGTTGCTCAGCTCCATTAGCAGCTATACAGCCAGTTCTTGGAGAGGGAAATTGCCTCCGGTGCTTCGAGGGGAACATGGGTCTGCATGGTAGCGGACGGAGGAGGACAAGAGAGACCGGCGGCGACGTCGGCGAATCCATCTGAGTTGGAGAGACCTTCTTTCTGCCTCCCAGTGTTCGCCGATGAATTATCACGGGATAAGGTGTGGATGTTTCTCGAAATTATAAACTCTCCGAGGGAATAGAAACAAATGTAACTAAAGGATAATTGATGAAATATTTTAGAGTTGGGGGGGGGGGGGGCAAACTAGAACATTATCAATTATCACCCTTCCTTCTGGCGATTCGATTCCTTTGGCGGTGGAGCAGCAGCGATGCGATGGCGACGTCGTCGAGCGCGTCCGGCGAGTGGTTGACTAGCGCCCTTGCGAGAGCTTCGGGAGCGGAAAGAAGGGGCGGTGGATCTCGACACTGAGCTCATTCCGGCCTCGTCTCCTTCTGCGAGCTCGCGCCACCCCCCGACGCCGCCGACTACCTTGCGGTTCTTGCACCACTGCCTAAACCTTGAGACGATGCGTGCGGTATGCGGACCCCCCGGCTTGACGATTTAAATTATGATCAAAACTTTGTTTGTGCGCGCGTGCTTAGTGGTGGCATGATCTGATCGCCAGTGTTTTGATACCTGATTAGGGGTTGTGTGCGATTTGACCTCGAATGTTGTTATTAGTTTGTAATAATATTATCACTACTTTGGTGTTATCATTGGTGGGAAATTTGCTACGCTGTGTAACTAACCAAATTTCTGTGTTTTCAGGTGGCTTTATTGCAAGGCGAGAATTATGAAGGATTGAAGTGTTTTATCTTTAAACAAGGTCCATCGTACTTGAAATTGTTGTCTCTGATGAGTAGAAATTTAGTGTTTCAGTTCATCATAAATGTGTTTTTTGGAGAAAACAGCAGGGGAAGCTCCTGCTATCATGAATGGCTTTTACAATCAGATGCAGTATCATAAGTGGCAAGTACAATTGAGCGTCACTTCAAATGCTTGAGGGCTGTCAGTGTACGGTTTACACAAAAGTTAAGGCTGTCCGTACTCGTGGTGCTCTAAAACACTACGTTAAAAGAATATTCTTACATCTTTCCAGCACACTTTAAAATATTCTCTGTTTTACAGCACATGTTCCCGCACTCGTCGTATTCTAAATATTTCCCGCCACTATCTACTGCTGCAGCCCCCTCCGCTCCTTTTCAGTGTGCTCTGGCTGTGGCGCATGCCTGCAGCGTGCTGGCGCTTAGCGCACGCTTCCCAGCTCGCCGCTGCGAGCCACGCGCCCGAGCGCTACGCCAGAGTTGACGTCCCACACATTATGGCGTTGAGCGGTGCGAGCAGCCTAAGTGTCTACGGCCTAAAGAGATGTTAATTTTGGTTCTGCTATTCAATGTGAATTTAGTTCAATGGATGTGCGGAATCTTTATAAGCCATCCAGTTCGCAGATTATGAATTCTAGTGCTATTTTGCTAGCTTTGTTTATCGATGTGTAATCATGGTGCCGTTTTGCTAGATTCGTCTATCGACGCTGTTTTCAGATTCGCATGTATTTGCAACTTTATTTTATTAGTTTCTCTGCTACAGATTTATATTGTTGAATAATCCGGTGCACTAGTGTACTTTATTGCACGTCTGCATGTGGGTCTTTTTTTATTGTGTGCATGATCATTGCATGGTAGATACTTAGAGAGCAAGTTGTGTTTTGTTTGTTCAGCTGCATACATGCGTAGATAGTGGGTGCACTTCTGCTCTTACGACATGACTGAGCCGAGTCTCGTTCGTGAGAGTGCATCGTGGAGTCTCTGCATGTAAACATGTTCCTTTCAGTTATATCAATACCAGAAAAGGGCCGAGCCTGATGCTGTTTTTCACTGGCTGGCCAACAAACTTCCGTGTGCTTTCGTTCTCGCGCCTTTGATCCGAATATCTTGCCTACACAAGCATTTTCATCCTGAGTCGTGAGTGTTGATCTTTCACCAATGTGAAGCTTTGCCAACAAGTGGCATCACAGCCATGTTCATGGCCGGGACTTCACCCAAGGCACCGGCGACCATCGGTGACGGCAGTACCTCACGAGACGTCGTGATCATGAAGGAATCCACGGGATCATTGGCATATCCCGTGCTGACACGCACGAACTACACGCCATGGTTCCTGGTGATGCAAGTGAACCTTGAGGCTCAAGGTCTCTGGGAGGCGATTGAGAGGGACGACGTTGAGCGACACGACGACCGGCTGGCACTGGTAGCCCTTCTCCGAGTCGTTCCATCAGATATGCACACAACGTTGCCAAGAAGAAGACAGATGTGGGCTTCGATCAAGTCCATGCGTATGGGGGCAGATCGAGTTCAAGATGCAAGTGCTCAGAAACTTCTCAAAGAATTTGAAGTTATTGCCTTCAAGGATGGCGAATCTGTCGATGACTTTGCCATGAGGATCAACACCTTGGTGGCAAATCTCGGTGAGCTCGGTGAAAAGATTGAAGACGTTCGGGTGATCAAGAAGTTCTTGCGCGTCCTACCGCTAAGATTCAACCAGATCCCCGTCTCGGTCGAGATGTTTCTCGATATAAAGACGCTGACAATAGAAGACTTGGTCGGGAGGCTACGTGTGGTAGAAGACCGAGATGACACCGGCGAGCCTGTCGACAAGGCATGTCGTCTGCTTCTCACCGAGGAAGAATGGGAGACGAGGCAACGTCAACGTCAAGGTGGCTCAAGCAGCAACAAGAGCAGCGGCCAACCTCGGACCAAGACCAAGGAAGGTGCACGTACCGACGGCACACACGACGGTGGTACACTGCGAGATGACGGGAAATCGATGCCAGGTGGAGGTGGTGCACGCAAGAAAGGCATGTGTCACAATTGTGGTATATATGGGCATTGGGCCAAAGAATGCCGCAAACCACGTCGACCTCTACATGAAACTGCAAATCTGGCAAAGAAAGAGGTAGATCACCCTTCACTTCTTCTCTCCACGTCATGTCTTGTGTCAAGTGTTCCTGTGCAGAGAGTAAACCTCCATGAGGAACGTGTGTTTCTGGAGGAATGTGAAGATGAGCTGTGGTACCTTGACTCTGGAGCAAGCAACCATATGACGGGTTGCAAGTCGGCGCTGGTGTCGCTTGATGAGTCCGTGAAGGGTTCTGTTCATTTTGGAGACAATTCCGTTGTTGAAATTTATGGAATTGGCTCGGTCATGATGAAGTGTAAGAACGAGGAACACAAGGTACTCACAGAGGTATATTACATTCCTAAACTCAGAAGCAACATCATTAGTTTGGGATAATTGGAGGAGAGTGGGTGTAGGATTGACATGTCAAGTGGGAAGTTGTCTGTGTTTGATCGTGAGGGGTCTTTGCTTGCTTGAGTGCCTCGAACGCAAAATAGGTTGTACACACTGAAGCTGAAGTTGACAACACCAGTTTGTTTGATGGCATGTCACGATGATGTTGCTTGGTTGTGGAACTCACTGTATGGTCACTTGAATTTCCGGGCTCTTCGTGAACTCGGGATGAAGGATATGGTTGATGGCATCCCGGTGACAAATCATGTGGAGCAATTCTGTGAAGGTTGTGCGCTGGGGAAGCAACATAGAGGGGCTTTTCCAAAGATTGCTGATCGAAGAGGTGATCATGTGTTGGACCTTTTCCACAGTGACCTGTGTGGGAAGATCAAGCCTACAACACCGGGAGGTAAAAACTATTTCCTGCTCATAGTAGATGATCATAGCAGATTCATGTGGGTTGAGCTACTTGCATAGAAGAGTGAGGCGTTCCAATGCTTCAAGAAGATTAAAGCATTAGCAGAGAATCAACGCGGAGGCAGGCTCAAGGCATTTTGCTCAGACCGGGGTGATGAGTTTAACTGATTGGAGTTTGAGGGTTTCTGTGATGATCATGGAATCACTCGCTATACAACAACTCCCTGTTCCCCCCTAGCAAAATGGAGTCGTGGAACGCAGAAACCAGACCGTGGTAGAGATGGCAAGGTGCTTGCTCATGTCAAAGAAGATGCCTCTATACTTCTGGGGTGAGGCGGTCAAGACTGCGGTGTACATTCTTAACCGTGCTCCAACTAAGATTCTGAAGGGGCGCACACCATATGAGGCATGGCACAACAGAAAGCCTAAGGTACATCATTTTTGGACTTTCGGTTGTTTGGTACATGTGAAGAAACTTGGTCCCGAAGTGGACAAACTTTCTGATAGATCGACACCAATGGTTTTCCTTGGATATGAGAAAGGGACTAAAGGTTACCGAGTATATGATCCCATTGAGCAGAAGGTACATGTGTCACGTGATGTGGTGTTCGAGGAACATCGTTCATGGGACTGGAATATTCCAACAGAAGGGGGTGCGCCATCAACTTTCACAGTTGATAACTTGTGCACATTGTTGGGTGAGGGAGATCAAGAAATGGTTGATCATGATGTTACACCAACATTTCTAGTGGATCAGCCTCCGGCAACACCAGATAGTCATGGAGTTGAGTTTGCCACACCACCATCAGGCAATGATTCTGACTTCTCTGCAGAGGTTCCGCTTCGGTACCGTAGAGTGCAAGATGTACTTGAAGCAACCGAAGGAGTGCATGAGTATGATTATAATGGGTTGTGTTTGCTATCGGCTGAAGAGCCAAGAGGTGTTGATGAAGCCTTAAGTGAGAAATGTTTGAAAGAAGCCATGGAAGCTGAGTTGAAAGCAATCAAGGAAAATGAAACTTGGGAGCTTACCACACTACCCGCTGTACATAAAGCCATAGGATTGAAATGAGTGTTCAAAGTCAAGAAAGATCCCTCTAGGAACGTGGTGAAACATAAAGCACATCTTGTTGCGAAGGATTACTCACAAAGACAGGGGTTGGACTTTGATGATGTGTTTGCACCTGTGGCAAGAATGGAAACTTTCAGGCTTATTGATCGCTCTTGCAGCTCATGGCAGATGGGAGATTCATCATATGGATGTGAGATCAGCGTTTCTGAATGGAGTCTTGGAAGAAGAAGTGTATGTTCATCAACCTCCGGGTTTTGTTTGATCCAGGAAACGCAAGGAAGGTGTTAAAGTTGCACAAAGCTTTGTATGGCTTAAGGCAGGCCCCGTGCGCATGGAACACCAAGCTTGACAAGGAACTAATCACTCTTGGCTTCACTCAAAATCCATTGAAACATGCTGTCTATAGAAGAAACAATGGTATGAATCTTCTGGTTGTTGGTGTTTATGTGGATGATTTGATTATCACTGGGCCAAGCACTGGGGAGATTGTTGTGTTCAAAACTCAGATGAAGAGAAGGTTCAAAATGACCGACCTAGGTCTCCTGAGTTATTACCTCGGTATTGAAGTTAAGCGGGAAACTGATTGTATCAGTGTATGCCAAAGTGCTTATGCACAAAAAAATACTAGAGCAAGCAGGTATGGCAGGTTGCAAACCTGTTCATATTCCTATGGAGAATCGACTCAAGTTGAGCAAGGATGATGGCAGTCCCGCAGTGGATGTAACCAGGTACAAGAGTGTTATTGAGAGCTTGAGGTATCTGGGGAATACACGTCCCCATATTGCATACTATATGGGGATTGTGAGCAGATACATGAAATCACCTTCCGAGTTACACTGAATAACAGTGAAGCATATATTAAGGTATGTTGCGGGAACACTTATTTATGGATGTTGTTACACAAACTCAAACAAGGTTGAGGCATCCTTGATAGGTTATAGTGATAGTGATCTTGCCGGCGATGTTGATGATCGTAAAAGTACCACCGGAGTGGTCTTTTTCTTTGGATCTAGTCTGATTACGTGGATCTCACAAAAGCAGAAGATAGTTGCTCTCTCATCTTGTGAAGCAGAGTATGTTGCAGCAACATCGGCAGCGTGTCAAGGAGCTTGGTTAAGGAAGATGTTAGGGGAATTAACTGGAGAGACCCCCAAAAGTTTCAAGTTTCTGATTGATAACAAGTCGGCTATCGAGCTCAGCAAAAATCCAGTCCATCATGAAAGAAGCAAACATATTGATACACGTTACCATTTCATTCGTGAATGTGTCAAAGATGGCGTTGCAGAAGTTCAGCATGTAAGAACTCAAGAACAGGTCGTGGATATTCTGACAAAGTCGTTTGGGCGCATAAAATTTATTGAACTACGTCAACAGATGGGAGTTAAACCAGTGCCGCGGGATTAAGGGGTGATTTGTTGAATAATCCTGTGCACTAGTGTACTTTGTTGCATGTCTGCATGTGGGTCTTTTTTATTGTGTGCATGATCATTGCATGGTAGATACTTAGGGAGCAAGTTGTGTTTTTTTGTTCAGCTGCATGCATGCGTAGATAGTGGGTGCACTCCTGCTCTTGCGGCATGACTGAGTCGAGTCTCGTTCGTGAGAGTGCATCGTGGAGTCTCTGCATGTAAACATGTTCCTTTCAGTTATATCAATACCAAAAAAGGGTTGTGCCTGGTGCGGTTTTTCGCTAGCTAGCCAACAAACTTCCGTGTGCTTTCGTTCTCGTGTCTTTGATCTGAATATCTCGCCTACACAAGCATTTTCATCCTAGGTCGTGAGTGTTGATCTTTCAACAACGTGAAGCTTCGCCAACATATATTTCCCAACTGTTAAGTGTGTCACGTTAGGTCATTTTGAACCGGATCCAAGGATTTAATTCCCGTTCTGCATTGCAATCTCACTCATCTGAAGAGAGGTTAGGTTAGCATTCAGGTGAAATCCGGCTGACTCGTACAAACCACTTGAGGAAGCACCAGTTTTCACCTTAGAGGGGCCACGGGAACCAGATAATAACATTGTTATACACACTGCATTACTTCCTGGCCGACGCGCCAACAAAATCCAGTTCACGAATGGGAGTAAATCCCATGCATCTTTACACTCAGTATACACTGATACAACAATAAACTTGGCACAAATCTATCTGGTTCTGCACTACACAGCAACCATGGATCCTGAAATCCGTGCAAATGAACAATCTGAGGTCGCTACGGTTGCCACCAACCTCTTACGGCTGCGGCTCATGCTGAGGTGTGGCTGGAGAGTCCGGTGCGATGGTGAAGTGCACTTCTCTTCCTTGTCCGGACTGCAGGATGAATGCCACCTCTGTTGCAGCTAAGGCAGCTGCCTCCTGAACATAATATCCACAGTTAAACGTAACACACAGGTCAAGGATTTACAGAAGGCCTGAAGAGAGGCACTGGCATGCAGCAATAAGGGAGTATATTGCATAAAACAAAGCATTCCCCAACAAACCAAACTTTGTCAGAGCCATTTTGAACATAAATTTCCATTTTATGTCATGCATGGACCGACTCAAGTTTCCACTTTCCATCACGTTCAAGACATCCATTATTGAGAAAAAGGTGATGGATTAGTGGCATAATTAAGTTCCTAGCTTGCAGCATCACAGGAGTATGGCATAACTAACTCCACAAAATCCATAAGCTACTATGTAGGTCAATAATACTTCAATATCTTACAAGTATAGCAATGGAGAAATTATAAGAAAAGAAAAATGCCATCAATATTCATCGGGAAACAACATACTGACCTGCCTTTGTCTTCGGCGCTGCAAGATACTAATTGCCCAAGCCATAATGTAGAACGGTAGCAGAAAACCAGCAGCACGCAACAGAAAAAGCTGTCAAATATGAACTATCAATACCGAGTGCTAACGGCTACCTTTAAACAGAAGATGCTAGCATTTTCCAGGGAATTATTTCACTTACAGAAAACATCGCAGAGGTATCGTCATCATCTTCATCAGTTAGAGTTAGTGCATGTCTTAATAACAAGAGAGCCATTAACTGAACACAGAAAGGTAAACAGATGTTAAAAATAAATAGAATACCTATAGTGCACAATGCGGTTTTGTGCGCCTGCAAGGATAAATCTAAATACATCTGTTTTGTGAGGACTCACAACAAGAGCAGCAGAGCGGCAGAAGGCAGCAGTGCTGGCATTCGTGGCAGAATAATCATCATATTCAGCTTCCATGATGTGGTTTTGTGCCACTGCAAGGATCCTAGGATCACGCAAGTCAAATGCAGTACCAGTAATGGTCCAGCCGCCACTATAAACCACAAAGAAACGGGAAGTGACTTGCAATTAGATGAGAATTTATTGAAATATTACACAAATCCTTATTATAGAAAAACAGCAAGTATGTATTGAAAGTAGTGGTCTTCCATCCCAAGTTTTGAAAAATAAACGCACTGTCCTACCTTATATCAATGGTTGTTTCATCCGGATGAGCTCTGGGAGGTGCCGTGTACCCATGTTCATAAGGCTACAAACAGATTTCAACATCTCAGGATAACTATCGAGTTAATGAAAATACAAATATTTAATTAGTATGCAACTCACCTCATGACAGATTTCACATGTAACATCACCTTTCTCATTGCACCATCGCTGTACACAAGCCCGATGAGCATACTGCACAGCACAATCCACAGATGTGTTGAACAGCATCCATAAAAAAATACTCCTAAAAAGAAGTATCCAAAGGAAATGCATGATTTCATGCACATAGCATGAAAAACTTGTATTCTAATATTATGGCTTCAGAAACAAAGAAAAGCATGATGGAAAGAACCAACTGTTGCAATTCTGGTGTTATTTACACCAAATTGCCTCTGCACCCTTTTCTGATGAAGTACAGTAGCAGTTGCAGTCCTCTCCTTGCTCCCACTTGCTGCTGCAACTTGCTCCCACTTGATGTTGGGACTTGCTGGCACTTGATGGATGCTGCAACTTGCTGCTGCAACTTGCAATAGTCTTCTGACGTAAGGGACAGAGGCAACAGGAGATAGCAGATGCAATCTGCTATGGCTCAGCGCAAGAAGAAAAACAAAACAGGAGAGAACAGGGCTGCCGCCTGTTGGATTCTGTCTCTGGTCGGGACAGAACAGAGAAGTTTTGGGGCTGGAATTGCAACATTCGTGGTATCAGAGCCGGTTTCAACCCTAGGCTGAATTCTGCAAGATGTCGTCTACACCTACAAGCAGCGGCAGCGCCATCAGCCATGGCACACCCTCACCGGCAGCTCGTGAGGTGAACACCGGGACGGGGTTCCCCGTGCTCACCAAGACCAACTACGCGGAGTGGGCTGTCATGATGAAGATCAAGCTGAAGGCACGGCTGCTTTGAAAGGCCGTGGAGGAGGGGAACGTGAGCGAGCAGGAAGACATGATGGCGCTTGACATCTTGGTCAGCGCTGTCCCGTCGGAGATGATCACGACGATAGGAGAAAAGAGGACGGCGAAGGAGGCATGGGACATGATCGCCATCATGCGGGTCGGGGCCGACCGCGTGAGGAAGACAACAGCACAACAACTCCGGAAGGAGTTCGAAGACGCTGTCTTCAAGGATGGAGAAAGCGTGGAGGACTTCTCCCTCCGCCTGAGCGGCAATGCTATCACGGCTTGCGTCGCTAGGGGAGGAGATAGGAGAAGAGAGAGCCGTGGAGAAGCTCCTGCGAAGCGTTTCAGAACGCTTCCATTAGATCGTGGTGGCGATCACGACACTGCTGGACGTGTCGATCCTCACCTTGTCGGCGGTGACGGGGCGTCTCAGGGCGGCTGAGAACGCCTTCGACTCGACGCAGCGGAAGGGAGGAGTACACAACGGCTAGCTGTACCTCACTAGGGAGGAGTGGGAGGCACAGCGGAAGGAGGAGCGGTCTACCCAGTCCGCGGGTTCTTCTAAGAGGGGCAGCCGAAAGGGCCCGCTCAAGAAGAACGGAGGCAAGAAGGAAGGTTCCGGGAAGGATATTCCACGGGACCAGTGCGGGAAGAAGGGCCACTGGGCCTGGGAGTGTCGGTCGAAGCCGAAGGAGAAGCCGCAGCAGCAGGCTTTCATGGCGAAGGCGGCGGAGGAGGGCGCCTTGTTTATGACAAGGGTGGCCTTTGTACAGGAGGAGCCTGTACAGGAACGTCCTACGCGCCCACTGGAGATAGTGGAGGGACGTGTCTTCGCTCACCGCAGCAACGACGACGACTTCGACGACACTCGTTGGCACCTCGACACGGGCGCGACCAACCACATGACGGGTTCGCGCGCCGTCTCCGAGCTCGACGAAAACGTTGTCGGAACCATCAAGTTCAGCGACAACTCCGTCGTGCGTATCCAGGGGAAGGGTACGGTCCTATTCGCCGCCAAGACGGGTGAGCACAGAAGGCTCACCGGGGTCTACCTCATCCCGCGCCTCACCACCAACCTCATCAGCGTCGATCAGCTGGATGAGGATGGCTACAGCATCACAGTGCAAGGAGGAGTGATGCGCATACGAGATGAGCAGCAACGTCTCCTCACACGAGTTCAGCGCGACGACAGCAAGTTGTACTCCATCAGGCTCAACATTGGTAAACCGCGAGGCGTGATGATGTTGCGTGGCGTTGGCACGAACGCTACGGACACGCCGGCTTCCAGGCGCTTCGAAAGTTGGCACGAGAGGAGATGGTGCTCGGGCTTCCGCAAATTGATCACGTCGATCAATTGTGCGAAGCTTGCTTGGTCGGGAAGCAGAGACGCTCCAGCTTCCCCAAGCAAGCTCGGCGGCGCGCGGAGGGCGCGCACAACCTTGTCCACGGCGACATCTGCTGTCCTATCACGCCGACTGCTGGAATAAGTCTTGTAATCCTTTGGTCCCCTAGTCCCTTGTACCCTAGTCCTTTAGTTTGTTGCACTTTAGTCCTTGGTCCTTGTTGTACTCTAGTCCTTTGGTCTTTGTGGCCCCAATTAGGACAGCATCTAAGGACACTAGGACAACATATTAAGGACACTAGAACAGCATCTTAGTGTCAGCCAAGGACAGCATATTAGGACAGCATCTAAACATCTTAGACTAGCATCTTTGTGGCATATGCTTGGCTGCCATGGCAGCTATAAATATGTAGCCTCAACCCCGGGTATGGCATTGTGTGAGAAATAGACAAGAAAATTGCCCCAACTCCTAGTGTCATCCTCTCTTCCAATGGGAGTAAGAATTCAACTACTAACATCTGGTATCAGAGCCGTTCTATCCTGCAGCTTAAACATCTCCTGCTCATCCCCTTCCCGCACCTCTCTCTGTCCGCAACCAGCAGCAGGAACACCGGCTGTTCCAGCTCATTCCTCTCCTGCACAGACGAGCAGCAGCTTGTCTTCCACACACAACAGCCCTCCCCCACTAGTGTGCCATGTCCGACGGACAGTCTCAGCGCTCGGTCGCCTCGAGCGCGCGGCAGACGGAGATCGCCGCGGCAGAGGAGCGCGAGCGAGCGGCAGCAGAGACTGCGGCGATGGCGGCAATGGCGGCAACGTTGGCGGCGGCGGAACTGGCAGCAGCGAGGGCGGAAGTGGAAGCAGCGGCGGCGGCTGTAGCGCGTGCGGCGGCAGCGGAGCTGGAGGCTCTGCGCGGCAGTAGCTCTAGCAGCTCTGTCGACGGCGGCGTCGACGATGAGCTCAGGCCGGTGAGGGAGGCAGCGCGAGCACGAGAGGTGCAGCGAGCAGCCGCGTGCCCCCATGGGCGCGACAGCCGCAGCCCAGACGGGCGCGGACGCGCCGGTGGCGCTCCCGGCGGCGGCGGCTGGGTCGACGGAGAACGCGGCCATTACAGGCGACGCGGTTCTCCCTCCCCGGACAGGTACCATGGACACCACGGGGTCCAGGCCATTGTCAAGGACGTCGGTCCCGGCGGTGGGTGGCCTACCCTCACCAAGACCAACTACGTCGAGTGGGCCACGGTGATGAGGGTACGGCTCCAGGTGCGACACATGTGGGAAGTAGTTCAGTACGCCGACGTCGACTACTACGAGGATCGACGGGCGTTGGATGCCCTCATTGCTGCAGTCCCGCCCGAGATGCAGTTCTCGCTTTTCAAGAAGCGGACTGCTAAGGAGGCATGGGATGCCATCGCTACGGCATGCATCGGCAGCGACCGCGCCCGCAAGTCCACACTGCAGGCGCTTCGCAAGGAGTGGGAGAACCTGGCCTTTAAGCCAGGTGAGGACGTTGATGACTTTGCTCTCCGTCTCAACACTTGTTGCAGAAGTTGGTGCAGTTCGGCGACGACACCTACGACGAAGAGAGAGCTGTCGAGAAGCTCCTTCGGTGCATCCCCGAGAAGTACAAGCAGATCGCTCGATCGAGTCTCTGTTGGACCTCTCCACGATGTCGATCGAAGAGGCGATAGGTCGCCTCAAGGTCGTCGACAGCGACGAACCACAACCTCTCTCGGGGCCTATCACCATTGGCGGGAAGCTTCATCTCACTAGCGAGCAGTGGGAGGCTGGCCAGGGTAACCGGAAGAAGGGGGAGTCCTCTTCCTACAGGCGGCCGCAAGCGCGGCAAGTCGCGCAAGGGGCGCGGAGGTACCCAGGCCGGGGCACGCGGACGTACCGAGGGTGGCGCCCGTGGAGGCGCCCAGGGCGGCACCGTCGGCAACCACAAGCCGACACGAGACGACACCTGCCACAACTGTGGCAAGCTTGGTCATTGGGCCAGGGAGTGTCGACAGCCACGACGTGGCCAGGCCCACGTGGCACAAGTGGAGGAGGAGGCCCACGTGGCACAGGTAGAGGAGGAGCCAGCTTTGCTTCTGGCACACGAAAGCATCAAGCCACCTCTAGTGGCATCGACAGCAGCGGCTCTCCTTCATCTTGATGAGCCAAGAGCACACGCTTTCCTCGGCAACGGCTCCAGCAACGACAAGACTGACGGGTGGTGCCTCGACACCGGCGCCACCCATCACATGACCGGTTGACGGGAGTTCTTCGTTGAGCTTGACTCCAATGTCCGAGGCTCTGTCAAGTTTGGTGACGCCTCCGACGTGGAGATCAAGGGTGTCGGCTCCGTCGTTCTCACCGCCGAGTCTGGTGAGCACAGGCTGCTCGTCGGAGTCTACTACATCCCCGCGTTGAGAAACTCCATCATCAGCCTGGGACAGCTGGATGAAACGGTTCGCTCGTGGAGATTAAGGACGGAGTCATGAGGATTTGGGATCGCCATCGTCGCCTTCTTGCCAAGGTAACTAGAGGCACCAATCGACTCTATGTCCTTCACGTGCAGGTAGCACAGCTTGTCTGCCTTGCCACTCGTCGGGACGACGAGGCATGGCAGTGGCACGAGCGCTTTGGACATCTTCACTTCGAGGCCCTAAAGCAGCTCAGTGCCAAGGAGATGGTGCGAGGCATGCCATGCCTTGACCACGTGGAGCAGCTCTGCGACGTCTGTGTATTGACGAAGCAGAGGCGGCTTCCTTTTCCCCAGCAGTCGAGCTTTCGAGCTAAGGAACGGCTCGAACTCATTCACGGGGACTTGTGTGGCCCGGTGACACCAGCTACACCAGGAGGACGACGCTACTTCCTGCTGCTCGTCGACGACCTCTCCCGCTACATGTGGGTCGTGGTCCTTGGCAGCAAGGGAGAGGCTGCGAACGTCATCAGGCGCGCGCAGGCCATTGCGGAGGCGGAGTGCGGCTGCAAGCGTGTGCTGCGCACCGACAACGGCGGCGAATTTACGGCGGCTGAATTCGCGTCGTATTGCGCGGATGAGGGTGTTCAGCGCCACTACTCCGCGCCCTACAGCCCGCAGCAGAACGGCGTCGTCGAGCGGCGCAACCAGACGGTTGTGGGGATGGCTCGGGCCCTCCTCAAGCAGAGGGGAATGCCGGCTATCTTCTGGGGAGAGGCGGTGGTGACGGCTGTCTACATCCTCAACCGCTCGCCCACCAAGGCTCTCAACGGCAGGACGCCGTACGAGGCTTGGTATGGGCGCAAGCCGGCGGTCTCTCATCTACGGGTCTTCGGCTGCCTCGCGTTCGCCAAGGAGCTTGGCCACATCAGCATGCTCGACGACAGGAGCACTCCAGGGGTGTTCATCGGCTACCGGAGGGCTAGAAGGCCTACCGCATTCTCGACCCAGAGACACAGCGTGTGCGCACGACGCGCGACGTTGTGTTCAACGAAGGGCGAGGATGGGCATGGGACAAGGCGGTGGACGACGGCTCGACTCCGACATACGACAACTTCATCGTCGAGTACGTCCACTTCAAGGGAACTGGGGGAGTGGGCAGCTCTTCTCCACCAACTTCAGCGCCACGCTCCCCAGTCACGACCTCGGCTGCGACGACCTCTCCACCACCACAGCCGGCGACCCCACACACTCTAGCACCGACTGCCATCCCTCCGGGTACGTCCACTCCGACACCAGCTCATGTCGAGCACAAACCGGTGCAGTTCGTTACTCCGCTCTCCCACGACGAGGAGCGCATCGACGCATACTATGACGGCGAGCCGTTGCGGTATCGTACGATGGAGGATCTTCTCGGTGACCAGTCGGTGCCAGGACTGGTCCCTCGCGATCTAGAAGCGCAGTTGCATCTTGCGTGCGACGACGGCGAGCCTCGGTCTTTCGTGGAGGCTGAGAGACACGCGGCAATGGCGTGCCGCGATGCAGTCGGAGATGGACGCGGTTGAGACGAACCGCACTTGGGAGCTTGCTGATCTCCCTCGCGGTCACCGTGCGATCACCCTTAAGTGGGTGTTCAAGTTGAAGAGGGATGAAGTTGGCACCATCGTCAAGCACAAGGCTCGCTTGGTGGCACGTGGCTTCGTGCAGCAGGAGGGGATCGACTTCGACGATGCTTTTGCCCCCGTGGCACGGATGGAATCCGTGCGACTCCTTCTTGCACTCGCTGCCCAAGAAGGCTGGCGTGTCCAGCACATGGACGTCAAGTCGGCGTTCCTCAACGGCGACTTGAAGGAGGAGGTCTACGTACACCAGCCGCCGGGGTTTGTGGTCCCTGGCAAGGAGGGCAAGGTGTTGCGCCTGCGCAAGGCCCTCTATGGCTTGCGTCAGGCACCAAGGGCGTGGAATGCCAAGTTGGATTCCACGCTCAAGAGGATGGGCTTCGGGCAATGCCCGCACGCGGCGGACATCTACCGGCGGGGCAATGGAGGAAACACCCTACTGGTGGGTGTCTACGTCGACGACTTGGTGATCACCGACACCAAGGATGCGGAGGTGACAGCGTTCAAGGAAGAGATGAAAGCCACCTTCCAGATGAGTGACCTGGGATCTCTCTCCTTCTACCTTGGGATTGAGGTGCACCAGGCCGACTCCGGGATCACACTTCGACAGACCGCCTATGCCAAGCGCATTGTTGAGCTAGCTGGGCTCACAAACTGCAACCCAGCTCTCACTCTGATGGAGGAGAGGCTGAAGCTGAGCCGCGACAACACGGCGGAGGAGGTGGACGCTACGCAGTACCGGCGTCTTGTGGGGAGCCTTCGCTACCTCACCCACACACGGCCGGATTTGGCATTCTCCGTCGGCTACGTTAGTTGGTTCCTGCAACGACCGACGACGGACCACCAGCAGGCTGTGAAGAGAATCATCCGCTATGTTGTGGGGACTCTCGATCATGGCCTCCACTACCCGAGGTGTCTTGGGGAGGCACACCTTGTCGGGTACAGCGATAGCGACCACACCGGCGACATCGACACCAGCAAGAGCACGAGCGGGATCCTCTTCTTCGACAAGTGCCTCGTTAGCTAGCAGTCGGTCAAGCAGCAGGTGGTGGCCCTGTCCAGCTGCGAGGCCGAGTACATAGCGGCCTCCACCGCTTCGACTCAGGCGCTCTGGCTTAGTCGACTGCTTGGTGATCTCCTCAGCAGAGACACTGGAGCGGTCGAACTCAGGGTGGACAACGTGTCCGCTCTGGCCCTGGCAAAGAATCCCGTTTTCCATGAACGGAGCAAGCACATCCGGGTGAGGTACCACTTCATCCGAAAATGCTTGGAGGAAGGGAGCATCAAGGCGAACTACATCAACACCAATGACCAGCTTGCGGACCTGCTCACGAAGCCCCTTGGGAGGCTCAAGTTCATTGAACTTCGCACCAAGATCGGGATGGTCCAACCCTCTCAGAAGACGACGTACAAGACTTAGGGGGAGAATGCTGGAATAAGTCTTGTAGTCCTTTGGTCTTTGGTCCCCTAGTCCCTTGTACCCTAGTCCTTTAGTTTGTTGCACTTTAGTCCTTGGTCCTTGTTGTACTCTAGTCCTTTGGTCTTTGTGGCCCCAATTAGGACAACATCTAAGGACACTAGGACAGCATATTAAGGACACTAGGACAGCATCTTAGTGTCAGCCAAGGACAGCATATTAGGACAGCATTTAAGCATCTTAGACTAGCATCTTTGTGGCATATGCTTGGCTGCCATGGCAGCTATAAATATGTAGCCTCAACCCCTTGGGTTGGTATGGCATTGTGTGAGAAATAGACAAGAAAATTGCCCCAACTCCTAGTGTCATCCTCTCTTCCAATGAGAGTAAGAATTCAACTACTAACACCGACGACTCCAGGCGGCAAGAAGATGTTCTTGTTGCTAGTGGATGACATGAGTCGCTATATGTGGGTCTATCTTCTAGCAACCAAGGACAAGGCCTCCGACTTAATTCAGCAATTCAAGGCGACAACTGAATTAGAGTCCGGGAGGAGGATGAAGCTACTCCGTACTGATCACGGAGGGAGAGTTCACCTCACAGAAGTTCGGCGAGTACTGTGCTCGGCACGGAGTACAACGTCAGCTCACAGTCCCGTATACGCCGCAGCAAAACGGGGTTGTGGAGCGGCGTAACCAGGCGGTGGTCGGCATGGCGAGGAGCATGTTGAAGGCGAAGGGTATGCCCGGGATTTTTTGGGGTGAGGCAGTTATCACAGTTGTCTATATCTTGAATCGATCCCCCACCCGCGGCCTCGACGGGAAGACGCCATATGAAGCTTGGCATGGAGAGCGATCAGCCGTCAATTATTTCCGAACCTTTGGGTGTGTGGGGCATGTCAAGAACACGTGCCCCCCACCTGAATAAGTTGGAAGACCGGAGGACTCCGATGATTTTTCTTGGCTATGCTGCAGAAACGAAGGGCTATTGGATGTATAATCCGGCTGATGGGCGCACACACATATCACGTGACGTGATATTCGACGAGGCGGCCAAGTGGGACTGGGGAGAAGGAGCAGGAGAAGAGGACTACACTGCCTTTCACGTCGACTCCTTAGGTCCAGCAGGTGCTGGACCTGCTGTTCCAGCATCCGGAGAGGTGCTGCAGGGTCTGGAGGGGCCGAACAGCACCCCTGTAGTGCCCAGGAGGGGCACAGAAGTGTCTGTCCGGAACCTAGGAGTTCTTGCGCCAGCCTCCATACCTGCTGGAGAGGGTCCAGCACCCACGGCGTCGGCCCAAAGGCTCCTGCAGGGACTGTCCAGCACAGAACAGGGCTGGGACAGTCCTGCACGGGGGTCAGCAGCAGTGGGGGGTTCCGGACTTGAAGATTCCAGCACCTTCGTCACACGCCGGAATCCTCCACGGCCCATCTGCTTCACCACACCGCTGTCGGACCCCGGCAGCAACGTCATCGACGCCTACTACGACGACGGGGCAAAACTACGGTTCCGCACGATGTGCAATGTGCTTGGAACTCTCACCCCTCCTGGTCGGGTTGAGCGCCCACCAAGCTTGGAGGAGGGGGAGCTCATGTTCACCACTGCGGAGGAGCCCACGTCCTTCGCCGATGCTGAGGAACACCCGTGCTGGAGACGGGCCATGCTCGAGGAGATGAAGTCTATAGAAGAAAACAAGACTTGGCAACTTGTTGATGTTCCTGCAGGACACAAGCCCATTGGCCTCAAATGGGTGTTCAAGGTGAAGAAGGACAAGCATGGGGAGGTGGTGAAGCACAAGGCTCGATTGGTGGCAAAAGGCTATGTCCAACGGCAAGGAATAGATTTTGACGAGGTATTTGCTCCTGTAGCTCGTCTCGAATCTGTTCGCTTGCTCCTTGCAGTTGCTGCGCACAAGGGAGGTACACCACATGGACGTGAAGAGCGCCTTCCTGAACGGCGACTTGATGGAGGAGGTGTACGTCTCCCAACCCGCTGGCTTCATCATCGACGGAGCCGAACACAAGGTGTATCGGCTCAAGAAGGCTTCATATGGACTTCTTCAGGCGCCCAGGGCCTAGAATGCCAAGCTCAACGATAGCTTGCTATCGCTTGGTTTCCAAAAGAGTACGAGCGAGCACGGGATCTATTTCCGTGGAGCTGAAGATGAGAAGCTCATTGTCGGCGTGTACGTCGACAAACTTGTTATCACAGGAGGAGGCGATCTCAAGAAGTTCAAAGAGGAGATGATGAAGAGGTTCAAGATGAGCGACTTGGGTCTCTTGTCATATTATCTTGGTCTGGAGGTGCGGCAAACTGATGCAGGGATAAGCGTTGGGCAGGTGGCCTACACTTCCAAACTTGTCTCTAAAGCTGGCCTGGAAGGATGCAACCCCTGTGCATTCCCTATGGAGCAAGGCCTCAAGCTTTACAAGACAAGTGATAGCCCGCTGGTGCATGCAACGGACTATAGGAGCTTGGTTGGAGGGTTGCGATACTTGGTGAACACACGTCCCGATCTTGCCTACTCGGTCGGGTACGTGAGTCGGTTTCTGGAGGAGCCCAATGAGGATCACTTTGCTGCAGTCAAACGCATTGTACGCTACATAGCGGGTACAATCAACTATGGAGTCTTCTATGCAAGAGGAGGAGGCATGGAGCTTATTGGGTACTCGGATAGTGACTATGCGGGAGACGTGGAGGACCGCAAGAGCACAAGCGGGGTGCTGTTTTGTTTTGGAAACAACCCTGTTTCATGGCAGTCCTGCAAGCAGAAGGTGGTGGCCTTGTCCTCATGTGAAGCAGAGTATATCGCAGCAGCTCAAGGGACATGTCAAGGTGTATGGATGGCACGGCTGATGAAGGACTTAGCTGAAAAATCGAGGGCGCCGGTGCTGCGGGTTGATAACAAGTCAGCTATAGTCTTGAGCAAGAACCCGGTACACCATGACAAAAGCAAGCACATTGATGTCAAGTACCACTACATACGGGAGTGTGTGGACAGCGGTACTATTGTGCTTGAGCAAATCTCCACTCAAGACCAGATGGCGGACATCTTGACCAAGGCCCTTGGAAGACAGAAGTTCGTGGAGATGAGGAGAAGGATCGGGATCCTAGACGTGGGCCAGTGTCAGGATCAGGAGGAGAATGTGGGCTGATTTGCCCCTGGCCCAGGGCGGCCAGAACTAGGCCGAGTGGGCTGGTCTGCCCTGGCCTAGGCCGGGCCCCCTTTCTAGAATAAATCTGAGTTTAATCTTCTTAGAGATAGACTAAAAGATCCTTTTGTAATAGATTAGAACTCTTGTAAGGGGGGGGGGGCTATATATACAAGCCAAAATACCCCAAAAGTTGAGAGAGTTGAATAAAGAAATTTTCCTTCAGTTTTTCTGCCCTAGCCGCCTCTCTCCCCTGCTGCAGCCGCCCCCCCCTCTTCCTCTCCCAAGTCGGCGCGACCACCAGAAACCCTAGCCGCCACAGGGGCTAGGGTCTGTCGCTGCCCAGGTCTCCAGCCGCCTCTCCAGCAGCCGTCCAAGACTGCTGCTGTTTCCAGCCGCCTCTCCAGCAGCCGCCCAAGACTGCTGCTGCTCCAGCCGGCGCCAGGGCTTCATCTTCCCCAAGCTGCTGACTCCCTTCTCAACCCTAGCTGCCATTAGGTTTGGTTCAGCACCATCAAAGTCTGAGTTCAGATTGATCTGCTAGTGCAGATCAATTTGTACAGCAAAAACAGAGAAGTTTTGGGGCTGGAATTGCAACACCAACTTCAAAAGATTGTTCAGCTAAGATGTAAGGAGAGGGGTAAGAGCAGACATGCAATTTACTAGTTGGTGGTTCACAACACAGAGAATAATCCATTGGTAGAACAAATCAAATAGTTGCACTTTACAAGAATTGCAGCCTATCATGAAAATAGTTTTATCCCTTCAGGTTGCTACTTACATAAGGAAAATTATATTTAAGTTTTCTTCCAGACTTTTGTTAAGTATCGTGTTCTAATATGCAAACACCATGGTATAAAATTTTACAACTTTTAATAGACACTGTGGATAACTCCGCCTATGCCTTTTTAGGTATAGTCAATCCCAAGCTCAGGTAAAGAAGGAGGGTTGTGATAGGCTTGGCGACCCAGCATCAAAACCAGCAATTTCTGTGGATATGAAACCCACTTAAGGTTTCATATCTAGCCTACCTCAACGTGCTTGAGACGAAGACTTTGTTTTGTTGTTGTTGCAATAGAGTGTGGATTTTTGGCTCAGTGGTTCTGGCACACCCGATAGCAAACATTCATCTTGTTCCAATGTTTTAAAAAATCATCCAAAAATCACATAGTACACATGAAGCTAAGTGAAACTATAAAAAAATCAGCACCAAATTTATCATAGATGTCATGAAACAAAATAGATAACAATCAATAAGGCATTGCTCATTGTGTGATAACACTACCACTTGTCTCTTTTGAAAATTGGTGTCAAGGATGAAATTGAAAATAATTTTTTACTGGTTCACTTAATATTTTTGTGTGCTACAGATATGTTTGTTATGCAGTTTTTTAAACACATAAAACTGTTAGATTATCAAAAGTTCTCTAATGGGGACACTGGAACCCCTGACCTCCAATGAATTTCCCTTTAATAATCACTTAGGTCATAGTTATAAACTGTGAATTTGGCACGATTTGTCTAGTCAACATATTTAATATTTCATCATTGGAATAATGATAATGTTATGAAACAGTACATAGCTTTCTTATTATAGTGCCTTGAACTACAATCGTCTTTATGCCACTAGATGTTAACCACAATTATGTTACTGGATCCTGCCTTCCTAGCTACTGCGTTCCATTCTATTAATTAGTATTTGACTTCAGTAATATTTGTTAAAATGGAGACCAAAATCAATCAACATGCAGATCAAATTGAAATGGTCAAATAAGAGAGGAAAAATGAAGGTCCAAGCAAAACACCACAGAATACCACAAGGCATCTGTCAACAATATACTGATGCCAAAAGTTAACTAAACCAATAACATCTTGCATAATATGCAGAGTGTTTCACTGTCTAAAAAGCCACACGGATGAATAACAACCGACCGTAACCAATTGACACTAACATTTATATATGAAGTAGAATGCCCATTGATCTTATATATCCACTAGTGCTCCCAGTTAAACAGTAAACCACGAATTGATTGTTGCAGTACAAGGGTGAAGAAACGAAAGTTGAGTTCGTAACGTGAACCTTTAGACTGCCAGTGCAAGCACATGGGCTCTCCAGATTCTTTATATTGTCTTCCTCCTGGCAAATGCGACACTCAACCATCTGTAGAAGAGGTTCTTCTTCAGAATGCATGCTTTCTCCAACTGCCAAAAGAGTATGAACTGAAGCAGGTGGCTGTGCAATGGCCACCCCAGATGCTGTGTTCTTGACTGTCCCAGTCCCAGTGACCTCAGTGGGCTCAAGAACGCTTAAGTCATCAACATTGACCATCAGATGATCCTTCATTGTTGCAACAAACTTTGTTAAATGCTACTAGATCAGCACAGAGTTCATAATCTACTGGCCGGATCAAACTTAGCGTCCTTCTGAAAACAGGCAAAGGAATGGATCAGCCAGTCTCATGATTATCAGCTCTGAAAACCTAAAAGGCAGTGTTAAGGCAGATATAGCCATATAGGACTTGCCTAACCTCGTGAAATGACACACCAGAGTTCTTATTGAAGGAAAAAAAAGAGGCACCAATGATCCGAGCTCCACCTTCCTGCAGAGAAGGTATCATCTTAGCATATGGTGTACCTAAACAACTTTTTTTTCAGTATATTAACGGCACATAACATGAACCAATGCTACATAAAGAACTTTTTTCGATATACATCAAAGGCATTTCAAAATATAGCAGCCCAGTCAAGCTATGTCTTGCCCCCCCCCCCCATGAAATAAGTAATTTGTTCCGGACAGCAACACACAAACACAAAATATTGATATAACATGCAGAAAATTTTCCTCACCACTGGCTCACTGATTCGTAATATAAAAATGAAGCTAATATTAAAATCTTAAATTTTACCGAATGGGCACACATATATATTTGATAATCTGAATATACTACATAATATCAAAACACCGTACAACAATACAAACAGATAAATATGCACATTTAATTCAAGCAAAATATCTCTGAAAAAAAAAGCACATAGCAATGCCGGGTTTGAAGCTAAAACGAGGCACAGAAGAGAATCACATTCCTAATGATATTACGTTGCTTAACATGTTGCTTCGCCTCTCCGTTTATCCTCAATTCCATCAAAATCCCAAAGGAGGCAATGCAGAAGGTGGACAAACAGAACCAAACTACAAAACTTCCCCCTAACATCTGTCATTCGAAGGAAATAATTTCCAGGCATGATAGGTCACAATCTATTTAAATGAAACCAAAAATAAAGCACGAATTCCTTCCTGATCCCAAATCCCAGCGTGCATAATTAATTTCAAACGAGGTAGACCTGTTGAATCCCCTGGCAACCCGTAGTTGGAAATACAAACCGGAATGACGGATTTCAAGAGATGTACCGCAATCGAATAATCGCGCAATCCAAAGGCACATCGATGAGAAACACGCCCAATCCACAAAAAAAGGACGGACCTCCCCCGCACGAAATGCCCAATCGTTTTCGAACAAATTCGACGCCCCAAAAATACCTACAGCCTAATCCAGCCCCTCCTAATCCGAATCTTTGCGCTATGATCCGAATCCGCGACGGACAAACCGATCAACAAAAATCGCGAAAAAAATAATTGGGGGAAATGCGGGAGGAGGAATTTTCCGTTACCAAAGGTAGAACTCAAGTGCGGCTCCAGCCTCGTCCCCGATCTCGCCGCGTGGGTGCCGCTAATATATGCCGGGTATGGGAGGCTGCCGCGCGGGCCCCATTGGGCGGGTAAGTCGCTCTTCCTCCACGCGTGTACCTGGGATCTAGCTGAAAGCGAGGGACATGCGGAGGCGTAGGGTCCACTTGCCAGCCACGGCGTAGCGCTATACGAGGCTCTCCATTTTTGTTTTCACCTTTCCTTTGTTCTTATTCTTTTTTTGAAGGTAATAATCTTTATTACAAACTTATTTTGGTGATTGGTCATGGTATTGTATTTTCCTCGTCTCAAACTGTTGAAAGCGAATAAGAAATACATGCGGAATTTCAGTTCTGCATTAGTTCGTCATAGTGTTTTGATAGATCAATTAGATGGAGAAACTTGCCATATTCTAAGATCATGTTCATGTGGCTTTGATCTTTTTCCATCCATCTCATTGGCTTCACCGAAATGTTTAATTTCATGACATTTGGTCCTTTTCAAGTTGTTGATTTTGTTTTGCAGCCTGAACTGACCATTTTACCCCTCATGCCTGAAACATTATGCCGCATGCCGGCCTTATAGCACATTCAATCAGAATTTTTGCTTGGTGATATAGCACAATCAATCTAAGAAAACGCGGCATCAAATCAAACTGAATAGTTTTCTCAGTGTGCACAGTAATTACAGGCCACAAGTTGATGTTCAGTTGATGAAGAATCCTACAAGCCCTATCAGATCCAGGACAAGAACCATCACCGGAGATGAACGGATGAAAATGCCCTTCAACATCAACATCAACGCCGCTCTCGCCTGCCATCATCTTCATCCCTCCTTCCCTCATCACTCTCCTCGCCTTAGCCGCCTTATCTCATGACCCAATGTCAGAGTAGATGTTCGCAACGACCACGTAGTTTCCACTTCTCCAGGACTCCAGCTCCGGCAACCTACTCTGCACCCTGTCAACAATATCAATGCAATTCTTGGACGTGTACAAATAGCAGACACTAAACAATGTCCTCATCTAGACGGCTGGGTCTGCCAGCCTTGGTCAATCCATGGCAAAATCATAAACTTTTTGGAGGCGACTGTTGCGACACAGAACATCAACCATGGCAATATAGTGTGTTATCATTGGCTTGATGCCATAAACATGCCACATTTCATTGAAGAACTGGTCAACCAGCCCAGTATGGCAGCATGCGTAGAGCAGTCCAAGAAATGTCACATAATTGAGGGCAACAGACGCATCCTTCACCAACTCCAAGGACAATAAATCCTATAAGGGTTCATATGTAAAAAAGCGTTTTCTAAAAGGGTAAAAAAACAAAGATTTCACTTGAAGCTTCCTCTTCTCTTGTGGACGTATACCGAGTTTACTGATCCTAGGCCGACGCTAGCGGGGCCGGAGGCCCACTTAAAATTGGGCATACCATGCTACTGGCCCATATCTTCCACTCGCCAGCTCTAACATAGCCATGAGGGAAATGAACGTTCCTGCGAAATTGCAACGAATCTTGATAAATTTCCGGGGAAAAAAGTTATGTGTTCCCAAGAATACCTCGATACTGGAAATACATATTCCGACCTAGTTTAAAATCAAATTAAAATTATTGGCCTAACAATAATAATTTTTGAATAGAGGGAGTATATTTATAGAATAGTAGTCCTTGTGAAACGACTTCATACTTGTACATCATTTCTTTTTTAGATAATAACTTGTACATCATTTATATGTAGCTTAACTGATTACTATCTTCACACACAACAACCGCGTTAAGATTTGTAAGCATCAGACGAGAACACTGATCCAAGTGACGTTGCTCCGCTCAGCGCCACCCCGGTGGCTTGTGTTTGCCGTTGGGCCCCGAGGGCTGGTAGTCCTGCATCTCCACGACCATCCTCGCTTTGATCGTAGCTTCATCCTCAGGCCCAGACCTCTCCGTTCCCATCTGACAAACATGATACGGTATGAATAATGATAAATTTCCTGGAGAGCACAAGAGCAGAAACTTATAATGAAATATAATTTTCCAGAGTCTCTCTTTATTTGAAGCACGGTAATCACGGATTGATATGTGTTACTGTTCTAATATATATGCATACAGATAAAATGTATCTAGTTAGATGATAGAGCTAGAATGCATTAACCAGAGCGAATTGTCCAAAGGAGCATTATCTAGGATCGGATGCATGGCAATATGTGATATAAATAGCCAGATAGTTAGTTTATTAGCCTTACCTCTGGCTCTAGAGTGTTGCCTTTAACCGATGGGGGCATCTCACCAGACTCTTGCAAGGGCATCATCCTTTGTAGTCCTGCGCACCACAGAAACGCATAACTATTTCAGGCAACCTTACTCTGCGATTTAAAACAAACAAAAGGCACAGTAAAAATTCATCAAACAAAAGGCAAAGTGATCGAGATATGTCAAACACTTTACTTGAGACAGGAATAGCACTGGAAAGGATAAGGAAATATGCCATCAAGGTGACAAGAAGACACAGAACCGGTGCTCTCCCCATTGCACCGGCCTCCCCTTGAACAGTGCAGTGCTAGCTCAGGCTCTCAACGGAATCTCTTCTGTTGCGTTCATGTGCTTGGACTCTCCATGGCCTGACCCCCCCCCCTTTTATTGCACATGTCACGCAACCTAGATCATTCGTTCCGGAACCAAAAGTCAAAAAGGCAATGGAATACACAAAGTCTAATCCAGTGGATACTGGCCAGCCTTTTTTGTTGCTGCCTTTGTCCACCTCCACTACGTGTTGAAGTGCTCCTATTAGTCCATATCACATCGGTCTATATACTTTGCAGTTATCATGATCATGCCATTTGTTGAGTACAACCGGTAGTGTTTACTAATGGAAGGACACTAGTGAGGCTAAAATGATACTCCCTCTGTTCTGAAATAAATAAAGTTTAGGACAGCTAATTTAGTTTAAATTGAACTATATTTTTTTGTCCCAAACGTCATTTATTTTAGAATGTAGAGAATATTAATGCATAGCTAATTGCTAATTGATGGATCGTATGCATAGCCAAACATAGATGTGATTCTTTGAGATTGATCACCTCTATCGCTGATATGATCCAAATATAACAACACAAGGAGTCTATCCAAAAAGCGGTAAATATCATAGTACTCGACTCCGTGATCTTGTTTATTCTTAACGCCATCAAAACAGTTGACTTAATGTTTAGTGACATATTCAAGGTAACCAGCTCGTGTGCATGTGTGTTGCCGTAGATGAAATACCGGTTTCCACACCCAAAAGTAATCAGATCTGGATCTATATCCGTTTTGGAGGACTGCGGCAGTCACCGTCAGAACAAATTGGACGGCATTTTGGTGAAGAAGTGTCAAAACGCACAGAGGTATTCTGACTCGGGACGAGATGATACGCAGCATCGTTCATACTCCATAGTGGAGCATGCATGCGCAGGGACGGGAACCACCACCAGTGGCTGGAACTCCTCGTGTTTAGCGGCAGTGGCCAGTGGAGACGTCCCCATGCGAAGTGGAGGATCCTCTCGGCTCGTCTTCTCATGTCCACGAAAGGCGTTGCTTGTGCGCGCCGTCGAGATATGATACGTGTCCAAAGCGTGTGGGCGCCATCATCGAGAAAGATGGTCGCTTTTCAACGCTGCATACGTGCTGTCTGGGTAGTGGTACGTTGTCACACTCACACTGATCCGTTTTCGAGCGCTGACCAGTGGTAGTGGTTACTTTACCAGAGTTTGTTGGAAGAAAATTCTCTGCAACTGTGATGCAAACCGGCTCTTGTGCAACACCTATTCGGATGTTGACACGTGTCCACACCCACGAATCTTGAAGCAGCGATCCACCTCCACTCGGCTCCGCCTCTAGCCTAGCGCCCGGCTCGGCTCAGCGCCACCATCTCTACCCAGATTTTTCACTGCTCCTCGTTAGGTCGTCCTCGTCCAAGGCACCTAGAAAGGCGTGGGTGTGGCTCTCCACATTCGACACCGCCTAGACCGACGCCCGCGCGTACGACGACTCCTCTCTGTACGACGCCGCATTCCACATCCGCGGGCTGAAGGCCAAGACCAGCTTCCCCGTCGCCTTCGCGCAGGTGCACGTCGTCTCGCCTAAGGCGTCGCCGCTGCCCGTCCTCCCCAACATAAGCACCGTGAGTCATCATCCCGAGACTTGCCTGCCGAGGCCCCGCTCTCGACCTCAGCCTTGGCATGGTGGCCGCTCACCGTTCCTGATCGTTGACTCGAAGCTTGTGGTGACTGTGGCCATCCCGGCACCGGCGCCTCTCCGCCGGGTCTTTTTTTTTGCATCGACGGCTAGGAGATAAGCAAAGACTACTCTACTGATGTTGCAATGCGAAAGCGGGTTTTGTTGTTCGTATTAAAGTATTAATCTCTGATTAATAAAGAATCGGAACGGAGCAAGCTTCCTCTCGTGGTCCAACGGTGCCGTACTTCGCACGGGGCTAGGCGCCGGAGTAGAGCATGCGCAGCGCCCCTCGCCTCGTCCGCGGCCTCCATCTCTTGTCAAAACGCACGAACGGACTATGTGCCGGCAGGGACGACCAAGCGAGCCAAGCCTGGCGCTAGGGGAGAGGCGGAGCCGAGCGGAAGACAGGTCACTGTTTCAAGATTCGTGGGTGTGGACACGTGTCAACATCTGAATAGGTGTTGCACGAGAGCCGGTTTGCATCACAGTTGCAGAGAATTTTCTTCCAGTTTGTTGATCAGTTCGTGTCCGTGAGAGTGCATGATGAGGTATTGGACGTGTCAGTTCATGGATTCCACCACGTGCTCGTGGTAAACAGTCTCCCGACGCTCTGGGTATACAGCCCATCTACAGCACCAAAAAGGCCCGAACCCGATCTAAAAAAAAGAAGGCCCAGATCACGTCTATAAAGAAAGAAAGCCCAAGCACGGTCACGGCGCAGTTTATTTCTTGCGGGGGGAGGCGCAAGGCGGCAACGCAGGAGCCATCCGACCCGAAACGACACGTCCCTCTCCTCCCTGTTGAACTTGAATCGCATCGAACGGTCGAACCAGACCACCAGCTCTCCGACTCGCCGCTCCGCCATGGATCCCGCTTTCGCAGGCTCCTCCGCCGCCATCGGCGACGCCCCCACCTCGGGGTAGCACCGGATGGGCACCACCATCGTCGGCGTCTGCTACAACGGTGGCGTCGTTCTCGGCGCCGACTCCAGGACAAGCACCGGTACGGTCCGGTCCCTCCTCGGTCTGCGTGTGCTGCATGAGGTCTTAGAGTTGCTGTGGGTACATTTGGCCTTGGATCGCGTTACTGGCCTTGGTACTCGAGCTTAGATCGTTGGGGTAGAGGTATAGTAGAGGGAATTTACGTCTTTGGCCCTCCGAACTTGTTAGCTTAGATCAGCTAGGAGTAGCGAGGTTGGACAATCTTCGAGTTTTGCTGTCGTATAAGTTGATGTCGTGAAAATTTCGTCCTTGTTGCATCCTGATCAAACCTTGAGATTGATCACGGGACTAATTTGTCCGTCTTTCTGAATTATATCAACTAAAAAACAGAACTCTTGAGTAGTAACTCATTTTTGTTGCCATGTCATTAAAATAGAACTACGTCCGCCGTTCGGACTAGTTATGGCAGTATGATGGGATTATGTGGTCGCATTGATTTCAACTATACCTTTGAGGCAGTTTTATGAATGAACCATTCCTATCCTTGTGCCTACATCCTTTACAGAATGTTCTTTTAGTTAGTGCTGAAATCAGCTAATTCTTCTTTATTTATTTTTTGCTTTATTTTGATACCTTTCTATTGCCTTGTTCTTATTTTCAGGAATGTACGTTGCAAACCGTGCATCTGACAAGATTACTTTGCTGACAGACAATGTGTATGTTTGCCGCTCTGGGTCTGTAAGTGCCTATGTTATTATGAATATTGAAACCTTGTCTTGTTGTTTTCTCATGTTATATTGTCATTTCAATATTTTTGAGGCGAAACCTTTAAGTGCATTCTTCACCAGCTCCTAGCTCAGACAGTGATTTACTTGTTATTGTTGGCGCGAACAAATACAAGTAGTAGTTGCGTATTGCCGTTTTCTAGGTGCCTTGCCTTTTGTATCTTGCTAGGGGAAAAATCAGTCCTTTCAGTGAACTGCTTAGTACTAGGGAGGCACATTCATGTTCAAACTCTTGTTTTGCTGTAACCTTATTGCTCTTATTTTCACACAGGCTGCCGATACACAAGTCATTTCAGACTATGTGCGATATTTTCTCCACCAACACACGTAAGCGTGTTCTTATTTCACGCACAGCCTTACAGTGGTTTTCGTCAAATTAAATAAACTGTATGGCACTGTTTTTGATACACATGACACTGTAGAGTTACTTGAAACATTTTAAAATGCAAGACAGCTGATGCAAAAGTTTCCCACCAAATGCAGAATGTTAGTAGTTGAATTCTTACTCTCATTGGAAGAGAGGATGATACTAGGAGTTGGGACAATTTTCTTGTCTATTTCTCACACAATGCCATACCAACCCAAGGGGTTGAGGCTACATATTTATAGCTGCCATGGCAGCCAAGCATATGCCACAAAGATGCTAGTCTAAGATGCTTAGATGCTGTCCTAATATGCTGTCCATGGCTGACACTAAGATGCTGTCCTAGTGTCCTTAATATGCTGTCCTAGTGTCCTTAGATGCTGTCCTAATTGGGGCCACAAAGACCAAAGGACTAGAGTACAACAAAGACCAAGGACTAAAGTGCAACAAACTAAAGGACTAGGGTACAAGGGACTAGGGGACCAAAGACCAAAGGACTACAAGACTTATTCCAGCATTCTCCCCCTAAGTCTTGTACGTCGTCTTCTGAGAGGGTTGGACCATCCCGATCTTGGTGCGAAGTTCAATGAACTTGAGCCTCCCAAGGGGCTTCGTGAGCAGGTCCGCAAGCTGGTCATTGGTGTTGATGTAGTTCGCCTTGATGCTCCCTTCCTCCAAGCATTGTCGGATGAAGTGGTACCTCACCCGGATGTGCTTGCTCCGTTCATGGAAAACGGGATTCTTTGCCAGGGCCAGAGCGGACACGTTGTCCACCCTGAGTTCGACCACTCCAGTGTCTCTGCTGAGGAGATCACCAAGCAGTCGACTAAGCCAGAGCGCCTGAGTCGAAGCGGTGGAGGCCGCTATGTACTCAGCCTCGCAGCTGGACAGGGCCACCACCTGTTGCTTGACCGACTGCCAGCTAACGAGGCACTTGCCGAAGAAGAAGAGGATCCCGCTGGTGCTCTTGCTGGTGTCGATGTCGCCGGCGTGGTCGCTATCGCTGTACCCGACAAGGTGTGCCTCCCCAGGACACCTCGGGTAGTGGAGGCCGTGATCGAGAGTCCCCGCAACATAGCGGATGATCCTCTTCACAGCCTGCTGGTGATCCGTCATCGGTCGTTGCAGGAACCGACTAACGTAGCCGACGGAGAATGCCAAGTCCGGCCGTGTGTGGGTGAGGTAGCGAAGGCTCCCCACAAGACGCCGGTACTGCGTAGCGTCCACCTCCTCCGCCGTGCTGTCACGGCTCAGCTTCAGCCTCTCCTCCATCGGAGTGAGAGCTGGGTTGCAGTTTGTGAGCCCAGCTAGCTCAACAATGCGCTTGGCGTAGGCGGTTTGTCGAAGTGTGATCCCGGAGTCGGCCTGGTGCACCTCAATCCCAAGGTAGAAGGAGAGAGATCCCAGGTCACTCATCTGGAAGGTGGCTTTCATCTCTTCCTTGAACGCTGCCACCTCCGCATCCTTGGTGCCGGTGATCACCAAGTCGTCGACGTAGACACCCACCAGTAGGGTGTTTCCTCCATTGCCTCGCCGGTAGATGGCTGCCGCGTGCGGGCATTGCCCGAAGCCCATCCTCTTGAGCGTGGAATCCAACTTGGCATTCCACGCCCTTGGTGCCTGACGCAAGCCATAGAGGGCCTTGCGCAGGCGCAACACCTTGCCCTCCTTGCCAGGGACCACAAACCCCGGCGGCTGGTGTACATAGATCTCCTCCTTCAAGTCGCCGTTGAGGAACGCCGACTTGACATCCATGTGCTGGACACGCCAGCCTTCTTGGGCAGCAAGTGCAAGAAGGAGTCGCACGAATTCCATCCGTGCCACGGGGGCAAAAGCATCGTCGAAGTCGATCCCCTCCTGCTGTACGAAGCCGCGTGCCACCAAGCGAGCCTTGTGCTTGACGATGGCACCGGCTTCATCCCTCTTCAACTTGAACACCCACTTAAGGGTGATCGCACGGTGACCGCGAGGGAGATCAGCAAGCTCCCAAGTGCGGTTCGTCTCAACCGCGTCCATCTCCGACTGCATCGCAACACGCCATGTCGCGTGTTTCTCGGCCTCCGCAAAAGACCGAGGCTCGCCGTCATCGCACGCAAGGTGCAACTGCGCCTCCAGATCTTGATCATCCAGATCGTGAGGGGCCAGTCCTGGCACCGGCTGGTTGCCGAGAATGTTCTCCATCTTGCGATACCGCAACGGCTCGCCGTCGTAGCACCCGTTGAGGCGCTCCTCGTCGTGGAAGAGCGGAGTAACAAACTCCACTGGGTCGTGCTCGACACGAGCTGGGGACGGAGTGGACGTGCCCGGAGGAGTGGCCGTCGGTGCTGGAGTGCGTGGGGTCGCCGGCTGAGGTGGAGGTGGATGGTCGGGGGTTGGGGTAGACACGCTCGGTGGAGAAGAGTTGCCTACTCCCCAACTCCCTTGAAGTGGACGTAGTCGACGATGAAGTCGTCGTGCGTCGAGGTCGAACCGTCGTCCACCGCCTTGTCCCATGCCCATCCTCGCCCTTCGTTGAACACAACGTCGCGCGTCGTGCGCACACGTTGTGTCTCTGGGTCGAGAATGCGGTAGGCCTTGGAGCCCTCCGCGTAGCCGATGAACACCCCCGGAGTGCTCCTGTCGTCGAGCTTGCTGATGTGGCCAAGCTCCTTGGCAAACGCGAGGCAGCCGAAGACCCGTAGATGAGAGACCGCCGGCTTGCGCCCATACCAAGCCTCGTACGGCGTCCTGCCGTTGAGAGCCTTGGTGGGCGAGCGGTTGAGGATGTAGACAGCCGTCACCACCGCCTCTCCCCAGAAGATAGCCGGCATGCCCCTCTGCTTGAGGAGGGCCCGAGCCATCCCCACAACCGTCTGGTTGCGTCGCTCGACGACGCCGTTCTGCTGCGGGCTGTAGGGCGCGGAGTAGTGGCGCTGAACACCCTCATCCGCGCAATACGACGCGAATTCAGCTGTCGTGAATTCGCCACCGTTGTCGGTGCGCAGCACACGCAGCTTGCGGCCGCACTCCGCCTCCGCAATGGCCTGCGCGCACCTGATGGCGTTCGCAGCCTCTCCCTTGCTGCCAAGGACCACGACCCACATGTAGCGGGAGAGGTCGTCGACGAGCAGCAGGAAGTAGCGTCGTCCTCCTGGTGTAGCTGGTGTCACAGGGCCACACAAGTCCCCGTGAACGAGCTCGAGCCGTTCCTTAGCTCGAAAGCTCGACTGCTGGGGAAAAGGAAGCCGCCTCTGCTTCGTCAACACGCAGACGTCGCAGAGCTGCTCCACGTGGTCAAGGCATGGCATGCCTCGCACCATCTCCTTGGCACTGAGCTGCTTTAGAGCCTCGAAGTGAAGATGCCCAAAGCGCTCGTGCCACTGCCATGCCTCGTCGTCCCGACGAGTGGCAAGGCAGACAGGCTGTGCTACCTGCACGTGAAGGACATAGAGTCGATTGGTGCCTCTAGTTACCTTGGCAAGAAGGCGACGATGGCGATCCCAAATCCTCATGACTCCGTCCTTAATCTCCACGCGCGAACCATTCTCATCCAGCTGTCCCAAGCTGATGATGGAGTTTCTCAACGCGGGGATGTAGTAGACTCCGACGAGCATCCTGTGCTCACCAGACTCGGCGGTGAGGATGACGGAGCCGACACCCTTGATCTCCACGCCGGAGGCGTCACCAAACTTGACAGAGCCTCGGACATTGGAGTCAAGCTCAACGAAGAACTCCCGTCGACCGGTCATGTGATGGGTGGCGCCGGTGTCGAGGCACCACCCGTCAGTCTTGTCGTTGCTGGAGCCGTCGCCGAGGAAAGCGTGTGCTTTTGGCTCATCAAGATGAAGGAGAGCCGCTGCGGTCGATGCCACTAGAGGTGGCTTGATGCTTCCGTGTGCCAGAAGCAAAGCTGGCTCCTCCTCTACCTGTGCCACGTGGGCCTCCTTCTCCACTTGTGCCACGTGGGCCTGGCCACGTCGTGGCTGTCGACACTCCCTGGCCCAATGACCAAGCTTGCCACAATTGTGGCAGGTGTCGTCTCGTGTCGGCTTGTGGTTGCCGACGGTGCCGCCCTGGGCGCCTCCGCGGGCGCCACCCTCGGTACGTCCGCGTGCCCCAGCCTGGGTACCTCCGCGCCCCTTGCGCGACTTGCCGCGCTTGCGGCCGCCTGTCGAGGAAGAGGACTCCCCCTTCTTCCGGTCACCCTGGCCAGCCTCCCACTGCTCGCGAGTGAGGTGAAGCTTCCCGCTAATGGTGATAGGCCCCGAGAGAGGTTGTGGTTCGTCGTTGTCGACGACCTTGAGGCGACCTATCGCCTCTTCGATCGACATCGTGGAGAGGTCCAGCAGAGACTCGATCGAGCGAGCGATCTGCTTGTACTTCTCGGGGATGCATCGAAGGAGCTTCTCGACAGCTCTCTCTTCGTTGTAGGTGTCGTCGCTGAACTGCACCAACTTCTGCAACAAAGTGTTGAGACGGAGAGCAAAGTCATCAACGTCCTCACCTGGCTTAAAGGCCAGGTTCTCCCACTCCTTGCGAAGCGCCTGCAGTGTGGACTTGCGGGCGCGGTCGCTGCCGATGCGTGCTGCAGCGATGGCATCCCATGCCTCCTTAGCAGTCCGCTTCTTGGAAAGCGAGAACTGCATCTCGGGCGGGACTGCAGCAATGAGGGCATCCAACGCCCGTCGATCCTCGTAGTAGTCGACGTCGCCGTACTGAACTGCTTCCCACATGTGTCGCACCTGGAGCCGTACCCTCATCACCGCGGCCCACTCGACGTAGTTGGTCTTGGTGAGGGTAGGCCACCCACCGCCGGGACCGACGTCCCTGACAATGGCCTGGACCCCGTGGTGTCCATGGTACCTGTTCGGGGAGGGAGAACCACGCCGTTTGTAATGGTCGCGTTCTCCGTCAACCCAGCCGCCGCCGTCGGGAGCGCCACCGGCGCGTCCGCGCCCGCCTGGGCTGCGGCTGTCGCGCCCATGGGGGCGCGCGGCTGCTCGCTGCACCTCTCGTGCTCGCGCCGCCTCCCTCACCGGCCTGAGCTCATCGTCGACGCCGCCATCGATAGAGCTGCTGGAGCTACTGCTGCGCAGAGCCTCCAGCTCCGCTGCCGCCGCACGCGCTACAGCCGCCGCCGCCGCTGCTTCCACTTCCGCCCTCGCTGCTGCCAGTTCCGCCGCCGCCAACCTTGCCGCCATTGCCGCCGTCGCCGCAGTCTCTGCCGCCGCTCGCTCGCGCTCCTCTGCCGCGGCGACCTCCATCTGTCGCGCGCTCGAGGCGACCGAGCGTTGAGACTGTCCGTCGGACATGGCGCACTAGTGGGGAAGGACTGTTGTGTGTGGAAGACAAGCTGCTGCTTGTCTGTGCAGGAGAGGAATGAGCTGGAAGAGCTGGTGTTCCTGCTGTCGGTTGCGGACAGAGAGAGGTGCGGGAAGGGGATGAGCAAGAGATGTTTAAGCTGCAGGATAGAACAGCTCTGATACCAAATGTTAGTAGTTGAATTCTTACTCTCATTGGAAGAGAGGATGACACTAGGAGTTGGGGCAATTTTTCTTGTCTATTTCTCACACAATGCCATACCAACCCAAGGGGTTGAGGCTACATATTTATAGCTGCCATGGCAGCCAAGCATATGCCACAAAGATGCTAGTCTAAGATGCTTAGATGCTGTCCTAATATGCTGTCCATGGCTGACACTAAGATGCTGTCCTAGTGTCCTTAATATGCTGTCCTAGTGTCCTTAGATGCTGTCCTAATTGGGGCCACAAAGACCAAAGGACTAGAGTACAACAAAGACCAAGGACTAAAGTGCAACAAACTAAAGGACTAGGGTACAAGGGACTAGGGGACCAAAGACCAAAGGACTACAAGACTTATTCCAGCACAGAATTCAGCTTGGGCAACCAGCTACTGTGAAAGTTGCAGCCAACTTGATCAGGCTTCTAGCTTATCAGAACAAGGTATGTTTTCATAGCATTCTGGCACACCATACTGTTAAAATGCTTTCTTACGTATCTCACTGATGTGTGCATGACACTTCGCGTCATTTCTGTCACATTTGTTGCTAAGATATTGTTTTATTTCTACAATGGCTATTTATTACCATTGTTTAGAACATGTTGCAAGCTGGCATGATAGTCGGTGGATAGGATAAATATGAGGGATGCCAAATATTTTCAGTCCCCCTTGGTGGAACAATTCTAAAGCAAGCATTTGCAATTGGAGGTATATATTAGCTCATAGACTGGCCTAGATCCTTTTTTATTAATCCATAATCCGCGATGCAATGTAAGTTACTCTATTTTTTGGAGACACCTTGTATGTTCTGGCTAATAATCCTGTACCTAATTGCTTAGACGGTACTGACATTGTCGCAGTAGACCAACGTGCTTCGGACGACGGGGGAGTGGAGCTCCTGAAGCAGCTGCTGGAGCTAGGAGGTCTTAGCTACGCCGTTGGCTACGGCGTAGTACTCTACCTCAGCTCTCGAGCGTGACACCACGGGCTGCCACTTCGAGTACCAGGAGACGAGGTTGCCGCCCAGGAAGACGGCGTCGCCAGAGGTGGACCGACGGATGTCCGGACAGCCCGCCCAGTCAGCGTCGGTGTAGACGAACAGCTCGGAAGCCAAGTCACCCGAAGGAGGAGGCCGTAGTCAAGGGTGTCGCGCAGGTACCGAAGTATCCGCTTTACAACGGTGAAATGCGGCTCCCGCAGATCATGCATGTGGAGGCACACCTGCTGAACTGCATATGAGATATCCGGCCTAGTGAAGGTGAGGTACTGGAGGGCATCTGCAAGACTCCTGTAAATAGTGGGGTCAGCAACAGGAGTGCCATCGGTGGAGGAGACCTTCGCCTGGGTGTCCACCGGAGTAGAGCACGGCTTGCAATCAGCCATGTCCGCTCGCTGGAGGATGTCCAAGCAATATTGTCGCTGGTGAAGGAACATGCCGCCCGATCGGTGCTCGACTGTCACGCCCAGGAAGTGGTGAAGCTGGCCCAAGTTATTCATCGCGAACTCCCGCTGCAGGGCGGAGATCGTGCGCTGAAGGAGAGGCGAACTGGACGCTGTGAGGACGATGTCGTCGACGTACAGGAGGAGGTACACAGTGTCCCCCTCACGGCCGTAGACGAAGAGCGAGGTGTTTGACTTGGCCTCGACGAAGCCGAGCGAGGCCAGGAAGGAGGCGAACCGGCTGTACCAAGCCCGGGGCGCCAGCTTCAGGCTGTACAGTGACTTGTTCAGCCGGCAGACCATGTATGGACGAATTGAATCAATGAAACCTGTCGGCTGACTGTGGTACACCGTCTCCGTCAGCGTGCCGTGGAGGAATGCGTTCTTGACGTCTAACTGGTGGACATGCCAAGAACGCGAGAGAGCCAACGACAGAACGGTCCGAACCATCGCCGGCTTCACCACCAGGCTGAAGGTCTCGTCGTTGTCGACACTAGGGCACTGAGTGAAACCCCGAAGGACCCACCGAGCCTTGTACCTCTCCAAAGGACCCATCCGCCTTCCGCTTATGCGTGAATACCCACTTGCCTGTGACAACATTGCCACGACCAGGACGAGGAACCAAGTCCCATGTCTGGTTGGCAAGCAGGGCCGCATACTCTTCTTCCATAGCCCGACGCCAGTGAGGATCGGCGAGGGCGCTACGGACGGAAGAGGGGATAGGCGATATGGGTGAAGAAGCAGGCAGTGGGGAGGTCTTCGAGGAGAGGACGACCCTAGAAAACCGCTCCACCGGATGGAGAACCCAAGCCGCCCGTCGGGTCACCATCGGGTGGACGTGCCTGGGGTCCCGATGGAGCAGTGGGAGGTGGTACACCAGAGGCTCGGGGCGGGAAGAGGTCGGTGCACCAACTCACGCTCATCGCTAATAGACAAGAGCGGGGTCAGCGTATCGCGACGCCGAGGCCGCACGTGGCGCAGCAGACGACGTCAGGGACGCCGGGGCCGCGCGTGGCGCAGCGGGCGACGTCAGGGCCACACGTGGCGCAGAGGGCGACGAAGGGGGCACCGGGGCCGCGCGTGGCGCAACGGGAGACGCCGGAGGCACCGAGACCGCGCGTGGCGCAGCGGGGGATGCCGGGCGCGCGTGGCGCAGCGGGCGATGTCGGTGGTGGCGGGGCCGCGCGGGTCACAACAGGTTGGTAACCTACAGAGGGTAAAGACCAAGGTCGATGGATAGGAGCGGCCTCGGGGTCAGTAGAGAAGAGGGAATCCAACTCAGCGACATAGTTAGAGGACGAAGGGGGAAAGGGAAAAGAAGACTCGTCGAAGACGACGTGTCGAGAGACCAAGATACGACGGGTAGCAAGGTCAAGGCACCAGTACCCCTTATGATCTGGGGAGTACCCGAGGAAGACACACCGAGTCGAACAAGGCGCAAGCTTATGGGAGCTGTGGCGGACAGGTTAGGGTAGCATGCGCACCCAAAGACTCGAAGGTGGTCGTAGAGAGGAGTGGTGCCAAAAAGAGCAAAGTGAGGGGTGGGGACACTAATCGCCTTAGTAGGAAGGCGATTAATGTGGAAAGTGGCGGTGTGAAGAGCCTCTGCCCAGTACCGAGCAGGAATGGAAGCCTGAAACATCAGGGAACGCATGACCTCGTTAGTGGTACGAATCATGTGTTCGGCCTTGCCGTTCTGAGGGGAAGTGTACGGACAAGACATGCGCAACTGAACACTGTGAGAGAGAAGGAAGTCACGGAACGCAGAGTTATCGAACTCGCGTCCGTTATTGCACTGGATGGCTCAAATAATACGCCCAAAGTGGGTGGACACCCAAGCGAAGAAGTGAGAAAGAGTTACGAACGTATCATACTTCTGTCGCAAGGAAAAAGTCCACGAATAGTAGGAAAAATTAACAAGTATCACCAAATAGTATTTATAACCAGAAACACTAACAATAGGAGTGGCCCAAAGATCACAGTGAATCAGATCAAAAGTCCGCTCAACATAAGTAACAGAATGCGGAAACGGAAGCCGAGCATGGCGACCAAGCTGACAACCATGACACACAGACTCATGAGTGCCCCTAGTATACGAAATCACTGAACTACTAGACAACTTAGACCGGACATCAACACCAGGGTGGCCGAGCCGGCGATGCCAAGTCTTGGAAGAAGCTGTCATAGCTAGGGAAAAAGGCGAAATTGAAGCGGAAGCAGGAAGACGAAACGTGTACAGGGGCCCCGAACTCTCACAACGGTGAAGAAGACGTCGGGTAGTAAGATCCTTCACAGATAAACCAAAAGGATCAAACTCAATGGAAACATGGTTGTCAGTGGTAAAACGATGAACAGAAAGAAGATTCTGAATAATGTCAGGAGCAACTAGAACATCTGTGAGGTGGAAAGAACCCGAAGAACCTAAGTCACCTACTGAGGTGACAGGAAGAACAGATGTGGGCCGATCTGCCCCTGGCCCAGGGCGGCCAGAACTGGGCCAAGTGGGTTGGTCAGCCCTAGCCCAAGCCGGCCCCCTCCCTGGCCCAGGGCGGCCAGGACTGGGCCAAGTGGGCTAGTCAGCCCTGGCCCAGGCCGGCCCCCTTTCTAGAAGGAATTTGAGTTTAATCTTCTTAGAGATAGATTAAAAGATACTTTTTATAACAGATTATGACTCTTGTAAGGGGGGCTATATATACAAGCCAAAAACACCCCAAATTGAGAGAGATCAATAAAGCAGAATTCCTCCACCTCAAACCCTAGCCGCCACCTCTCTCTCCCCTTGGAGCCGCTGCCTCCCTCTCTGCCCTAGCCGCCACCAGGGGCTAGAACCAGCCGCCGCCCCTGTTTCCCCCTCTGTTCTGCGCCTCCATCAAAACCAGAACAGATTGGCGGCTTACCGATCTCTCCCCTAATCTGTTCTCCCCAGAACAAAATCAATCTGCTCTACTTCTTACACCAGGATTGACTCTCCCCTGCTGTTCTGTACACCCAGAACAGAGTTGTTATTCCTCTGTTCTTGGCTGAAGAAAATTTTGGTCTGTCTTTAGGGAAGACAGATCGATCTGCTAGGGCAGATCGGTTTATTCAGCAAGAACAGAGATAGTTTCAGCGCCGGAATTGCAACATTCGTGGTATCAGAGCCGATTTCAACCCTAGGCTGAATTCTGCAAGATGTCGTCTACACCTACAAGCAGCGGCAGCGCCATCATCCATGGCACACCCTCACCGGCAGCTCGTGAGGTGAACACCGGGACGGGGTTCCCCGTGCTCACCAAGACCAACTACGCGGAGTGGGCTGTCATGATGAAGATCAAGCTGAAGGCACGGCTGCTTTGGAAGGCCGTGGAGGAGGGGAACGTGAGTGAGCAGGAAGACATGATGACGCTTGAAGTCTTGGTCAGCGCTGTCCCGCCGGAGATGATCATGACGATCGGAGAAAAGAGGACGGCGAAGGAGGCATTGGACACGATCGCCATCATGCGGGTAGGGGCCGACCGCGTGAAGAAGACGACGGCGCAGCAACTCCGGAAAAAGTTTGAAGAGGTTGTCTTCAAGGATGGCGAAAGTGTGGAGGACTTCTCCCTCCGCCTGAGCGGCATGCTATCACGGCTTGCGTCGCTAGGGGAGGAGATAGGAGAAGAAAGGGTCGTGGAGAAGCTCCTGCGAAGCGTTCCAGAACGCTTCCAACAGATCGTGGTGGCGATCACGACACTGCTGGACGTGTCGACCCTCACCTTGTCGGAGGTGACGGGGCGTCTCAGGGCGGCTGAGAACGTTTTCGACTCGACGCAGCGGAAGGGAGGAGTACACAACGGCCAGCTGTACCTCACTCGGGAGGAATGGGAGGCACAGCGGAAGGAGGAGCGGTCTACCCACTGTAAGGATCGAAACGCCCAAGAGGGGGGGGTGAATTGGGCTTTTTCAAATTTTAGAGCAATTTAAAACTTAATGGTTGAAGCCCAATTCCCTATGCGAACTAACTACGCAAGTAAGAGTGTTAAGTGCGGAATAGTAAATGCGTAATGGTAAAGGGGTGAGGAGAGAAGTGCAAACTCCCGCGGAGACTCGGAGACACGGCGATTTTTCCCGTGGTTCGGTAAGATCACAAAAATCTACCTACGTCCACGTTGTGGCACCCACAAAAGGGTATGGCCACTCCCAAGTCACCAAGACAAGGGAATCCACTATCTTCCTCCGTTCGCCTTCTCCGGCAAGGTGGAGCTCAAGCCTTGTACAATGGTGATCCTCCGGGCTTCCACAAACGCCTTGGTAAGCTCCGGAGCGATCTCTTCTTCCTCCAATGTTTACAAGGTGAGAGAAGTCACCGAGACACTCTCTCTCACTAGCCTAGAGATTCCAATCACCAAGAATGGACGCACACAAGCTTCTCTCTAGCTAGATATAGCCTATAGTTGGAGTACAAGAGGTTTTGAAGTGTGGAAGTGGTAGCTCTTGGTCTTGAATGCTTGAGAATGTGTAGAGAGGCTCTGGTGATCAAGACTTGTCGAAATGGCCGGTTGGAGGGGTATTTATAGCCAGCCCACACGAGATAGCCGTTGGAAAAGTGGGCAGACTTTTTCAGTGAACATCGGATCCTCCGATGCACCCCTTTATATGAGCATCGGTCGAATTCCAAATTAGCTGATGTCACGTGTCAGATGTGACCGTTGGATATAACCGTTGGATCTTTTAATCGACCGATGTTACTTCAATTTATCATCGGATGATCCGGTGAGTTGATCTTCAGAATTGGGTCAGAAATATTGTCTCTGTTGAATTTGACCGATGTACACTTACTTCATCATCGGATGATCCGGTGTGTACTTCTTCAGAATAACTCAGATATCATCCTTCGGGTGAAATCAACCGATGTGCCACTTCCTTCACATCGGATGATCCGGTGTGTACTGGGCTCTGAGGTCTTCTTCTTCTGCCAACTCAAACTCAACCGATGTAGTCATTTTGCAAGACATCGGATGATCCGGTGAATGCAACTTGTTTGCTTCGAGTTGTTTTGAGTTGATCTTTTGGAATCTTCTTGAGTGACCTCTTTGACACTTGTTTGAAATGATATTACGGTAAAGTGTAAGCTTCTTGTGTTGCCAATTTTGATAGAATAGATTTGTTTGTATGAGTTCTTCATATCGAATGACCCCTTAGAATAGATCGTTGAGGGGTCTCCATTTGTATCCAATGAGCAGTAGATGGTGTGAATAGATAGTTCATTAACGGTTGATGTGATATATGTGAAACATCGCATCCACAAACTCATTAGTAATAACGAACGGTTGTCATTAATCACCGAAACCATATCTCACGGGGGCCTAGATGCTTTCAATCTCCCCCTTTTTGGTGATTGATGACAACACAACGAGTAGAGCATAGAATTAATTGAATTAAAACGCAATGCTCAAAAAGAAATATAACAGGTACAAATTGCAACACAAGTGGCTCGAAGGCTCAAATAATAAACGATAAAGCGTAAGAGCACAGAGTAGCACCCGGAGTACAATAATAGCAGATAATAATAACGGTCAATCTCAAATAAAGTAGCAAAAGGATGGACAATCTCAAATATAGTAGCAAAAGGATAGACAATCTTAAATATAGTAGCAAAAGGATAGACATAGACACTCCCCCTAGAACTGAGCTAACCCTCTCCCTGACTCTAACTCTTCTCCCCCTTTGGCATCAAGACACCAAAAAGGGAAGTCGAGTGCCTACGACTCAGGCGCGCTCCTGGCGATGGTGAAGCGGTCGGCGTCGACGGTGCTGTCGCCGGAGCTGCTGGAGGTAGAGGTCGCTGGCGCTGGAGCTGGAGCGAGGGGAGCTGGAGCTGGAGCTGGAGGTGAATCCGCAGAGACTGCTGGCGCCGGTGGAGGAGGTACTGCCGGAAGGGGTGAGGACTGGAACGGCGTCGGCGGTAGTACTGGAGCTGGCGCCAGTGGCGGTGCACCTGGAATCTGACCGAGTCCTGAGTGCTGAGGTGGAAGAGCGACTCCTGTCTGCTGATAGAGGTTGGTGACCAACCCCAGGATGCCTAACAGCATCTGCTGAGTCTGTTGTTGCTGGTCCAGAGTGCGTCGCGTCATCTGGTCGACAAGGTTGGTGAACCTGTCGGTGTCCTCTCGCCTCTGACGGGCGATCTCCAGCGGCAACTCCTGCTGCTGCCTCTGAAGCTCCTCCTGTCGAGCTGCCTGCTGCTCCTGCTGCTGAGCCATCCGCTGAAGTAAGGCAGTGAGCTCTGACGGCTGAGTCACCTGAGCCTCTGACACTGGAGGAGGTGTAGGTGGTGGAGCAGCTGAGCCTCCTGCCTCTGCGTCGTGCTGTCTCGGTGAGGGAGGAGCAGGAGGGAAGTACTCCTCGACACTGTCGCTGGTGTCGCTGTCCGACCATACGTGCTGTAGGTCTCCTCCCTGAGCCTCTGCCTGTGCCAGCTCTGCGTCCTCCTGAGTCAGCTCTGCCCAGTCCTCCTCTGACAGTCTGGCTCGAACCTCACGCTCGACGGGGCGGCCAAGGCGGCGGTCTCCCGGAGTGGGGACTCGGTAATGGCTGAACCGGGTCACGTGCATCTCCGTCAGCTGAGAGACTCCTGGAGTGTCCTCTGGAACCACCTGGTGAAGAAGGTGACAGATCCAGTGACCGAAGACCAGCTGTCGTAGCATCCCAACTCCATCGGTGATCACGTCCTCCATCTCGCAGATCAGAATGTCTACTATGTCGAACTCCATCCCGTTCATCACATAGAACAGGATGGTCTGCTGAAGGCTCGTGAATCCCTCCAAGTAGCCGGACCTCGGTAGCAGGGTACGCCTGAGGACGTGGTGAACTGTCCGAGCTGCTGGGGTGAGAAGCGCTGGCACCCTCGGCTGGTCTGGAGTGAACGGTTGAGTGAACAGACCTCTGATCTCCTCAAAAGGTGGTGCCACTCCTCCAGTCAGTGGTCTCCTCGGTGGGTCTGCGTCTCCGTAGACTATCTGGTGCAGGCACGTAGTAGAGAGCTCCACACCAAGCAGTCTGCCCAACTAGTCTCGAGATACGTCGTGGATCCGCCCCATGAACATGAAGTGAATCGAGCGACGGCCCTCAGAGACGTAGAGTGTCGCGTAGAACACTCTGACCCACTCCTCGACGTAGGCACTCCTCTGGTGCGAGAGTAGGTCCACAAGGCCTCTGTATCTCTCAAAAAGTGGCCTGATCCCGTGTCCTGCTGCCACTGCAAGCTGATCCCAGTCAATGCTGTTATGCTGGAATAGCTTGTGACCCCGACGCCTGTAAGTCTCGTACAGGGACGCCTGTGTCAGGGTCCAGAAGCGGGAGTCCACTCGAGCGTCCCTGGGCCGTGGGAACCACTCCTCGATCAATGCTGACCATCTGAGCTTCTTTAGTTGCCTCGCCTTCATCTTCCTGTAGTCAGTGAGTCTGACCTCTTCGGCAACTCGGACTGCTGTGTCCATCAGGTGGATGGCCCTTTCGGCCTCTCTGTCCTCGGCGCGGTCAGCCGCAGAGGGGCGCCGACTCGCCGTAGGAGTCCGTCCACCCCCACGAGTCCTCGGGGTGCGCCGGCGGATCAGGGGCGGCACCTCGGTCTCTTCCTCGTCGGAGCCCTCGGGAGGCACCGGCTGGATCGGAGGCTGCTCCTGCCTCTGCCGGGACTCGCGGATCCGTAAGTAACCGCGATGGCCGCGCTCACGCTCCTCGGCGGCGCGAGCGGCCAACTCCGCACGACGCCCGTCCTTGGACATCTTGCGCTTTTTTGCGGCGGGTTCCTCAATAGCCTTCCCTTTTCCTTTGCGATCGCGACCCATCTCAGCGATGAAGCTTGGCGAGGGAGACGCGGCGGAGGAGGGAACTGTGGCGGCCGGTGGAACGGCGGCGGCGCTTTCGGGAGAGGCGGTGGCGGCGGTGCCTGGGAGGCGTTGGCGGCGACTGGAGGTGGCGTGCGTGGGAGAGGCGGCGGCGGCGGCTGCTGGGAGGTGGCGGCGGCGGCTGAGAGGCGGCGGTTTGGAGGCGACGCGGCGGCGGCGCGCGGTTTGGAGGCGGCGCGGCGGCTGGGAGGCGGCGCGCGGGGGGAGAGCTGGTGGCGGTGGCGGCGCCTGAGGGCGGCGGCGGAGCCTGGAGACGGCGGCGGCGGCTGGGGCGCGGCCGGAGGGCGCGAGGACGACGAGGGAAGCAGGGCGGCGGCGAGAGAATCGGAAAAAGAAAACACGGCGGCCGAACCGCTATTTAAACCGTGCGGGCAAACCCTAGCTGCGCAAAGAACACCGGATCGACCGATGATCATCGGAGGATGCATCGGTCGAGTTCAACAGAGAGCTATTCCAAAAACTCTCTTTGAACACCGGATGATCCGATGTTGAGGTGTCGATCATCGGTCTATTTCTGCAGGGCACCAGAAAACTGAACACCGGATGCTCCGATGTCTTCTGAAATGAACTCATCGGTTGATTTGTGACATCTGACTTGATCTGAGCACCAATTGATCCGATGATCTGCTGACCCTATCATCGGATAATCCGATGACTACAGAAAACCTAAGACTGCCCATATGTGTCCTTGGACTTAAACACACAAAGATAAGGATGGGTCCTCGGATTTTTTGGGCAACTCCTAACCTCTAATATAAGGCTTTAAATATAGTGCCACATATTGGCTAAGCCCTTAAGCAAAGAGAACACACAAGGTTAGGAGTGAAACCATGAAAATGTAAGGCCCATGCTTTGTGAGCTAGAGTATAGAAAACTTCTATCTCTTTAAAGCATGTACCTTTAGAATTTTGCTCTATCCACATCATATGAGTTGAGATATTGCATTTTGAACAAGTCTCCTTCTCATGATGTGGGTTCCCCTTTGTGACAATCTACCGTATGCAATGCCAACCAAAATGATGCAAGATATTGAATGAGTGCAAGTCTATATGGCAGGAATCATGCAAGGCGTAATGTAAATCTATCTTGCCAAGTTTAAACCTGCCAAAGGCTTCCTCAGGGAAAACTATTTCTAGCTTGCCCCTATCCTTTGGGAGTTAGACAAGACCTATTTGATATGCAACCTTACATGAACATGGCAACTTACATGACGTTAGATGCATCTAGCACATTCAATTCACTTCTAAGTCTAGAAAAAGTTTTCTCATCAAGTGGTTTAGTGAAGATATCTGCCAATTGTTCTTCAGACCTAACACCTTGCAAAGAGATGTCTCCTTTAGCCTCATGGTCCCGCAAGAAGTGATGGCGAATATCTATGTGCTTAGTGCGGGAGTGTTGAACGGGGTTTCTAGCTATCTTAACCGCACTTTCATTGTCACAAAGGAGAGGCACACAATCAAACTTAATTCCAAAGTCCAAAAGGGTTTGCTTCATATATAGAATTTGGGCACAACATGCACCGGCCGCTATATACTCTGCCTCCGCGGTGGACAAAGCCACGGAGTTTTGCTTTTTGCTCGACCAAGATACTAGGGAACGCCCAAGTAAGTGGCACCCACCGGAGGTACTCTTGCGATCCACATGGCGTCCGGCAAAGTCCGAATCCGAGTAACCCAAGAGATGAAAACTAGCGTTCTTGGGGTACCACAAACCTACACTTGGGGTATGCTTGAGATACCTAAGTATCCTAAAGACTGCCTTACGATGTGATTCTTTAGGTGTCGCTTGAAAGCGAGCACACAAGCACACACTAAACATGATATCGGGCCTAGATGCGGTAAGATATAATAATGAACCAATCATGGAACGGTAATAAGATTGATCAATAGATTTACCGTCCATGTCCGCGTCGAGATGACAATTTGTTGCCATTGGAGTACTTCTTGAGCTGCAATCTTCCATTTCAAACTTCTTCAAGAGGTCTTTGGTGTACTTTTCTTGGTAGATGAAAGTCCCCTCTTGAAGTTGCTTGATTTAAAATCTTAGGAAGAAATTGAGTTCTCCAATCATTGACATCTCGAACTCCCTAGACATCATGGTGCCAAACTCAAGGCTAAGAGATTTGTTAGTTGAGCCAAAAATAATGTCATCAACGTAAATTTGACAAAGAAATAAATCCCCGTTGATGTCCTTGGTGAAAAGTGTGGTGTCCACCCTCCCGATCTTGAATCCTTGCATGACTAGAAAATCCCTTAGACGTTCATTCCATGCCCTAGGTGCTTGCTTGAGCCCGTAGAGCGCCTTGTGTAACCTATACACATGGTTAGGATTCCTCGGATCTTCAAACTCGGGAGGTTGCTCAACGAAAACAAGCTCGTTAATATAACCATTGAGGAAGGCACTTTTCACATCCATTTGATAAATCATAATATTGTGATGTGAAGCAAAAGCAAGGAGTATGCGAATAGCTTCTAACCGTGCGACCGGGGCAAAGGTCTCTCCAAAATCTAGTCCTTCTACTTGTGAAAAACCCTTGGCCACAAGCCTTGCCTTGTTGCGGACCACCACACCATTCTCGTCTTGCTTGTTGCGGTACACCCACTTTGTTCCGATGACGTTCTTGTTCTTAGGTCGCTCCTCCAATACCCAAACTTCATTTCGGGTGAAGTTGTTGAGTTCTTCTTGCATAGCCATCACCCAATTGGGATCTTGGAGTGCTTCCTCAATGTTTGTGGGTTCTACACACGAAACAAAAGAGTAGTGCTCACAAAATGAAGCAACATGGCGAGAACGAGTACTTACTCCCCGTGACGGACTTCCGATGATTTGATCCATCGGATGTGCCTTGGAGATGCGCCCATGCCTCATAAGAGGTTGTGAGGCACTTGGATGCGCCCATGCCTCATAAGAGGTTGTGAGGCACTTGGTGGTGGTGAGGCATCTTGCTTGTCTTGTGGTTGGACTTGACCTTGGACTTCTTCTTCTTCTTGGTGTTGTGTGGCATGTGAATCTTGTATTGACAATGGATCATTTTTCTCTTCTTCTTCATCAATTTGAGGGGCCATGGAGGTGTTGATGTTGGAACTTGAGGCTCCCCCTTAATCATGGCTCTCCTCAATTTCGGGCTTGATGTCTCCTATGGTCATGTTCTTCATAGCTTCTCGTAGAGGCTCATCATCTATATCATCATGACCAAAACTCTCCTCTTGGGAGCCATTAGTCTCATCAAACTCAACATCACAACTTTCTTCAATTGACCCGGAGGTTTGGTTTGAATACTCGATATGCTTTTGAGTTTGACGCATAACCTAGAAAGATACCAACATCGCACCTTCTTTCAAACTTACCGAGCCTTTTCTTGCGGTAGATGTAGCACTTGCACCCGAAGACTCGGAAGTAGGAGATGTTGGGCTTTCTCCCAATGAGGAGCTCATATGGGGTCTTTTGAAGTAGTCGATGAAGATAGACCCTATTTGCGGCATGGCACGCCGTGTTGATTGCTTCGGCCCAAAACTTTTCCGACGTGCCATAGTCATCAAGCATTGCTCTTGCAAGGGTGATGAGAGTCTTGTTCTTCCTTTCAACGACACCATTTTGTTGAGGGGTGTATGTGGCCGAAAACTCGTGCTTCACGCCTTCACGATCACACCACTCCCCAATGTTGTAGTTCTTGAACTCGGTGCCGTTGTCACTCCGGACCTTGATGATAGGAAGTTGAAATTCTCTTTGCGCTCGTTTAGCGAAGGTCTTGAAGATTTCCGGAGTTTCACCCTTGTCACCTAGAAACAGTGTCCAAGCATAGCGAGAGTAGTCATCAACAATGACAAGACAATAAAGGTTACCGCCAAGGCTTTGGTATGTGGACGGTCCGAAGAGGTCCATGTGAAGTAGTTCAAGTGGCTTGGAGGTTGACACCATTGTCTTCATCGGATGGTGTGAGGCAACTTGTTTCCCGGCTTGACATGCGCTACAAAGCTTGTTCTTTTCGAATGTGACATCCTTCACGCCGGTCACCATCCCAAGCTTGAATGACTTCTTGAGCTTGCTCATCCCAATGTGAGCAATGCGCCGATGCCATAGCCATCCCAAACTTGTCTTGGTGAAAAGACAAGTGGTCAAGCTAGCATCCTTGTTGGAGAAGTCCACCAAGTAGAGATGTCCATGCCGAAAACCTTTGAATATTAGTTCTTTGCTTGAATCACTAGTCACCACAACACCATTCTTATCAAATGTGCATGTTAGTCCAAGATCACATAATTGTGCAATAGAAAGTAAATTAAAACTAAGAGACTTAACGTAAAGCACATTAGAGATAGACAAATCGTGAGAAATAGCAATTTTACCCAAACCAATTACCTTCCCCTTTGAGTTATCACCAAAGGTGACTTGTTCATGATTGCCGGGGTTCTCTATGGAGGTGAACATACCATCATTGCCGGTCATATGTTGAGTGCACCCACTATCGAGTACCCAATGCTTTCCTCCGGATTTGTAGTTCACCTACACACATGAAGTTAGTTTTTGAGTTTAGGAACCCAAGCCAACTTAGGTCCTTGTATGTGTGATACAAGTGATTTTGGGACCCAAAGTTGCTTGGGGAGCTTCCCCTTCATGCCCTTGATGTCTTTGCTGATGAACCTTGCCTTCACCTTTCCACCTACTTTGCTCAATAGATAGTGATAATCATTGAACGTAGATTTGTAGTTAGGAGGCAATTTGGGAGAAGGACGATTGGGAAGAGGACACTCCCTTGTGTGATGTCCGGTGACCTCACAATGTTGGCAATATGACCCAACTTCCTTGATGAAGCTTGTCCTAAGCTCCGGTGAGGGCACCTTTCCTTTGTTGGGTACCGGGAAGGATCCAAGTCCTCTCTTGTTGAAGCTTTTCGCTTGTTGGTAGAGGATTTCCTTGTGCTTGTCCTCCCCCTTAGAGAGTCTTGCCACACTAGTGCGAAGACTTTCAATTTCGTCCATTAGCTCCTTCTCCCTAGGGCTTGCTTTCAAAGGCAAAGACTTATACAAAACATTAGTGGCATGTGAATTAGATGATATTTTGCCATCAAGGGTTTCTTTCTTTGTGTTTTTCAATTTAAGTTCAATAGCTTCATAAGCACGGTTAAGCACTTCATGTTCTTGAACTAACTCATTGTGCTTTGCCAAGAGTGCTAAGTTAGCTAAGTCAAGCTCATGATACTTAAGCTTGATTGTAGCATTTTCATCCTCGATTTGTTTGACATTTGATTTGAGCGTGTCATGCTCTTTAAGTATGGTTACATACTTGTCATGCAAATCGAGGTTAGCACTTTCAAGCTTAGCACGAGCTAGCTCAAGAGCCTTAACCTTAGCCTTCTCCCTTTTTATCATGGCATGATATTCATTAATCATAGATGCTAATTCATCGGGTGAAAGCTCCTCATCATCATCGCTAGAGTCTTCACATACCTTTGAGTTACCTTTCGCCATTAGGCACATAGGAGGTGGACGAAGAGGTGAGTCATCCTTGTTGACGATGGCGAGGTCCGCCAAGTTTTCTTCATCCTCACTATCTTCGTCGCTTGATTCTTCATCCGTGATCCAATCATTTGCTTCACACATGAAGACCTTTTGAGGCCCTCTTATTTTCTTTGGAAAGAGCTTGGTTTTCTTGCCTTTGTCAAATTTCTTCTTTCCAAAGGAGCGCTTGGGCTTGACCTTCTCTTCATCATCACTTTCTTCTAGCTTGTGATGCTTGCCAATTTCCTTTCTTTTGTCCGGTCTTGGACAGTCATATGATATGTGGCCTAGATCACCACAATTGTAGCACGTCTTGTTTTCATCTTTTCTTGGCAAGAAGGCTTTCTTTTTGGGATCAAAAGAGTATCCCTTCTTTGCAATCTTGGAGTTGAGGCGTGAGAATTTTCTCATCATCAAAGCAAGCTCATCATCATCATCTTCGCTTATTTCTTGCTCTTCTTCAGTTGAGCTAGGCTCAACCACTTTCTTCTTCTTGGGAGTTGTCTTCTTGGTTGAAACCTTGAGAGCAATGGTTTTTGATGATGACTCCTCCATCATTCCAAGTACGCTCATCTCATGAGCATGGATTTCTCCAATGAGCTCTGAAACTTCAATGTTGTCTAGTGACTCTTTTTGGAGCATTGAATTGATAATGTTGTACTTGGGCTTGGGTAGAAGCATGAGGATCTTGCGATTTATAAGTCCCTTGCCAAGAGAAGCAATATCAAGTGCGTTAATTTCCTCAATGAGCACATTTAAACGAGAAAACATTTGATTAACATTTTCATGAGAAAACATCTTAAATTCATCATATTTTGATTTAAGCATGTGATATTTGAGTTCTTTGACACGAGATGAGCCCTCATGTATTTCAACTAGACATGCCCAAATTTCACATGCTTTTTCCTTGCTAGCAATCCTAGCAAAAACATCTTGACTAATGCATTCATATACGGCATTTCTAGCCTTAGCATCCCATTTTAATTGGTCTCCAGCATAGTCAAGATTTCCAAACCCCGCATGGGTCGCTTCCCACACTTCGGGAGCAATTGCCTCAAGGTAAGCGCGCATGCGTGCTTTTCAATAAGCAAAATTCTTGCCCTCGAAGGTAGGAACCGAACCCCCATTCTTGGCCATTTTTGCTCTCTAGCGGTGAAGCTAGAATGATCCAATGAGCAACCAAGCTCTGATACCAATTGTAAGGATCGAAACGCCCAAGAGGGGGGGGGGTGAATTGGGCTTTTTCAAATTTTAGAGCAATTTAAAACTTAATGGTTGAAGCCCAATTCCCTATGCGAACTAACTACGCAAGTAAGAGTGTTAAGTGCGGAATAGTAAATGCGTAATGGTAAAGGGGTGAGGAGAGCAGTGCAAACTCCCGCGGAGACTCGGAGACACGACGATTTTTCCCGTGGTTCGGTAAGATCACAAAAATCTACCTACGTCCACGTTGTGGCACCCACAAAAGGGTATGGCCACTCCCAAGTCACCAAGACAAGGGAATCCACTATCTTCCTCCGTTCGCCTTCTCCGGCAAGGTGGAGCTCAAGCCTTGTACAATGGTGATCCTCCGGGCTTCCACAAACGCCTTGGTAAGCTCCGGAGCGATCTCTTCTTCCTCCAACGTTTACAAGGTGAGAGAAGTCACCGAGACACTCTCTCTCACTAGCCTAGAGATTCCAATCACCAAGAATGGACGCACACAAGCTTCTCTCTAGCTAGATATAGCCTATAGTTGGAGTACAAGAGGTTTTGAAGTGTGGAAGTGGTAGCTCTTGGTCTTGAATGCTTGAGAATGTGTAGAGAGGCTCTGGTGATCAAGACTTGTCGAAATGGCCGGTTGGAGGGGTATTTATAGCCAGCCCACACAAGATAGCCGTTGGAAAAGTGGGCAGACTTTTTCAGTGAACATCGGATCCTCCGATGCACCCCTTTATATGAGCATCGGTCGAATTCCAAATTAGCTGATGTCACGTGTCAGATGTGACCGTTGGATATAACCGTTGGATCTTTTAATCGACCGATGTTACTTCAATTTATCATCGGATGATCCGGTGAGTTGATCTTCAGAATTGGGTCAGAAATATTGTCTCTGTTGAATTTGACCGATGTACACTTACTTCATCATCGGATGATCCGGTGTGTACTTCTTCAGAATAACTCAGATATCATCCTTCGGGTGAAATCAACCGATGTGTCACTTCCTTCACATCGGATGATCCGGTGTGTACTGGGCTCTGAGGTCTTCTTCTGCCAACTCAAACTCGACCGATGTAGTCATTTTGCAAGACATCGGATGATCCGGTGAATGCAACTTGTTTGCTTCGAGTTGTTTTGAGTTGATCTTTTGGAATCTTCTTGAGTGACCTCTTTGACACTTGTTTGAAATGATATTACGGTAAAGTGTAAGCTTCTTGTGTTGCCAATTTTGATAGAATAGATTTGTTTGTATGAGTTCTTCATATCGAATGACCCCTTAGAATAGATCGTTGAGGGGTCTCCATTTGTATCCAATGAGCAGTAGATGGTGTGAATAGATAGTTCATTAACAGTTGATGTGATATATGTGAAACCTCGCATCCACAAACTCATTAGTAATAACGAACGGTTGTCATTAATCACCGAAACCATATCTCACGGGGGCCTAGATGCTTTCACCCACTCTGCGGGTTCTTCTAAGGGGGGCGGCCGAAAGGGCCCGCCCAAGAAGAACGGAGGCAAGAAGGGAGGTTCCGGAAAGGATATTCCGCGGGACCAGTGCAGGAAGTGCGGGAAGAAGGGCCACTGGGCCAGGGAGTGTCGGTCGAAGCCTAAGGAGGAGCCGCAGCAGCAGGCTTTCGTGGCAAAGGCGGAGGAGGAGGGCGCCTTGTTTATGACAAGGGTGGCCTCAGTACAGGAGGAGCCTGTACAGGAACGTCCTATGCGCCCACTAGAGATAGTGGAGGGACGTGTCTTCGCTCACCGCAGCAACGACGATGACTTTGATGACACTCGTTGGTACCTCAACACGGGCGCGACCAACCACATGACGGGTTCGCGCGCCGTCTTCTCCGAGCTTGATGAAAACGTCGTCGGAACCATCAAGTTTGGCGATAATTCCGTCGTGCGTATCCAGGCGAAGGGTACGGTTCTATTCGCCGCCAAGACGGGTGAGCACAGGAGGCTCACCGGCGTCTACCTCATCCCACGCCTCACCACCAACCTCATCAGCGTCGGCCAGCTGGATGAGGATGGCTACAGCATCACGGTGCAAGGAGGAGTGATGCACATACGGGATGAGCAGCAGCGTCTCCTCACACGAGTTCAGCGCGACGACAACAATCTGTACTCCATCAGGCTCAACATCACACGTCCGGTTTGCCTAACCGCGAGGCGTGATGATGTTGCGTGCCTTTGGCACGAACGCTACGTACACGTCGGCTTCCAGGCGCTTCGGAAGTTGGCACGAGAGGAGATGGTGATCGGGCTTCCGCAAATTGATCATGTTGATCAATTATGCGAAGCTTGCTTGGTCGGGAAGCAGAGGCGCTCCAGCTTCCCCAAGCAAGCTCGGCGGCGCGCGGAGAGCGCGCTCGACCTTGTCCACGGCGACATCTGCGGGCCTATCACGCCGACGACTCGAGGTGGCAAGAAGATGTTCTTGTTGCTTGTGGATGACATGAACCGCTATATGTGGCTCTATCTTCTAGCAACCAAGGACAAGACGCCCGACTTAATTCAGCAATTCAAGGCGACAACTGAATTAGAGCCTGGGAGGAGGATGAAGCTACTCCGTACTGATCGCGGAGGGGAGTTCACCTCACAGGAGTTCGGCGAGTACTGTGCTCAGCACGGAGTACAACGTCAGCTCACAGCCCCGTATACGCCGCAGCAAAACGGGGTTGTGGAGCGGCGTAACCAGGCGGTGGTCGGCATGGCGAGGAGCATGTTGAAGGCGAAGGGTATGCCCGGGATTTTTTGGGGTGAGGCAGTTATCACAGTTGTCTATATCTTGAATCGATCCCCCACCCGCGGCCTCGACGGGAAGACGCCATATGAAGTTTGGCATGGAGAGCGATCAGCTGTCAATTATTTCCGAACTTTTGGGTGCGTGGGGCATGTCAAGAACACGCGTCCCCCCACCTGAATAAGTTGGAAGACCGGAGTACTCCGATGATTTTTCTTGGCTATGCTGCAGAAACGAAGGGCTATTGGATGTATAATCCGGCTGATGGGCGCGCACACATATCACGTGACGTGATATTCGACGAGGCGGCCAAGTGGGACTGGGGAGAAGGAGCATGCTTAGGGTCTTTCGAGCTTATGAAAGGACAATACCTAAGTTTAAATGATAAGTATGATAAGGATATCCCTAAGTTTAAAGTGTTTGATGGTGATTAAGGGGACAATCACTGAGGCCATTCGGGGAGCGATTCCTGAATGTGACACTGCTCGTGAGTACCTCCGTAAGGTGGAAAGTCAGTTCACTGGCTCTTCAAAGGCTACAGCGAGCATGCTTATCAAGAAGCTCATTACTGAGAGATACACTGGAGGTGGTGTGCATGAGCACATCCTTAAGATGACCAACTTAGCAACGAATCTCAAGCCAATGAACTTAGGAATCACTGATAAGTTGCTTGTGCACCTCATTTTTGCTTCACTACCTAAGGAGTTTGAGGTCTTCGTGATCAATTACGACTCTCAGCCATAGCAGTGGAACTTAGAGAAGTTGATTGCCATGTGCGTTCAAGAAGAAGAACGCATTAAGTCCTAGAGGGGTTGTGACTCTGTCAACTACGCCAAAGGGAAAGGTAAAGGGAAGAACTATTTTGGTTGTCCCAAAGGTGCTTCTTTTAAGTCACATGACACTTCTTCTAATGATAAGGGCAAGGGTAAGGCTCCACTTCAGAAGGATATGAAATTAGACAAAGATCAATGTAGGTTTTGTAAGGAGAAAGGACACTACCAGAAAAAATACGTGGGCTTCCTGAAGTGGTGTTGCAAGAATGGTAATGATTTTGTGACTTTTGTTAATGAATCCCTGTTTTTAGATTATTCTCGATCTACTTGGTGAATTGATTCGGGTGCCACCGTGCACTTTTGTAATTCTCTATAGGGATTAAGTATGAGGAGGACCCTAAGAAGAGGGGAAAATGCCATTAAAGTCGTTGATGGCCGTGAAGCTCAAGTTGAAGCCGTTGGAGATCTCCCACTTAGACTTAGAGATGGCTTTGTATTTAGACTTCATAATGTCCTTTATGTACCCTCTTTAGAGAGAAATTTGATTTCAGTTTCATGTTTGGATGATTCAGGTTATGTGTGTCATTTTGGCAATGATAAATGTTCTATTATATTTAATAATAAAGTTGTGGGTCTTGCATTCCGAAAACACATGTTATATTTATTATCCTTACATGATGGCATTAATGTTATAATTAATAATCAAGTTTCTTATCAGAACGACTTATATTCAACAAGCGCAAAAGAATCAATTCTGAAACATCATCGAAATTGTGGCATTGTCGTTTATGCCATATTTCGAGGGGGGGAATTGAACGTTTAGTTTCCCAATCGATTCCTTCCAACTTAGACTTTTCGGATTCACAAGAATGCATTGATTGCATTAAAGATAAATTCGTTAAGAAAATTAAGAAAGACGCCAAACGTGGCACGGGAATATTAGAATTAGTTCACACGGACATTTGTGGTCCATTCCCAATAGTCTCCATAGATGGTTATGATTCGTTCATAACGTTTACGGATGACTATACTCGTTATGGCTACATGTATCTAATCAAGGAGTGATCTGAAGCGTTGGATAAATTTAAGATATTTAAGGTCGAAGTAGAAAACCAGCACAACGTTAAGATCAAGGTAGTAAGATCTGATCGTGGAGGGGAGTACTATGGTCGACATACCCCGTATGGCCAAATTCCTGGACCTTTTGCAAGGTTTCTACAAGAAAACGGCATAGTAGCCCAGTATTCTACACCGGGCGAGCCTCAGCAAAACGGTGTAGCGGAACGGAGAAACCGTACGCTCATGGATATGGTACGAAGTATGTTAAGTTATTCGACACTTCCGGTTAGCTTATGGATGGAGGCGTTAAAAACCGCCATTCATGTGCTTAATCGTGTGCCGAGCAAATCAGTACCTAAGACGCCGTATGAAATATGGACAGGACGTTAGCCCTCATTAGGCTATTTGCACGTGTGGGGCTGTCCAGCTGAGGCTAAAATGTTCGACCCAAACATTGGTAAGCTGGACTCTAGAACTATTAGTTGCCATTTTATTGGCTATCCAGATAAGAGTAAGGGATATCGATTCTATTGTCCAGATAATTACACTAAGTTCATAGAGACAATGCATGCTGCCTTTTTAGAAGATGCCATGATCAGGGGGAGTATGGTAAGACGAGAGGTAGATCTTGAGGAGAAGCGGGTGTACGCACCCACTCCCATGATTCAAGAACCATATTTCTCGATACCTACTGTTGTTGAACCATCTGTGCGAGTTACTAATGATTCAACACCTGTTGTTAGTCATCCATCGGCAACGAAAGAAGTAAGAGAGGCTCAGCCTTCCGAGGCTATTGAGCCAGTTGCCGAATATGATGAAGCGCAACAACAGCCTCAACCAGAAGATGATGCGCCAATTAGAAGATCTCAACGAGTAAGAAAATCGGCCATTCCGGACGATTATGAGATCTATTTGAGTGAAAAAATTCAAATGGAGGATGATCCCACCTCGTTTGAAGATGCTATGAGAAGACCACAATCGTTTGAGTGGCGTAAAGCCATGGAGGATGAGATGAGGTCCATGGATGCCAACAAGGTCTGGGATTTAGTCGAGATTCCTCGAGGAGCCAAGACAGTAGGCTGTAAGTGGGTCTACAAGATCAAACGTGACTCCAAAGGGAAAATCGAAAAATATAAGGTCAGACTTGTGGCGAAGGGATTCACTCAAAGAGAAGGCATAGATTATAATGAGACGTTCTCACCCGTCTCTACTAAGGATTCTTTTAGAATTATTATGGCATTAGTAGCACATTATAATTTAGAGTTACATCAGATGGATGTAAAAACAGCGTTTCTCAATGGGGATCTGTACGAGGACGTCTATATGACACAATCGAAAGGTTTTGTCATTAAGGGTAAGGAACACATGGGATGTCGCTTAAGGAAGTCCATCTATGAGCTCAAACAAGCCTCACGGCAGTGGTATCTCAAGTTCGATGAGACAATTAGAAAGTTTGGGTTTAAGGAGAATGAGGAGGATAATTGCATCTATGCTAAATTTAAGAACGGGAAATTTATTTTCCTTGTTCTCTATGTGGACTTGCCCCCCACCTTTGGAAACCCTTCAATGAAATCCATAGAGATGGCATTCCATACCTCAGCTGGAATAGGTAAGGGTTGCAGTAGTCCTGTAGGATGCAGGTGTTCAGTTTTGTTACGCTAATAGACTGCACATCCCTTGACAAACTCTTTGACACGTTGCAGAGCAAGAGGACTGAAGAATGAAGCCCTCCAGCGGTGCAAAGTTTTCTGGACACCTTCATGACCGCTCTCATGTGCAGCAGTCAGCAGCTGCGGCCAGAGGGAAGATGCATCAGGCACAAAAATCTTGCCGTTATACAGCAACATACCATCTACCTCCTTCCATCCAGGTGCTGTTGTTCCCGCCCGCACCTGGTCAATAAGTGTCTGCACTTGCTGATTTGCTGCAGCTTCAGCCCTCAGGTTATCAAAAAGCTGGAATGTAGGCACTGAAATATTGTGGATAGCAACTTCATCTTCATGCCGGCGAGAGAGAGCATCTGCTGCCCCATTCAATTTTCCCTGCCTGTACTCCACGGACAGATCATATCCAAAAAGTTTACTCACCCATGTATGCTGCGGTATAGTAGAGAGGCGCTGGTCCAGAATGAACTTAAGGTTGTAGTGGTCCGTACGGACCGTGAAGGGGTGACCCCAAAGATAAGGCCGCCAATTCCGAACTGCCTTGACCAAGCGAATAAGCTCCCTCTCATACGCTGGCAGCTTTTGATGATGAGGTGCCACAGCCCGACTGAAGTAGGCAATGGCGTCGTCCCCTTGGTGTAGGACAGCTCCAAAGCCCGTCCCGGACGCGTCACAATCGACGATGAAACGCCTATTGAAGTCGGGCATCTGGAGTAGCGGTGCTGACATCAGCGCCCGCTTGAGCAGGATGAAGGCGTCCTGGGCCTCCTCTGTCCAGCGAAAGGCTTCCCTCTTTAGGAGGGCAGTGAGAGGGGCCGCCACCGAACCATACCCTGCAATGAACTTGCAGTAGTATCCAGTGAGGCCGAGGAAACCTCGTAGAGCCCGCAGCGACCGCGGTTGTGGCCATTGCTCAATAGCCGCCACCTTAGCCGGATCCATGGCCACACCATCGGCAGAAATAATATGCCCCAGGTAGGACACTGAGGTGCTACCAAAAGAGCACTTTGTCTTCTTGAGTGCTAGCTTGTGTGAACGCAAGGCCTGGAAAACCTGCGTCACCTGTTGGAGATGCTCCTGCCATGATCTGCTAAACACCAAAATATCGTCGAAGAAGACAAGTACGAATTTTCGAATAAAGGGATGCAACACTTCATTCATGAGAGACTTAAATGTCGATGGGGCATTAGTAAGGCCGAATGGCATCACCAAAAACTTGAAGTGGACGCGATGCGTTCGGAATGCCGTTTTGTCGATGTCGTCCGGGTGCATGCGCACCTGATGATATCCGCTGCGGAGGTCGAGTTTGGTCAAGAACCTCGCACCGCGGAGCTCATCCAGAAGTTCATCCACCACCGGAATAGGAAACTTGTCCTTCACCGTTTTTGAGTTCAGCTCGCGGTAGTCGATGCAGAATCGCCACGTGTCGTCCGCCTTCTTTACCAACAACACCGGGGATGAGAATGCTGATGTGCATTCCCGAATAATGCCTTGGCGCAGCATTTCTGCGCATTGCTTCTCAATTTCATCTTTGAGAAGTTGTGGGTAGCGGTAGGGTCGGACCGCCACGGGAGAGGAGCCTGGAAGAAGACGAATGCGATGATCCTGCCGCTGGGGCGGTGGCAGCCCCTGCGGTTCTTCAAAAATGTCCTGAAAGGACTGGAGAAGTGCCTGCAGGAGGTCTGCAGGCGAAGTCAAGGAGGCGCAACCTGCTGCTGGTCACCCCTCCCGTGTCTAGGTGACCTTCCTTCCACGTCGCCAAAAAGTCATGGTCATATCCTCAAAGTTCCACAAGACTTGCCCCAAGGAACGCAGCCACTGGACGCCCAAGACCACATCAAACCCATCCAGGGGCAGTATATAGCAGCTGATGGTGTAGTTTTCGCCCCTAATGGAGAATGGTGTGCCTGCACAGGCCCCTGCGCAGACAACTTGGTCACCATTGGCCACTTTGACACGCAACCCTGGTCGTGGAGCAACCTTCAGTCCGAGTTTATGAGCAATAGACTCACGAATGAAGGTGTGAGTGGACCCGGTGTCGACCAATGCCACTAAATCGACACCATTCACTTGTACAGCCAGCTTCATGGTGTTGCTGACGTCTATCCCAGTTAGGGCATGAAGAGAAATGCCCAAATCTGCTGCTGCTTCCTTTGCATCGATGTCATCATCCATCTCCAGCAAGTACACGCCCTTAGAAGTACACTTGTGGTCACTGGTGTACTTTTTAGGGCAGTGGTAGCATTCACCCTTAGCTCTTTTTGCCGCCAGTTCTTCACGAGAAAGGCGCCTGAGTCTTGGTTTGCTGTTGGAGAGCCGGTCTGCCGTCTCTGCAACAGGAGCTGCAGATAGAGATTTAGTCGGTCTGAAGACCGATGTTGCTGCAGATAACCTCCTTTCATATGCCCTTGTGAGACTCATGGCGGTCTGCAAGTTAGAGGGAAATTGTAGCTCGACGTCGGTTCTCAAGGGCTCTCCTAGTCCTGCTGTAAACATGTTCACTTGCTGTTTTGGGGATAAATCAGTACAGCGACACAGCAGTACCAGAAACTGACGTTGATAATCCTCCACCGACCCAGTCCGGCGAAGGTCTTTCAGCTCGGCCAGATCATTGGAACGGAGGGGTGGCCTGAACCTCATGTTCACAAATTCTGTAAACCGAGCCCAAGAAATAATGCCAAATTCTCTTTCCAGAGCGAAATACCATTCTCCAGCCACCCCATCTAGATGCAGCGACGCAATCCAGACTTTTTCTTCCTCCAAAGTGTGCATGCCACGAAAATATATATCACACTTGTTGAGCCATGGCAGGGGATCTGACTCTCCATCAAATCGGGGAAAGTTGATCTTGGACCGTTGATGGCTGCTGTTGTCAAGGCGAGGAGGAGGTTGGAACCCCCCCCCCCCCCCCCCCCCCGTGTTGCTGCCAACAGGGCCATCATCTTGTTTGATGGGTGATGAGAATGGACCAGCGGCGGTGCAATCTTTCCCCTTCTCCATGTGTGTCATCCTTTGGTCAAAGACATCCATGCGAGCTGCTTGGGCGTCCATCCTGCTGTTTAGCGCGGTGAGCTGGCCAAGGATGCGCTCCATAATTAGGGATGCTTCAGGATCCACAGGAACATCATCGGGAACGGACATGGTGGTCGATGCCCCGCTGGAATCTGATACAAAATTGATATGTTTCCTGCGTCGGGGTGTGTGGAGAGGAGAGTGGAGGATGAGCTGGGAAGGTGGGAGGGATCTCAGGGGGTAGAGAGGGCGCCTGGGCGCCGGAGCAGAGGGCTCACCGGGGCTGGACTGCTGCCCAGCCACGGTGATTGAAGAGTGGCACGCCCACTGGAGGGGAAGGACCTTATTCTTCAATGAATCCCTAGTACAAACTACGGCAGCTTATATAGAAGTGCCAGCGGACCTCAACTCAACTAACAGATCCTATTTTTATTCACCCAATCCTTATCTAATGTTCTGCACCAGGAACAAACTCCTGGCGCCCCTAACAAACTCCAACAACCTTATCCTTTCCCCTGTGCTACCAACAGATTTCCTGGAGCCTAATCTGCTACTCTCTGCGGCATTGGTGTGGGTCCTTTGTATGGATGACGCTGATATTGGCGCCCCACAAAGGAGTCCACAACAATGACATACTACTTGCGAGTAGCTATGTCAATATACTGTTAGAGACTAAGAGGTTTTTATCCTCCAACTTCGATATGAAGGATCTAGGTGAAGCATCCTATGTGCCGGGGATCGAGATTCACCGAGATCGTGTTAAGGAGGTTTTATCTTTATGTCAGAAAGCATACTTAGAAGGTGTACTCAAGAAGTACGACATGTATGCGAGTAAACCTTCACCTGCTCCAATAATCAAGGGCGATAAGTTTGGGAACTTTCAGTGTCCCAGGAACCAATACGAGATCGATCAAATGAAATCGGTTCCATATGCTTCTGCTGTCGGAAGCCTTATGTATGCTCAAGTATGTACTCGCCCTGATTTAGCGTTCGTAACCGGGATGCTTGGCAGATATCAGGCCAATCCAGAGATTGATCACTAGAAGGCAGTTAAGAAAGCATTAAGGTATGTGCAAGGCACAAAAGGCCTCATGTTAACGTATAGTAAGTCAGACCCACTCGAGGTAGTGGGATACTCAGAGTCAGATTTTGCGGGTTGTGTGGATACTAAGAAATCCACGTCAGGTTACATATTCACCCTCGCAAATGAAGCTATATCGTGGAAGAGCTCCAAACAAACCGTCACTGCATCGTCCACAATGCATGCCGAGTTTGTTGCTTGTTATGAGGCCACGGGGCATGCATTATGGTTTAAGAAATTTTTACCCGGTCTTAGAGTGGTCGACAGTATTGAAAAACCACTTAAGTTATACCGTGACAATGAACCCGCAGTATTGTACTCTCACAACAACAAGTCGAGTGGTGCTGCCAAACACATCGACATTAAGTTTTATGTTGTGAAAGACAAAATCCAGAATCATACTATTAGTCTTGAGCACATTAGAACCAAACATATGCTTGCGGATCCGCTTACTAAAGGTCTTCCTCCCAATGTGTTCAGAGAAAACCTATGATCACCTGGATACTTAGGGGCCAAACTAAGAATAAGGTTGTTTCTAAGTGTAAGATGTATTATGGTCATCGAGTCAGATAGTACGTAATTGGCTATTTTGATGTGATGTGCTCAATATATCGAACATGAAGAAATAAACAATAAGTTAAGTATTAAGAAATTAAGTAAGTTTTGATAAGAATGATCTGTGGAGATCAAGGGGGAGAATGTTGGGATCATCTTTTGATGTCCAACTCGCGAACGTCCCCAACGGACGTTTCGAGTATTCCTCCACCACGCGCCCTGATCGGGGGCGCCAACCAACCTATGGTTGTGGGCCCCCTCGTGCACCGTACAAGATAAAAGGAGGGGAACGCCAGGGGCATGAAGGACGACGTTTTTCGTGACTCAAAACCGACCCCAATAGTTTTTCAATCCGATCTCTAAGCGCACGGGAGCACGGGGAAAAGCTCACGCCGCCGTTCATCAGACGCCGCCGTTCGTGCCACCACCTCGACTCATACGTTCATCATCAACATGGCGGCTTCATCGTCCACACCCGAAGGTATGCGATATGCATTGACGTTCTTTTCTTTTGTCTATGTTAGTTTAGGATCTGTTTATTCCATTATTATCCCGTAGATCTAGTGGCTAGCGATCATTGAAATGCAACAGCTGCCACTTTGGCATGATGAGCAGGAGCCACATAACTCGCTGCTGGATATACTTGCTGCTGGGAATCCTGATCCGATGGTCCAGTGATTTTGCTTTGCAGTCATGCGCCTTCCCTTGTGGACTTTGTACTGTATCTGACTTGTTTTAGATTTTCAACTGAAGGATGAACAGATTTCCTCTTGAATTTCCACACTTTCTTATGTGTTGCACCTTAGTGAACTTCTGTAGAGGCATTTTTTCAGTTTCTGACTGGTAATGGTTCGCAATGCTGATGTTACTATGATGGGAATACCATCTTATGATTACTACTTTGATTAGGCTCTTAAGATTGCATGAAAAATGCAACTCAAACTGAATGTGTGAAAGGAATGGACTCCTACAGTCTTGCTTGCTCACTTCTGTTTAGAAGCATTTTTATTTTTGATTGGTAATACTCACTCTCTTTCGAATTATTTGACGCTTTCTAGTTAAAGCGTGGAACAATTCAAAACGGAGATAGTACTTCACAATGCTGATGTTACTGTGCTGAGAATAGAACTACTTTGACTCCGGCGGGAGCGCGACGGTGACAGCTTGCAGAGCGGCAGCGGCTCCGCTGGCTGGGACGGGATTTTCCTGGTCCATTTTCACTTCTTATTGTGAGGGGAGGCGCCGACTAGAGGGTAAAATTTATCAAGAGAGGTGGGCAGGTGGTCCCCCAGTTGACAGCCGTAATGACCTCTGAGCGGCATGTTAAATCTGGAGATGCAAATTTTGAGTAGCTGAAATTAATATTTCCTTTTAGTCTACTTTATGAATAATGAGTCATATAATATAGATCGAATTATTTATAAATAATATTTTTATAGTCAATAAATATAAATTTTTTAAAACAATAATTTTTACATAATATTTACAAAGAAATTTTAAAAAATAATACACAGCTGAAGTTTCAGTTTCCTGAAATACGGTATTTCCTCTCTCAAAAAAGAAGAAATGCGGTATTTCCGCGTTAAATCAAGCGGGCGTACGCAAGCGACCTCGGCAGTTTCGAAGCCTCCGAAAGGCTGATTTAATGCCCACGGAGACCGCACCATCCCACAGGGTTCGTCCTCCACTCCTCCTCGATCCTACCACAGTACCACCCATCCTGCCCTCTGTTTACTCCATCTCCACATCCCGCACCCCTCTCTCTCTCTCTCTCTCTCTCTCTCTCTCTCTCTCTCCTCCACATCCCGCACCTCTCTCTCTCTATCTCTGACCAGCGGCGATGGTCAAGCCGGGGTTTCTCGCTCTTCTCCTGGTCACGGCCCTCCTGGCTCTAGGTACGTGTACTCGACGAGGTTGATATCGCTGTCGTTTTAAATCTCCCCGTTTTGGAGCGACTGATCCTCTGAAGCCGTGTCGTGGATACGCGTGCAGGGTCCGTGGAAGCGCGGAGGGTGCAAGCGATGCAGGCGGCGCGGCACTACGGCCGCCTGCTGCCGGAGGAGATGGTGGCCACGGTGATGGACTACGACGGCCCCAAGCCCAACACCAACACCCGCGGCGGCGTGCTCCCTCCGCAGGACCCCCCCTCGCCGCCAGCGCACTGATCGACCGGCCGGGCGGCGGCGTGCCCGCGTAAATACACATCATGGTACATGTTTGTTCGTGTGGTTGCTGGTTTGGGGGATCCTTAGATGAAGTAGTAGAAGGGGGGGGGGGGGGGGTCGGAACAGAACGAGGTGTTCTTCTCCCTTGCGCGCGCGTGTGCGCGAACGGTACACGGACGGCAGCGGGGTGAGCCTGTGCGTGTGTGAACTGTGCTGTTGCTGTGCTTCATTGGTTTAAGATCCCTGTGTTGTTGAATGTTCAAGTGTCTGGTGTGAGGTTGCAGCGTAAAACATGAGTCCAACCACCTTCCTGTCTATTTGTTTTGGAAATTCATGGAGAAGCCGTATGTATTCTCCATCTCCGTTTCGGTATCCGCTAGTATATGAATCAAGAAGAACCTTTATGTTCAATGAGTTTTTACCAGGGACAAACTGTACGCTTTGAATATGAATAGAGAAGGAAATGTGAGAAGGGGGACAGGCAGCAAAAATTATATTCAGGGAGTCGTTATAGTTCGGATCTGATGGTGTCAATATGCTGACTTATCTATTAGCACCCATGGTACTATCTGCAAGGTACCAGCTAAACAGGAATCAAGCGGCAGCTTATCCTTTAATTAAGCCGGGAACTGAAATGATTAGAGCCACCCTTGCAACATGCATGGTATGAACCCATCTGGACGATCGGAATCGAAGTTGTGTATTCAGACTTCTGCTGCATTCCTTATTTCTGGTGACCTAGATGCTAGCGAGTACATCATCGATCGCTTTCCCAGTACACCACGAGATAGCATCATGGTCAACTCATGGGGCTGCTGACTATATGAACTGTCAGCTCTTGCACACTGTACCAGCCAAAAGTTATCAGCAGCTGATCACTTTCCAGATAGCTGCATCAAGTACTGCACGGGATCTACTCCTACTGCGCGTCCACGCATATGATCTTTAGGACGCACGTAGGCGCGCATGCATGAGGTAGAAGCTTCCGGCCGGCTGAAAGGAAAGGAAGGTGTGAGCGAGCTGCTTGCTTGCCACCAGCCAGCCAACCGGCAAACAAAGCAAAGGAAAGCAACGCGAGCGAGTGAATGCTTTTCATCGGTTGGAAAGAACATGCCATGCCAGCCAGCCTCGTAATCGCCTTAGCTTCGCGTCGCTCGACGGCACATGCCTTCGTGGGCACTTCTCCGCCGGTTCACCCAACGATGCCGGCATGGGGATCGGAGCAGGGGAGGGAGATTGAGATTCTAGCAAGGTCAGCGCGCGCTAAAGGGAGGGGAGAAGAAGAAAAAAAGAGACATGGGGCGCATCATCATCAGATCGGTCCTTCCTCTGAAACACTTATTTAATTGTTCCGGTAAGTATCGCGGTAGTCGATGGGAAACGCTGGCACAACGCATTTCGACCGTATTACTGGATCCATATATATGGAGATCGCCGCCGTATAAAGGTAGCTACGAAACGGTTGCAAGAGAGAAGAGAATTGTAAAGCAGTTAGCAAGCAGACATGTGAGTTGACGCGACAAGCATCCGATCCGTGAGATAATATTGTCAGTCACATGCACGTACGCGTCCGAACAAATAAAAGTTGGCGAGCCTTGGACTTTGCTACTGTACAGCTGAGCTGTGCCCGACTTGGATGCGTCGCCGAACCACGACCACGAGACGAAGTGAGTAAACGGAGACGGATACGCCTTTTTCTTCTCCCGTTCCATGCATGTTTGGTACATGTGCACAACCGTGACCAACTTACCATGATAATGGCCGGCTTTGCACTACTGGTCGGGACGAACTTTGGCTGTTCACGAGCAAGTGACCAATTTGACTCCTTCACGCTATAGGTACAAACAAAACTCGAGGTGAGGAGTGGGGCTCCTTGCAAGGAGAGTGTACACCAATGTTGACGACGCTCTCGACACAGGGATGCTTTGACGACGTGGCTCGCCGAGGTCCACGGTTAATAAAGGCGGTCTTGCGGCATGCGTGTTGTCGTCGTGCATCGCATGGCGCGGCCGGCGTCGTCGCAACGGGACGAGGCTCGATCGTGAAGTGCGTGGACACGCGACCGCCGAGGTGATACCATAGCTGGTAAGTGTGTCTGGTCTTCGGTGGCCGGGCACGTTGCCCCTTGCCTCCTTCTCCTCCGAAAAAAACCGTGTGCTGGGTGGAGGAGATGCAGCGCGACTCGGCCCCGCGATCCATGCATGTCGATTGGAGCATATCGTAGATGCGCGCTTGTTTGCTACGGTCGTGTGCGGGGGTGGATACGATGCTCACGCCATCTACCCACGGCGTAAGCGTTGATCCGCTCGCGCTCGGCTATGTTCGCTTACGATCTACAACTCAGATTCAGAGCAGAAACAGCTCAAGACACGTTTGCTCCGCTGCAGAAAAAGGGTTCAGTTTTCTAGGACGTGGGCTGATACAACAGAACTCCATTCTGGGCCCTAGCAACAGTTTCGTTTTAGCTAGGCCCACGAATATGGCCTACCTTGCAATGAACCTTTAGTTATAATCAAGAAAAAGGATGTCTTTCGACATATTATTTGCCATTGAAAAACGATATTTATGTATAGAAGACATAACTATCGGCTTTGACGTTTAGGATTAATGCAACAAATGTAATACTAGATATCAACATATTTTATCGTTATACGGTTCTTATTAAAAAATCAACATCATTTATGTACCAATCAACATCTTTCATATTTAAGAGGGTACATGTAAAAAGGTGTCAAATCTGGTTTCGATAAATATTGCATCAAATAGTTGGAAATGTCAAGCTTGAAATGTAGTATTAGTACATGAACATATTGATTGTGTCTTCGGTGAATCAGCTGCACAGGATAGCTGTTTATTTTCTTTTACTACTTGCTCCTTTCCTAGACCCATGTGTCATCAGAAATAGTGTTTTTCTTACCTTACAATAATGACAGTTATATGCATCTCGGCTGAAATACTAATACTCCCTCCATTTTGAAATAAATGACGTTTAGAACAAAAATCTAGTTCAATTTAGACTAAAATAGTTGTCCTAAATGTCATTTATTTTAGAAATATTCTTTTTAAAAATAAGTTGAACTGACCGAGCGACCATGCGTGGCCCGGTTGAATGTAGTGGCGTCAAATTTGCTGACGACCAGTCACCAGCAGTTGATCAGATCTTTGCTTGCTGAGCCCCGCGAAGGCGCGACTCAGTTTGTTTTTATATTATTACTGCTAATCTGTAGCTAACGAGTTCCTTGCCTGCGGCTCTTTCTTGGATGTTGATGAAGCCTTCTTTTTCTTTTCTTTTTTTTGCGCGAGGAACTGGTATCGTGTTCAGTTAACTAAACTATTGAGCACTGGTAAACCTGACTGATTCCAGAACGACGATCGAGTCTAACCTCTTACGAGCGCAAAGAACCCTTGTTGTTGTTGCCCGAGGAGCGAGCCCGTGCGTGGCGCGCATGCATCTCTGCTCTCGCTGAACTCCTTAGTCCATCAAAAGGACACACAAGTTGTGGTTTAATAAGAGAGGAGCTGCAGGGTTAATTGGTAGAAGCAGAAACCTTCTTGCTGCTGCTGTTACCTTTTTGGAGACACAGAAACTGCAGGGGAATTCCCCATTTCCTCATCCAGTTCCCCTCGTTTCCCCATCTTCTCCCGGAAGAGGCAGCGATGGCCGGCGACAGTTTATGTCTGCATCTACCGGCCTGAATTTGCTTGCTTGCTGCTGTTATCGACCCGAAATCAGGACCATGCAAGTAGATAGAGAGAGAGAGAGAGAGAGAGAGTGGCACCCAGCGGTCGTCCCGTCGACGGCAAAGGTCCGGTCAACCGTTCGACCACCAAACCTCCCTCCACTCCACGTTCTTCCGCCGTACCAAATCAAATAAACCCTTCACCTCACTTTCACACACAAACAAAAAGAACAGGAACAGATCAACTCCAACAACGAAGGAGAAGCAGACCGCGAACAACCCAAAAAAACACGCTAAAACGAAAGGAGTAGCGGCGAGTTCCGAGTCCACGTCCAGAACGGGCCTCGCCTTTTCATTTTTTTCCCCAATGCCGCGAACCCGCGCGGAAGGCGCACCCGCACGCGCTGACGACCGTCCCACTCCCACCCACCCGCTCGCGACCGCCGGCCCCGCGCGCACTTCCTCGGCGTCCTACTTCCGCGAAGCCGCCGCCACGACCGGCGAGCCGACCCCTCCACGCTTTGTCTCTCATGACCGCGCTCGCCGACGACTCCACCGTCCGCGCGCGCCCAGTCCGTTCCTCCTGCCTTCGCCCTCGCTCTCGCCAGCCAGCTATATATGCTTGAGCCTCCACGGCACAACAACGAAAACCGCAAGTCGCATGCAGAAGAGCAAAGAGACCGAGCAGGAGCAGCGGGGAGACAGAGAGGGATCACAAGGCAAAGCGAGATCCTCTAGGAGACCATGGACGCAGCGGCGGCCGCCGCCTCCTCCTCCGCGCCGAGCACGTCGTACCCCGACCTCTCCCTGGCGCAGGCGGTGCTGACGCTCTCCGTCGACTCCATCCTCGTCTGGCTCTCCGCCGCCATCAAGCCCTCCTCCACCTCCTCCAACGCCTCCCGCGACCGCCGCCGCGAGGCTTCCCCTAGCCACGCCGCGCCTCCGCCTCCGTCCCCGCCACCGCCGCCGGAGAAGGCCGCCGTCGACTTGGACGCGGTGCTCGCGCTGATGGGCGCCGCCGGCCCCGCGTCGGTGGGGTTCGAGGAGGCCGCGGCGCTCTTCGAGGAGGAGGCCACCCTGGAGGAGGCGCGGGCGGCGTTCGCGGTCTTCGACCGCGACGGCAACGGGTTCATCGACGCCGGGGAGCTCGGGAGCGTGCTGCGGTCGCTCGGCTTCGGGTCCGGCGACGCGGAGTGCCGCCGCATGATCGACGCCTACGACGAGGACGAGGACGGCAGGATCGACTTCCGCGAGTTCCTCAACCTCATGGAGAGGACCCATCAGTGAAGCGGGTCGGCCGGACCTACAGGAATTCTTCGTTCGTTCGTTCGTTCGTTCATTCGTTCTCTATGTTTTTCTTGGCCGGATTGGGGCCGAATGATGCATATGCAGTTTGTGCAGACTACGAACTATGAATACAGATTTTCTTGAACACAGAGGTCAGCAGGATACCAAACCCGTGTATCGTCTTTCGGTTCTTCAGAGCTTAGCATGCGACGCGATGCGATGCGACGCGATGCTATGCGACGCGATGCGGTGCCATTTATAAACTAAACCATTTCCATCAGTGACCTGAAAACTGTCAAACCAAGGCGAGGACCAAGGTAATACGTCTTACGAGCGTCATCAATCATTAAAGACACGAACTGGCCACACACGAGGCCCGTATAGATTACGGAACAAAGAAGGCCTCCTAGCCCACGAACAACAGCCCATCCAAACCATACCCTAAAACCCTAGAACGTTCTAAGCCTGCCGCTATATATACGCCCCCGAACCCTTGTGTTTTCCATCCTCGCCGCGCCGACGCCCCTCGTCGCTTCTCTCTGTTTGCCGCTCCCTTGCGATTAGCGATCAGGTTCTTCTAGCTTCCGGTTTCGCCGTCTTCTTTGCCTCTTCTGTTACTCGTTTTTTGTTTTTCTCTTGCGGTTTGTTGAGGTATTCGATTGGAGCAGGTGATGAGAACAAGACAGGGACATCAGAACCCTCTTCTGGGAATGATAGACCAAGTCTTCAATGGGAATCTCTCTGATGCTTTGCTTTCCCCACCCCAACTCGATCTGTTCCGCTTCTTTTGCGGCTTATCTTTTGTCTCTAATTTTTTTGTCGTTCTTCCCGTTTTGTTTCTTAGAGGTTGATTTGAATCGGAACCGGCCGCCGGTGATGCATACAAATGCACGTATTATCGGATTGTTCCATGACGATCTAAAAAATTGTCACTACCACTGAGGCATTCTTTCGGTTCCGAATCTTCTATTAGGTGATTGGGCGGAATTTGGTAATCTTGGGACCATAGGATGGGTTTTGTATTTTTTGCTTAGATTCAGCTACTTGGTTTGCAATCTGGAGCAAATAGCCGATGATGGTGTTAAATATACTTTGTAGCGTTTCGCTATGAAATAAATCTACTTCTGAGGCATTGATCTAGCTCCAGTGTTACAAATTGAACTTTATGCCTTGCGCAGTTTGATCCAAGTGGATTATTGAACCAGCAGTAACGTCTCTTGCTTCTGTGTCACATAGAACAGTAATAAGAAAGTTCTACTGAATTGCTGGTGCTTCCAGAACTAAATTCGTTGGAAGGATTTATCTAGAGGGTACAGTGCGACTCCTTGTTTAGAAGAAACCGAGTGGTGACTCATGTTTCCCCTGACCATAGATGTGGCTGAGGTGCGGTAAAGCCCATGGAGGATCTGAAAACGTGGCCCAACCAAATCCGCTAAGATATCCCGGTCCCACGTGATGGAGCACCAAATGCCCCCGATCGGGCCGCCAAAACTGCAGTTGGGCTTTGGATCAATCGGGCCCGTGAACTAGTAGGACCTGCCCGTTTGGAAAATTTTGCACCGTGACGTTACAAGGTCTGGACTCGATGTAATATTTTTCTATATTCAATAGAATCTAGCCCTTTCAATAAAAAAACTGTCGCTGGCAGCTTCGCTTTCGTGTCAACGCTGGCTAATGCTTTACAGTCTGCAGTTCATAATCTGTTACTGAGCTACACCTACACGTGGTCACAGTCAAATTGGCCCATGGTGGACCGTAACGAATGAAAAAAGAAAAACCAGAAAAACAATCTCACCCTAAAACTGATCACATAAATTTTATACAAACATTGCTGCTAAAAGCTTGACTGGTCTTTGGATTCTTACCGATGAGGTGACCAAGAACGGAAACCGAACAGTGGTGGCTGACATAAATTCAGCTGGGCGGTGCGGTGCAGTGCAGCCACCGCCCGGTCTGATTCAGCCGGTCAGAAAGAACGCTGCCGCCGTCATCTGCCAGTAGTCTCTGCTTCCGCTTTCCCTTCAAACATATTGTCATGCAGTCACCGCACACAAAGAGCTACACCACTGCACCGGTGGAGGCAGAATGGTCACAGGACTCTCGACGTCTTCAATTCAAAAGGCAGAATAATGCAAACAGAAATGCAACGTAAGGATGCACAGGATTTCAACTGGAGTAGATATGTTTAAATGGCATATGCCATACCAGCAGATAGTCAATTTTAACTCGCGTTATCCAACCACGGGGGTCGAGTCGTTGTAGCACCAAGAAAATTTCTGGATTAAGGGCATGTTTGGTTCATATATTAATGTTGCCACCATTTGTCACATTTTTTTGTCAAACTTGACTAAACTTAGCTGGTCAAATTTTCAGCCATAACTTGACAAGGCTAAGGGAATCTTACCATATTTTTTGAGTCATTGACATGTGGGACCTACCAAAATAGAAAGGAATCTTGCCATATTTGTGGCAAAGAACCAAACACATACTAACATGGTCTGGTATGGCTTCAAATCAAACATGCCCTAAGAAAGTGAAGACAGCATGCATTGAGCCTTCTAAGTTTTGTAATGTCATATGAGATTATGCCTGTAGGATGTAAAAATTCATTTGGTGAAATTTTAATTATTCATTTCAAACAATCCATATCGTTACAGTGAATGTCACCCGCCCGATGTGTGACTTATATCTGTTTTTGATTTTTTTTGAATCGACATCTTCATTTTGAAATTTATGATTAAAATTAACTATTTTATGGCCGACTATCAATTTGGACCTAACTTATCCAACTAGACAAATAGGCCCATTCATTCGGCGCGGTAAAGAACGCTGCTGTCCGGAAGCTGCGGAAGACTTATAGTGCGGTCACTGCGCGCACTGTAACGAAAAAGACAGTCACGGCGTGGCCACCCTTCGACGAGGAGAACCACGGCGTGAAGTAGAGAAAGGGGCACACGTGTCGGTACCCCGCAGTCGGGTCGGACGTGTATATCAACCAATTCCACTCCGCCCGTTAAAAAGCCTTTTACAGTAACGCCGCCATTCTCCTCTCCTTTCCGTCCAAATATCTTCGTCGTCGTCATCGTTCTGAGCGAATCTTCGATAGTTGTAGGTTTTTGTTGCTTCTCCGGTCCGATCCACCTTGCGGCCGCCGATGGGGAAGGACTCCAAGTCCAAGCCGAAGGACGCGAAGGGGAAGGGCAAGCAAGCGGCCGGACCCTCCGGCGGCGATGACGGCGGCAGCAAGGGGGGCAAGGGAAAGGGCGGCAAGTCCGCCGACGGACTCGGCACCTGCACCTATGTCAAAGGTACCGCGGATTCTCCAGAATACTGCTTGCGAGGATTCCATCTAATATTTTTGGGTGAAAACTCGCGTGGCTAGGGTGAGATCTCGCTGCTGTGGGCAGTAGTACCCCAGGTGATTCGTGGATCGACCGTAGTTGTTCATTTTTCGGATTTTAGAATGTATGTTGTGAAATTAGGATTAGTTGGGGATTATTCTTGTTATTAGTACTATTTGGATATCTTGTATGCGGTGTTTAAGGCTCCTTTAATTTGGTTTGCTTAGATCCATGCCTGTACATTACTCTCAGTCGCTATCGTAATCATGCACATCTGGTACCCAAAATAGAATTTATGGTTACACAATAGGTGATGTAGAGCTCTTCAGGGCTCATTGATAATGTGAAGCTTTTATGGCTAGATAGTAGTGATGATTACAAAATTTATAGCTTTTGACTCCTGATTGTTGTATTTGTTTGTCTGCAGCTAGGCATGTGTTATGCGAGAAGCAGGGGAAGATCAATGAGGCTTACAAAAAGTTGCAGGATGGATGGTTGGACAATGGGGACAAGGTGCCGCCTGCTGAGTTTGCTAAGGTAAGCATTTAATTAGAGAGTTGTGTTGTGCAATGGTACTGATAAAACATACTAGAAATGTTTTATGATATTTGGATCTAGGGAAATTTATCATCTGTAATTTGACTCTGGGGGCATATGTGCTTGTGATATTTAGACGTTTAAATGAATTTTTAACTGCTTTGAAGGATATCTGCACTCTGCAGATTTTCCTGTATTCTCGTTCATGGAGTATGGCTTATGGTTTGCCACTGTTTTCCTGGAATGTTGTGCTAATAAGACATGAATGAGCTTTTGTGCATCTTATGCTTCAGTTCTATAACACAGCAATAATATCAATGCAATATTTTTTCTGTATGTTATAATTACTCATATTTCAATGAAAATACATCGGTCATTTTTTTCTTAGTTCTTGAAAGGTTGATGTATGATCAGTTTAATACATTTGTTCTGTTTGAACGCCTTAAGTTCATTTGTTTCATGAGAAAGTGTAGATGCTGTCAATGGAGGATATTGTCATTTTGCTGCCATGACAATGATGCATGTACGTCTATTACAAATAGGGGCTAGGTGATATTCATCGGGTCACAAATGTCCTGTTACTTTACAGCCTTAAGATTGGTACTGCTAGTTCAATTCCAGTTTGTCACCTGGTCCAGAAATGTAGCGGAATGAGTAATGTAATGTCTGTCTTGGGGCAGGAGGGAGCTAAACTGGTGATGGGTTTTGTAAAATTCATTGTTCCTATAACATTTCCGCAGTTCCGATTATATGCATGAGAAATGCAAATTGTGAAACATTGAGGGACAACCAAAAGATCCAGTGCATAGTTAAACAAATTGGATTCTGAAATTAACCCAGCTAGAATATCTTCTTTGCTTTCATGCCACTACAGAATTAGGAACGTTGCTTAACATGTATTGAATACTGGTGGAGTTTCAGTCAGCTTCTGAACTTTCAGAACCCTTATACAACTGCTTCTTGTGTGATGGATATTACATTGACTTAGAACTATCAACCTCATATATTATACTAGACTAAGTTTCTATTTGAATTTCTCACCATGTGTGATCTGCTTTTAAAAGAAATTTTACCTGGAGGCTATCTTATAAGTTCCAACACCATTATATTACATATACATAGATTTAAAGTTTTTAACATACATAATGATTTGTGTTTGCAGATAGCCCAAGAATATTCTGAATGCCCGTCAGGAAAGAAAGGTGGAGACCTTGGATGGTTCCCGCGCGGCAAAATGGCTGGCCCTTTCCAGGAAGTTGCATTTAGCACACCTGTGGGAGCTACTAGTGCACCATTCAAGTCCACGTATGTGTTTTTCTTAGAGACCATTGATCGTGCAAGTACTGCACTACTGCTTATATGCAAAAGCTGAGATACTCTTTAAAGTTTCAGCCTGCTCCAGTTTGTTCCTCACATTTGTGACCATCTGTCTCTCTTTTACCCAGGTGCTTACTACGATATTTTCTGTTTCCTGTGCAGGCATGGCTACCATTTCATCCTCTGTGAAGGGAGGAAGAACTGATCCTGAGGCATGCTCCAGGCTGCAAAAACACCTTACCTCTGAGCCTTGTGTCTTCTCCGTTTGGCATAATAAGCGCTGGACATTAGTATTTTATGTTTAGCTATATTCTCATGTTCCCAAAGGAGCTGACAAAACAAACGTTATTGCAGCAAGTAAACTGTGATGATCCTAATCTGTCATCTGTGTATTTCTAGCATTCATGTCGTATTGTCGCATGACGTATGTTTCAAAACGATATGGGATAAGATGGCTCAGATTTTAACATCCTTTTTTTATAATAAACTGTACAGCAGGGGGGGGGGCACTGTATTCTAGCATCGCTGTTTCGCCCTATTTTCTGCGGCCCTGACCCTGAGCCCTAGCTGCGATCCGCTGGCGAAGAGAGGTTGTAGGATCGCCTATCAACAGATTTAATGTTGATTCTCTGCCAACTTGACCTTGTCCATGGTTCGGGTCCTGTTTGGATGTGATTCCGGTCATATTTCTTCCAAAGGAGTTGCAAAAGAAAAGTAAAAGGTTTTCAGATATGTTACATCAAGTTTGAAAGACTGTGCAGAGTGGATTTGATAATGTTAAAGCTGAGATCATAAGCTTAAACAAGGACCTCTTCCCTTATACGGTAAATAAGATGATTCCCTATGGGCATTGGTGATACTCAGATCTAGGGTGTTTCCAGAACTCCGTGGAGATAAGCTTGCCCACATACAATTCGCTGAACTGGTAAGTTCAAAATTGAAGGCTCCTCGATCAGTATTTTTCTCTTGTAGTTGAAACAGACTTACGAATACAATGTGAACTCAGGGGATAAACTATTTTATTCCTTTCCTATAGAATATATAATACATCCAGAAGATTGGGAGTGCATTCTTTTATAATTGTTTCAGTGGCTTGCATTAGGTCAATCATAGTCCTAATGTTACTTCAGACGGGCCCTGTTGGGAGACTAAAGGGAAGGGTCTTTTTGGAAGGAAACCATGTTCTGCTTAGAACACCAGTGGATGTTAAATCTGGAGTCCAGGTGCAGATGAAGTTCCACATTTCTGCATCAAGCGCAGTTTATGCTGCTTTCATAATGTAACTGAACTTTGCTTTGACAGATGTATCCGATACGACCTGGACAAGAGTAATGCTGCCACCCAACACGTTCTCCTTCTCCACTCTCCTCGCCGTGATCGCCGCCGTGGGAGACGGCGCCCGGGCTCTCCCGCACGGCCCCGCCAACCAACGCGCGCGCACTCGCGTCGTCCCATGTGGGCACGTTACGACCGGCCTCGTGCACGTGTACGCCGCGGCCCGGCAGCTCGGACACGCGCGGAAGATGTTCGACGGAATGCCGGCTAGGTCGGTGGCCCCGGGTAACTGCATGCTCGCCTCGTACGCGCGGTGCGGCGAGGTGGACGCGGCGTTGAGTTTCTTTGGTCATGAGATGCCGTGGGAGACGGCGCCCGGGCTCTCCCGCACGACACCCCCCCCCCCCCACCACCACCCCCCCCCGCGCGCGCACTCGCGGCTGGGGCGCTCGCGTCGTCCCATGTGGGCACGTGACGTCCGGCCTCGTGTACGTGTACGCCGCGGGCCGGCAGCTCGGACACGCGCGGAAGGTGTTCGACGGAATGCCGGCTAGGTCGGTGGTCGCGTGGAACTGCATGCTCGCCTCGTACGTGTGGTGCGGCGAGGTGGACGCGGCGTTGAGTTTCTTTGGTCATGAGATGCCGTGGGGGGACGCTGTGGCATGGCGTCGGTGGGTGCACGAACGCTGGGAACGGTGGTGCACTCTTTAGCGGATGCAAGAGACAAGGAAATCTTGGGCTTGCAGCTAAAGTGACTGATAGATTGGTTGAATATCAATCAGAGTGAGCGGCTGGGCACCTTGTGATGCTATCAAACATGTACGCTGATGTTGGACAGTGGGAGCAGTCTCAGATGGTGAGAGAAAGAGTGGCTGCGCTGAAGCTGAAAAGCCTGCCGGAAAAAGCTGGGTGAATCAAAACTTGTCTAGCAGGGTCTCCATCTGAGCTCAACTGATTGATCACTGACACAAGATTTCCAATTCAAATTTTAAATCGACATTTTCCTCACAGCAGTACAAATTTTGTGGTGGAAAAGCTTTTCTGATATAAATGACAAAAGGATTAGTCTGCAGATATATTCATCGCCATCTGGTTGAACCATAATAGTATGCACCATTGTTGCTCCCCTCGAGGTTAGCAAATGAACCACTGTTTTGGGTTCTTGTATAGCACATACAGGGTAAGACTGACCAAAAGAATTATAGATGAAGCTGTCTAGCACCTCACTGCCACAGTAATGTCGATAGATAGACGCAAAATTCTAGCAGAAACACAGATATAAGCCAACTTAGACTTCTAGTGTGTCTAATTATATTACCTACAAATCTTTTGTGACATGTATACTGTTTCAGATGTTGGCTAGTTGCTATCGGATGCACTCTATCTTCCTGATAAAATTGAAATCAACTGCTTGTTGATATCAGCAGGATCGTTTGCCTTGTGTCAATGAAGAAGCTTATTGCAAGTGGCAGTGCCAATAGCGGCAGCAAGATGACATGCAGCGTGGATATAAGGAGTCCCTGGGAAGCAATCATCGGCAATGAACAGCGCACCTCCTAACAGAGATGACATCTTGTGCAGGTTATGCGTCATCCTGAGCTCTGGTTCAATTGATGCCCTTCTTGCAAAGGAAACCTAGCATTTATGAATATTCAGATTCACCAACAAATTTCGCATATTGGTCGTCAAAACAATTTGTTTTATCTTGAAATAAAATGTGAGATCACATATATTACTTGCCTCCATCATTCCAGTGTGGATGGCCGAAACCATCAGAGGCTGAAATGGCAGCAGCAACGTTGATGCTGTCATTAGTAATTTCGGGTTCTCATTCCGAAGCGCTCTAGATAAGCACTGCATGAAAAACATCCTTATCATGATAGTGCAAAATCTGATAGTGTGACAATGACAATTATCTCCAATTCAAGGAACTTACCAGTGTTGTGGTAGCAATCATAGTATAGTCTGCCCACCGCAGAAACTTTCGGATTTCTCCTTTGGAAGAATGATATAAGCTTGAAGCTATTCCAACCCCAACCAGCGAGTTCGCGTAGATAGGTGTGTTCAAGTTCTTCCTGCAGCATCATTTCATGGCTCGCAGCTTGTTACTAGACTGTATTGCGAGCTGTCAGCAAAAGGGAATCTTCTCGTTTTAGTACTAGGTGCCTTGCCTCGGAGTCTGCAATCCAAGAACTATGAACGGCAGGGAGGTGACAACATTAGCAATCGTTTCAGCAGCATGTTTATCACCTGCTTACAGTGAAATGTCAGAAGTTTTGCTTGACGGCTAGATATTGTGGTACGATACAAGTTTTTCTTGACAGGTAGATAATAGAGGTGCAGAAACTTTGGTTTCTGGAACTTAGGTCGAGGGCGATCGTCATAGCGCCCTACATGTAATGCTGCAGTGAACGGGCTTCAGGCACGAGGGTCTCTGCTGCCATAGTCGTCTGCAGTTACTGAACGCATTAGTCCGAGGTTTCTGCCCAGGCAAAGCCTTAGAGCTGCTGTAGAGATTTGCTCACCGGATCAGCAACCTTTGCTGTCTTCTACCGGCCCCTTTGTGGTGACCGCGAGCTGGCGACTTAATAGTGCTCGTTCTAAGGAACTCATCGTCACTCTGTGCCGGCTGTGGCGACGGGCGCCCGAGCTGCACCCCGTAGAGGCCGTCCAAGACGGCAGATGGATTTCTGTCGTTCTTCTGGACTCCCATTTCCTTCTATGCACTCGTGCTTGGCCCCTTTGCCACCAGGATGATGAATAGTAGAGTCGATCTGTGCTTCTTAGTCCTGCAGACAATATGCAGTTAGGATGTACGCATTTCTCATGGTGGAACGATTTCTGATCTGCATCGTCATAAATGTTTATCCGCTCCATGTCTTTTTATTTGACGTTGATTAGTTTATTTTTAAACTAATCATAGCCGAACCTCTAACCTAAAGTCATCCATTCGTCGTTTCAGGTGAGACTTAGGGAGCGCACAGTAGGATCTTAGCCGCAGCAGCCTGCCACGTGAGAGTATTAGCGCGAGGCGATGGCCGGCGGGCGCTGCGACGCGCCTTGCTCCGCCGCCTCTACATACACCTCCGGCTGCTTCTCGTGACGCCGTCAATTCTATGAAAAACCCACGGAATCGAGAACTAATACATATATGTGCCCAGAATGTTTATCACACACACATATATTTCACAAACTGAATTCAGAATATATATAACCACGAATAACAGAGTTTATTATAATGTCTCATGAGTCTTGGACTCATGCTCACAGCGGAATTTATTATTTCTATGGATCAGAAGTCTTTATTCTAATGCGGAAACAATTTAACTAATGCGGAAGCAAATCTAAGTAGCAATGACTCCATCTCTACTCCATCCCCACAAGCAAGGTTGAGAACATATCACACGCCTAATGCTCCACTTGATCCTCATAATAATCTTCTCCTGTTGCTGATGATGAAATAATGCAAATTTGAGTACAATAATGTACTCAGCAAGTGCGGAAAAATATGATATGTGGCTCATGATAAGGTAGGTATAAAAAGGCTCATTGCAGAAAGCAAAGTTATTTATCAAAAATAATGGATAAAACAACAACTCATCTTTAAGTAAATATAATCCCAACATATATTAAAATACCGATCATACCTCCATTATGATTATTACCTTCCATGTCACAACTAGACATCAATCAACCTCATTCTTGCTCACGAATACCTACTCGTATTCGCTACCATCTAACGAATATCATCTCGTATTCGCTACCATTTCATCATAAACAACTTCGTCTCTCACTGAGACCAAACTCGTTGTCATGACTCAACAGTCATGCAACCCATCTTACCACCCGGACTCAACAGTCCCGAAAACCAAACCAAAACCATAATCAGTAACCATCCCAACTAATCATGGAAGTTGACCAGGCGCTCGTGACCGTAAGCTCGGCTATCATGATAGTTTTAAAAACTCTGCAGAGTTTGCACCTCTTTACCCATAAGTTTGTGATTTTGTCACCCGTCGGCGACTGCACAAGCTCCATTATACCAGTACACAATCGTCGGTGTATGGCCAAGAGATCACAAAATAGTCTTTACAAAGGGGCTACTAGATGTATGGACTCACTAAGGTTTCACTGGTAGGCTAGAATCTCCAATTCTTCCACCCACGGGCCCCCTCTTATGCCATGTAGTTCCCAGGGCAGTCCTCACTCGACTCTCATTCCCCGCGCCTTCCACAGTCCATAACAATCTAGCAACTTACCTAATTACTCAGCTAAGCCGCACCCATAATTAGCCTTGTGGTGGCATTGTTATCCTGGCATGTGCTCGCATGAACCGGTCCTTAGATCTACGATAAGTAAACCACCATCTCTTTCTACCTCATTCACAAACCCAGACTTGCCTAGATCTCCCTTCGATCCATGTTCATTAACAACATCAGTTTCTCATTATCATTACGAGTGCAGTTAGCTAGACACATCTATCTCGCTTTCCAGTCCCATGGACTCAGCGAAGCATAAAACCAAAACCATGTCCGACTCATAAACATCCCTGGCGACAAGGGTGGTTTAACCAAAGCTAGTAAACTCCTATAAAAGGGTTTCCCATCATGTTTGACTCAGCACTCACACCTTTTCGCAAAACAAAATAGTTATTCCAAAAACATAGGATCAATATGGTCAAGGGGCACTTGACTTGTTCTTGTGGTTCCGGTTACTCTTGGATCTCGAAACCTTGTTGTTGCAGTTCGTCGTAGACAGCTCCCTGTGCTTGTCCTGATATACAGGAGCACGCACATACAAGATCCACAACAATCAATATTATGCACAATCTTTAACTACATGCGATGATGCATATGCATGCTATCCTATAATCGGTTTTATTAGATCGGTTTGTACGTGTTCTTGCATGGCTTGCATAGTTTTACGATGAACAAAGGTATTCGGATCAAATGTGGACGTGGCGATGACCTTGTCTTTAGATCAACCCGATCAACAAATGATCTATCCACGAGAAAGCTTCTGTTCGAAAGGAATTGAAGAACAGATGCAAAGAAAACACAACGATGTCGTAAGGTGGTATTGGAGACGTACCTTACGTTCTTCTCAGTCTCGGGTCCTTCTCAGATCGTTGGGCTCTCTCTCGGTGATCTTCCTCGCTGAAATCCGTCTATGGCTTACTCGACGAGTTGGGGCTAGGGCTCTAAGTTGTCGGCTTAGGAGTTGGAAAATAAGTTCGTGGTTTCGGCCAGAGGTTCTGTGTTCTATTTATAATCGGGCGAAGAAGAGTCCTAATCTGATTGGACTTCGAATAAGAGTTCTATTCAGATTGTCGTTGAATCTTAACAACTTATATTTAGTTGATTTGGTGTGGTATCATTGTGGAATTCAGGTTGGTGTCTCCTCTGTTCCGGTATTTCCACTCGTACAGAATCCAAAAACCTGTTCCAGAACTCGTTACCTCCTTGGTGATGAGCTCCGGAAGCTCCACTTGTCCACCGGGTCCTGGTCTCTCCCTTTCCGCAGAGACGAGCCCCGATTGTGCCGCGTGTCAAGCGAGCAAGACCTCCCTCTCCCTCGGAGGTGGGCTCCGCGTGCGCCACGTATCCTGGCGGTCGGGAACCTCCTCTTTATTCAGAGGTGGCTCCGCGCACGCCACGTGTCAGTGTCGGACCTTCCCTCTCTCTGGAGGTAGCTCTGGTGATGACATGTGTTCAATAGAACCGGACCTCTGGGAGGTGAGCTCCGAGATCGACATGTATCCCGCGCGACTGGTCCTCTGATTTCCGCGGTGACTAGCTCCGAAGGTGACATGTGTCCTGCGGAAATGCCTTTGCTTCTTCCGCAGAGGCTAGCTTCAGGGAGAACACGTGTCCTCACAGAGTCGGACCTCTCCCCCTTTTGCGGAGATGAGCCCCGAGCCTGCCACGGAGCCAATTTAGCGGTGGACCTCTTCCCACTTCGCAGGAATGAGCCCCGAACACGCCACGTGGCTAGCGGGCCGCGGAAGTTGTCTTCGGCGCTCTCTGTGAACTGGATTCAACTCTTTTTGGCTATCTTTTTGATATTTTCTCTGTTCCCACTTCTTTTAAAATGTTTTCTCTACATGAAACATGAATACATGCAGAAACCAGAGATGAGGGTGTCACAAATCTACCCCCCTTAAATTGAATCTCGCCCTCGAGATTCGTTAGTAGAGAACAGATGAGGGAATTCCGCCTTGATGTCTTCTTCACGCTCCCATATGGCTTCAGCTTTGGTGTGATGACTCTATTGTACCTTGCACCATCAGATCACTTTGTTCCCGGTGACCCTTTCTTTTACGTCCAAAATTCGGACAGGGTGTTCCGCATAAGTCTGGCCCTTTTGATGTTCAAGCTCTTCCATTGGTACTTGCTCCTCTGGTACTCTTAAGCACTTCTTGAGCTGGGATACATGAAACACGTCATGTACGTCGGAGAGGTGCGTTGGGAGCTCTAATTGATAGGCTACTTCTCCTCGCTTGTCCGAGATCTTAAATGGTCCGATGTAGCGAGGTGCTAGCTTGCCTTTGACGTTGAAACGTCGTTGGCCTCGGATAGGCGATACCTTAAGGTATACGAAGTCTCCTACTTCGAAAGTCAACTTCCTTCACCTATTGCCCGCATAGCCTTTCTGTCGTGACTGAGCAGCCTTTAAGTTCTCCCATATCGTTTGGACTTTCTTTTCAGCTTCTTGTAGCACTTCGGGTCCAAACACCTGGTTCTCTCCGGTCTCGTTCCAGAACAGCGGCGTTCTACACCATCTACCATATAATGCTTCGAAAGGCGACATCTTCAAGCTAGCTTGATAGATGTTGTTATAGGAGAACTCGGCGTACGATAAACTCCTATCCCAACTACGCCCACGTTTCAAGGTGCAAGCTCTCAACATGTCCTCCAAAATTTGGTTTGTCCTTTCGGTTTGTCCATCGGTTTGTGGGTGATAGGCGGAGCTAAAATTCAGTCGTGTACCCATAGCTTTCTACAGTTTCCTCCAGAATCTAGAGGTAAACTGAGAACCTCGATCTGAGACTATCCTCCTCGGGACTCCATGACGGCACACGATCTGCTCCATGTACAACTCGGCTAATTGTGCAACGTTGTACTTGGCCCTTATAGGGAGAAAATGGGTTGTTTTCTTCAATCGGTCCACGATAACCCAGATGGAGTCGTAACCCGACTGAGTACGTGGCAATCCAACCATGAAATCCATACTGATGTCCTCCCACTTCCACTCGGGTACCTTCAAAGGTTGCAACAATGCAGCGGGTCTTTGATGTTCGGCCTTCACCCGTTGGCATGCGTCGTATAGGGCAACGTATTCGGCTATATCCCTTTTCATACCATCCCACCAATAACAAGTCTTCAAATCCTTGTACATTTTGGTACTCCCGGGATGTATGGAATAGGGTGAATTATGTGCCTCTTTCAATATCATGTCGCGGATGTGCTTCATGTTAGGCACGCAAATCCTTTTTCCTAGCCAAAGTGTACCCTTCTCATCTTCTTTAAAATCCTTCTCTATTCCTTGTCGGATCCTCTCCTTGATCTCCTTGATCTCCTCATCCGTTGCTTGACCATCTCTTATCTCTTGCTCCAATGAAGAGTGGATCTCCATTATTTCCATGTTGTTCAAGAATCCGGGGTGTAACCGTTTGAACTCCTTACGTAGTTCAGGTGGTAGCTCCCATACCGTGAGTTGGTAACATGCTCCCTTCCGGCTCAATGCATCAGCTACTACATTGGCCTTCCCAGGGTGGTAGTTGATTCCAACATCGTAATCCTTGACGAGTTCCAACCATCGACGTTGCCTCAAATTCAAGTCCATTTGTGTAAATATGTACTTGAGGCTTTTATGATCCGTATAGATATCACATCGATGACCAAGGATATAATGTCTCCAAATCTTCAATGCATGCACTACTGCTGCTAGATCCAAGTCATGTGTAGGATAATTAAGCTCGTGTTTCTTTAATTATCGTGAGGCATAGGCTACCACTTGTCCTTCTTGCATGAGCACACATCCGAGCCCCTGTCTGGATGCGTCACAATATATGTCAAAGCTCTTGCTTACGTCCGGTAATACCAAAACCGGCGTTGTGGTTAGCCTTTTCTTGAGCTCTTCAAAGCTTTCTTAGCATGCTGGTGTCCATCGAAAGGCTTTTCCCTTCGTTAGCAACTCCGTCATAGGCTTTGCTATCTTAGAGAAGTCTTTAATGAAGCGTTAGTAGTATCCAGCAATCCCAAGAAAACTCCGAATATCCCTCACGTTTTGCGGTTGTTCCCACTTCAGAACATCCCTCACTTTTTCGAGATCAACCGATACCCCTTCTTCGGATATAATGTGGCCTAGGAACGATATTTTCTTTAGCCAAAATTGACACTTGTTAAGCTTGGCATACAATTGATGCTCACGTATTTTCTACAAGGTCAATTTCAAATGTTCTTCATGCTCCTCCTTACTTTTTAAATACACCATAATGTCGTCGATGAAAACCACGACGAACTTATCCAATTACTCCATGAAAACCTTGTTCATGGGGTACATGAAGTATGCGGGTGCATTTGTTAACCCAAAAGACATGACGGTATATTCATACGAACCATACCGTGTTCGAAAGGCAGTCTTGGGTATATCGGAGGGCTTAATCTTCAGCTGGAAATATCCCGACCGAAGATCAATCTTGGAGAACACTCGGGCTCCTTTCATTTGGTCGAATAGGTCCTCTATACGGGGCAGAGGGTATTTATTCTTGATTGTCACCTCGTTGAGAAACCTATAGTCTACGCACATCCTTTGGGTTCCATCCTTCTTGTCCACGAAGAGTACAGGAGCTCCCCATGGTGACGAGCTTGGACGTATAAAATACTTCTCCAACTGCTCCTGAATTTGCTTCTTGAGTTCTACTAGTTCATTGACGGGCATCCTATAGGGTCTCTTTGCTATGGGTGTCGTTCCGGGTACCAAATCAATGGCAAACTCAATGTCCCGATCAGGGGGCATATCTGGAAGCTCCTCTGGAAACACGTCCGGGAATTCTTGAACCACTGGAATGCTGTCCAATGTTGCTCCTTCAACGTGGTTCAAGCTTGCCTTTTCGGTTGTTTGTTGGGCTGACTCAAACTCGACACGAATACCGTGCTCATTTGTCAACTGCACGCTTCTTTCAGCATATTGGATTACCCCATTGTGCTTGCTTAACCAATCCATCCCGAGTATTATATCAATCCCTTGGGAATTCGAGACAATGAGGTTGGCAAGGAAGTCTACCCCTCTTATTTTAATGCTTACTTTCGGACATACTATATCAGTCCTCATCTCTCCTTCGGGAGAATTAACTAATATAGCACATTTTAAGTGGGATATGGGTAGATTATGTTTGGCAACATACTTGGAGGATATGAAGGAATGTGATGCTCCAGAATCAAGTAAGATGGTGGCTGGGTTAGAGTTGGCAAGGAACATACCAATTACGACGTCCTCAGCCTGTTGTGCTTCCTCAGCAGAAACATGGTTCACGTTGCCGCGAGCATAGTTCTGCTGTCCCCAGTTTCTTTGATTGTCCCGTCCATTGAGTCGTGGGTTCTGTTTGGGCACGTTGCCTTGCTGTCCAGGGCCTCTCCTCGGGCACTGGTTCGCGAAGTGTCCTGTTTCTCCGCATGCAAAGCATGCCCTGTTGCCTACGGCAGGAGGTACGTTGGGGCGGGGTTTTTGAACAGGAGCGCCCATGTTAGGTCGGGGCATAGGAGGCATGGGCACACGAGGTGCTGGTGCAACGGGTCATTGCTATGGTGGCTGACTAGGGCGGTATGCAGGATTGGTCGATCCATACTGCGGTGCGGCCGGTGGCATGTACCGAGGTCGTACGTTGCTCCCTTGAGGCTGGTACGGCATCTTCCTCTTGCACTCTCGCTCGATCTCTCGGATCTTGCTTTCAACCACTATAGCCTTGTCAACCAGCTTCTGAAATCTTGCGTAGTCATTGTTGAGGAGCTGAACCTGGATCTCATTGTTCAACCCTCTCATTAACAGGTATTGCTTCCTATGGTCTGAGTTGACATCTTCGGGAGCATACCGGGACAGTTGTGTGAACTTGTTGTGATACTCATTCACGCTTCTCTGTCCTTGGCGGAGACCTTCAAACTCGTGTCTTTTGAGCATCATTACACCATCAGGGATGTAATGAGAGCGGAAACTCTACTTGAACTCAGTCCAACTGATCGTCTCCGGGTCGACATGAGCGTTACATAGGGCATCCCGCCAGTCAGCGACAACTCCCATAAGTTGGTGCGACGCAAAGAGAATCTTCTCTCGGTTATTGCACTGTACTATGACAAGCTTCTTCTCCATGGATTTCAACCAGTTGTCGGCCTCCATGGGGTCGTTAGCTTGAGCAAAGGTGGGTGGTCGAGTCATCATGAACTCACCCAGTCTGTTATGAGCCGGCGGTGGGGGTGGCGGTGGTGCCGAAACGGGGTTGTTGTTGTTGGCCTGCAACTAACCTAAAGTTTGGATCATGGTTTGCATAAGTTGGTTTTGCATGGCCACTAACCATTCCAGGTTGTTCTCACCAGCTCCGGGGTTAACAGGAACTTCATCGTGGTCATTCTCTTGGTTTTCACGGATGTTCCTTCGGCCGACGTTTCCTCTCACCATCTGTGGGAGAGAACAAAATAGAATAGAAGGTTAGGTAGATCCCCTCAACTATATGCATTAAGGTGGGTTGAAATATATATATATATATATATATATATATATATATATATATATATATATATATATATTAGCCCATATGAGGATGTGAACAAGTGCCGAAGCATCTCACACCTTTTTCTACTTATGTGTGGATATGGACAACGTTTTGAGACGTCCCACAACTCACACTAAGCACACATTTCACAACAATCATTACAAGGGCTCACACAACTCCTATTCAAGGTTGGTTTTCTATGTCAAGTTAGTTTCAAGGTCAATCTAAGCACCCTAGGTTGCTCCCTATGGTCAGCGTGGCTTAGCTACCAATCTGTGTCTGATACAAATCTGTGATTGTATCTAGGTGTGTAATCTACCCCTATCCGTGGCTTTTGATACCAATCTGTGTTTCCTATTTAGGCGTGTAACCCACTATCAACCGTGGCTCTGATACCAATCTGTGACGCCCTCAATTCTGTGTAAACTCACGGAACCGAGAACTAATGCATATGTGTGCCCAGGATATTTATCACACATACACATATATTCCACAAACTGAATTCAGAATATATATAACCAAGAATAACAGAGTTTATTACAATGTCTCATGAGTCTTGGACTCATGCTCACAGCGGAAGTCTTTATTCTAATGGGGAAGCAATTTAACTAATGCGGAACCAAATCTAAGCAGCAATGGCTCCATCTCTACTCCATCCCCACAGGCAAGGTTGAGAATAGATCACACGTCTAATGCTCCACTTGATCTTCATAATAATCTTCTCCTGTTGCTGATGATGAAATAATGCAAGTTTGAGTACAATGATGTACTCAGCAAGTGCGGGAAAATATGATATGTGGCTCGTGACAAGGTAGGTATAAAAAGGCTCATTGCAGAAAGCAAACTTATTTATCAAAAACCATAGATAAAACAACAACTCATCTTTAAGTAAATGTAATCCCAATATGTATTAAAATACAGATCATACCTCCATTATGATTATTACCATCTATGTCACAACCAGACATCAATCAACCTCATTCTTGCTCACGAATACCTCCTCATATTCGCTACCATCTCACAAACACTATCTCGTATTCGCTACCATTTCATCATAAACAACTTCGTCTTTCACCGAGACCAAACTCGTTGCCATGACTCAACAGTCATGCAACCCATCTTATCACCTGGACTCAATAATCCTGAAAACCAAACCAAAACTAAACCATCCAAAACCATAACCAGTAACCGTCCCAACTAATCATGGAAGTTGGCCAGGCGCCCGTGACCGTAAGCTCGGCTATCATGATAGTTTTAAGAACTCTGTAGAGTTTGGCACCTCTTTACCCACAAGTTTGTAATTTTGTCACCCGTCGGCGACTGTAGGACCTCCATTATACCAGTATACAACCGTCAGTGCATGGCCAAGAGATCACAAAATAGCCTTTACAAATGGGCTACTAGATGTATGGACTCACTAAGGTTTCACCGGCAGGTTAGAATCTCCAATTCTCCCACCCACGGGCCCCCTCTTGTGCCATGCAGTTCCCAGGGCAGTCCTCACTCGATTCTCATTCCCCGCGCCTTCCACAGTCCATAAAAATCTAGCAACTTACCTAGTTACTCAGCTAAGCCGCACCCATACTTGGCCTTGTGGTGGCACTGTTATCCTGACATGTGCTCGAATGAACCGGTCCTTAGATCTATGACAAGTAAACCACCATCTCTTTCTAGCTCATTCACAAGCCCAGGCTTGCCTAGATCTCCCTCTGATCCATGTTCATTAACAATATCAGTTTCTCATTATCATTACGAGTGCAATTAGCACATCTATCTCGCTTCCCAGTCCCAGGGACTCAGCGAAGCATAAAACCAAAACCATGCCCGACTCATAAACATCCCTAGCGACAAGGGTGGTTTAACAAAAGCTAGTAAACTCCTATAAAAGGGTTTCCCATCATGTTTGACTCAGCACTCACAACTTTTCGCAAAACAAAATAGTTTTTCCAAAAACATAGGATCAATATGGTCAAGGGGCACTTGTCTTGTTCTTGCGGTTCTGGTTGCTCTTGGATCTTGAAACCTTGTTGTTGCAGTTCGTCGTAGACATCTCCGTGAGCTTGTTTTGATATACAGTATCACGCACATACAAGATCCATAGTAATCAATATTATGCATAATCTTTAACTAGATGCGATGATGCATATGCATGCTATCCTATAATCGGTTTTATTAGATCGGTTTGTACGTGTTCTTGCACGACTTGCATAGTTTTACGATGAACAGAGGTGTTCGGATCAAATGTGGATGTAGCGATGATCTTGTCTTTATATTAACCCGATCAACAAGTGATATGTCCACGAGAAAGCTTCTGTTCGAAAGGAATCGAAAAACAGATGCAAAGAAAACACAACGATGTCGTAAGGTGGTATTGGAGACCTACCTTACGTTCTTCTCAGTCTCGGGTCCTTCTCAGATCATTGGGCTCTCTCCCGGCGATCTTCCTCGCTGAACTCTGTCGATGGCTTACTCGGCGAGTTGGGGCTAGGGCTCTAAGTCGTCGGCTTAGGAGTTGGAAAAGAAGTTCGTGGTTTCGGCCAGAGGTTTTGGGTTCTATTTATAATCGGGAGAAGAAGAGTCCTAATCTGATTGGACTTCAAATAAGAGTTCTATTTAGATTGTCATTGAATCTTAACAACTTATATTTAGTTGATTTGGTGCGGTATCATTGTGGAATTAAGGTCGGTTTCTCCTCTGTTCCGGTATTTCCACACGTACAGAATTCAAAAACCTGTTCCAGAACTCGTTACCTCCTTGGTGATGAGCTCCAGAAGCTCCACGTGTCCACCGGGTCCTGGTCTCTCCCTTTTCGGAGAGACGAGCCCCGATTGTGCCGCGTGTCAAGCGAGCAAGACCTCCCTCTCCCTCGGAGGTGGGCTCCGCGTGCGCCATGTATCCTGGCGGTCGGGAACCTCCTCTTTATTCAGATATGGCTCTGCGCACGCCACGTGTCAGTGCCGGACCTTCCCTCTCTCCGGAGGTAGCTCTGGTGGCGACATGTGTTCAATAGAACCGGACCTCTCAGAGGTGAGCTCCGAGATCGACAGGTATCCCGCACGACTGGTCCTCTGATTTTCGCGGTGACTAGCTCCGAAGATGACATGTGTCCTGCGGAAATGCCTTTGCTTCTTCCGTAGAGGCTAGCTCCGGGGACAACACGTGTCCTCACAGGATCGGACCTCTGCCTCTTTTGCGGAGATGAGCCCCGAGCCTGCCACGTAGCCAGTTTAGCGGCGGACCTCTTTTCACTTTGCAGGAATGAGCCCCGAACACGCCACGTGGCCAGCGGGCCACGAAAGTTGTCTTTGGCGCTCTTTGTGAACTGGATTCGGCTCTTTTTAGCTATCTTTTTGATATTTTCTCTGTTCTTATTTTTTTTAAAATGTTTTCTCTATATGAAATATTAATACATGTAGAAGCGTGTCACACTTCTCCGGTGAGCGACGCTGGTTGGCTTGCCGCACGATCTGCGAGGAGGGATATACGGATACGCTTCTGCCGCGAGACGCCGGAAATGGGAGCGCAGGATGCGGATTCCAAGAGGATCTTCCTTGCCCGGTCGCGCACAAAACGGCTCCTGCCGTCCTAATATTCTCGCCCGCCGGGGCCCAGGGCGTTGCGCCGCAGGAAACCCTTTCGGGCCCATTAAGATGACTTGCAGACCAGAGAGGCTCAACAGACCGGCCCATTAAAACGAGGAACCGAAACTGTCATTTTCAGCTTGGAATGAAACCTCCCTTATCAACACAAAATAAAATACCAATCATCCTGATAAAGAGAACATCTGAAGATCCAATCAAGTGTAAAATCCATTTGCAGAAAGTACTAGAAAGGAGCGAGAGCTGACCTGATATGTTAACTTGTGGAGCCTGCAGACCGGCAAACCCGGAGCTGTCAGGTCACGCCCGGCCATGGCCGGCAGCGCGTCCATTGGTAATTGTTGCAATGGCAGCGTTACAGGCGGGCCATCTCTTTGCAAGAAGCATCTGACAGGCGGCTGCACGCTCGCTTCAAACATTCAACTCGACATGGGTACAAATTTATGATGGGGACGAAGGATTTCGACAAACACTAGGAGCACAGGCAACCTTTAGTGCTTATTTATAGTCATGTATTAATGTCCATCTTTCTCTTTTCATTTGTCTTTTCTACCAAATTAGGCTTCGTGCGGTACGGAGGCTGGAAACTTCTTTCATTATCTACAAAAAGTTGATCTCAGGATTGGGTGTGTGTTCTTACCACTGAGCTCACTAGATCAGCAGATTACAAAACGATACTGTTAAAATTCTTGATCTTCAGGATCATCGGCATGCATGTTGAAGGGAAGTCGTCCACGTCGGGTGGTCGATGCCCTATCATTCGTTGGATGTCCATCCAACGGTCAAGGCAGGCCAAACTCTTCGCGGCCAGACAGTTGGGACAGGGCTTAATTAGTGGAAGAAAATTTTCTGCATACGTGATCTAAATCTGAACTGGTGCATCACCTGCCGGATGGATGACACCTGTCCTCTCACAGATCTTAAAGCGGCAGCTGCCTGGCCCATTGTGTCTCGCTCGGCTCCGGCTCGGTGCTGGCTCGGCTCGACGACAGATTAGACGAGGGCAGAGTAATCTTTCCGTAAAGGCTCGAGGCCTTGGACGTATCTGTTGGTTTGTCAGTTTAGGGTTGTGTCCTCCGTTTACTCAACCGTGGCGATCGGTGAGAGACTCCTCACGTTGGACGTCTTCGTGCCGCAGGTGCCGACGACCCCGCTAGCTGCGCCGCTCGAAGATGTTGCCGATGGACCACGAGGCGAGGAACGACGTGCAGCCTGGCCCAACGCGAGCCCTTGCTCAAGTAGATGCGTTGGCGCCGGAATACGGGAGCGGCGCAACGATGACCAACAGCAATGGCACCGTCATGATCCTGCCCACGCCCGTGTGTGACGAAAAGCAGCAGGTAATTCACCATGTTTTTGCACACACCAATGACAGATGCATCAAAATACTAATTACTGCCCTCTTTTCTCTTGTGATTATTCTCGTCCTATAATAAACTAGTTAGCCATTGTTAATCAATATTTTTAATGATTAAAATCTAATAAGGGTTACGTATGAGTATCTCGATGTTTCTTTCAATCTCGCAGCCGCTTGACAAGATTATGGCCATGGAAGATGGTGATCCTCGTGCCAACACGGCCACACTCACGTTGTCCGGCCCCAATCGCGTCAGCATGGCTGCCCAGCCGTCCTCACCGTCATCTCCAAGATCATCACAGAGTAAGGTAAATAACATGAATAAAATCGCATTTATTTTTCTCTTTTTTAATGCAGCAATTTAATTATACTTTTTACACTGTAGGAGTATGATACACACTGTGGCATTGTGATTGTTCCTCAAGTGGGCAAGAGCTTTGAATCAGAGAATGATGCATATGACATGTATAATTCCTATGCTAGGAAGATTGGTTTTAGTATCAGAAAAAGCCTCACAAGACGAAGAGCAGATTGTACTATATATCAAAAGCATATAGTTTGCAGTAATGAAGGAAAAAGAGGTTCACATTCATCTCATGACACTTTGAAAGAAAATTCTATTATGAGGACATCCTGTAAAGCTCGTGTTCAGTTTAGTGTAAGTAGAAAGGAAATTTGGACAGTTCAAAAGGTTGTACTTCGGCATAACCATTACCTTGCTAGCCCGAATAAGGTACACAAGTTACGGTCCCAGCGATCTGTTATAGAGGTAGATAAAGTTCTAATCAATCAAATACGAGAAGCGGGAATGAAGCCGGCACAAGTATATGACTTTTTCAAAAAGTGGTACGGTGGAGTCGAGAATGTACCCTTCTCACGAGTGGATTGCAATAATCAGATTGGCAGTCAGCGTAAGAAATATTTACCATCATATGATGCACAAACTTTGTTAGAGTACTTGAAGAATAAACAGTTGGAGGATCCTGCTTTCTTTTGGGCCATAGAACTAGATAAGGAGGATGGTCAGATAGCCAACTACTAGAAGAATGTGATAGATGTGCCACAAGTCTTCGAGAGAACGAGTTAGACGCAGACTTCAAGTCACGTCACTCCAATCCGGTTTCTTATATCCAAGGTTTCCCAATGCTGAAGACTGCCGTTGATGCATATACAAGAAGGATTTATCTAGAATTTGAGGAGGAATTTAAATCACAGTTTTATGTCTCGTGTAAATTGTTACAAACTGAAGGAACTGTTATGACTTTTAATGTTATGCCTATGGAACGTCAGGATGAAGCAATTATTAGTTTTAACTCGGAGGACCAAAGTATATTATGTTCTTGCAGAAGTACGAATGTATTGGTACGTACAAATATATATATATATATATATATGTATATATATATATATGATTAGTTCATTTCTATGCAACAAATATTTTTTTAATATTTTTGTTTGTAGGTATACTGTGCAAGCATGCTCTCCGAGTACTCAACATCAATGAAGTTTTCAGTTTACCAGATAGGTACATTTTAAAGAGATAGACAAAGTATGCAAAAAGAGGTTTCCAATATGATAAGGTTAGAGTTGACAAAGAATCTCTAAAAACACATGCTGCACGAATCTCGCGAAAGGCTACCTCTGTTGCACTCAAATGTTCAGTTTCTAAGGAACTTCTTGAAGATTTGGAGAGAGCTATTGATCAGTTGGATATTGAGGCAGACAAGTCACTTACGAAAAAATCTCCAAATTGTATTGAGGTTTTACAAAGTAGTAATGAGAATGACGGGACTATTCTAAAGGATAGAGTTTCAATCAAAATTCCTCCGGTGATCAAAGGTCCAAAAGCTAAAAGAAAAAAAAATGTACTTTAAAAGAAGAAAGGGAGCAACAAAAGGGCTGATCCGAAACAAAATAGTGATAACTATTTAAGCACATCATTATATTATTGTTTCGATACATAGGCAGTAATAATCTGATTCTTTCTTATACATGTGAATTGTAGGAGGAGAACCAAGCAACATAAGTGACAATAATGTTGTCAATATGGTGGAACCAAATATCTCTACCAACATGTTGTTCAATTATTCAACAACTGTGCCTAATTTGATGCAAGGAGGATATACAAGTATTTTACTTGGTCTTCATCAAGATAGCTCAACAGCCCGGAAATTACATTTTGGTGAAACGACAAACCATACAACATTCTAGTAATAGAAACATCAGCAACGTTGAGCATTTGATTCTAGGAATAGTTGTGGTGCCTTGTAATATTTTTTAGGCGTGTCATAAGACCTGTAATGAATGGTTGTTCACTGATGTGATGTTACAGAGCGTGCTCAGTTAAAGTAAACTAATATTTAGAGTTTAGAGCTTGTTCAGTTGAAGTTCGTCGATCCACGCACCTAACCACTCTGTTTTTTTGCTCGCTCCTTCCGTTTCCTTTTCCTATGCGTGTGTGTGGCTGTCTGGCTAGAAAGGTCAATGTCTTTCAGGCCTCGCCAATTGAAGAGAGGCCAATAATTAGTATTGATGCATCTGCTATTGGTGTGCGTAAAAACATGGTGAATTACCTGCTGCTTTTCATACATGGGCGTGGGCATGATCATGATGGTGCCATTGCTGTTGATCAGCGTTGCGCCGCTCCCGTATTCCGGCGCCAACACATCCAAGGCCTTGAGCCTTTACGGAAAGATTACTCTACGCTTGTCTAATCTGTCATCGAGCCGAGCCAGCACCGAGCCGGAGCCGAGCGAGACACCAATGGGCCAGGCAGCTGCCGCTTTAAGATCCGTGAGAGGACAGATGTCATCCATCCGACAGACGATGCACTAGTTCAGATTTAGATCACGTATGCAGAAAATTTTCTTCCTAATTAGTGACCCAAAACCGCGCGCCACATGTCGGATAAGGTGCGCGCAACGGCCAAGCCTGCCTGCCGCGCAAGTCGTGCCAGACAGTTCGGACAAGGCTCGCGCGGCTACCGATGGACACCACCGCGTCATGGCTCCTGCTCTCGCCGGCGTCCGCCTCGCCGCCCCGCGCCGTGCAGCTACCCAAACGGCAGGCCACCTTCGCGGCGTCGCCACGGGGCTCGGCCAACTCCAAGTTCAGGGTCCTCTGCCTCCTCCGTGACAAACAGGTCCATAGCTAGGAAGCTACCGACCTCCTCTCTCCGTCGATCTCACCTCAATTAGTACCGTCCGTGGCAACGGCGATGTCTGATCCATGTTCGTGACCTCTTGTTTGCTTCCTCAACGCGTAGCCGGCGCCGACCGCCGAGAGGGAGAGCTCGAGCTCGCAGCTGCAGCGGCTGGCGTCGGCGTTGCAGTGGTGTGCCGTCTGGGCAGCTGTGCGTACAAGAGTCTTGCTAACCCCGGCAGTCGTCTCACAGGTCCCTTGGATCGATACAGCGTATTCATCCGTGTGACCGCGTTGCGGATGTCGTGCGCAGGTTGAGGCACCGGCGGCGCTAGCGGTGACCGGAGAGGAGGACATCGACCTCCTCGTGATCCTGCCGCCTATCGCGGCGTTCGCCTTCCTCTACTTCCTCGTCGCCCCTGTGCGTGGCTCATCTTTTGCTCCCAAGGGGATTCGTCATCTATCTAGCTAGAGGGTCCCTGCAGTTTAACCTGTGCTTTTTGAACTGGTGGTGTGCATGCAGCCGCTGCTCATGAACTGGATGAGGCTGAGGTGGTACAAGCGCGGCTTCATCGAGACGTACCTGCAGTTCATGTTCACCTACATCTTCTACCCCGGGTGAGTACATACTGCGTTTTTTGTTTTGCTTGTCCCCTGCTCACTACAAACCTATTCCCCGATACCAACTCAGTTCAGTGTTTCTTATATAAGTAATCACAAAGAAATGTAATCCTGAAGAAGTCAGCCTCATGCATGCCTGTGTTGTTGGCGCATCTGTGTGTTTCCCAGGTTGATGCTCTGGTCCCCGTTCGTCAACTTCAGGAAGTTCCCGAGGGATCCTACCATGAAGTACCCTTGGTCCAAACCAAAGGAGGGCACGCCGCTGTTCAAGGACAGATACCCGCCTATCGAATCCTACAAATAGTAGTGTGTGTGCACCGCTCGCATCGGCGGCTATCACGCATGCATCACGAGCAGCGCTCCTTTTCTTGAATCGATCTGTGTGGACAAAAAAGAAAACGATTACCGCAATCTACACGTGACACAGTACTCTGAGGAATCGACTCTCGGGCGCAGTGACGCCGATCGATCTCACGCGTCGAAAGGAGGAAACGACCATGCGCGCGGTTTCCTTTGTACTACAGTGCACGCGCAGCAAGCTTCGAAGCATGTGTTCGTGCTTGACAAGAGATTAAAACGCTTGCCCCGACGGTAATACTACTCCTGCAGGCCGTGCTACTTATGTCTATACAGGCATATATAGGCCCAACGGTATATATAGAGAGAAATATTCAGTGTAGATCTCAAATACGGAGTGACATTTGGGTCCTCATCATGCCTCCCACTTTCCTGGCCGAGAAAAAGGCGAGCACGCTTTCTACTCCGGCGGGGACGAGGGAAAGGCGCATGGCACTCACGTCATAATGGCGTGGCGATGATATCAATTATCAAGCGCGCGGGGCCCGTTGGTTGCAGCGCCGGATGGTGCGGCGCTGGTGGCATCATCATCATCATCATCTCCGGTGAGTTCACACCCCACGACGTGAGCCGAGTGATACGTACAGCGAAACACATCGGAGCGACGGATCGGTAGGGTAGCCCGTCTCACTGCCCACGGCCAACGCTGCGAGTGCTAACCATTATCAGCAGACAGCAGTTCGTTAAAAAGCCGTGTAAAGTAATGGAACCAGCCACGCAGGACTCCGGAACGCGTGCTTGTGGATTTTCTTTTCTAGTACGGTGCACCACGTCGGTGCTTGTGTCTAGAGAGGCTCCGCTGGACAGGACGTCATACGCTACCGCGCGCGCAGGAGTTGGGACAAAAACAAGAGCTTCCGTGCGAGAGGGAGGGAGGGGCACACGAAAAGGACTCCCCAAAGCCAGCAGCTTTCTACCATCGAGCGGCGAACCTAACCAACCGGGCGAGCGAGCGATCACCCGCGCCGCGCGTCGGCGCCGGCGGAGGAAGAGAGAGCAGGCGGCCAGGCCGCGCGCGCGCGCGCGTGCCGACACGGGACGGGGCATGCAATGCGGCGATTCGGCAGCAGGACACAATCATCCTGTCGCGCCTCGGGCCGCGCGGTGAGGAGGAGCCGAGGGGATGAGGGAGGCGTGTGGGCGCACGCACCTGCAAAAGGCCGCGCGCGGACGGGGCAGGCAAGACACCATCACGCGGCCACGCAGCGCAGCACCAGCTCCCTTCGGCTCTCTAGTACTACTCCTCGGAGAGAGTAGGCCTGATGTTCCCTGCGGCGGCGGCACGCCGGAGCGCGGGCGCCTTTTCCCATCGACTGCTCGGCAGCGCCGGTCGGCTTTGTGCTCCAGCTTTTTTTCCGCCGGTCCTGGGTCCACGGCCGATCGATGGATCACGGATTCACGAGGTCGCAGAGGTCTCCAAACTGCCTCGCTGACTTGTCAGATCGCGGGCTTCTGACCGTCCGTCCGAGGGAGGATCTATTCCAAGGCGAGTTTCAAGAGCGACGCTTCTTCTAGCATTAGGCTGCAGCTAGCTACATACACGATCCAAATAGTTTCAAACAACTGTCCGCATCAAATATGCTGCGAATTCTCAAAAAGTGCATATCTAACTTCTTCCTCTTCTGTAAATGGTTTATCTAAAAACTTCTCATTGTCCTCTCGTGACAGTTTCCCATGATCGTCCCAAAGATTAGGGTCAAAGGGAATCAGGTTCCCTATAGCATCGGCAAACAAATCTTTATAGTAAAATGTTGCATGGTTTAAGAGATTCTTCTTCTTCCCAATGATTGTGCTGCCGCCATCTTTTAAGCTGAAAGCGGTACCTTTTCTCTCCCTCCCAGTGGCGATCCTATAGAAGTACTCTCAGTATTTTTCTCTCTTTAAAAGCTACTACTTAGATTGAACTATCCTAAATCAATAAAGCTATTCGTCAAAATAGATCTTAACCGATTCAGCATGAATATCTGCTTAAACCATTTTCTTCCAAAGCCTCAAGATCATTCAGCTCATCTTTAATTTATTTCCATGTTCCTTTTTCTGTTTAGGCTAGCCAAACTATACCCCCATCTATTAAAATATTTTTTGATTTTCTTGATTTTTGTGTGCGAAATGTCAGTAGAATTTATCTCTGGGATATGATCATTCAATATCTCTTTGACTTTCTCCAGGAAATCATCATGCTGTAACCATGCAAGCTCAAATTTGAACTGCCTGGGGATCTTAATTAAAACTTTCCTGATGTTCGTATTTACAATAAGGATTATGATCTGATATCTCCCTAGTGATTTTCTGAACTGTTACAAGCGGGTAAAGATTCTCCCATCCTTTGTTCACAATGACTCTATCAAGTTTTTACAAAGTACTACCTCCGTTTCGAAATATTTAACACTGGTTAGTTCATTGAAAGATCCGATTTCTTCTAATTTCCTTTCCTTTCCTTTCCTTTAGGGTGATGGGCTGATCATCTCCCGTTGCTTTGATTCTGTGATGACGGAGTCGGTGACGGCGATCAGAGAGGCCAGCATCAAATATTTTGAAACGGAGGAAGTAGGATTTCTATGATTGTTAGTCCAAGTGTAAAGACCACCACTCATAGTAAGCTCTCTCAACTCATGAGTGTGGAAATCTTGTTTTTTATATCTAAATATTCCAACAACCCAAAACTGAAATAAATCCTTCCTCTGTTTTGACAAAAATTATAATTTAAAAATATATTAAGTTGTCGTCCTAATGTTAACAGTAATAGAGGGAATAGATGTTAAACCTTGTTCGATTGCTCACTTTGTGCCATCGTGTTTTGCGCAGGCGCAGAGAAACAATGCCAAAGCAAACATCAATTGGAAAGCCCCAATGAAAAAACGTACCCAAACCCATGAGTACACTACCATATGAAATAAACAGAGTATAATACCTACGGGCCTAATCACGTCCCTGTTCTATTCTAAGCAGACATGTACTCATACTACTACTGTTGTGCGTGCAACTATCCGGCATCTAGTTGGAAAGGAAACGAAATTCTCCAAAAACGCAGTAGGACGGGCCCCCGTGACTAGTGTGGTGCCGTACACGAGTCCCTGGCTCGCTCTCGCTGGCTGGCATGCCATCTCGGCCTGTACCGTGCTGCGGGAGCCAGAAGGCCACCATAAAAAGCCACCCCCCTAATGCTCTCGCCGTGTGCGCGGCGGCCACGAGCACCGGCTTAAAAGGCGACGCCCATTTGACCGAGAGCGAGAGCAACCGGAAGGCACCACCATTTCCACGCTCCACCACCAACCACAAAGCCAAGGACGTCGCAACCTGCTTATTAGGACCTAGCAGAAGCTAGCGTCCAAGCCAGCCAGCCATGTGGGATGGAGGCGTCGAGCACGGGAGCCAAGAGGCCGCGCATCAGCTGCTCCCCTGGCTCGGCGCCGCGCCGTTCTCCGAGCCGGCCGTGGGGACCTTCGGCGCCGCGGACGCTGCAGGGCACGCGTGCGACGACGTCTTTGGCGGGCTCGGCCTCGGGCACGGCGGCGTGTTCGGGTTCGGGTTCGACGCGGTGCAGCAGCAGCATGATCAGCGCGCGGCGGAGGGGAGCGGCAAGGCGGTGGTGTCGGGGCTGCTGGGGAGCCTGCAGGCAGAGCTGGGGCGGATGACGGCGCGGGAGATGATGGATGCCAAGGCACTGGCGGCGTCGCGTATCCACAGCGAGGCCGAGCGCCGCCGACGGCAGCGGATCAACGGGCACCTTGCGAAGCTGCGGAGCCTCCTCCCCAACACGACCAAGGTGATCGTACGTTGGATTGATACGTACTGCACTTGCATGATTGATCATCTACTCTTCAGCTAGTACACATGCATATGCCCACGAGCTAAACTTGCTACTCGCAAAATAAAAATCAAAGCAATAATGGGCAACCGAACTGATTTGGTCGTCTCGATATTGCAAGTGAACTTTCAACAGATTTCAATCTGTACATCCGTCGGCGTTGCCGTTGTTATCATTCTCTTTAGTGCAACTAAAAGATGTTGACTCAGAAATGGAAGATCCATAACGGAACAGTATCTGACCGATGTGCATGCATGTGTGATCACGAATCATCGCTAGGTAAGGGCATGGAGTATAGATAGGTCTGTGTTCAAACGTACATTCCTACACATATTATGATTGATTAGGTCTTTCAAGAAAGGCAGAATAACGTTAGTTTCAATCGATTCAGTTGCATGTAACGGGATAAAACTTGGTCAAAAGTCGCAGTTTCCATCATTACATCAAGGGGGGCTCCAAGGATCTATGCTAGGCTTGAGGTTTCTCTTTAACCAACGACATGCATATAGTGATATAGTTTACAAAGTGAGCTGCTTTCTAGCTTCATTACTTCATTCGAGGGATAAGATGAAGCAACAGATGTTTGATTCGTATGTTTAAATCTTGATATCTATACATGATGGTACGTCCTAGACGCACCCAAGTGTCAAAAGCTCAAAAGGCCGTGCGAATGCAGAGAGAAAAGCTGCACCGCGACCGCATTTCTTGTAAGCTTTTCCCTCCATGCTCACACTCGATCATTTCACTAGCGCGAGTGCGCCTCCCTATTCGAAGGTCTAAGGCTCTAATAAGCGACATCAATCACCATCATGGTTCCGGTGATAATATCCATTCGGATTGTTTTTCATTGCCTCATGCAATTGTCTGCGCTTGTTTGTGTGCAGACGGACAAGGCGTCGTTGCTGGCCGAGGTGCTCGATCACGTGAAGGAGCTGAAGCGGCAGACCTCCGCGATGATGGTGGCGGCGGCCACCGGCACGGGCGACGACGAGGCTTCCGGGACGGTCCAGCTGCTGCCGACGGAGGCCGACGAGCTGGCCCTCGACGCAGCGGTCGACGGCGACGGGCGGCTCCTGGTGCGCGCGTCGCTTTGCTGCGAGGACCGCCCGGACCTCATCCCGGACATCGTCCGGGCGCTCGCCGCGCTCCGGATGCGCGCGATTCGGGCCGAGATCACCACGCTCGGCGGGCGCGTCCGGAGCGTGCTCCTCATCACGGCGGACGAGGGAGCGGAGGGTGATGATGATGGTGACGGAGAGGACGACGACCGTCGTCGGAACGCTGTGCGCGCTGACGGGCGGGCCGCCTCGCACGGGAGGCACGAGTGCATCGCGTCAGTCCAGGAGGCCCTTCGCGGCGTCATGAACCACCGGGCGGCGAGCAGCGAGAATATGTCCTCTTCTGGTGGTGGTGGCGGCGGTACTATCAAGAGACAGCGCATGAACTACGCCGCGCAGGAGCTGTGCTCGATGTAGTGTAAGTTCGTTCCTGCATTAGCATGCTGAATTTGCTTGCAAGTATGCATGCCTCGCGTACGATGCAAGCTAATAAGTAGCATAGCTAGCATGAGTTTTAGCAGTCGTTGCAGGCTTCGGGGTACGTTTTTTTTTGGGTATAATGGTGCATGTGCATGGCGCGCATGATGGAAAGGACAACTCGAAGGTTGAAGAGGGAGTGTTTTATGCATCCCTTTGTATGTTCACGTGATCACCAATCATTCGACTGATTACTGAGTTGCAGTATTACCGGGAACAAGGTGGCATAATGGATGGTGGTGGGAGTTGGTAGCATCTTTCTTTTCCTTGAGATATGTTTGTTAAATTTGAACGGTATATTTCATTTTTCTTTGGTGTCAAATGTGGACGTCCAATTGGGAAGTGAATTTAGCCCTTATCCTGTTCAGGAGATTAGCTTAACCTAAAAAATATATATAGATAAAATAAAGCACATTCTTTCTTTATTGTTTCTCATCCAATGTTTCAACTTTCCTTTTTTATTCCCAATGCTTTGGTCGGGCAAGGGTTAGTTTTGACCATGTGCGCTGAGAGAGGACAGCATGGGGACAAAACTGAGTAGAAGCCGAGGGACAGTAAAGGCAGCGTGGTTGCCGGGTAGGTCGACCTGGTCGAGCTCTAAACAAACAGGAGGGCGGCGCGTGAATGTTGAATGGGTGGAGGACCACGACCACATATAGATCATAGGCACTCTGCGTGCTCTCGTATGTTGAGAAATAAAACACGCGATCGACTAGAATAGACACCCGTTTACATTAATAGATACCTTCTCTAAAAAGATGTATCCTTAGATGAACAAACATTAGTTCAGCTAGTGTAAATATGTAACCAGTCGTCAATAAAAGTACATTTGATTTATTTATCTCATTTTCTTGAGTCCAGTGGGCCCGGTCTGTGGAGAATAATGTTTTTCGTATGGGGGTCGGGCGTTAGCCTGGTCACGGTTCGGCCCGCGGTTGGCGGCCCATCGTCTCCCTCCTTGCGTTGTCCGCTGACAGCTAGCGTTGGGCCGGTGGGTGGTCTCGTCCCCAACGACAACGACATCATCGCCGCGGCAACGGCGTCGGCGCCTGCAGTTGATCTGTGCGGCGGCGCGCACGCACGACGTGCACGGAGTCGTGGAGACGTGCGCGCGGCGGCCGGCCGGCGGCAGGACCAGGCTACACTACATTGGCGCGTATGCGGCGCCCCAGCCGGTGCCAGTCATTGTCGTCATCAACAAGGTGCCGGCCGGTTCTTTTGAGGTGTTACTAACGGTGCGTCGCCACGCTGTACGTAGGTCAAGGACAACACAACTGCAAAGCACACGAACCAAGGGTAAGTAATGTGCTGTGCGCGCTGGCAGGCATGCATGGCAGATTGGCAGGCCGATCATACGCAAACCACAGGACGAGCACGCAGGCACCGCACTGTTGGAATCCGTTATGATCTCCAACTCGGAAAAACGGTCCAACGACTGATCCGTTTTTTCCTCCCTTTCGCGCTCTGATCGGGGGCGTTGGCCGTTTTACTTGGCCGAGGGCCCCCTTCCTCACGCGCAATATTATAAGGGCGAGCCGGGTGGGGCACGGGAGAAAAAAAAAAGGGTTTTCCGTGCTCCTCAAAACGTCGCCCAACAAAGATAGCCGATCCGATCTAACGGAGGCGCGGAGAGGAGGGAAGGACCCCGGCGAGATCAACTTTCGTGCAACTCCGAAGTCCACCAACCTCATCTACGTCAAGCAAAATCATGGCTACTTCATCTACATCCGAAGGTATGAAAAGACCATATCCATTCTCGTCCTTTTGTTTTGTGCAATATATAGTTTAGGATTGGTCTATTCTATTTTTGTTTCCCGTCGATCTAGAGGTTAGTCGATCCTTAGGATTCAACAATGGCATCAAGAGCCACCTAACACTCTAGATCTCATTCGGGATTTTCGTATTAGATCCACAACACATAGAAGTAAGAATCGTAAAAAGAAGATGAACATATCGCGGAAGAGTAGCAAATAAAAAAAAAATCAAAAAGAAAGACCGCGATTTAGGCAATAGCACAAAAAAAAAAGGCTCTCCTAAGGCGGCTGCTCACACAAGTCGAGCTAGCTACACCGCGAGGGCCTCCGCATGACAAAGCCATCCTTCCATTTTTATTTCTCTACATCCGAAGTGTTGTTGCGGCTGTGGAGGAAGGAGAGAAAGGGATGGGAAAAAATGAGGCTAGGGTTTCAGCTGGGGCTGTCAAACACCTTCTTTTATAGCCCCGAAAATGAAGCTTCACCGTTAGATTAAAAAGAACGGCTGAGATCGACTAGGGTTTGTGTTTATGGGCCAAAAATTGAGGGTGGCGGCCCAACTGTTCGAACCAGCCACCCTCCAGCCCTAACGGGCGCGCCGTCACCTAACCGGGCGCGCCGCCGGTTTTCGCGGGCGCAACCAAACCCTAACGGGCGCGCTGCCACCTAACCGGGCGCGCCGCCGGTTTTCGCGGGCGCAACCAAACCCTAACGGGCGCGCCGCCGCTGGAAACCCTAACGGGCGCCGTCGAGCTTATCGGGCGCGCACCGGCTCGGACCGGACGCGCCGCAGCCTGGAAAGTCTAACGGGCCTGGCTCGGACGCGCTGCTGGAAAGCCCAACGGGCGGTGGGGGCGCGCGGCCCAGAAAGGGCGGGGTGGTTGCTACTGGACCTCTTTAACTAAAAATAAATATGTTGTGGAACCTGGGGTTCGAACCCGCAACCTCACAGGTTAGAGCCAGCAGCTCTACCAACTGAGCTGATGTCGTTTTTTGTTTAGTTACGGTTCTTAATATTTAAGTAATCAGAGAATGATTTAGTTTTTGGGCTGAAAATTGTTATTATAAGTTTAACATAAGTTTATAGTATTTTTATGTCATGTAAATAGCAATTTTCATGATAAATAAATTTTCAGTCATATTTATTTTTATTGTTGTGAATAATTAAGAATAATTTAGTATGTTTTAAGCTTCCGCTGTTGTAATTAAGTTTATTAGTTTCCTAATTAAATTTCAATTGAGAAATTTGATTAGGAGAAATTTAATTAAGTCTTTTGTTAATTGAGTAATAGTAATTTTGTTAAGTAGCCAACGTGAACAACAAAATTTACTATATATTGAGTTTAATTTAAGTTATTTGATTCATGGAAATTTTATTTGAGTAACCAACGCGAAAGAATAAAATTTACATGTTTATAATTTTGAATGACGTGTTTTGTTGAGTAACCAACGCGAAAAACAAAACACGGCATTACTATCGCTTTAAGTATTTTATTCATAAAGGATTTCGTTGAGTAACCAACGCGAAAGACGAAATTTGTTATGTTTTTGAATGTTGTATTTTGTGGAGTAACCAACGCGAAAAGCAAAACACAACATTCTCTATTGTTTAAGTTTATAGTATATTTACTTATATGCAATTTTATGAAGGTTCCTCCGCTTTGTCTTCAGCACTGAGTTTTATTTCCAACATTGAACCACTCAATGGTTCAAATTATGGTACTTGGAAAGAAAAATTGGAGATTGCTTTGGCTATCTCTGAAATTGATTATGCGCTGATGACACCTTGCCCCACTGAGCCTCAGGTCCCTTCACCTACTGCTGGAGAGACTGATGAGTCTTTCGAGCTTAGAAAGGGACAATACCTAAGTTTAAAAGATAAGTATGATAAGGATCTTCCTAAGTGGATTGCCTCAAACAGAAAGTGTTTGATGGTGATTAGGGGGACAATCACTGAGGCCATTCGGGGAGCGATTCCCGAATGTGACACTGCTCTTGAGTACCTCCGTAAGGTGGAGAGTCAGTTCACTGGCTCTTCGAAGGCTACAGCGAGCATGCTTATAAAGAAGCTCGTTACTGAGAGGTACACTGGAGGTGGTGTGCGTGAGCACATCCTTAAGATGACCAACTTAGCCACGAAGCTCAAGCCAATGAACTTAGGAATCACTGATGAGTTGCTTGTGCACCTCATTTTTGCTTCACTACCTAAGGAGTTTGAGGCCTTCGTGATCAATTACAACTCTCAGCCAGAGCAGTGGAACTTAGAGAAGTTGATTGCCATGTGCGTTCAAGAAGAAGAACGTATTAAGTCTCAAAGGGGTGGTGACTCTGTCAACTATGCCAAAGGGAAAGGTAAAGGGAAGAACTATTTTGGTTCTCCCAAAGGTGCTTCTTTTAAGTCACATGGCACTTCTTCTACTGATAAGGGCAAGGGTAAGACCCCACTTCAGCATCCTCTTCAGAAGGATATGAAAGTGGACAAGGATCAGTGTAGATTTTGTAAGGAGAAAGGACACTACCAGAAGGATTGCGTGGGCTTCCTGAAGTGGTGTTGCAAGAATGGTAATGATTTTGTGACTTTTGTTAATGAATCCCTGTTTTTAGATTATTCTCGATCTACTTGGTGGATTGATTCAGGTGCCACGGTGCACGTTTGTAATTCTCTACAGGGATTAAATATGAAGAGGACCCTAAGAAGAGGGGAAAAGGCCATTAAAGTCGCTGATGGCCGTGAAGCTCAAGTTGAAGCAGTTGGAGATCTCCCACTTAGACTTAGAGATGGCTTTGTACTTAGGCTTCATAATGTCCTCTATGTACCCTCTTTAGAGAGAAATTTGATTTCAGTTTCATGTTTGGATGATTCAGGTTATGTGTGCCATTTTGGCAATGATAAATGTTCTATTACATTTAATAATAAAGTTGTGGGTCTTGCATTCCGACAAGACATGTTATATTTATTATCCTTACATGACGGTATCAATGTTATAAGTAATGATCAAATTTCTTCTCAGAACGACTTAGTATTCAACAAGCGCAAAAGAATTGATTCCGAAACATCATCGAAATTGTGGCATTGTCGTTTATGCCATATTTCGAGGGGGAGAATTGAACGTTTAGTTTCCCAATCGATTCTTCCCAACCTAGACTTTTCGGATTCACAAGAATGCATTGATTGCATTAAAGGCAAATTTGTTAAGAAAATTAGAAAAGACGCCAAACGTAGCACGGGAATATTAGAATTAGTTCACACAGACATTTGTGGTCCATTCCCAATAGTCTCCATAGATGGTTATGACTCATTCATAACGTTTACGGATGACTATACTTGTTATGGCTACATTTATCCAATCAAGGAGCGATCCGAAGCGTTGGATAAATTTAAGATATTTAAGGCCGAAGTAGAAAACCAGCACAACGTTAAGATCAAGGTAGTAAGATCTGATCGTGGAGGGGAGTACTACGGTCGACATACCCCGTATGGCCAAATTCCTGGACCTTTTGCAAGGTTTCTACAGGAAAACGGCATAGTAGCCCAGTATTCTACGCCGGGCGAGCCTCAGCAAAACGGTGTAGCGGAACGAAGAAACCGTACGCTCATGGATATGGTAAGAAGTATGTTAAGTTATTCGACACTTCCGGTTAGCTTATGGATGGAGACGTTAAAAACCGCCATTCATGTTCTTAATCGTGTGCCGAGTAAATCAGTACCTAAGACGCCGTATGAAATGTGGACAGGACGTAAGCCCTCATTAGGATATTTGCACGTGTGGGGCTGTCCAGCTGAGGCTAAAATATTCAACCCAAACATTGGTAAGTTGGACTCTAGAACTATTAGTTGTCATTTTATTGGCTATCCAGAAAAAAGTAAGGGATATCGATTCTATTGTCCAGATAGATACACTAAGTTCATAGAGACAAGGCATGCTGTCTTTTTAGAAGATGCCATGATCAGGGGGAGTATGGTAAGACGAGAGGTAGATCTTGAGGAGAAGCGGGTGTACGCACCCACTCCCATGATTCAAGAACCATATTTCTCGATACCTACTGTTGTTGAACCATCTGTGCCAGTCACTAATGATTCAACACCTGTTGTTAGTCCTTCATCGGCAACGGAAGAAGTAAGAGAGGCTCAGCCTTCCGAGGCTATTGAGCCAGTTGCCGAATATGATGAAGCGCAACAACAACCTCAACCAGAAGATGATGCGCCAATTAGAAGATCTCAACGAGTAAGAAAATCGGCCATTCCGGACGATTATGAGATCTATTTGAGTGAAGAAATTCAAATGGAGGATGATCCCACCTCGTTTGAAGATGCTATGAGAAGACCACAATCATTTGAGTGGCGTAAAGCCATGGAGGATGAAATGAGGTCCATGGATGCCAACAAGGTCTGGGATTTAGTCGAGATTCCTCGAGGAGCCAAGACAGTAGGTTGTAAGTGGGTCTACAAGATCAAACGTGACTCCAAAGGGAAAATCGAAAAATATAAGGCCAGACTTGTGGCGAAGGGATTCACTCAAAGAGAAGGCATAGATTATAATGAGACGTTCTCACCCGTCTCTACTAAGGATTCTTTTAGAGTTATTATGGCATTAGTAGCACACTATAATTTAGAATTACATCAGATGGATGTAAAAACAGCGTTTCTCAATGGGGATCTGTACGAGGACGTCTATATGACACAACCGAAAGGTTTTGTCATTAAGGGTAAGGAACACATGGGATGCCGCTTAAGGAAGTCCATCTATGGGCTCAAACAAGCCTCTCGGCAGTGGTATCTCAAGTTCGATGAGACAATTAGAAAGTTTGGGTTTAAGGAGAATGAGGAGGATAATTGCATCTATGCTAAATTTAAGAATGGGAAATTCATTTTTCTTGTTCTCTATGTGGATGACATACTACTTGCGAGTAGCGATGTCAATCTACTGTTAGAGACTAAGAGGTTTTTATCCTCCAACTTCGATATGAAGGATCTAGGTGAAGCATCCTTTGTGCTGGGGATCGAGATTCACCGAGATCGTGTTAAAGGGGTTTTAGGTTTATCTCAGAAAACATACTTAGAAGGTGTACTCAAGAAGTACGGCATGCATGGAAGTAAACCTTCACCTGCTCCAATAGTCAAGGGCGATAAGTTTGGGAACTTTCAGTGTCCCAGGAACCAATACGAGATCGATCAAATGAAATCGGTTCCATATGCTTCTGCTGTCGGAAGCCTTATGTATGCTCAAGTATGTACTCGCCCTGACTTAGCGTTCGTAACCGGGATGCTTGGCAGATATCAGGCCAATCCAGGGATTGATCACTGGAAGGCAGTTAAGAAAGCATTAAGGTATGTGCAAGGCACAAAAGGCCTCATGTTAACGTATAGTAAGTCAGACCCACTCGAGGTAGTGGGATACTCAGACTCAGATTTTGCGGGTTGTCTGGATACTAAGAAATCCACGTCAGGTTACATATTCACCCTCGCAAATGGAGCTATATCGTGGAAGAGCTCCAAACAAACCGTCACTGCATCTTCCACAATGCATGCCGAGTTTGTTGCTTGTTATGAGGCCACGGGGCAGGCATTATGGTTCAAGAAATTTCTACCCGGTCTTAGAGTGGTCGACAGCATTGAAAAACCACTTAAGTTATACTGCGACAATGAACCCGCAGTATTGTACTCTCACAACAACAAGTCGAGTGGTGCTGCCAAACACATCGACATTAAGTTTTATGTTGTGAAAGATAAAATCCAGGATCATACTATTAGTCTTGAGCATATTAGAACCAAACATATGCTTGCGGATCCGCTTACTAAAGGTCTTCCTCCCAATGTGTTCAGAGAACACGTAGCCGGCATGGGATTAAGGGAAAACCTATGATCATCTGGATGCTTAGGGGCCAAACTAAGAATAAGGTTGTTTCTAAGTGTAAGATGTATTGTGGTCATCGAGTCAGATAGTACGTAAATGGCTATTTTGATGCGATGTGCTCAGTATGTCGAACATGAAGAAATAAACAATAAGTTAAGTATTAAGGAATTAAGTAAGTTTTGATAAGGTTGATCTTTGGAGATCAAGGGGGAGAATGTTGGAATCCGTTATGATCTCCAACTCGGAAAAACGGTCCAACGACTGATCCGTTTTTTCCTCCCTTTCGCGCTCTGATCGGGGGCGTTGGCCGTTTTACTTGGCCGAGGGCCCCCTTCCTCACGCGCAATATTATAAGGGCGAGCCGGGTGGGGCACGGGAGAAAAAAAAAAAGGGTTTTCCGTGCTCCTCAAAACGTCGCCCAACAAAGATAGCCGATCCGATCTAACGGAGGCGCGGAGAGGAGGGAAGGACCCCGGCGAGATCAACTTTCGTGCAACTCCGAAGTCCACCAACCTCATCTACGTCAAGCAAAATCATGGCTACTTCATCTACATCCGAAGGTATGAAAAGACCATATCCATTCTCGTCCTTTTGTTTTGTGCAATATATAGTTTAGGATTGGTCTATTCTATTTTTGTTTCCCGTCGATCTAGAGGTTAGTCGATCCTTAGGATTCAACACGCACCAGCTGTGAGCCGGAAACGCACGGCCGGGGCCGAGCCTACGCGCGCACGTCGCCATGTCGTTCTGCCATAGCTTAGGTAGGGTTGCTCCGCAGCTGTTATATATAGCAGCTAGGTCGCCGATACGACGCACATCCTCTCTCGAACCTTACGCTCGCGGACTCGTCAGCGGGAGACCTGGCTTTTTTATTTTTTTTTCTGTTTCCAAACAAGGTTACGTCGTGATCTGGCCTGCAGCATGGCCACACGCATTTTATTTTCCTTTGCTAGGGCGCGCGATGGGCATGAACAATGTCCTCATGACTCGCGGGGGCGATCGCGGCGGTGGTACAGTACTTCGGCGGCAGCCCAATCAGACCAAGAAACAAAATCGTCCAAAAAACCTATAGCTCCCACTCCTACGCACTCTCGTGTTGTAAATTAAACCTGTTGCAGTCCGTCTAATAAGTAGAATTAGTGGTTCAGGATGTGCGTGCGTGCGTGCGCGCGCAGGTCGATTGACTCATGGACTACCTATCTACTACTGCATGTTATAGCGTGATGTTCTCTCATTGAAACTAGGCTCATTTGTCGTTTCTCACACAGGACTAATGAGTTTACAAGCTCTGAAGCATGGCATATATCTGTATTCCTCCTGCTGTTTTGTTTCCTGTCTTTGCTACAAAGAGGCCGGAAAAAACCACCAGTTCACTATATATGGTCCCCATGCAAGCATAGAACACAACGCATGTGTTCCTCTTTTTGACCAGAGATTAGTTTACTTCAAGGACCACGCATACATATGCTCGATCAGTCCAAGAACTACATTACCTGTTTTCAAGAAGCAACTAGCAAGAACAAAGTATATAATAAACCGTTGAAGTCGAGTCTCACACACCACCCGATTTAATAATATCATTCTCCGTTTGCAAAAAATATCATTCCCCCCTTTCTCACATGAATTAATGGCACGTTGAAGATTACATGTATTATCCCTAGATAATGAGACATGGTCACAGTGCATTGAGCACAATAACTTCAGAGCTATGCAAGACTTAGTTATGCTTTCATACTTTACGGCATACATTACCAATAGAACAAAAAGGAAAAAAGCAGATAACACTAATGGATATGAGGCAATTCCAAATTAGAAGGCTTACACCCATTTAATTTCACCTATACACTTGCATTATTATGAAGTTTGAGAAGCGCAGACACACACTTAAATATTATAGGGGGATTATGTACCTAATAGTTGATGGAGGTTTAACATTCCAGGTATAATCCTAGTGACTCTTGTACGTGTTACATGCTGAATCAGTTACATGCATAATTTTTTTAAATAATTTGATACAAGAAATAATTCCACCTGAAATTAAGTTGGAACAAGTAAGGTTTAATTCTGTAAACTATTTGGTAAAATAAATTAATAAATATAAACTATTAACATGGTCTGATGATGGTTATTGAGCCAATACTGATATATGGTACCTCTTCTAATTAAGAGATTGCCCGGCTCATATATATGAACAATCTGTATCATATGTTCAATGTCATATATTTCACATACATCCCTTATGCATGAAAGTTCACTATCTTTTTCCTCTCAGTCACTGATTTTTTCAAATGTTTTATAAAACTAAAAAAATTATAGACACATGAAGAATACATATGGGACAAGTGTATAAAATACTTGTGCATCATATATTTATTATTTGTACTAGATAATACCAGATTTCATCAAACATATGCAAAATGACAATCCCTTTTTGCTTCTTTTCTTCCAAGGGTATAATAGTTTAAATATTTGCATGTTAATCAATGTAGTTTTTTCTTTCTGCTATTTTACTTTACAAAATATATATGAGCTTAGGAGATGTATAATAGTAGACGGAAGTTCCCATAATAATATATTTATGGTTCTGTGATTCAGAATCGAGAAGACAGCATGTATATATATATATGCACAGTTCTGGTTGTTTTTAACTAGTAACATCGTTACAGATAGCATTGTGTATTTACCAACACATATTTTTGTGACATATCGAATTAAATCATGTACATATGGTATGGTGTAAAAAAATCTCTGACACTTGAAACAAACAATAGTGTACTAACTCCAATAATATCAGCCGCCTCCTCAATAATGAAAAAGTTGTCCAAAACAAAGACGAATAAATACAATATTTTTAGATATTTTTTTGTTCCATTTTTCATCTAGAATTTGAGTAGGCGTTCATGCCAATAAAGCCATGTTACTCTATCCATTAGCTAGTAACCTTGGCTTTGATGAAGTTATTATCTGTTTCCAGAGTCTCGAGTTCTAGAAATGGTTTTGTTGCAGAAGTAGCTAGTTAACTGACTAAATCTCTGTTACCCTTTATTTCAAACAGTTTCTAATTAATGATCGTTACGTTGATGTTTACTTATTTGATGTTATAGTGTATAATTTTATTTTTGATGTGCTCCTAGCTGATTGGTTTCTGATCGACGAATCTCAGACTAATCCATAAAATCAAATCTAACCGATCATTAATATAAATTATAACTTGTTGCCTAAATCACCCTTAACTAATTTCCGCTTAAGAAACCAGAGTTAATTCTAAGGTCATTTCTTTGTGAATTGAACTAACATACGTCTTTTGTATCTTGCTGCTCTACACTCATTGTGGTCACCATCCAATTCGATAAATGGGTCCTGCAAATGATTGCATCTGGAAATAGACAATATATGCAACCGAAACTATAAAATATTATTTACATAAAATCTGCTAATGATTATCTGTTGGACCAAAGTTGCATCTTCTGAATTTTATTAACATAAAATGAGATAGTAGACTAGTTAACTAAATAGTTTCTATACTCCCTCCGTTTCGAATTATTTGACGCTGGTTAGTTCAAAATTGAACTAGCCAACGTCAAATAATTTGAAACGGAGGGAGTACTAGCTAGACAGACAGACAGACGGCAAATTTCATGAGATTATGCAAACAACTCAAGTAACGTTGTCCCACTTAATTGAATATATTGAACTTCATGGAGAAACCTACGGACGCCCAAATTATAACGTGGATTTGTGAATCAAAGAAACACAACGCATGTTGCTAATAAATCCAAACACAAGAACATCAAATGGCAAAATATTTGCCGCTGACACTAACTTAAATCAATACGTACGCACGCATACTAGCTAACAATATTGAAGTACTCGATAAATCAGACCTGTTTTAAGTAGATGTTAACAGCTACTAGCTAGTACGGTAGAAACCATGCAAGCGCAGCTGGTACTAATACTGCATACCGTCCAGGAAATCACCATCTTCATCATATTCACCGTCATCGTCGTCGTCGCCTTCTCTCCCGTTGGTGCTCAGCATCTCACTAAACTCGTAGTAGTACTCCCCAACCACCGGCGCAGCCGCCACGAGGCGGTCCAGCTCGCAGCCGTGATGAATGAACACAGATGCACCGTCTCTGCTCGTGGCCTTTTCCACGCCATCTCCTGATCCGGCCGCCGCCATCTCTTTGACGATCCCTGTCGACATGGACGACGACATGGCGACGTCCCCGGTGCCGCTGCCGCTACCGCGATGAGAGGGCTCGGGGAGCCGGTCGATGGCTGCCTTGGACTGGTTGAGCAGCCAGTCTACCGTCTTGCTGGCCTTGTCGAAGCCGAGCCGGTCCTGCAGCGCGAAGAAGTCGCGGGCGACGTCCAGCGACAACCGCATCCGGCGGTCGCGGACGCCCTGCGCCGTCCGGATCTTGCTGTGCCTGTCCGTCCGAAACGGCCGCTTCCGCGCCCTGGCGTGACCTTGGCCGGCGCCTGCCACGCCGCTCCTTGCCCCCTGCGGCGCCGTCAAGACGGCCTCCCTCTCCGAAGCCACGCGCGGCGGCCTGATGAGCACCGCCTCGAGAGTCTCGGAGTTGATGTACTGGCCCTGGCCGGGGAAGAAGTGGTCGTAGTGCTGCTGATCCAGAGGCGCTGCCGATGGTGCCATGGGAAGGCTGACCATAGGGTTTGGGTGTTGCGCTTCTTGGGAGATGCCGAAATGGTATGTGTTAGGGTAAGGTAACATCTGTAAGCTTCGAAGAAAGAGATGACGCAGATCTAGCTAGTTCTAGTGGTACTGCCACCTCTATTTCTTGATCTCTCCAGCCAGAGAGCTGCTTCCTCTTTCTCAGTCCCTCTCACAAACGAGAGAGACAACACTGGAAATGAGTAGATCTTCAGATCAAGAGAGTGTCGATTGAGTCCATATTCATTGGTGAGCTTCTTAAAGAGGTAGTAGAAAAGGCTAGAGAGAAAGAAGTGGGGAAAAGTTGGACATGGCAGGGGGGGGGGGAGTTTGCGCACAGGAAGCAGAAAGATGGAAGTGAGTGAGTGAAGCTTGCTATGATATGTTGTATGTATCTGTTGGTTGGCTTGATCTTTTATGGCAGCGACTTTGCAGCAGGGCAGGGGGTGAGTGCTTGACCGCTTGAGCCACACCGCATGCAGAGCATGGTGAGCAGCTCGATCACGATCACTGTTGCACCACAAGTAGAGTAATTAATACACGAGCCCTCCTAGGCATGCAGCTGCTAGCTGCGTGTGCGCGGTATGGCTGCGGCTTGACGCCAGATCGACTTTGGAAGGAAATGATGAAGGTATTATTGTGGTCGATCCATGGAGAGAGGCAGCTATAGGCCGGCTACAGAGCCGCACTATATGGACACGTGGTCAGGCAGGCGTAGAAAACTTATATATCATCTGCAGTGCTGCAGTAAAAAGTATGTATTGGTACAAGTGCAATTATGTATGACTTACATACGTGTTCACTTAAGTTCTCTACCGCTTTTCTTCGTCTATTTACATACGCATATTTAGTATAGAAGAAATTTTACATATGGATTTCAATCTTTTTCCATTTTAAAATAGAGTGAGATGAATAAATTCACATACACGCAATAAAATTTAAGCACGTATTGCTATGTCTATGAGACTCAAATCTGAGTTAGCAGACTCCACCCTACAAACGTAATCAACTAAGTACAAGGGTAGATTTAAATCTTTAACTCTATATTACATTATATTCACGATATAAAATATCACAAAAAATCTTAACAATATGAATGTATTGATATTTCTTTTACCTAAAATATGCACCATCATATTATATGGAATTATTATTAGTCACATTACCAGTTTCGATTCTTTCAAATTAAGGCCTTATAAAAGGATTTCTTCTGTGCCCATTAGTTATCGTTTTGGCTCTCAGCACAGCTGGAAATAAGAAAAGGTAGAAAATATGCTATGCACACACTACTACAAAAAATATTTTTGGTGACAAGATCTCAAAACACTTCGGTGGCAGGCATCAAGCAGACCGTTCAGAAAATGTCACTAACAAAGTGAGATGGCGAGTCCCACATATAGCCCGCCTATGAAAATATTATAGTAGTGACGAGCGCTTAAGGGGCCTGTCACTGGTAATGGGGCTCATTACAGTGACAAGTCACTTAAGCGTTGGCAACTATAAATCTCTCTTTGTAGTGGTGGACTCTTAGCTGATCCAGCACTTGAAAGAGGGATGAAGGAAGAGAGAGGGGTAAAAATAGAGATATATTGAAAAACAAAAATGATAAGTAATTTAGGGAAACTATAAAAGGCTAGCTGACAAGTAAAATAGAACTGAGGGAGTAGTTGATGGATCGTGTACAGTTGTATGGTAGTACCATCTTAACTCTATGCTTGGTTCAGATTAAAAGGTGGTGGGAGAACTCATAACCTACCACTATTGGTTAGGTCAGGAAGATCAAGGACGCACAGCCTTATTTGTCTCTTCATTTTTTTTCACAAAGTACTCAAGGACATGCAAAATAACACCTGTACACCGCTGCAGAAGCTGTCATGACCGCATTAAATTAAAATTGAAGGGGACATGACGAAATTTAGCTGATGCGGCCGGTAACCATATCCTTAGAATCATCATTTGATCCAAGGAATGTACAAGTTTTACTCACATATACATGCATCACTCACAGTCCTTCTCTAACCGTGGAAATAGTTTGAGTTTGTCTGGTTAACTAACTATAAGAGAATTTTACGTGATGAGTTTATAGGTGATTATATAGTCGACACACTTTGCTAAATAAATTATACTGCAAAAAACTGTTCATCACTTGAGGAAAAATACTAATGGGTACTGAAACCGTAGACAACTTCATAGATAAAACTCTTGTAGAGGACGGAACTGTTCCCAAATTGATAAAAGAACGATGATTGAGCTAACTAGAGGCTGCTTAGCTATAAGCCTACAATACCCAGGCATACTCAGGTTTTGTACTAGCTTGCTCGTAGTTTATGCATGCATGAGCACAACCATGTGACATCTCTTGACTTCCTTCAACGATGCACTACGTACACTACATGCTGCCTGCAAATCGGCGCCGGGCCTGTTGAATGCGTCGTAGGAGAGCAGGGCGCCCGCCGGGCAGAAGGGAGCAGAGCAATCCCGGCCGGCCGGCGAGGGCGCCGCCGCCGCCGGTCCTGCATGCTAGCTGCTGCAGCGATGTAGGGGCCACCTGTTTGCGCACACGCACTACCTGTTCTCGATCAATGGGAGCGGAGGGCCGTACCCTGCCTGCCGAACTTCAGGTCTCGACATGGCCCGTACCTTCCTCTCAGTCATTTTGACGGCCGGGGCCGCCCCCGGAGAATCTCAGCCCGTGTTCATCTCTGCGCGTGCATGCAGCTCGCTCGCGACTCTCTCCCTGCGGACCTCCAGCCTTTGAATATGTTTCTTGCCCTCTCTCCATCTCTCTTTCTGCTGCTGCACCTCGTTCCTAGTGCAAGGTACGCTTGCACTTCAAATGTCCAGGTTCCAAATCCAGAATAAGTCCAGCAAGAACCTATATATATCTCGCCCTTAAACATATACTTTCTCTATTTTTTGTTAGGATAAATAATTTTAATATATTTTATACTAAAATTTTATTTTAATAACCGTAATTTAAACATAGAAGAAATAAGTAATAGGACCATGTACTTTGTGCGTGCAATAATAGTACGCATCTGTTGCATCTTGCATGTCATGTACGAACGTGTAGCATGCATGTGACTCCATGGCAAACCCGGCATGTGGCGTCCGTCTGCGAAAAGGATATGATAATGTCGAGCTGTTACTGGGATGGGGTGCCTATCTTTGGGTTGCTTGTTGTTTCATCCTTTCCGTTTCTGCATGCGGCCATTGTTGGCTTCTCCGATCCGTCTCAGGCCTGCCGCCTAAGCTAATGGCCCTGAGACTCTCTAGAGGCGCGCGCATGACGGACGAGGACAGGATGGTGCACCGGCGCCACAAAGCTTCGATACGGAAACGATAGAAAGAAAGAGGCTAACCTACGTCGAGGAACCTGCCTACTAGCCGGCCACTTGTGTCCAGATGCATGCATATTATACGTACGTACTACCACTAGTGCGGCGGCTGGCAGTGGTTTTTTTTGGGCCCGCCTCACCTAACACTGTCTACACTGGAGTACTTTAAACCATAATCTACTCTATATTCAGAGTAGAGTACTTGTTCGGCTACCCATTCTAAATAGATTATGAAAATTGATACTTTAAATTTAAAGCCTACCGTGCATAAACTAAAACACTTCAAGCATGTTACCATCTCCACCATGTCACTTGTCAAGTAACACCGTCGCTCCTCATAACCCTGCTAGTAGTTAAGACTAAAAGCAGATTCTAAACTAATAGTTGAACCAAGAATGATCATAACATCCTTTGCTAAAAAAACACAAGACAGGGTAAGTCTGTTTATGGACATGCCACCAACTAAGAATGTCGAGTTCATCATCAAACTGAGTTGTTGTGTCGCGCTGTCAAGATACGACGATAGTTCAGACAAATACCTGAGGGCATTAAAGAAGTGTGCAACATAGATGCACATTCAAATAAGAAAGAATCAGAATTACCAAATATCTGCCCCAAACAGTTTTTTTTGCCAATGCCACTTATCTGCGTTTTGCTGACCTCTGCAATCTAACAACATACAAAACTTAGATTAATACTTGTTGAATATCAGATTTAGCTCTAAGTGCACATTTATATAAAAAGTATAATTATCAGTTTCAACATAACCAGATAAAAGCTGATGAAGGAGCTTATTGAGACCTTTCATCTTAGCTCTAGGATCCAAAACACAAAGCAAAGACATAAAGCATAAGGATATTCTATCAATATTTAAGAAATTTAGACCATAGGAACAACCACATCTCTAAGCAGCCTATAATTTTCATATTTGCTCAAATGACTAGCTATCAATAGTACATGATGCAACATAAGAGGGATGGTGGAATAATAAGCACCACAGAAAAAAACAATTGTAGAATCATAGTACAGCTCAAAAGAATTCTAGATTTTTTAGCAACTTACCAATGATCGATCATCTGTCAATAGTGGTTGGCCACTATCCTAAACTTGATAATGAGTAGTAATAAATTTTCTTCTATATAAATCTAGGTGTTGGAGAATCAAAAAAGTGGAGTTCCAAGCAACACATTGTGCAATGTTAGCACCAGAACGGAAACAATAACAAGCCTACGTTTGGTGAGCAAATGCATCCGTATGCGTCGATCGCCTGGGAGTAAGCTTACAGCGACGAGGTACATTCATTGACGCATGCATGCATGTATGCATGCATGTAGCAGCGTTCGTACTGCCGACACGCGCGTGCGAGCTCCATCTCATCGATCTCTTGGTCTAGGTCGAGCTACGCACTGCCTAGCTAGGTGCGCATCGAATCATTTCGCCGCCGAATTTCACCTGACCCTTCGACCCACTGATTTTGGTAGGGTTTACAAGGACAATGATGTAAACCATGGGATCAGGACTTAGAGCAGGCCAACTGTCTCCTGCCATATATAATCACCTGCAGGGTGCAGGTCCGCTAATGATTAATTTCTGTATCTTCAATTCTGGATAGCCGTCCAAATCATCTAATGGCCACATATGAGAAAAGAATCGAGGCACTAGTGAGGTTAATTCCCTCGAAAGCCGGATTTGTTGGGGCCTAGCTAGGCTTCCCAGAGATGCAGGGGAATAGATTCTCGGACCTGGCTTATCTTCTGCAAGAGAATGGCTTTAATCAGGTAAGAGCTGAACCCAATTGGATGTATGCACCAAGGATGCAAAAGGCCGGAACTAGGTTCCATTTTCTAAAAAAAAAAGAAGCTAAACCCCAGCACAAGCTCTCAGCGAGAAAGGGACCACGTTAGCACCGGGACGTTCTGAGCATATCTGAGAAGAGTCTTTCGAAAAATAAAAAAGCAATTATGAGAAGAGACACCACCTCCTGACAGCTCACATGCGCGCTTTGTAATTGTAGTGGAAATCCTAACTACATGCGCCGCACCTGCACCGTTCTAGAAATTGCAGAGCGCGCGCACGATCTCGTCTCCTTCCTTGCTCCTGCCGCTGGCGTGTCCCATCTGACAAACTCGTGCGCTCGCCACCAGATCACCCGTACGTCGACTGTGCTGATCGTTGGATCCGCCGGCCGGCCGCGCCGTTGTGAGCAAATGGAGGCACACAGCGACGGCGCACTTCAGCTCCTCCTCGCGGCTATAGCAACGCGCTTGAACGAGAACGTATTAGTCAAGAGTTGAAAGCCTTTGGAAGAGATGGCTGAACTGGACTATTTCCTCAAAAAGCGGCATCATCAGTTTGTTTGAAAAAACAATCTTCAGAGGAATAGGTAAAATTAGGCTATCTTCAGACTAATGCTTCCCCCTATCAATGCGAAATAAGGCCAAATAAGTGTTTTCCCCTTGAAGTATATTATGTTTCTGTCAGACAAGAATGCAGATAACTCAGCTGAAGACTGCTGTCCTAGCTTGCATAAATCAGACAAAAATGAATCCTACCACGCTGGCTAAAAGAACCTTGTATGCAAGAAAACACAATATTCAGCATCAACGACCGGTTTCAATGAACTTTTTAAAACCTATAGGTGAGAGATCCTTGCATGATTCAACATGAGACTGTTAGACATTTAAATAATTTTAAAATATAAGTCATGGCAAAAGCACTAGTAAACATAAAAAATAGGAAAGGATCACACATGTAACAATATTCATGTTAAAACAGTAGATCAATCACGCCACACATATCGATATGTATTAGAGGAGATTGTCGTAGTTATTGCAGCGCTTACACGGTCAGCGATTGTGTTGGCGTGGACGGGTCAAAAAAGACAACTCGGAGATGGCGCGAGGTAGCACCGCCAGACTTAGATATAAGGCGTCCTGTGGTGAAAAATATGAGTAGTCACGCAGAGCGTTTTTTAAAAATTTTATTTATCCCCTCCGATGAAGCATGACAAAGACAAATATTTCCGGATACCTGCTCTCCCATTTGTCTGTGCATGTCAGCGCTCGAGATAGAGTAGACTATGGTAGCGGCACAAGTAACGAAAGAGGCAAAAACTAGATCACTTTGTGAGTTATGTTGTATATTTTGCATACGCCGCATAGCCATTATATATAGAGCAGATGAAGAATCCATACTGTGTACAACATGGACTCTGAGTTCACATCACATATATGAGTCAGTTACAACAGTCCACGGTCTGGGAGCAATCCGAACCGACTCCGCTGCTTGTGACACGTAAGTCTGACTCAATTTTTCGAACAACAAAAATAAAAGTTGACTCGGCTTGAGGCTCGATTCGCATGCCAGTAGCGGGGCGTGGGGTGCAAGCGAGGAAGAGGACTATTATTTAAGAGTAGAATGTCGACTCAACTCTCGACTCTCCATGTGAGATTAAAATTAGCACTCATCTATTAACATACATGAGCCTACCCCATGCCATACATGAGCACATTTGAGGTTTGTTTAGTAATTTTATTTTCCGTCTTCTTATATAAAATCGAAATTACAACAGAGACCATATATGTCTGATGATTTTCAAATATATAATCCTCAGTTAAACAAAAAGTTGACCCCATCATGTTGTGTTGCTTGCCATCACATTCTGGATATCCTCACAAAGAGGTACCAAAAGTCTATAGCAGCAACCGACACATGAAAGCAACAAGGATAAGGATGACAAAAATGGAATGACCAGACGTTGTGGATCACGCAGAGCATGAACCTAGCAACTTCTTGGCACCGTCATACAATCCTTGGATGCCCATGTGAGGCAAACACTTCAATTGAGTCCTGCAGCCATTGTAGGCCACAAGACATTGCTGAATCATAGCAATGTGACAAAGAAAAGAAAGGTTGCGGCCACAAATGTTGACTTCAGAGCCAATTCTCGTACTGCACAGTGAGATTCCGGAATGGTGGACAACGGCGCATGATTGAGGGAGACAAGCGCAAAAACAGATGCTCATGCTCTCATTATTTGACATGACCAGGAGAAAGCTAAATGTTCTTAAACCTCAGAGACAAAACTGATAAGCGGACATACATCATTGTCTCATCTGTATATATTCATGTGCACATTCACATGTTGATGAAACTCTCCACACGGTACTATTGTGGTGCCAATTGATGTACTCACCAAACTAGCACAGACTAAGATTTTTCCTATTTGCGTAACCCCGAAGAACACGCCTAACAACCTGAAGTTCATCTTGCCGTCCTTGCCATAGGGTTCGCAGTCCAATGTTAAGCAGCCTCAATTGGAATTTAATCAAAACTGGTAAGATGTCATACATGACCAACCAAAATGACAGCCTTTTAACACAAAGCTCAGTAAGTTGAGAGTTATTCATGAAGGTCATATACATGATTGAGAATCAAACAACCATACACGTTGCCACTTCTGAGTCATATCATCACAGAGGGCCAGAGGGGTGTACGGTGTCACTTTTCATTTCTGGTACCCAATCTGAAAATAAGAGACCTATTCTCACTTTCTTTTGATTCCATACCAATAGTTTCACAACCTTACTTCTGTTAAGAATCACTGCAGTTATGTTTACCGACACTGGAAGTGCCATAGAACTATTATCAACATGTAAACTTCTAAACGCATCACATAACGGGTTCACTGACATTACTGCATCATGAACAGATAACCTGCTGTCAATGGTCAATCTACAAATTGGGCATTTGTTAAAGCAGGTGCCACAAGAACAATTAAATGAATTACCTTAAACTTTTGTGGATATAAAGACAATACAAACATATAGAGAATGTATTAACATATCAGTACGACCATTCAAACTTACTTGCAGAGAACGTGATGGTGGCAGGGAAGCAGAACAATGCATGTCTTTTTCAAAGCAAATTTGACACAAGATCCATCCTGTATTGATGCGAAGTTTTTTTGGAGTATTGATTCAGGGAAATGTCCTCAGAAATTAACAAGAAAACTATGGTGTATTTATACTTTAGTGATAATAGCTGAACAACCTCGATCTCTTATCTACATAACAAATGGTTCATTTGTCTGCATAAACTGAAAATTCTGGAATAAAATTAATGCCAGTAATGGTACATAGCAGACTCCAAAATTGGAGGTCCATATGGAGATAGCCATTTTGGTGTTCTGTAAGTCTATACATTGAAATTGTGAAAGCTGTTGTCTGATAGAAATGCGGAGAACGAGTACATTTTTAGATTATCACATTGCTGTTGGCTATGATTTACCGTTTCAGTTTGCTCTTCCAAGGCTCATTGAAGTCTCGGTACCTGGACAAACAAATGATTTATTAACATCATGCTAATAACATGGAAGTTATTCCAATGCAAATGACAAAATACCCCTCTGACAAGATCTCTCTTTGACATCTCTTTTACCACCTCTGGTGGATAGCTGCAAAAGGTACTGTAGCAGCAAATAAAGAACAAGACAACAGTCAATGAAAGTATTCAGCTATCTAAAAGCATCCATAATGCTTCTAAAGTCCACCCTTTTTGATGTTAGTATCTGAATTATTACTCTCATGGAGAGATGACACTAGGAGTTGAAAAATTTTTCTTGGTTCATTCCACACACAAATGCCATGCCCAATCTAGAGGTTGGGGTACATATTTATAGCTAAGGCACCCAAGCATATACCTAGATGCTAGTCTAAGATACCAAGATACTGTCCTAACAAAGAACTAATATGTTGTCCTAACAAAGGACTAATATGCTATCCTCTTGATCTAAGATGTTGTCCTAACTAGGGGCCACAAAGACCAAGAGTACAAGACTTATTCCATCATTCTTCCCCTAAGTCTTGTGCGTCGTCTTGTGGGGGAGTTGGACCATCCCGATCCTGGAGCAAAGCTCAAGGAACTTGATCCCCCCAAGGGGCTTGGTGAGCAGGTCTGCAAGCTGGTCCTTGGTGTTAATGTAGCATTGCCTTGATGCTCCCTTCCTCCAAGCAGCCTCGGAGAAAGTGATACCTCACCCGGATGTGCTTGCCGTTCATGAAAGACAGGGTTCTTTGCTAGAGCCAGAGCGGACTTGTTGTCCACTCTGAGTTCCACCGCTCCGGTGTCTTTGCCGAGGAGATCACCAAGCAGTTGAACTAGCCAGAGCGCCTGAGTCGAAGCGGTAGAGGCCGCTATGTACTCGGCCTCGCAGCTGGATAAGGCCACCACCTGCTGCTTGACCGACTGCCAGCTAACAAGGCACTTGCCAAGGAAGAAGAGAATCCCACTCGTGCTCTTGCTAGTGTCGATGTCGCCAGCGTGGTTGCTGTCGCTGTACCCGACAAGGTGTGCCTCCCCAGGGTACCTCGAATAGTAGAGGTCGTGGTCGAGAGTCCCCGCAACGTAGCGGATGATCCTCTTCACAGCCTGCTGGTGCTCCGTCATCGGTCGCTGCATGAACCGACTGAAGTAGCCGACAGAGAATGCCAAGTCCGGCCGTGTGAGGGCGAGGTAGCGAAGGCTCCCGTCGAAGTGTTCGCTACGACACTTCCCCCGGTCTGCTCGAAAGCAGCCCGCGAAGGTTCTTTTTTTCTTCGGTGGGGCTAGAGGATCACGAAGGTCTGAGCGCAATGGCGAGAGAGAGAGAGAGAGAGAGACATGAAGATTTACGTGGTTCGGGCCGCTGGAGCGTAAAACCCTACGTCCACGGGAGTGCTTGATGTATTGCTTGCTCGCGTATGAGGGTGAGTTGGCTGGGTCACAAACGCTTTGCCCGGAGGCTGCCCCGGTCCTTTTATAGCCCAAGGCCGAGGCAATTACAAGGTGGCCCGGGGCCCGACATGTGGCCCCGCGACTATCTGTCTCCTATACATAAACTATGGGTATTTACAGATACATGCATTGTCACTGTCGGTGGAGTTAAGGCGCACCGCCTGACACATGTGGCTCCTCTCACCGGATGGTCGGTGATGATGAAGTCCCCGTATTGTCGCCGCGTCCTCTTGCACTACAAGGCGGCTCAACGCCGTTGTGAGGCACCGTTGCGCCATCACGCCTCGCCGCCCTGTCTTTCACCATAATGGCGAATAGATAGAGGACGGAGGCGTGCGTTATGCGCCATGCTTCTGGGGAAGGCGCGCGCCTTCAATGCTCGGCCTGGCAGCGCTCCTTCCTCTTTACTCCTTGGCCATCTGCCCGCTGCTCATTGGAGTGACGTTCGGGCGGATGGCCCCCGAGACACGCGTCTCCACCGGAGCCGTCTTGAGGAGTAGTGGGCGGTCCGGAGTTGTTGGGCACGTGGCAGCACCGGAGCCCTCCCACGCTGGAGGTCGGATCCGGAGCTGCAGGACACGTGGCACATCTAGAGCCTCCCCTAGGGGGAAGGTACACCCGGTGTCGCTGCCCACGTGGAAGCACCGGAGGCCTCCATGCTGGAGGTCGGATCCGGAGCCGTAGGATGCGTGGCACCTCCGGAGCCCTCTTTGGCTGGGGGGTGTGGCGCGGAGGTTCCGGACACGTGGTAGTGCCGGAGCCCTTCTTGGTGGAGGATGGGGTCCGACACTACTGGACAGGTATCGGCTCCTGAGCCACCCTCAGTCGGTAGTCAGGCTCAGGGCCTGAAGACACGTTGCAACCCTAGGACAGCCCATGGGTGTGAAATCCCAAAATTCTAGCAAATGGAGCTGCAATTCACACCGAGAAATGGGAGGGAATTCAAACTTTTGAATATAAAGGTGTGAGTTCCAAGTCTAAACTAAACTTGCAAAAATTCCCGAACACAAAGGTCTAAATCCACAATTTGGTTCTTCACACATCCAATAATAGCCCGACAAATTTTCAGATCATTTCGAAAGGATTTTCTAATTGTTGGAATTAAAACGGGAGACAATTCGAATTTAAACTTCAGTTTCAAATATCAACTTCACCGAAATCCAAATTTGAGTGCACCATTGTGTTCTTCACATGTCTTTTGGCCTATCCTCCATGTTTGATCAAATTTGGAGCTCATTTGCTATTTTAAACGGAATTGGGGGATAAGGGGGAGAAGTGGACCCCACATGTCATACACAGGAGGATGCTACCGACCCTGTTTCACCGGGAGCGCGCCACCTCCTGCTCGCCGGCGCGAACCGACTCCCGCACAGTGCCACCTCCTACTCTGTGGCTGAGAACGCTGAGTGAAGTGATCAGCACGCCCCTGCCCACATGAACCGGTTCTCCTCCCTCGCTCTCTACAGTTCCCCTCGCACAACCCAAAGAAAACGCACATGCTCCCGACGTTCTCGGTTCCCCGGTGTCCGAGCCCTACACAACTCCTCGTGGCTGATGATATACACGAAAAAGGTCCACCCTAAGGTGCTAAACACAACCATGCCAACCTTCCCTTCTCTCTTGCACGACCGGTGGATAATTTCCCCGTTGAGTGCTTCGGTGTTCATAGGACCGAGCTGCACAAACCTTCAACATTCATAGTAATCAATCCACCATCACTTAGGCCGAGCTACAAACATGATCTAGACCCTCCCACACTCCTCTAGAATCAAAAAGCATCGAAAATCATCAAGTGTAGGCGTTGTTCATCGAAAAATCCGAGCCACCGCCGGTTTTGGACCTAGGTCGCCGATGAACTCATGTTTGCAGCCACTTTTGAGATGATTTGAGCTCATGATGGCAATGAGGGTTCTACCACGGTGCTCTAGGAATAAAAAACGAAGCAATTGAGCCCTCCTAGCGCGAGTTCGACGCCGCCGAAGTGGTGCGGCTGCCGCCGCTCGTCGCCGACACATTTCCGGTGGTCGGGGGCCTCGACCGAGCCCGGGGATGACTTCCCCGTGTCCTTAAAGTGAGTGGCGGCGAGTTTGGGGCCAAGGGAAGGCTGGGAAGACAGTTTCCGCAGATCTCGCCGGAGAGCGCCGCCACCCGAGAGCTGCCGCGCGTGAGGAAGAAGAAGCCCGCGCGTGAGAGTTTAAACTTTTTCCTCATTTTCAGTTTTCAGTTCAACTTCAATTGCTCATAACTTTTAGTAGGAAACTCCAAAAATTGTCAAATAAATTCCATTGGATTCCGCTCACTGGGTACTATCCAGGGGTGCATCCCAGTTTTTATGAAAATCCCTGGATTTGGTTAATTAATTCATATAAGTAAAATATTGTAGGATTTATTCCAGAAGTACTATGTATTGGAAAATTCCCAAATTTGGACAGGACATTATTCCAAAAATACTTGAACTCCAGTAATAATTTCGGAGGAATTGGACCTCATTCCTTAGCCAAATGATGATTCAATCTTGTATGTCTCTTAAAAGTAGAAAAAATAACAGAAACAATTTTCCAGCTTTTAGCCCAGTCTTGTAAATTCCATATCTCTATGTAGGAAGCTCCAAAGATGATGAAACCAAGTCATATGGACTCATAAGACTCCCAAGTTTCTGAAAAGCGAAATTTGGAGCATGTCAAGACCCTAGAATTGCCATAGGGATTCAGAGAAGCCAAATAGCTAAGAAAATTCCTTAGGCCACATCTTACATCAACTTTGTCTAAAATTTTGCAAGCCATACCTATGTATGATATATGGACCACTGTAAAAATTTCAGATCAACTTGAGATCATATTCTCAAATTTTCTGCTAATCCTTTCTAGCTTCATACTTATGTCCAATATATAACTCCTTTGAACTTTATTCCGAAACCATCCACTGATCAAAATGATTCTTTCTCTGTTTCAGCACATAGACAAACCCAACTCTCAAGTCTTAGTTGGTATAAACTATTTTTAAGTCATAAAACACTTTTGTTTTATAATGTCTTTACTTACAATATAAAACTGTGCTTTTTCATATCGGTAGGAAACACGACGAAGGAGTTCGACGAAGAACTCGCCTCGAAGCAGCAATTTGAAGATTAACTCGTCACCAAGCTACTGACTTAAAAGTAGAACTAAACCTTCAACAACATAAGGCAAACCCCAGTTTGCATTTAACAGCTTTTAGTTATATTTTACTTTGTATCACTTTCATTGGTCTAGTTTATATTGTGCATTAGGTCAAGGGTGATTGATACTCCAAGTGCAGGACCCACAAACCCTTGGAGTTAAAGGGTAGAACAGGTTAACTTCGTGTAGTTTTGGCTAGGCTTAAGTTGTATAGGATCCGGTACAAGTCGGGTAGTTGGAAGCTACTCGCGAGGTTAGGAAATTGGTTCAACATGGTATGATTCTAGAGAATGAAATTCCTGAAATGGAAAATGAGACCGAGCAGAGAGTAGGAGCAGCAAGACATTGGGCCTGTGTTGCCATAGCTCTGTTTGTGTCGGTTAAGGACCGATGCATATGCCGCCCTATTGAGCAAGTTTGAACAGTACCGGATGCATACTGGAATTATGGGGTCCAGGAAACCGATGTAACTCCGGTACTCTCGTGTCGAAACTTATACCGCCGTCCTATGGGGGTTGGTGTCGGAGGTGTAAACCCACTAGCAGAGCAACTTCGACGTGTTCTAGGTAGTGGCCTTTCTGATGGGTCAGTAGAAGTTGTTCAGCATTGGAGTGACAGGTGAAAGGTTGCTGCATACATCGTAAGAAAGAGCTCTTGTGTGAATCTTTCGAGGCGGGTGTATGTGTCGTGTGTTTCGGGTGTGTCCTGATTCGAATCACCGTCCCTCGCGGTTATATGAGTACCACTTGTTCTCTGAGTTGTGACGTAGTAATTACTTCCAGATGAAGTGAGATGAATCATTGCTGTTGTGAAGTTCTTAAGCTCATTGTATTGCCAACCATGTATGCTATAGTTGTAGAGCTCACTAAGTTTATATTCCACTTTGGGCATAACCACATCGGAGGAAAGCATTTCTTGTTTGATTGTGGACTTTCGATGTGAGGACTCTCTAAGGCATATTAATCTACTGCTATCAAACTGAAAGTAAGTATTAACATGTAGGCGTATCTTTATCGCAACATAATTGTCCTATATTATAAATCCCTGCATGTAGAGTTTCATGTTAGGAGTGTTGGTTAAGTCTTGCTGAGCCATCGTGCTCACGGTTGCATTATTAGTGTTCTGCATGTTATATAAAATTTGCTATGAAGATGGTTGTTCAGTAAGCCATCGGAGACTCACCAGAAACCCTGCCGCTGCACTCATCTTTGTTGAAGCTAGTAAGAAGCATCCGCGATCTGGACGTCTTCTCTTTTGCTTAGTTAGAACCGAGAGTTCATGTGTATGTATGTCCCGCTGCATGTACCTTCGTGGTACATTATGTTGTAAATGACTCTATATATAGAATTATAACTTTGTATGTTTATGGTTTCTTTTCGTGTATGCTGTTGGGTGCCGCATCGCACGGCACCGGGCCCAGAGCGCGTGGCTTACGCTGGGGCCCGCCTAAGCTGGGAAGGCGGGGCCTAGGTGCTTTTTACGCACTACACGGGGGCACCCGGTTCACAGGGTACGGACAGTGGCCCCCGGGCCCATCTCGAGAGAGGTATTGAGCCCGTAGGTGGGGCCCCTATCTCTCCCGCGTCATGGGTTTGGTCTTGCAATTCCTGGGAATCAAAACGGTAGGAAATTTTTGCGTAGTGGGTGAACGGCCATCCCTGGGAGATGAAAAGGTTGTTCGTCCTTGGCGTGGTGGGCGCACTGAGTCAAAGTGGCAGCGCATCGTCGTGCTCACTCTGACTTGACTGGTCATGGCGTGGCAGCCGAGGGGTTGCCTCAGGACTATTACCGCGACCGCCCGTGACTGTAGGGGCACTGCGCTGCTTTCCTCGGAAGTCGCCGGACGTTCCCGAGTATACTCGCCTGTCCCATTAGTGCCTGACTAGTGGTCCTAGGCCCTACCTGTCATTGGCGCGTGCTAGGGCGACGCGCTCGAGGGGTCTCCTCGACCTATTTTCTTGTGGCGGGCGATGAGCCAGTCGCATCGCTTCCCTCGGGAACCGCCGAACATTCCTGAAGGGTTATCCTCCCGATCTCCAGTGGCTGGCGGGTGGACCTGAGTTCAGCTCATTACTGGGGGAGGTGAATAGCCCACGGTGCGCAACGGTGGTAACCCAATCGCCGTGCCTGTTGTGCTGCCTGAGGCCGCAGACGGGTATAAAAGGAGGTCTCACAATTGTAGAATGGCACTCCTCCTCACCATGTGGACTTCGTTCTCCTCTTGTGCGCTGGAAGCTTCTGCTTCCAAATGCTCTCGCCCACCAGATGCCTTCTCACCGGTGATCGTCTTCGTCTATTTCTGCGAGATGGTCGTATGTGTGCGACCTTCGGTGAGGTTCTCTAGTACATCCCTCTCCCTGACGGGCCCGGGTAGAGGCACAAGCCATCCTGATGGCATGTCGATGGTCGGGGAGGTCATCGGGGACAGAGTCTTCGACCCGAAGTGAGCCTCGACACCAGTGCCGGGTGGAGCACGTCCTCTAGGCGCTTTGCCGAAGAGGGCTGTCTGCCGGTACCGGAGGAAGGCTAAGTACAGAGTGATCAAGCCTTCCTCCTGGTACTAATGTAGACAACAAAATCTATCCTAGACGGTGATTTTGCCCACCCTGTACTGGATGTTACTATTACCGTGGTCCAGCATGCATCGCCTGATACAACACATAGATGTCATCATTGTCTCAGTCCAACATGCACTGCTGCCGACCTCGGTCTAATAGCTGGTGGCCGTCTTACTGCACAGAGATTGGCTCGGGGGACAACCAAGCAGTCTACGGAGCAGAAGACTACTTAGCTTGAGTTCCTTAGTTGTCTTCTATCCTCTCTTGTGTGTCAAGACCCCAATGTTAATGAAAATAGCATGCATCGCCTGATACAACACATAGATGTCATCATTGTCTCAGTCCAACATGCACTGCTGCCGACCTCGGTCTAATAGCTGGTGGCCGTCTTACTGCACAGAGATTGGCTCGGGGGACAACCAAGCAGTCTACGGAGCAGAAGACTACTTAGCTTGAGTTCCTTAGTTGTCTTCTATCCTCTCTTGTGTGTCAAGACCCCAATGTTAATGAAAATATGTCTGCTCTAAGTCTTTCATTGTCTTGTCTTGTATTTCTGTATTGATGAATGAAAAAGTGGTTCTGTTGATCTTCCTTCTATCAATCACTTGGTGATGGGTCCAGTAGTCAGAACCATTTTCAGCTTCTGTGAGGCCCCTTGACCCTCGATGCCGCAAAGATCAAAGGGTCCCCTAACTTGCCAAAGCAGTTGACGTTTCCTTGTTGCTTGCCGTAGATATGTACCCGCTTCCTTTTGCGTGTTGTCGGGGTCCGAGCGACTTGCTTAGTTTGACCAGTCGCGATGTCCCCCGAGCAAACGAGTGCCAACGTAAGATAAACTCCGGAGCCTTCGGGAGGCGTCAGCCTTTGGGGGTTCAAGAGTGGCTCTCTTGGGAGAGTTGGAATTACGACCCCATCGACCTGCACGGACACTAAGAGCAAAGGATAATCCATGCCGTGTTGTTGTATTTTCTCTACTCGATGGCCCCATTATGGGTTATGGTCATCTGCTAAGCTACAGGCTCTGGTCAACTCAGTGTATTGACGTCCGGAGCCCGGTTACCATCCTTCCCGGGACGGTGTGCCGTCCAGGCCCCCGCACTCAGGGTGTTGCACCAACAGAGGCAGTACGCACCTTCTTAGGATGCAAGACCAGTCTAAGTAGGCTACATACCCTAGGCCTCCTGCTGACCAGACACTCTGAAGAGGGGAGGCGCCCCTCCGGCGTTACCGGACCCGAGCTAGAAGGTAGCTAGGGGTCCGGAGGTAATACAGGTGCCTCAGGCATTTCCGCCTTGTAGCAGGCCTAGCCAAAAGCGAGACAGATAAACACAATTATGTACACGTCGAGGGGTACATAAAAATATACACAAGCTTGAAGGGGAAGTTGTATTGGTAAGGGAGCGCAAGGGTCCAGAATGACTTAGCTGGCGCGGGCAGTACTTTGCTAATTTCCCAAGCTTGCTCCTCCTGTCCCTTAGTGAAATTGCCTAGAGGGGGGCTGAATAGGCTAAAATACGTGAAATGACTTAATTAAACGAGATTAGAACTCAGGAGCCGGACTAGTCTGGCTTAGGGGTGGACTAGTCCGATCAACCTGCTGGAAAGGCCTAAAAGGCCGGACTAGTCTGCCTTGGAGGCGGACTAGTCTAGTCAAACTGCCGGAAAGATTTAAAACTTGTTTTTTAAGGGTTTTTCTCCAAATTTTAGTTTAACAAGATGTGGATGAGACAACTAGCACTTCTATACGACAAGTGTGACAGAATATTGAAATGAATTGCAAGAGTGTGACGATGTATAGTGAAATAATTAAAACAAACTCTAAGCAATCTTGATCTTCAAAGAAATGTAAATGCAAGAGAGACACTGAGGATTTTTTCCCGAGGTTCGATTCCACTCAGGAATCTACATCCCCGTTGAGGAGTCCACAAAGGACCGGGTCTAACAACCCTTTCCTCACCAAGTCACCACTAAGGCCGACCCGGTTCTTCACTATCTCAAGAGTGAACTTACAAAGTTTTGGGGCTGCTCACAATCTGAGGCTCCCACTTGATCACTTCCACAAACTTCACAGATCTCACAAGCCACAGATCACACCAAGTGCACGAGATCACTCCAAGAGCCTAAACGCGAAGTTCTTCCTTCTCTTCTTCTCACATACCCAAATTCACTTAAGAATTGGCTCTAGAGGGTGAGTAGGCAAGAGAGAAGGATTAGGGGGGCTCTTGGATCGCTGTGGCGGCACTAGGGTTCCAGATATTTTAAATGATGTCGGGGCATCTCCTTTTATAGAAGTCCCGAAGCCAACCGTTGCCACCTACCGAAAGTCCGGACTAGTCCGCCTCACACCGGACTAGTCCGATCTCAAACAGGAACTATTTGTCCGGGTGAGAATGGACAAGTATGGAGGACCCGGACTAGTCCGACCACTAAGGCGGACAAGTCCGGTCCACCAAGACTTAGCCATGGGAGCTCTCATCTCACACCCATAGGGACTAGTCCGCCTTAGAACGGACTAGCCCGAACTCACACAGGAACTCTTAGTCCGTGTGAAAACAGACAAGTCTGGCTAGCCCGGACTAGTCCGGCCACTCAGGCGGATAAGTCCGGTCTACCAGGACTTAGCTCCAAAAACACTCTCACCTAGAGAGAAACGGACTAGTCCATCCAAAACGGATAGGTCCGATCTCAGTCAGGAACTCTTAGTCCGCCCTAAAACGGACTAAGCCATAGGACTTCCGGACTAGTCCGGTCTCTTCCCCCGGACAAGTCCGGCCTGCCCAACTTTACCTCTCTACCTCTCTCCACTAAGGATTTGACACTTCTAACGCTTTGAGCTCTCTTCTATGATCTCAATGCACTTGACACACACACTCTTTCTTTTACACGGCTAGCCTACTAAAGACTCAAGTGAAACCCTAATTTCTACTCTTCGAGTCTTCGACGCCGTTCTTCATCTTTTTCCTTTTTTTGAGAGTTTAGGTGCCCGCCTTGGAAATGTCCAGTGCTTATAATCATCTCAGCTCATTAGTCTCTTAATTTGTCGTCATCAATCATTCAAAACCCACGGGGATGCCTAGATACACTTACACTTAGCGGCGTAAGTACCCAGGGCACCCAGGCAGTGTGGCTATCACTCCTTCTGGGCCCCAGGAAAGTGAGGACCCTGGTGGAGTTCGGCCCTTGTCTTCAGGTTGTCGTAGCCAACTCTGTGAGTCTTCTGCTCATTGTTGGAGCGGTCCGATGCCCAACCCTCGTGATTTACCGGGATGGCCCCCTGGTAGGTGTGGTCACTTGGTGGGGGGGGGGGGGGGCGCACCTACCAAGGAGAGTGGATGATGTAGGGTGTTAGCATCGGGCCTTCCGGTGGGTTCGAGTCACCACGTACCTATTGAGACGGTCCGGGACTGGACGACACGGTAGTCCAGGATGCGGTTGATGCTTTGTCCAGGGGCATGTGCCTCCTGGCTCCCCGACACTGCTAAGCTACAGTGCCTGGATGCCCAACCATCATGTCTCTAACGGTCATGAGGGTAGGGTCATTTGCAGTGTCTGCGCCGGTTGTGGACCTACTTGGCATGGAACTGATATGCCTCGCCTCTCTTGACCGGCTCAATGGCATCCAGGGGGGCTATCGGCCAGTAAAAGCCATGCCGGAAGGCTTTACCGGCCAGCGTGTGGAACACAGCGGTTGCCACACTCGCCCTCCTCTCGGGTAATACACCACAATAGATCACTGTCAGCGCCACATTGGTAGAGATCTCCGTCTACCAGTATGTATCTTCTAGCCATACAAACGATCGGTTCAACGGATACACATTCATTAGGATATTGTATTTCAAGCAGGTCCGGACCTCCATGATCCCTGCATCAGACCTACCTGAGCTTTTTGGATCTTGGGCGCCGGGTTACACGAAGCCCTCAGTGACGCATACGATCCTTGGTGAGCGCCATGGTTGCAGGGCCGCCGGGACTGCCAGCTTCGAGGTATTGGGCTCGCCCCCTTTCGCCTGGTTCGGCAGGCCAGGCTATAGGACGTAGTAGCTTCCTTTCAAAGGTGCCTTCAGGGACCGGAGTCCATGCAAAGGCTTTTATTGAAAGGTTGTCTGCCACCGTGTTGTTAGCGCCGGGGATATGGCGCTACTCCAAAGCATGAAATCCCTTTTCCACCTCTTGAACGAGGATAAGGTAGGCGGCTGGCTGTGGATCAGTATAGGAATACTCTCGCTCGCCTATTTGATGGCGAGTTGGGAGCCTACTTTTAGCTAGCTTCTTCCGTATTCCTGGATAAAGGGCAGTACTTAAGCCAAATATAAGGGCTTCATACTTTGCCATGCTATTAGTAGTTTTGGAGTCAAGATGCACCATGTACTTGAACTACTCTCCTAACTGCGAGGTGAGCAGGACCACCGCTTTGGCACCTCGCTCGCGCAAGGGCTGTCGCAGCAGAGTGTCTAGTGGGGTCCAGTGAAAACCAGGGCTCTGGTTCCGAGCCACCGTCGTCTTGACCCCCCTAGACGATATAGAGACGAAATCAATTCCACCCCAAATGTGTAGGTCTCGCGTATAGGACTAGCGTGTAGGACGGCTCTGAACATGCCATTTATAACTGCTATGCATGATCCAACATAGACTGTAATGGAGCACACAGGATAGGATTCATTTTTCCTTATTTCTGGCTTCCTTCGGGCAATAGGAGGCAACAGGTCGTGCAAGAAGGCAGCGATTTGCCCTGGATACCGAGAGTGTCTGGAACCTTCCGGGACTTTAGTTGTTCTAAGCTCTGTCCCCAGTCCCTACGTTACCCTTACAAGAAAGAGAAAAAGAAAAAATATTCTACCACTACTTGGGAGTAGACTTACAGAGGTGTCCTATGGTCTGTGGTCTAGGTAGAGGTTCCCATCCCTTATAGCAAGGCGGACGCACCTGGGAGACATGCTTGTACTGGCTGGGGGATAGACTTGTGACTCCTCGAGAAAACTCTGTCGAGGCACCTGCTTGAGGAGGGCCCGAGCCATCCCCACAACTGTCTGGTTGCGTCGCTCGACGACGCCGTTTTTCTGTGGCTGTACGGCGCGGGGTAGTGGCGCTGAACACCCTCATCCGTGTAGTATGATGCGAACTCAGCCTCCGTGAATTCGCCGCCGTTGTCGGTGCGCAGCACGCGCAGCTTGCGGCTGCACTCCGCCTCCACAGTGGCCTACGCGCGCCTGATGGCGTTCACAGCCTCTCCCTAGCTATCGAGGACCATCATCCACATGTAGCGGGAGAGGTCATCGACAAGCAGAAGCAAGTAACGTCCTCCTGGTTTAGCCGGTGTCACCGGGCCACATAAGTCCCCGTGCACGAGCTCGAGCCGCTCCTTGGATCGGAAGCTCGAGTGCTGGGGAAAGGGGAGCCGCCTCTACTTTGTCAATACGCAGGCGTCACAGAACTGCTCCACATGGTCAAGACACGGCAGGCCCTGTACCATCTCCTTGGCACTAAGCCGCTTCAGGGCCTCGAAGTGGAGGTGCCCAAAGCACTCGTGCCACTGCCACGCCTCGTCATCCCGACGAGTAGCAAGGTAGAGGGGTTGTGCTACCTGCACGTTAAGGACGTAGAGTCGATTGGTGCCTCTGGTTACCTTGGCAAGAAGGTGACGATGGCGATCCCAAATCCTCATGACTCCGTCCTTGATCTCCAAGCGTGAACCGTTATCATCCAGCTGTCCCAAGCCGATGATAGAGTTCCTCAACGCGGGGATGTAGTGGACTCCGATGAGCAACCTATGCTCACCAGACTCGGCGGTGAGGATGACGGAGCCGACGCCCTTTATCTCCACACCGGAGGCGTCCCCAAACTTGACGGAGCCTCGAACATTGGGATCAAGCTCACTGAAGAACTCCCGTCGACCGGTCATGTGATGGGTGGCACCGGTGTCGAGGCACCACCCGTCAATCTTGTCGTTGCTCGAGCCGTCACCGAGGAAGGCGTGTGCTCTCGGCTCATCGAGGTGGAGGAGAGCCGCTGCCGCCGATGCCACTGGAGGTGGCTCGATGCTTGCGTGCGCCAGGAGAAGAGTCGACTCCTCCTCATCCACCTGTGCAACGTGGGCCTGGCCGCGTTGTGGCTGCCGACACTCCCTGGCCCAATGACTAAGCTTGCCACAGTTGTGGCAGGTGTCGTCTCGTGCTGGCTTCCGGTAGCCGGCGGCACCGCCCTGGGCCCGTGGGCGCCACCCTCGGCACGTCTCCGCGCCCCTTGCTTGGCTTGCCGCGCTTGCGGCCGCCTTTCGAGGAGGAGGGCTCCCCCTTCTTCCCGTCACCTTGGTAGGCCTCCCACTGCTCCCGAGTGAGATGTAGCTTCCCGCCGATGGTGATAGGCCCCGAGAGAGGCTGAGGTTCGTCGCTGTCGACGACCTTAAGGCGGCCTATGGCCTTTTCCATCGACATCGTGGAGGGGTCCAGCAGAGATTCGATCGAGCGAGCGATCTTCTTGTACTTCTCGGGGATGCAACGAAAGAGCTTTTCGACGGCTCTATCTTCGTTGTAGGTGTCTTCGCTGAACTGCACCATCTTCTGCAGTAGTGTGTTGAGACGGAGAGCAAAGTCATCAATATCCTCATGTGGTTTGAAGGCCAGGTTCTCCCACTCCTTGCGGAGTGCCTGAAGTGTGGTCTTGCGGGCGCAATCGCTGCCAATGCGTACCGCAGCGATGGCGTCCCATACCTCCTTGGCAGTCCGCTTCTTGGAAAGCGAGAACTGCATCTCGGGCGATACTGCAACAAAGAGAGCATCCAACGCCTGTCGATCCTCTAGTAGTCGACGTCGCCGTACTGAACTGCTTCCCACATGTGCCACACTTAGAGCCGCATCCTCATCACCGCGGCCCACTCGACGTAATTGGTCTTGGTGAGGGTAGGCCACCCACCGCCGGGACCAACGTCCCTAACAATGGCCTGGATCCCGTGGTGACCATGGTACCTGTTCAGGGAGGGAGAGTCGCGCCGCCTGTAAATGCCGCGATCTCCGTCGATCCAATCACCCCTGCCGGGAGCGTCAACGGCGTGTCCGCGCCCATCTGGGCTGCAGCCGCCACGCCCATGGGGGTGTGCGGCTGCCCACTGTGGCGTCTGTGGTCGTGCTACCTCCCTCGCCAGCCTGAGGTCTTCGTTGGTGCCGCCGTCGGTTGAAACAGAGCCTCTGTCGCTACCACCACGCAGAGCCTCATGCTCTGCTGCAGCCGCACGTGCTGCATCTGCAACCGCCGCTGCTTCTACTTCCGCCCTCGCCGCTGCCATTTCCGCTGCCGCCAGCCTCTCCACCCTCGCCATCGTCACTGCAGCCGCTGCTCGCTCACATTCTTTTGCCGCGGCGACCTCGGCCTCCTGCCGATGTCGCGCGCTCAAAGCAACCGAGCGCTGAGACTGTCCTTCAGACATGGCGCGCTAGTGGAGTGTTGTCTGGGAAGAGGCTGCCTCAGACAAGCTGTTGCTCGTCTGTGCAGAAGAGGAGGGTTGAGCTGAAACAACCGGTGTTTGTTCTTGCTGCCGGCTGAGGACGAAGAGAGGCATGGGAAGGAGATGAGCAGGAGATGTCTAGGGTACATGATAGAACGACTCTGATACCACTTGTTAGTATCTGAATTATTACTCTCATGGAGAGGATGGCACTAGGAGTTGGGAAATTTTTCTTGGCTCATTCCACACACAATGCCATGTCCAACCTAGGGGTTGATGTTACATATTTATAGCTGAGGCAGCCAAGCATATACCTAGATGCTAGTCTAAGATGCCAAGATGTTGTCCTACCAAAGGACTAATATGCTGTCCTAACAAAAGACTAATATGTTGTCCTAACAAAGGACTAATATGCTGTCCTCTTGGTCTAAGATGCTGTCCAACAAGGACTAAGATGCTGTCCTAACTAGGGGCCACAAAGACCAAGAGTACGAGACTTATTCCATCATTTGATGTATATTGACTGGTGAATTCATAAGGGTAACTATTAAGCTGCAATAGTTCAAGAAATTACTTTTAGAAATATTTTCGGCTGTGTTCCATATCTTAGATCATCCACCATATATAGAATCTTCTTTATTTGATTTATCATTTTTATGTGCTCAAAATGATATGTGTTCTTTTAAACATTGATATCTTTTTTTCTTCCCTCTGTTAGACAAAGATAAATCTCTACATCAATAACACAAATTACATGTCACTTTCTGTTTAAACTGATGGTCAGCTCCACATGCCATTTGTCTGAAATGTTTCATATTTTATTGATATTCAAGACCCATAGACTACTGTTTTCCATAGATTAAAGTTGTCAATGATTCATAAGATATATAACAAACCATTTGGGTAGTTAACTGATTACAACCTATCGATCCAAAAGTAGCATCATACCTCATTGGTATTCTTATTTGAAGAAAAATGGAAAACACATATGTCATGAATATGTCCATGTCTATTAAAAAACAGAATTCAGCAGTAGATACCCAGTACTATTTGTGTAGCATAATGAGCTTGTTCTTCTTTATTATACACAAAAAAAAGTGATTCAGAAGGGAGCTTACGAGGATGGGCAACATGAAGGTGGTCATTCATCAATAGATCACCGATAAAGTAGCCTTATCAGCAATGACAATTGACAGAATGTGAATCCTTGGTGCAACCTCTTGCAGAGAAAGGCTGCGTACAGAAGTGAAAAGATCCAAGTTTATCGGACCATTTCCCGTACCTTGCGCAAGTGGGAGCTACATGCACTGGGCTGTCCTTTTTTAAGTGCCACCTCTGTGTGCAGGATATGAGTGTAATAGAGCAAAAAAAACCTTAAACCGTATTGTTGTTGGATAAGTTGATCCCGGCCCGGTATGGATAACAACCATACCGGGTCCGACTCCCCTATGCGCCCTGATCGGGGACGCAACCGAATTCTGTTTCGGTAGAGGCCCCCTCTTGCACGCGCTATATCAACTGAGGGGCGGCCGGTACGTGGAGCACTTCTTGCACCAAAGTTTCCACGCCCCTAATACTCTCGTGACACCGATCCTAAGAAGCGCAGAGCGAGGGGAAGACCCTCGACCAGGTTTGCCGTCGCCACCTTCATCAACGTCATCAACTTCACCATCATGGCCTCAAACTCAGGCTCCGGTGAAGGTATGCCTCAAACCTTTACTGTCTAATTCTGTTTGTCCTTAATTCAAATAAGAATTGCATGTTTTAGTGTTTGATCGCTTGATTACTAGACCTAGGTCATTAATTTTTGATTAGCCAATTAGAAGACACCTAGATCAGAAACCCTAAGATCTATCAATGGTATCAGAGCCAGGCTAGGATGTTTCTAATCAGTTCATCAATTTTAGTTCAATCCTACAACAATTAGGAGGGGATTAAGTCTAAGTCGGTTTTGAACGAGGCTGAGAACTAAGAACCCTAAAGACATTAAAACCGAGACAAAAACAAACAAAAAAAATTGAGAGCGGTCGAATGCTTACCTTAGATGCGCGCCGACTCCTCTTCGGGATCCTCACCAGCATCTTCTTGCGTCGTCGACCCACCACTGAAACGCTTTTGGTAAGGTATCAGATAATCTGCGGCTTTCGGGCCACCAGATCCGTTCGCGAAAGAGACGCCGTGCACCCTCTTCATCATCGGCGCCAACGTGCGTGAGCTCAGATTCCGATGATGAAGGAGGTCGCGGCGTCATTGCTAAGCCGCTCGGGTAGGGTCGCCAGAACCCTAGGGTTCGCGGTGGAGCCCCAACCCTAGCGGCGGGGCCCCTTAACGGCGGCCAACGGAGCACCCACCGGCGGCGAGTTGCCTTCCGAAGAGCTCGCGCGCCGGTGAGGAGCTCGCGGCGACGCCGGGGCACCCCGTCGCTCGGCGGAGCCTCCCTTCTCTTGGGTCTATCCTCTGTCACTCGCCGCGGCCGAAGAGAGAGAAGAAAGGGGAGAAAATGAATTAGGGTTTTGGCAGAACCAGGGTTTCGGGCTTTTATACGACCCGATCTCCACGCTCAACCGTCCGATCTTCGATCAATGGTTGCGATCGAATCAGGAACTGTAGCAAATCGATGAGAGATGTCAGATTGAAATCCGACGGTCCGCGTGCGTAGCGCAGGGCGTAGCGGGCCTGTGGCCCAGGTGGGAGGCGCATTGGGCCACCGTGGGCTGCCCTTTCAATTTTCCGAATTTTATTTTCGGGTGGGTTGGACCGTGGTGGGCTGCGCACACACATTTTTTTTGGATTTAAATCAGTGGGCTTTGGGCCGAATTTCAGAAAGGGCTTTTTGATTTTGTTGAGGATTTTTGTGAATTTAGGCTTAGGCGAATATAGTTTTGGGCTTTTCCATTTTTAGATGGAATTTTGTAGGATTTTAGTATGGGCTAAAATCAAATTGGGGCTAAGCAAATTAAATTGAATGATTGAGAAAATTTAAGAATTTTTGTAAAGTTTCAGTTTATGTGATGTTTTCTGCAATATTGCTAAGTTTTTTAACTATTTAATTTAATTATTCATGCTGTAGAATTTTAAGTAATTATGTTGTTCATTAAAAGTTAAGTATTGTTTCCGCTGTCATTTTAAGAAAATGTTAAATTTGTTGAGTAACCAACGCGAAAAACAAATTTATCATTTCTAAGTTAATATTTCATGTGAATTTTATTTGAGTAACCAACGCGAAAGAGTAAAATTTACATGTTTTATGTTTTGAATGACGTGTTTTTGTTGAGTAACCAACGCGAAAAACAAAACACGGCTTTTCTGTAATGTATTAAATATTTTTGCTCATAGAGAATTTTGTTGAGTAACCAACGTGAAAACCAAAATTTGCTATGATTTTGAATGTTGTATTCTATGGAGTAACCAACGTGAAAAGCAAAATACAACATTTCTGTAATATTTAAGTTTATTACACATGTACTCATGTATATGCAATTTCTTTAGGTTCCTCCACCTTTTCTTCAGCACTTAGTTTCATTTCCAACATTGAACCACTCAATGGTTCAAACTATGAACTTGGAGAGAAGAGCTGGAAATTGCCTTGGCAATTTCAGAAATAGATTATGCACTAATAACTCCTTACCCCACTTAGCCTGAGATCCTTACACCTAAAGCTGAAGAGTCTGATGAGTCTTTTGAGCTGAGGAAGAGACAATATTTAAGTTTGAAAGACAAGTATGATAAGGATCTCCCTAAGTGGATTGCTGTTTGAAGTGTTTGATGGTAATTAAGGGGACAATCACTGAAGCCATTCGGGGAGCAATTCCTAAATGTGACACTGCTCTTGAGTACCTCCGTAAAGTGGAGAGTCAGTTTACTGGCTCCTCCAAGGCTACAGCGAGCATGCTTATTAAGAAGCTCGTTACTGACAGATACACTGGAGGTGGTGTGCGTGCACATCCTTAAGATGACAAAATTAGTCACAAAGCTCAAACCAATGAACTTAGGAATCACTGATGAGCTGCTTGTGCATCTCATTTTTGCTTCACTACCTAAGAAGTTTGAGGCCTTTGTGATTAACTATAACTCTCAGCCACAGGAGTGGAACTTAGAGAAATTGATTGTCATGTGCGTTCAGAAAGAAGAACGCATTAAGTCCCAGAGGAGTGGTGACTCTGTCAACTACGCCAAAGGGAAAGGTAAGGGGAAGAACTATTTTAGTTCTCCCAAAGGTGCTTCCTTTAAGCAACATGGCACTTCCTCTTCTGACAAGGGTAAGGGTAAGGCTCCGCTTCAGCATCCTCCTCAGAAGGATGTGAAAGTGGACAAGGATCAGTGTAGGTTTTGTAAAGAAAAAGGACACTACCAGAAGGATCGTATGGGCTTCCTGAAGTGGTGTTGCAAGAACGGTAATGACTTTGTAACTTTTGTTAATGAATCCCTATTTTTAGATTATTCTCGATCTACTTGGTGGATTGATTCAGGTGCCACCATGCAAGCTTATAATTCTCTACAGCGATTAAGTATGAGGAGGACCCTAAGAAGAGGAGAAAAGGCCATTAAAGTAGCTGATGGCCGTGAAGCCCAAGTTGAAGCCGTTGGAGATCTCCCACTTAGACTTAGAGATGAGTTTGCTTAGGCTTCATAATGTTCTCTATGTACCCTCTTTAGAAAGAAATTTGATTTCAGTTTCATGTTTGTATGATTCAGGTTATGTGTGCTATTTTTGCAATGATAAATATTCTATTACATTTAATAATAAAGATATGGGTCTTGCATTCCGATAAGACATGTTATATTTACTATCCTAACATGATGACATTAATGTTATAAGTAATAATCAAGTTTCTTCTCAGAATGATTTAGTATTCAACAAGCGCAAAAGAATCGATTCTGAAACATCATCAAAATTGTGGCATTGTCGTTTATGCCATATTTCGAGGGGAAGAATTGAACGTTTAGTTTCCCAATCGATTCTTCCCAACTTAGACTTTTCGGATTCACAAGAATGCATTGATTGCATTAAAGGCAAATTTGTTAAGAAGATTAAGAAAGACGCCAAACGTTGCACGGGAATATTAGAATTAGTTCACACGGACATTTGCGGTCCATTCCCAATAGTCTCCATAGATGGTTATGATTCGTTCATAACGTTTACGGATGACTATACTCATTATGGCTATATTTATCCAATCAAGGAGCGATCTGAAGCGTTGGATAAATTTAAGATATTTAAGGCCGAAGTAGAAAACCAACACAACGTTAAGATCAAGATAGTAAGATCCGATCGTGGAGGGGAGTACTACGTTCGACATACCCCGTATAGCCAAATTCCTGGACCTTTTGCAAGGTTTCTAAAGGAAAACGACGTAGTAGCCCAGTATTCTACGCCGGGCGAGCCTCAGCAAAACGGTGTAGCGGAACGGAGAAACCGTACGCTCATAGATATGGTAAGAAGTATGTTAAGTTATTCGACACTTCCAGTTAGCTTATGGATGGAGGCATTAAAAACCGCAATTCATGTGCTTAATCGTGTGCCGAGCAAATCAGTACCTAAGACGCCGTATGAAATATGGACAGTACGTAAGCCCTCATTAGGCTATTTGCACGTGTGGGGCTGTCCTGCTGAGGCTAAAATGTTCAACCCAAACATTGGTAAGCTGGACTCTAGAACCATTAGTTGCCATTTCATTGGTTATCCAGATAAAAGTAAGGGATACCGATTCTATTGTCCAGATAGATACACTAAGTTCATAGAGACAAGGCATGCCGCCTTTCTATAGGATGCCATGATCAGAGGGAGTATGGTAAGACGAGAGGTGGAACTTGAGGAGAAGTGGGTGTACGCACCCACTCCTATGATTCAAGGACCATATTTCTCGATATCAACTGTTGTTGAAGCATCTGTGCCAGTCACTAGTGCTTCAACACCTGTTTTTAGTCCTTCATCGATAACGGAAGAAGTAAGAGAGGCCCGAGCCCATTGAGCCAGTTGCCGAAAATAATGAAGTGCAACAACAGCCTCAACCAGAAGGTGATGCGCCAATCAGAAGATCTCAACGAGTAAGAAGATCGGCCATCTTGGACGATTATGAGATCTATTTGAGTGAAGAAGTTCAAATGGAAGATTATCCCACCTCATTTCAAGATGCTATGAGAAGACCACAATCATCTGAGTGACGTAAAGCCATGGAGGATGAGATGAGGTCTATGGACGCCAACAAGGTCTGGGATTTAGTCGAGATTCCTCGAGGAGCCAAGACAGTAGACTGTAAGTGGGTCTACAAGATCAAACGTGACTCCAAAAGGAAAATCAAAAAATATAAGGCGAGACTTGTGGCGAAGGGATTCACTCAAAGAGAAGGCATAGATTATAATGAGACGTTCTCATGCGTCTCTACTAAGGATTCTTTTAGAATCATTATGGCATTAGTAGCGCATTATAATTTAGAGTTACATCAGATGGATGTAAAAACGGACTGTCTCAATGGAGATCTGTATGAGGACGTCTATATGACACAACCGAAAGGTTTTTTCATTAAGGGTAAGGAACACATGGGATGCCGCTTAAGGATGTCCATCTATGGGCTCAAACAAGCCTCACGACAGTGGTATCTCAAGTTCGATGAGACAATTAGAAAGTTTAGGTTTAAGGAGAATGAGGAGGATAATTGCATCTATGCTAAATTTAAGAATAGGAAATTCATTTTCTTTGTTCTCTATATGGATGACATACTACTTGTGAGTAGCAATGTCAATCTACTGTTAGAGACTAAGAGGTTCTTATCCTCCAACTTCGATATGAAGGATCTAGGTGAAGCATCCTATGTGCTGGGGATCGAGATTCACCAGATCGTGTTAAGGGGGTTTTAGTTTTATCTCAGAAAGCATACTTAGAAAGTGTACTCAAGAAGTACGACATGTATGCAAGTAAACCTTCACCTGCTCCAATAGTCAAGGGCAATAAATTTGGGAACTTTCAGTGTCCCAAGAACCAATACAAGATCGATCAAATAAAATCGATTCAATATGCTTCTGCTGTTGGAAGCCTTATGTATGCTCAAGTATGCACTCGCCCTGACTTAGCGTTCATAACCGGGATGCTTGGCAAATATCAGGCCAACCTAGGGATTGATCACTGGAAGGCAGTTAAGAAGGCATTAAGGTATGTACAAGGCACAAAATGAGAGGGCCCGACCTCCATCACATGGGGCCGTGCCGCCTCGCCCGAGGAATCGCATTGGGTGGTGCCATGTTATGCGGCACCGAACAACACACATATAAGGAACAATGTATTACATAAATCAAAGCGGAAGCTTAAACTTGTTTCTTTGTAAATAACTTACATAAAGTAGCTACATCGGAAGTCTATACACAGCTCACGGTGAATATCTAAGAAGCACTTCGAGAAGAGCTCCAGCCCGCGGGCTCTTCTCGCTAGCAACACGAAGACATGGCAGCGGCTAGGTTCTCCCAGGTGACCTGTCTCCGAAGTTCCCGAGTCTCACCGGACAACCCTCTTTATAGCGTAGATGTTTACCTGCAAAACCACTTATATAGCAAGAGTGAGCACAAAGGCTCAGCAAGACTTAACCGTCTCTCCTAAGACATGCAACTCTACATGAAAGTAACCTAAGACTTAAACCTGTCCTTTGCGAAAAGACTCGCCTACGAGTTTATCCTTAACTTTCCGGTTTCAGCCATAATAGTAGTGACCTTGCGCCCAGCAACATTGGAACTCCACAATCAAACAAGAAATGCTTCATTCCAATGTTACTTGTCCCAAGGTGGAAAATTAACTTTAGTTTGCTCTATATCTACTTCAAACATGGTTTTCATGCAATTTACAATTATCATAACAGCATTTAAAGCTTTGCAAACCATTTCCACACAACTTGATTACTACGTCACAGCGCAGTGAGCAAGCGGTACTCATATCCGCGAGAGACGGTGATTCGAATCAAACACTACCCGGATAACTCGACACATACGCCCGCCTCTGAAGACCCAACACTGGCGTCCTTCATTACGTCGTATGTGGCAACCTTTCTCAGGCCACTAAACTGTAGAACCGGTCACGCCGTCTCGGGCTCATAGGTCTAACGAGACGATGTGGTATGCCTCTACAATCTAGTGAACCTGGTACATCGGTTTCCTGGTTCCCATATATCAGTAAGCATCCGATACACAACTCAATACTTGCTCCCAGGGCCGCATACGCTTCGGTCCTTGACCAACACGGGCAGAGCTACTCGACCAAGACCTCGTCTTTTCGCTACCTAACTCTCCTGCCCGGTCTCATCTTTAGAAACGTAAACTTTAGTTTGCCTCTCTTTCTAACCCCACTTATGTGATCCTAAAACAAAGCTCGCGAGTAGATTCCAACTACTCGTCTTCTACCGGATGTCCTAGCCTATTTAGCACGGCCTTATTCTACAGTGATGACACAATTCTACCCTTGACCTCAGGGTGCATGTTTGGTTATGCAAGTGGAGTATCAACATCCTTGACCTAATGCACATACAAACCTTGACCAAATGTAGTGAACAAAGGGAAATTTTTTAAAAACAACTTAATGCAAACCGGGGCTTGCCTTAGTTTTGCAGGTGACTAAAGTCAGATAAAATGAAGTTAGTTGCTAATGATGACTTGAATATCAAACACTGCCTTCTTGCTCCTTGATTCAAGCTTCACCTTCCCTCCACTCTTCCACGTTTAAACACTACACGTTATGAACATGCATACATGTTTAATTGTAAAACTTTTTGCTAGCAAATGCTAAAGCTAAGTTTGAAACTGGAACTCTGTTCAAGAATTTAAAATGACACCGGAGCTAGTGGTTTGGGTGTGTATTTAAGCACTATCATCAAGTGATGAGTGGGGTTTCATCACTTGGGTGGGGAGCAACTAATGGTTGAACAGAACAATAATGATCCAGGGCTCCAATGGATCTGGACATTTTCTTGGGAGTTCCTTGTCACAAGATAGTCCTCTGGACCAAAATTCAGAACATTTCACTAAGTAGATCACCCAGAACAATTCCCTAAGCATCTAGGCAAAAAGGAATTAATTCTGAATAAGTTTGCACTTTCATGCAACTTCAAGTGAACTACAATTTCATACATAGCTCAGGGAGTATGCCTGAATTTTCTTAGGATTTTTGGAGCTAAGGGATGGCTAGAACTGAATTTCCAAGTTTTAGAAATTCTCTGAAAATGTTTCTGTATTCATTTGAATACAGAAACTTGAAATTAGAATTACCCTAACTAAATCAACTTCAAATGAGCTGAAACTTCTACAGGAGTCTCCTAATATCCTAAAGAATATTCTGGCAAAATTGGGGATTTTTGGATATACCAAACTCCCTCTAAAATTCTTTTGCTGAAAAGCTTTAAAGAATTCTCAAGAATTTTCTATTGGTTTTCATGCAAATTGGGTTGTACATTTGGATAGAGTTTTTCATCCTGAATCCAACCCAATTTGAATCACTAAATTTGGAGGTTCCTAGCAATAGTTATGAGGATCTAAAGTTTGAACTAAATCTGGAATTCAAATTAATTTGGGAAATGTTCAAACTCTGACGGTGGGTCCCCTCTACACGTGTCGGTTGCCGGAGCTAAGCCACACGGGGCCACAGACTACTTCCCGCGCTGTCGCAAAGGATCCCGGGGCCGCAGCTGATCGGGGATTTAATTTTTCCGCCACTGACACGTGGGACCCGCCGGTCGTCTTCTTCCCCGAGTCGTTTTCTTTTTCCCGCGCCGCCCCCTCGCCGGAAACTCGTTGGGGCTCGCCGGAGTCGGCTTCCCGGCCGTCTCCCGGTGCAGTACTCACAGCCTGGGGGTTTTTAGGGACGAGCAATCCACTGGTGCGTTGATCTCGGGCTGCTGGTGACCAGAAACCGGTCGGCGAAGTGCGCACCCCTCGGTACAGCTTCGGCGCCGTGGCCCGAGCACCCTAACCCGCCAAAGGCTCAGGGGATTTGCTCTAAAGCACCAGTGAAGGACAGGCTAGCTCGGCAAGGCCTCAATATTGCTCGGAAATGGCGGCAAGTGGGGGTTCACCGTGCGCCCGAGTGTCCCCACCATGGCCGCCGATGGAAGAACTTGAAATTAGGTGCAACCACTCACTTCTAAGCTAGGGTTGCGAAGGAAAAAGGTTCCCTATCTTCTCTAGCTTCTGTGTGCGCAACATGAACAACTCTAACCGAGAATTAAGCGTCGATTTTCGAAACTCTTACCCGCGGTTAGGTTTCTCTCGTCCGAGAGAAAAACTGGAAATTCCCGAGCTACGTTGCATGGCTCGGGATGAAACTCGAGGGAGAGCAGCGTGAAGTCCCGGCGCGTCTCGGAGGGTGCTTGCTCGGCCGTGAAAAGCCTCGGTATGAGCTGCCCACGGTGACCGGAGTTGCACTTTCGCCGGGGAGCTTCAGTATCTCGTGTTGATCGTTGATTTGGGCGCGCCACGAGCCAGGAACGTTGGAGCCGAGCTGTGGAGGATCTTGTACACTCGCTAGCGCTCCCTTTTTGGGTGGACGGCGCGAGCAAACGAGGACACGAGTTGGTGAACAACCGAAGGCAACAAAGGCGTCGTCGGCGGCTGTTTTTCAGGCGTGGAAGCAGATGAAACCGCGAGCACGAGTGGGAGACTTCGTGTTTGCCTCGGTGGGGAGGATAAACACCGGGTGAACCGCCTCTGGCGCCTGCGCGTGGGGGGGGGGCAAGCTCGAGCAGGAGGTGGTGGTGGCTGCTGCCTCGGTGGCGCCGGGAGCTCGGTCTAACCCGAGAGCAAAGACTTAGGTGCTAAGTTTTCTTCCTCTTCTATGACAATTGGGCCCCACCAAGTTTCTTTCTCAAATATCTCCAGGTTTTTTGCACACTGCAAACTTCACTCATATGGAGCTCAAATTCAAAAGCCATTTGACAATTTAACAAGTTGTGCCTCAGTTTCAAATTTGAATTCAAATTTAGAGGAAATTTACAAGTTCCCTTGATATACATATCAAAGCACCTCCAAATTTTCTCAAAATTTGTCTCCCTCATAATTTGGACCTGAGGAATCCAAATATACCATCTGATCCTTAAGTTGGCCATTGCAAATATAACTTTTCTAACAATAGTTTGAATTTCCTTTTTGGAAAGGGGCTTCTTCTCTTTGAAGTAACTCCTTTAATTCAAATTGAATATTTAAGTCCTCTTTGGTGATGACCCATCTGAATTTGGGTGAAACACTTTGGTTTGCTCCTAGCCCATGTTTGATCAATCTTGGTCCCAAGCTGAACCTCACAAGTTCAGTTTTGACCATGCCCCTCAAATTTGAATTTGAAGGTGATCTCAACCAAGGCTTTGAACAAATGGTATATGAGCTCAAAATCTCTCTAATTTTGGAACTTAAGCTCTTTAACACCCGAGGACTGCAATGGTCATCTCACATATATGCTTTTGGACCATCTGAACATGAATGCTTTGCAAGGGTTCAAAAATGGGGTTTAAACTTCCCTCCCCTCTACTCATAGAGAATGTGCATATGAGTTACCTTTTTGGGAGTGATATCCTTTCCCGGGTTAACATGTGTTCAACAGGAGTTAAAGAAGATTTTAGCTCTTCCCACATGTCCATGTTTGAGTTTATCATTTTATGTGACATAATTCAAATTATTCCCTTGTCTAACAGGTTTGAATTCAGCATGAACTCAACATGATCATAGTCCATTCCCCTGTGGTTGCACCTCATGTATACCATCCCATGTGAGAAAGTTTTTGTAAGTCCCATTTTTCATGAACCAGAAACACGATGACGTTCAATCACCCGTTTCATTGCATTCACGTTTTTGGGTCTTTTACACAAAAGGCCTCATGTTAACGTATAGTAAGACTGACTCACTTGAAGTGGTGGGTTACTCAGACTCAGACTTCGCGGGTTGTGTGGATACTAAGAAATCCACGTCAGGTTACATATTCACCGTGGCGAATGGAGTTATTTCGTGGAAGAGCTCCAAACAAATCGTCACTGCATCATCCACAATGCATGCCGAGTTTGTTGCTTGTTATGAGGCCACCGGGCAGGCACTATGGTTTAAGAAGTTTTTACCCGGTCTTAGAGTGGTCGACAACATTAATAAACCACTTAAGTTATACCGCGACAATGAGCCAGCAGTATTATACTCTCACAACAACAAGTTGAGTGGTGCTGCCAAACACATCGACATTAAGTTCTATGTTATGAAAGATAAAATCCAGGATCATACAATTAGTCTCGAGCATATAAGTACGAAGCGAATGCTTGCGGATCCACTAACGAAAGGCCTTCCTCCCAGTGTGTTCAGTGAACACGTAGCCGGCATGGGGTTAAGGGAAAGCCTGTAAACTGTCCTGGATACTAAGGGGCCAACTAAGTGTAAGGTTGTTTTCTGAATGTGCGATGCACCGTGGTCGTCGAGTCAAACAGTACGTGACTAGCTGTTTTCATACGTCGTGCCCTTTATGTCAAGCATGAGGAGATAAACACTAAGTTCAGTAATTAAGAAAATAAGTTGGTAAGTTTTGTCCCGTGATCAAGGGGGAGAATGTTGGATAAGTTGATCCCGACCCGGGATGGATAACAACCATACCGGGTCTGACTCCCCTATGCGCCCTGATCGGGGGCGCAACCGAATTATGTTTCGGTAGAGGCCCCCTCTCGCACGCGCTATATCAACTGAGGGGTGGCCGGTACGTGGAGCACTTCTTGCACCCACGTTTCCACGCCCCTAATACTCTCGTGACACCGATCCTAAGAAGCGCAGAGTGAGGGGAAGACTCTCGACCACGTCTGCCGCCGTCACCACCGTCGCCACCTTCGTCAACGTCATCAACTTCACCATCATGGCCTCAAACTCAGGCTCGCTCAAACCTTTACTGTCTAATTATGTTTGTCCTTAATTCAAATAAGAATTGCATGTTTTAGTGTTTGATCGCTTGATTACTAGATCTAGGTCATTAATTTTTTATTAGCCGATTAGAAGACACCTAGATCAGAAACCCTAAGATCTATCAATTGTATCATCCTAGATAACTCCTCAAATTTTGGTGACACGGATGTCCTTCACTGATAGTTCGAGCTTGTAGTTTAACAAGTCTATTGAAAGATCTCCAAAGAGCAAAAGATGCAGCAGCCACTTGCAGAAAAAATTACAAGTAAAAAGAAAGCTCAAATTGGGATAAATCGTGCATAAGATGGAGTGCCCTGCAATCAGAGACAAATGGTACTTAGACTAGCGCTGCAAGGCTAACTGTTTCATACATGCACAGTTTGGCATTCTCAAACAAAATGCTACAAGCTTGTACCTAAAACGTTCACATCTCATGTTATATTTGGATTCAAAATGTTTACCCAATGAAAAATGGCAGCTGAAGTGTTTGTAAGAAAAGAACTATGGAATCTCTTAAGATAAAATGTTAATGTAAAGAAATACAATGCTAAGTACAAGCTATCAAGGTCCAAATGACAGCAAAGAGAAATAGACAGAGTCTACCAACTCATTTTTGAAGAAAAATAAACATTTGGAAGTAGTTAAACAGACCTCAAGGCGCATACACAGAAGAACATGGAAAACTATTAAATGAATTATCAATACAGGGCCACCGAGGCCCTGCAGACCACATGACTAGTCTATGTCAGCATCCTTTTTGGAAAAAATGCAATGTGTTGCTCCAGTTGTACTGTTTGTCCATGTAAAGTAAAATTTATTGTTGTGCCAAGGATTGAATGTCTACCGACCATTGGATTGGACCATCTTGTGCACACAAGAAAAGCGAAGCATTGGGAAATCCTGTTAAAAAATTGTCAAAAAATTAGCAAGAAAAGTTCAAAGGGATTACAAGTGAGGTTTGAGATGGAGAAATAAGTATTTACCCAAAATTTATGAATAAATCCCACCACCCCAAAGTAACTGCATCACCTACTGCAATGTTGCATGCATTGTAACATAATCATTTACAAAGTGAAGTAATACTAAGGTGACCTCATCAATAGCTAAAAACTATGAAACTTGTATGCAAGGGGGCGTTTGTACTAGAGCATCTAGAGCATAAGCACGTGAATCCCCAAGAATTCATTCTAGCACTCCAATAAACGATAAGTAAATCTATATATTTCCATGTACATTGAGGAGAAAAAGAGAGAGAAAAGGTCAAGTCAGTCATCTATGAACTTATGAATAGCAAAGCTAGGATAGGTACAATAGCATTCATATAGCTTACTGACATAACTTAAGCAACATGAGTGAAGTAGCCGCTAGTAGAAATACCATGGAAATGGCAACCCAGAAGTACTATGAAAAAAGATGAGGTTGTTAGTAGCTATCCAATATACATAGTAATGTGCTGAATGATGCTGAAAATGTTTTTTATCAAAAGAGTAAATGGCAAATTATTGCAAATGCATTACATCTAATAAGTAACAACATATGGTAGAAAAAGGAAAGAAAACTGTAACCCTGCACTCATCTATATTCTTCAGTGATATGATATCCATATCCATAGCCATTTTAGTAAAGCTGAATGTCTCCCTGTAACTGCTATTGAACACAACAACCATTTCAGCTTTCGAAAATCATTTCTGATGCCATAATGGCAATACCTTACGATGTTAGTAAAGATTTCCATAACTAGACGCAACAACATAGCACAACAAAACATGACAACTGCAAACTGGTCCTAAACATAAATAAGTAGTTGATCAGAGCCCTGTATTCGATGCAATGGTGAGAGACCATCTCAACTATCTTTTGCAACGATGAATATATATATGGGTGGTTTATAACTACAATAAAAGATCGCATTTATATTGAAGTAGCAAAAGGGAGAACACAGAACCACAGACTGAAAGTTAAGGGGCTAGAGGTCTTATCCAGTCCTAAGATTCCTACGGGAAGCCTCTCCCAAATTGCTTCGTCCGTTATAGTTTCTCCATCCTACTGAGAATGAAAAGAGAGAAAGGGGTTACAGTTAACAAATTGATACAAACAAGCAAAAACTAATATGCATGATTTGTGTTCGTGTCAAGTGACTAACAAGAAACATTAACCTAAAAGACACCTGGTTCTGTGGTCGCGTCACAACAATATTTTTTTTCATGTAAGTACTTGCCTATCCTAAAAGTATACAACACCCTAGCAAGAAATTTGCACTTACAAGTGAGAACTGATAACTCAGTACCATGCGATTCTTAAAACATGGCAAGATTATATTGCAGCATTGAAAATTCTCATCAATTAGGCACACCATACAGGTTGGATTACAAAGGTAAAAAGATAACTGTAGCAGGTAACTAGGTACATTATGTCAAATGGTTGTAATGTATAATTCCATTACGGCTATAAAGAAAATTTGCAGTGTTGTACCAATACAAGTGTGATCACCTGAAACTGTCAACCAGTGTAATGATCTTTAAAGTCACGAGGGGAAGCAAGACAAGCTTTAACTCTATGAAAGATTCATCATGACCTGAAAAACCAACAAATCAGCTGAGATGAAAACCAATCAACTCAAAAGACAAGAAAACAAACCAAATAAATGTGTTTTTGGATAATTCCCTGTAAGAAATGGATCCACCATTGATTTCTTCCAAGTAAACACAGAGAAGAATCTCAAAGGCAACAAGCAAGGTTGTGGCGACAAGAGAATGACATGGAACCTGCTGTACAGTAGAATGATATAGTTGAGCTGCTGTTAGCTAGTTTAAGAGAAGAAAGGGCGTAAATTTGGAATGCAAAACTAACATGCGCACATGACAACTCTGCAGTGATGATGGAGCAGGTAATGAGAATCTACATGAAGAAGCAACAGCGTGAAATGGCCATAGACGGATGAACAGCACCCTGCAGTTTTGGTGATCTTTTTCAGAATTCCAACATGCAGACAATAAAATTGTCATCATCAGATAAAGTATATTATGAAGATATAATTAATGTGAGTAAAAAAGTAACTTCTTCAGCAATGTTTTTTGAAATTTGAAAATTAGATGAGCTGGCAGCAACCAATTCCGAACTGATGGCCATACTGTTCTCTTGGTAGTTATCCATGTTAACTAGGCACTGGTCAAAAACTAACTGATACAACACTGGAACTAAGCTGAGAAATCAATAACACATGACAACGACATGAAAAAACTGAGATAGTGACATCGAATGGGTGCTTTAGTTATTCGATTATTTCAGTGTTCCTAGCAAATTTAGGACATACTCTGAAAGTACTGACGTCATCGAGTTGGACGTGAAAGATTAAGTGCATGTCTGTAGATGTTGAATGCATCAACAAACCTTAAACCCCTTCCCCACTACGCAAAACATAGCTATTGGCTGGTAAAAATCAAATAATTTGAGAGCCCAGTTCCCACCAGGAAATTCGCAATTGCCCCAGTCACTAATTTTATTTTAGTATAAGTCACTGACTATGTCGAAATCCAATTTGTCAAACATAAGTATCGATTATTTTTTTCTAAGAAAAAAGGAACACACAATGCTCCATGATAAATTAGGACGAGAACGCACCAGCGGATCACTGTTCCCGCTGTCCCCAGCTTCTTAAGTTGGCACCCAAGTACCCAACATGTCTAGACCCACAAAATGACGAGCAGTTTCGCGGCGAGTCAGCAGCTTCACCCAAGCCTGGCAAAGTTCTGTGCGGGAGCAACCCAAACGTGCCTCCGCCGGAACATTTACTATCGCAGTCTCAGGTACGGGTCGGAGAATGAGGTGTGGGCTGCACAGTGCTTACCACCAGGAGCGGGTGAAGATGCCGTTGAGCTTGAGCGCAAGGAGCACGGTGAAGAAGAGCAGCAGTGCGTGCGCCGTCGCCCCCTGCCAGGCTTCCGCACCCGTATAACAGCGTGGCAATCGCAGCATACCAGAGAAGAACGAGGGATGGAATATGCATCGGACGAATTCTCCTCTTCCACTCCTTAATGGGTTCAAACTCTTAAAAATCCAGGCAGCAATGAGATGAGTAGGAGAAGAACAGGAGAAGGGCAGAGAGAGGACAGATTCTGTTACAAGCCGGCGGGCCAAGTAGGGATGGCAATTGCACCCGCGGGTGCGGGTACCCGACGGGTTTTGCACCCGACGGGTGCGGGTGCGGGTGGGATTTTCCACCCGCGGGTCTAACCCGCACCCGACCCGACCTGTCACGGGTGCGGGTGCGGGTTTTATTTTGTACCCGCGGGTACCCGACGGGCACCCGAAATGATTTATGTTTATAATTTTAAAGTTAAATTCGATTATGTTATATTATTTAATTGTTTCATATTACAGGTCAAGACCTATATTTATAATCTTTATAAGTAACTTAATATTTTTTGTTATATTGTCATTCAAAATGGATGATTTTTTAGACATATTTTATTAAATGTTCTAGTATGTTTATAAAAAAAGTCAAACCCGACGGGCACCCGAAACCCGCCCGAAACCCGACGGGTGCGGGTGCGGGTGCGAATTTTCGCCCGCGGGTGCGGGTGTGGGTCTCAAATTCCACCCGCAACCTTTTTTGTTTCGGGCGGGTTTTTGCTCCACCCGACCCGAACCCGACCCATTGCCATCCCTAGGGCCAAGTCACGCACGCCACCGCTCCTTTTAAACACCTCTAAGCCGTGGACCGCTGCTTCACGTTTCGGCCTTTACATCTCGCGCCACACTTGAACTAGCGCCAGGTTCCCATATTCGCCGAAGTCCTGAGTATCCAGCACTGTTACACTACCCCCTCTGAAGACGCGGCTAGACTCCGGAGCCCTGCATCTGCTCTTCAGCACATAATAGTCTTCCCAAGTAGAACCAGAACCAGGTAGGCCCGCACATTGCACCAAAATTTGAGTCACCGCGGCACTTCCTTTTTTAACAAAGCGACGGTTCAAAATCTTCACAGGAACAATATCAGTAACATCCATAGCAGGAAAGACAGACAAGTTGGAGAATACCGGTGAATGATCAGGTGTATATGGCTTCAATTGAGATACATGGAACACTGGGTGGATTGTGCTGTTATCCGGTAGCTGCAATTTATAGGCCACTGATCCTATCTTGTGTATAATAGTGAATGGTCCATAATATTTAAGTGCCAACTTAGAAAAATTCCGATGAACCACTGACCGCTAGACATAAGGCTGCAGCTTCAGGAGAACTAGCTCACCCACTTAAAAGACTTGGTCAGAACAGTTCTTGTCAGCATAATACTTCATCTTGTTTTGAGCTCTGCAGAGTTGTTCTTTGAGGAATGCAGAGAACAATTGCCTCTCCTTCAACATCTCTGAAACATCAGCATGTTGTGAGTTAGTCTGAATCAGGGAATAATCCAGAATGAGGCTCCACTCCGTATAATGCCTTGAACAGTGAGCATTGCAGTGAAGAGTGGAAGGCAGTATTATACCACAACTCTGCCAATGATAGCCATTTAGTCCAATTTTTAGGTGCTGCATGAACTGAACAACGCAAATACATTTCAATGCATTGGTTCACCCGTTCGGTCTGGCCGTCAGTCTGTGGATGGTAAGCAGAACTGAGCTACAAACCTATGTCCAAAAGCTTGAACAAGACAAACCAAAAGGAGCTAACGAAGATTCTGTCACGATCAGATATAATGTTTTTTGGAACACCATGTAACTTGACTATATTGTCCAGAAAAAGTTGAGCAATAGTTGATGCTTGAAATGGATGTCTAACTGGAAAAATATCCATATTTAGTAAATCAATCCACAACAATCAATATGACTATATATCCATTAGAAATTGGAAGACCATAAATGAAATCCATGGAAATGTCTATCCAAGAGCTTTTAGGAACAAGCAAGGGACTGAGCAACCCTACATATTTACAGAGCTCGTGTTTTGCCTTTTGACAGATAGCACATTATTTAATGAAAGATTCCACAGATTACTTCAAATTTTTTCATGCGAATAGCTTCTTGATTCTCTGGTAAGTGGCCTGAATTCTAGAATGCCCCCCCCCCCCCAATGCAGATGAGTGGAAGGTGGCAATAAGTTTGGTCTGTAAACTGGAGTTTTCACCCACCCGTACCGCATTTTTATACCTTATCACACCATCAGTTAGAGAGTATCCCTGAGCATTCGGAGTATGAACAGCTAACTGAGTGAGTAAGTCTTGTGCATGAAGATCATTCTGATATGAGTTGAGAATTTCTTGAATCCAAATAGGAACAACCGTAGAAATTGACTGAGTGCTTAAGAGCTGACCAATTCTGGACAAGGCGCCTGCTGCCTTATTTTCAGAGCCTTTCTTATGGAGAAATTTGAATTGAAGCCCAACTAACTTCCTCATAGCTTTTCTCTGCATATCTGTGGACAGAGTTTGGTCTTGAAGATAGCACAAGCTCTGATGGTCAATTTTTATATAGTAAAAGGCATTCGTTGTAAGTAAGGCCTCCATTTATCAACATCCATTAACACTGCAGGAAACTCCTTCTCATATGTGGATAGCTTCTGGTTCGACAAGCTGAGTCCTTTGCTAAAGAATGCTACTTGATGCCCCCCTTGAGATAGAACAACTCCAATACTCGTCTCACAAGCATCCGTCTCCACCGTGAAAGGTTGGGAGAAATCAGGAAAAATAAGCATGATTCAGATCATCAAATGCAACTTGTGCAGACTCTGGCCAAGAGAATATCTTGTGATGGAGCAAGTTTGTAAGAGGGCTTAGCAATTGTACCATAGTGAGGGACATATTTTCTGTAATAACCTGTAAGTTCCAAAAAACCATGAAGTTCAGTAAAATTTCTAGGAACTGCCCACTGCAACATGGCTTCTATTTTTTCTCGATCAGTAGCCACTCCATTGGCAGATATAATGTGCCCCAGGTATGATATCTTCTACTTAACAAAACTGCATTTTCTCAGCTTGATGTACAGTTGATTATCCTATAGTGTCTGAAAAACCAGCTGGATATGATGAGTATGGTCATCCCTTGTCTTGTTGTAAATAAGAATTTCGTCCATAAAAATAAGTACAAATTTCCTCATGAACTTGGCAAATATTGAATTCATCAGACATTGAAATGTTGCGGGTGCGTTAGTCAGCCCAAAGGGCATGACTCGGAATTGGAAATGGCCATGGCGAGTCTTAAATGTTGTTTTACACTCATCAATAGGTAGCATAAGAATCTGATGAAACCCAGATGCTAGATCAATGATAGAGAAAAACTTGGCACCTGCTATCTCATCCAGAAATTCCTCAATGATGGGCATAGGGAATTTATTTTTAATAGTGAAGGCATTGAGCTTTCTGTAGTCCACATAGAAAACGCCAGGACCCATCTTTTTTTTGACAAGTAAAATTGGTGAAGCAAATGGACTCATGCTGGGGATAACAATTCAGGATTTCAACATAACAGAAACCTGCCTCTCTATTTCATCTTTTTGTTCTAGAGAATACCGATAAGGTCTGCAGTTAATTGGTGGAGCATCAGGCACTAAAGTAATAGCATGATCATATGCCCGAGATGGAGGTAGGGAGTCAGGTTCTTTAAAAATTGGCTAAAACTGATCAATAAGCCTCTGAATATCTATAGGTATTTCCAACGAAGCTTGCCGAGCAGATAAGGATTGTTGCTTATAGGGCTCTAGTAGAACAACAGCCTAAATCTCATTACCACTGCACCACTTATATAATTTTTCAGCGGAATCTTCATCGATTTTAGAGGCTTTATTATCAACAATACCCTGTAACTTGATTTTAGAGCCATGATAAAGAAACTCAACCACTTTTCTGTCTAGTTACAGTTCATAGGGCTAAACCTTTCCAACCAGTCCATTCTAAGTACCATGTTATAAGCTCCAATATTCAATATCTTGACAGTGTGATAGAATGTGTGTCCCTGCATCCACCAACTAAAGTTGGGTACCTCCGAGTTACAAAAGAGATGATCTCCATTGGCCACTTTAATATGCATAGGTGGTGATGGCACGCATACACACTTCAATGACTGTACTAAGTCAGAGTTAATAAAAGAATTTGTGCTTCCGGAGTCCAATAATATCAATAATGATTTGTTGCCTACTAATTCTCTCAGCTGAATAGCTTTGAACTGAGGTTGTCCTGATAGGGCATATAGAGATATATATTGATCATCAGTAGTATGTGGCCAATGTGGGTTTTCTAATGTTTCCAGTATTCCATCAGAAAGAAATCCTCCCTCATCAACAGTTTCAGACCATTGTGCATTAATTTGGTCACCAACAGGTAAATTACACCTGTTATTAGGACTGAATTTCTCTCTACACTTAAAACAGAGATTGTTTGCACGTCTATACTCCTTAAGTTGTCTAGCCTTCCACATGTCAGAACTAGTGAATGTGATTTTTGAATCAGGCTTGTTGTGTGGATCGCCTATATGATTGACACCAACTTGTTTAAACTGCATGCACTTAATTTTCTCATTTAAATGTTCCTGCATAAAAGCCAATGTGGCTGCCTGTGACGTTGATGTTGGAAGATGCATTTCTACATCTATTCTCAACTCATCTTTGAGACCCATCAAAAAGTGAGAGACTAGCATGGTTTCATTAAGAGCAGGATCATATAGGCGTATATAGTACACGAGCTGCTTAAAAGTTTGGCTGTACTCCTCTACAGAACTATGTTGCTTCAGATTCAATAGTTCCATTGTTTTTTTCCTATGAACATTGACTGTAAACCCATCCCAGTCAACAATGTTGAGAGAATGTTTATAAGCTTGATACCAGTGGGAAGCCCTGTCAGTCATTTGCAGTGTGGCTGCCGAAACTCTGAATTCGTCTGGGATGTCATACAATGAAAAACAGAAGGAGCACTTATCCAGCCAAATTTTAACATCATGGCAATCAAATTTAGGGAAATCCATTTTGGGCAACCAAGTTCTCCTAGCAGGGTGATCATGATCTACTTGTGACACAAAGGAGGAATGAGATGTCACGAGTCACCTGATTGGGGCAGTTCCGAGGAGGAAGCTGTTGATGAGGAGAAGCAGGCGAGGACCCCATGATTCCTGAACCCGAAGGCTTCAAGAATCGCACCAGATGAACTTGTTCCTGCTGCAATACGGCGATCGACTTCATAGACAGATCAACCTGTGATTGAACCTTAGATAAGTCCGATCCAATCGATCCCACTCTCTGATCAATGGCCTCGAGAGTTGATGCCAATATCTCGACCGCTTCCAGCAAATTTGCTTCAGATGCGGCCATCTTCTCGACGATGAATCGCGCTTGCGTCCCGGGATTATATGACTTCACCGTGCTGCCTGTATCTCTGCGGATCCAACCCGAGAAGGGGATTTTACGGATCGAACAACGATAAAAAGCACGAGACGAAGAAACCAAGTCTGATACCAGTGTAACAGCGTGACGATCACAGCATACGAGAGAAAAACGAGGCACAGAATATGCGTCGGCCGAATTCTCCTCTTCCACTCCTTAATGGGTTCAAACTCTCAGAAATACAGGCAGCAATGGGATGAGGAGGAGAAGAATAGGAGAAGGGCAGAGAGAGGACAAAGAGGAACAGATTCTGTTATAAGTCGGCCGACCAACTCACGCACGCCACCGCTCCTTTTAAACACCCTCTAGGCCGTGGACTGCTGCTTCACGTTTCGGCCTCCACATCTTGCGCCACGCTTGAACTAGCGCCAGGTTCCCGCCTTCGCCGAAGTCCTGAGTATCCAGCGCTATTACAACCCGCCCCCACGTAGGCGCCGACGAGACGACGCTCCGTGCGGGCTCCCGCGCCGCGGTGGCGTCCGCTGCTTCCCGTGCCACGGTGCCATGAGTGAGATCTGTGACGGAAACCTTTTTTGTGTATATATTTTTATTTTTGAGGTGCCTGAAATTATGGGATATTTCAGACGCCTATCTAGGGATGGCAACGGGTGAAAAACCCGCGGATATCATTCTGGGTTATCCATACCCGCTGGATAAAATCCGTACCCGAACCCGTACCCGTTACCCGCAGCGGGTATAAAACATTATCCGTATCCGTTACCCGCGGATATTTTTTACCCGTGGGTATATCCGTTACCCGAAAACCTTTAATAAGAAAATACATTGCATATAGATTTATGGAACAGTTTAACACCGAGCAGCCGAGCAAGGGAGTTGGAAAGAAATGAAAACCAAACCCTAGAAGCTAGAACTATTATATAATGGTGTATTGGCCCACATGTCAGAACGGGTTCGGGTATACGGATATGGGTATGGATTTTTTTTACCCGATAAGAAATATCCGTTGGATTCAACCCGTTACCCGAACCCGTACCCGTGGATCTGAACTTATACCCAAATCCGTACCCATCGGATCGGATATCCGCGGGTAAACGGGTAATGGGCACCCGTTGCCATCCCTACGCCTATCACAGCACCTACATTGCAATGCCATGATTGTATATGTGTTGTATATATAGTTTATCGAATACGCAAAACAAACCCATTAAAAATTAGATATTTATTTTCTATTAAAATATAGTTTATTAGACCCGCAAGACAACATGTTAAGAATTATATATTTGTTTTCTGATTTGTTGGGGCCGCTAAAAACCCGTTAAGAATTATATAATTATTGTTTGTTGCGTATATAACTTACAGAAATGTAAAACGGACCCATTAAGAATAATATCTCATTTTTACACACAAAATAAGTTAATAGTCCTATAAGATATAATTAAAAACTAATATTTTTCTATGATTTATACATTCATAATTTTTATATGATTGATTGTTTTATAACTAACGTAATTATTATAATTAACAAAATTAACAACTAAATGGGTTTTAGATGGGACACTATTTTTTGCTTTTTTTATCTGATCCGCTGCTTCCCGTTGGGTTCTGTCTCGTGCACCAGTTAGCAGCCCTGGGATAGTGAGGTTGGGGATATGTATCCGCTGTGTGGTTGTGTTCATGTGGACTGTCTCTGAGACTGACGCTCTTTCCCATAATGGATTTCCCCATTTTAAAAAAAATGAAACGGATTTTCCTTCTTTCAGTCTTTTCTTTAAGGGCGAAGATGTGTTATGATGTGGTCGTTTTTGCTCCTCTCATTTTTTCCTTCTCTCGCAGAATGCAGATGAACACGTGCACGAAATATTCATTGGTGCCTTTGAAAGTAAATCCACGCCCTTCGTGTTGTTTAAACAAGCCGGAGGTGCTCTATTTCGAGATTTCAGAAATATTCATCGATGTTTTAAACTTGTATGGCAGGGATCTTAATCCCAAAGCAGGACAATAACAATCCAGTGGCTAGTGGAGCAAGGAATATCCAAGTTCTAGTCAAATCATCATCTGTTGCGTATATTATCCTCTTGCCAGAATTCCAGATCAATCATACCACATCCGCTACAAAGCCATTTGCTTGTCAAACCCTCGTGTATAATTCTAGGATATCTAAAAGTTGTGCCTTAACCACCCTCCGGTTAGAGGGTCAAAGACAATCAAGGTGCCATGGCCGGCCGGCCAGCACCAAACAGTTCAGGTTATATCAGTGTTCAAAATGAAGATGCGCAGATCTGCATGACGGGCGTGGTGCTGCCGTCGAATTCTTCCCGAGACAAAATCCCTGTTGCACTGATAGAGTACAACGCCCCGTCCGGCAGTAAGCAAAATCTTCACGAACAACAACAATGTAAATACTAAGATTTGTATCAAATGTTGCCAAAGCATTCTGAGATTTACCGAGTGGAAACATTCATCAATTGTTGGACGTCTGAACTTGAGCGATAGTAAGGGCGCTCAGCAGTTGCGTCAAGATGCATTTTGATTCGTGATAAGCAACCCTAGAACTTGATTTCAACTACCCCAGAAAATACTCGGGCAGTAGCAGTAAATCTTACAAGATACATTTGCCATCACAGAAAAACTGGCTACTCAATAGTCATGGTACAACCTACAACTCACCCACTTCTCACGTCCCACTGTACAGTAATCCTCAGAAATGACGGCCCAGTCAAAACCTGAGATCTGTTCAACTCCCTTCAGGCTTTCTTTGCAAGGGCTTGACTCTAATCCGGATCTTTGGAGTCGGAGCTGTCCGTGCAGTATCTACAGTTGTTTCCTTGCTTGAAACTTGAGGTTCAGAATTTCGCACGGGAGCTGGTTCAACACTTCGCTCCGGAACTGGTGGCCTTGCCAGCAAAACTTCCTGTGATTCTGAAGGTTTCACTATATTGTGTTCAGACAAAGGAACCCCTTCGCCTTCCCGCTGCTTTCTGGCTGATTCTTTCTCCATTCTTTTCTTCTCCTTCTTAAGCCTCCTTTTCTCCAAATACTCAGGGTCATCTTTCTTGTCTCGTTTTCGTTTTTTGTCCTTTTTCTTCCTCTGTTTCGATTCCAGTTCGCTCATTGGTTCTGTGGCTTGGTTCACATCACAACTAGTGGATACTCCTTCAACCTGACTACCAGGCTTGTCTGCATCCTCCAGCAGATTGGTGATAGGAGAGCCCTCATCCTTGGGAATGGCATCCAGCCTCGAATCAGCTGTACATTGAAGTTCCTTGGAAATTTCATGCCTGTCCATTAGCTTAGCATTGCCAACACTTGCAGACATCCTTGATTCACGGTCATGACATGAGTTTTGTTCCTCAATGTTATGACTGCTCACATTTAATGGCTCGTTTGCTGTTCCAACCATGGGAGCATCCACCGACATGGATCTACATGGACCCACTTCATTTTCATTTCTTCCACCTTGAGAACGATCTCTGTGGTCAGCATCGGATGCTTTATTGGATGATGCAGTCCGCTTTACCCTAATTTTGACAACATTCCTTCTTTCACTGCAGTTAGATATATTATCAGCATCTTTAGTTGGACCTGAGGTGGGTAAGACCTCACGGACACTAGGAGTGCTAGTGGAAGGTTCTTGAGGCCTTGATGGTTGAGGAATTGGGTGATCAGCTTTAGTGTGCTGATCACTACATACATCTTGGACCACTGGTGGGGGAGTGACAATCTTTGGTACACCATATAGTGTTGGGGACCTGAAAATGGTCGATGTGAAAGCACAATCAGTATACCATTCAATGCATGCTTGATGACTAAACACTGAGCTTTTATTACAGTGGAAAGCAACCAGCACATTTATTGCCCTTTTTTGGTCAAGTTAGGACCCAAAGCTGATACCACTGAAACCCTTTTTGGTCATTTGCTGAAATTAACAGCCAGTAGGAAACTCATCAAGGAATGCTGGCGAGGGTTTTTAGGTACCAGTCCCATTAGCGAAAATGACTAGCTTGATGATGAAACATTATGAGACTCGAAATAAATAACAAAGAGCAAAGAGCTTTATGGCCCCATTCATCTAAAAGATTACTGTTGTTTCAAAATTCGATACTCCAGCAGCACGCACTGTGCAGGTATTGATGGGTTGAGGTGGGTGGGGGCAGGGTTAACAATTTTTAGAATGCCAGCTTATATGCAAATGATTACAAAACACATTAAAAAGAAATCAATGAACTAAAATAATGGATACGATGACAACAACACAACAACCAAGCCTTTATCCCAAGCATGTTGGGATCGGCTAGACATGAAACCCAATATCAATGAAGTAAAAGAGAGGAAGAGATATAAGAACAAGGAAAAAAGAAAAAAAAAGAAAAAGAAAGAAAAAAGAAAAATAGAAAAAATAGAAAAGAAAAAAGAAAAAAAAAAGAGAAAAGAAAAAAAAAAGAAAAAACAAGACTACGATTCTAGCACATGAATTGCTACTTTCCATGTGGTCCTATCATGAGCTAAGTCTCTAGATACATTTCAATCTCTCAAATCTCGTTTTACCGCCTCCTTTCAGGTCAACCTTGGTCGTCCTCTACCCCTCCTAATATTTTCTCTACCTCTTAAAATCCCACTGTTAACCGGTGCTTCTGGAGGTCTCCGTTGGATATGTCCAAACCACCTAAGTCAATGTTAGACTAACTTCTCTTCAATCGGCGCCACCCCTACCTTATCACGAATCGCCTCATTCCTTATTCGGTCTCTTCTCGTGTGCCCGCACATCCACCGCATGCGCATCTCTGCGACACTCATTTGTTGGACATGTTGCCGTTTAGTTGGCCAACATTCCGCCCCATAGAGCATCGCGAGTCTGATCACCGTCCTATAGAACTTCACTTTTAGCTTTTGTGGGACTTTCCTATCACATAGGATTCTAGAGCCTTGTCGCCATTTCATCCACCCTACCTTGATCCCGTGGCATCCTCATCAATATCACCATTGCTTTGTAACATTGATCCTAAGTATCAGAAAGAGTCCCTTCTAGATACTATTTGTCCTTGTAGACTAACATTTCCCTCTTCACGACCAACACCACAAAAGTCACACCTCATATACTCGATTTTGGTCCTACTAAGTCTAAACCCCTTGGACTCTAAGGTTTGTCTCCATAACTCTAATTTCTTATCAACACCATCTCTAGTTTCATCTACCAGCACTACATCATCAGCAAAGAGCATGCACCAAGGGATATCCCCTTGTATATCCTTTGACACCTCATCCATCACCAAGAAAAAGATGTATGGGCTCAAAGCTGATCCTTGATGTAGTCCTACCGTGATAGGAAATGCATCAGTCTCACTATCACTTACGCGCACACTTGTCCATCCTTGATAAGGGTAATGTACTTTGTTGGCACTTTATATTTCTCTAGTGCCCACCACATGACTGACCTTGGTATCTTGTCGTACGCCTTCTCCAATTCGATGAACACCACATGCAAGTCCTTCTTCTGCTCCCTATATCTCTGCATAAGCTGACGAAGCAAGAAAATCGTCTCCATTGTAGACCTCACAGGCATAAAACCAAACTGGTTTTTAGTGACATTGGTCACTTTCCTGAGGCGGTGTTCAATCACTCTCTCCCAAAGCTTCATAGTATGACTCATAAGCTTAATACCTCAATAATTAGTACAACTTTGAATATCTCCTTTATTTTTGAAGATAGGTACTAATATACTTTTCCTCCGTTCTTCAGTCATCTTGTTTGACCGAAAAATGTGGTTGAATAGCTTTGTGAGCCATACTATTGCCACGTCCCCAAGACACCTCCACACCTCAATAGGGACATTGTCAGGGCCGAGTGCCTTTCCTCCTTTCATCCTTTTTAAGGCCTCCTTAACTTCAAACTCTTGTATCCTCCGCACGAACCGCCTGTTAGAGTCATCAAATGAGTCATCCAACTCAACCATAGTGCTCCCATTCCCATCATTGAATAGCCCATTAAAGTAATCACGTCATATATTCTTAATCTCTTCATCTTTCACTACAATGGGTCAGTCTCATCTTTGATGCATTTAACTTGATTGAGATCCCTCATCTTTCTCTCACGGATTTTTGCTACCTTGTATATGTCATTTTTACCTTCTTTTGTCTCTAGTCTCTCATATAACTTATCATAGGCTTGTCCCCTTGCCTTACTCACAACCCGCCTTGCATTCTTCTTAGCCTCTTTGTACTTAAACATGTTGCTTGCGCTTCTATCATTATGCCAACTCTTGTAACACTCCTCCTTAATGGCTTTTTGTACATCCTCATTCCACAACCAAGAGTCTTTATCTACAAGTTTCTTTCCCTTTGTCACACCGAACACCTCACTAGCTACCTTCCTAATGCAAGTTGTCATCTTGATCCACATACTATCTGCATCTCTATTTTCTGCCCAGGGTCCTTCTGTGATCACCCTATTTTTAAAGGATTCTTGTGATTCTCCCTTCAACTTCCACCACTTTGTTCTTGTGATTTTGACACCTTTATCCCGCAAAGAACATGTATGAAAGCGAAAGTCAGCTACCACAAGCTTATGTTGTGTCACAACACACTCCCCGGGGATCACCTTACAATCTAGACACTTCCGTCTACCCTTTCTCCTAGTGAGGACAAAGTCAATCTGGCTAGAGTGTTGGGCACTACTAAAGGTCACTAGGTGAGATTGCCTCTTCCTAAAGAGGGTGTTAGCTATCAACAGATCATAGGCTACGGCAAAGTCTGCTGGAATAAGTCTTGTAGTCCTTTGGTCTTTGGTCCCCTAGTCCCTTGTACCCTAGTCCTTTAGTTTGTTGCACTTTAGTCCTTGGTCTTTGTTGTACTCTAGTCCTTTGGTCTTTGTGGCCCCAATTAGGACAGCATCTAAGGACACTAGGATAGCATATTAAGGACACTAGGACAGCATCTTAGTGTCAGCCATGGACAGCATATTAGGACAGCATCTAAGCATCTTAGACTAGCATCTTTGTGGCATATGCTTGGCTGCCATGGCAGCTATAAATATGTAGCCTCAACCCCTTGGGTTGGCATGGCATTGTGTGAGAAATAGACAAGAAAATTGCCCCAACTCCTAGTGTCATCCTCTCTTTCAATGAGAGTAAGAATTCAGCTACTAACACTTGGTATCAGAGCCGTTCTATCCTGCAGCTTAAACATCTCCTGCTCATCCCCTTCCCGCACCTCTCTCTGTCCGCAACCGGCAGCAGGAACACCTGCTGTTCCAGCTCATTCCTCTCCTGCACAGACGAGCAGCATCTTGTCTTCCACATACAGCAGCCCTTCCCCACTAGTGCGCCATGTCCGACGGACAGTCTCAGCGCTCGGTCGCCTCGAGCGCGCGGCAGACGGAGGTCGCCGCGGCAGAGGAGCGCGAGCGAGCGGCGGCAGAGACTGCGGCGACGGCGGCAATGGCGGCGAGGTTGGCGGCGGCGGAACTGGCAGCAGCAAGGGCGGAAGTGGAAGCAGCGGCGGCGGCGGCTGTAGCGCGTGCGGCGGCAGCGGAGCTGGAGGCTCTGCGCGGCAGTAGCTCCAGCGGCTCTGTCGACGGCGGCGTCGACGATGAGCTCAGGCCGGTGAGGGAGGCGGCGCGAGCACGAGAGGTGCAGCTAGCAGCCGCGCGCCCCCATGGGCGCGACAACCGTAGCCCAGACGGGCGTGGACGCGCCGGTGGCGCTCCCGGCGGCGGCGGCTGGGTCGACGGAGAACGCGTCCATTACAGGCGGCGCGGTTCTCCCTCTCCCGACAGGTACCATGGACACCACGGGGTCCAGGCCATTGTCAGGGACGTCGGTCCCGGCGGTGGGTGGCCTACCCTCACCAAGACCAACTACGTCGAGTGGGCCGCGGTGATGAGGGTACGGCTCCAGGTGCGACACATGTGGGAAGCAGTTCAGTACGGCGACGTCGACTACTACGAGGATCGACGGGCGTTGGATGCCCTCATTGCTGCAGTCCCGCCCGAGATGCAGTTCTCGCTTTCCAAGAAGCGGACTGCTAAGGAGGCATGGGATGCCATCGCTGCAGCACGCATCGGCAGCGACCGCGCCCGCAAGTCCACACTGCAGGCGCTTCGCAAGGAGTGGGAGAACCTGGCCTTTAAGCCAGGTGAGGACGTTGATGACTTTGCGCTCCGTCTCAACACTTTGTTGCAGAAGTTGGTGCAGTTCGGCGACGACACCTACAACGAAGAGAGAGCTGTCGAGAAGCTCCTTCGGTGCATTCCCGAGAAGTACAAGCAGATCGCTCGCTCGATCGAGTCTCTGCTCGACCTCTCCACGATGTCGATTGAAGAGGCGATAGGTCGCCTCAAGGTCGTCGACAACGACGAACCACAACCTCTCTCGGGGCCTATCACCATTGGCGGGAAGCTTCATCTCACTCGCGAGCAGTGGGAGGCTGGCCAGGGTGACCGGAAGAAGGGGGAGTCCTCTTCCTCGACAGGCGGCAGCAAGCGCGGCAAGTCGCGCAAGGGGCGTGGAGGTACCCAGGCCGGGGCATGCGGACGTACCGAGGGTGGCGCCCGCGGAGGCGCCCAGGGCGGCACCGTCGGCAACCACAAGCCGACACGAGACGACACCTGCCACAACTGTGGCAAGCTTGGTCATTGGGCCAGGGAGTGTCGACAGCCACGACGTGGCCAGGCCCACGTGGCACAAGTGGAGAAGGAGGCCCACGTGGCACAGGTAGAGGAGGAGCCAGCTTTGCTTCTGGCACACGGAAGCATCAAGCCACCTCTAGTGGCATCGACCGCAGCGGCTCTCCTTCATCTTGATGAGCCAAAAGCACACGTTTTCCTCGGCGACGGCTCCAGCAACGACAAGACTGACGGGTGGTGCCTCGACACCGGCGCCACCCATCACATGACCGGTCGACGGGAGTTCTTCGTTGAGCTTGACTCCAATGTCCGAGGCTCTGTCAAGTTTGGTGACGCCTCCGGCGTGGAGATCAAGGGTGTTGGCTCCGTCATCCTCACCGCCGAGTCTGGTGAGCACAGGCTGCTCGTCGGAGTCTACTACATCCCCGCATTGAGAAACTCCATCATCAGCTTGGGACAGCTGGATGAGAACGGTTCGCGCGTGGAGATTAAGGACGGAGTCATGAGGATTTGGGATCGCCATCGTCGCCTTCTTGCCAAGGTAACTAGAGGCACCAATCGACTCTATGTCCTTCACGTGCAGGTAGCACAGCCTGTCTGCCTTGCCACTCGTCGGGACGACGAGGCATGGCAGTGGCACGAGCGCTTTGGGCATCTTCACTTCGAGGCCCTAAAGCAGCTCAGTGCCAAGGAGATGGTGCGAGGCATGCCATGCCTTGACCACGTGGAGCAGCTCTGCGACGTCTGCGTATTGACGAAGCAGAGGCGGCTTCCTTTTCCCCAGCAGTCGAGCTTTCGAGCTAAGGAACGGCTCGAGCTCGTTCACGGGGACTTGTGTGGCCCGGTGACACCAGCTACACCGGGAGGACGACGCTACTTCCTGCTGCTCGTCGACGACCTCTCCCGCTACATGTGGGTCGTGGTCCTTGGCAGCAAGGGAGAGGCTGCGAACGCCATCAGGCGCGCGCAGGCCATTGCGGAGGCGGAGTGCGGCCGCAAGCTGCATGTGCTACGCACTGACAACGGCGGCGAATTCACGGCGGCTGAATTCGCGTCGTATTGCGCGGATGAGGGTGTTCAGCGCCACTACTCCGCGCCCTACAGCCCGCAGCAGAACGGCGTCGTCGAGCGGCGCAACCAGACGGTTGTGGGGATGGCTCGGGCCCTCCTCAAGCAGAGGGGAATGCCGGCTATCTTCTGGGGAGAGGCGGTGGTGACGGCTGTCTACATCCTCAACCGCTCGCCCACCAAGGCTCTCAACGGCAGGACGCCGTACGAGGCTTGGTATGGGCGCAAGCCGGCGGTCTCTCATCTACGGGTCTTCGGCTGCCTCGCGTTTGCCAAGGAGCTTGGCCACATCAGCAAGCTCGATGACAGGAGCACTCCGGGGTGTTCATCGGCTACGCGGAGGGCTCGAAGGCCTACCGCATTCTCGACCCAGAGACACAACGTGTGCGCACGACGCGCGACGTTGTGTTCAACGAAGGGCGAGGATGGGCATGGGACAAGGCGGTGGACGACGGTTCGACCTCGACGCACGACGACTTCATCGTCGACTACGTCCACTTCAAGGGAGTTGGGGGAGTAGGCAACTCTTCTCCACCGAGCGTGTCTACCCCAACCCCCGACCGTCCACCTCCACCTCAGCCGGCGACCCCACGCACTCCAGCACCGACGGCCACTCCTCCGGGCACGCCCACTCCGTCCCCAGCTCGTGTCGAGCACGGCCCAGTGGAGTTTGTTACTCCGCTCTCCCACGACGAGGAGCGCCTCGACGGGTGCTACGACGGCGAGCCGTTGCGGTATCGCAAGATGGAGAACATTCTCGGCAACCAGCCGGTGCCGGGACTGGCCCCTCACGATCTGGATGATCAAGATCTGGAGGCGCAGTTGCACCTTGCGTGCGATGACGGCGATCCTCGGTCTTTTGCGGAGGCCGAGAAACACGCGGCATGGCGTGCTGCGATGCAGTCGGAGATGGACGCGGTTGAGACGAACCGCACTTGGGAGCTTGCTGATCTCCCTCGTGGTCACCGTGCGATCACCCTTAAATGGGTGTTCAAGTTGAAGAGGGATGAAGCCGGCGCCATCGTCAAGCACAAGGCTCGCTTGGTAGCACGCGGCTTCGTGCAGCAGGAGGGGATCGACTTCGACGATGCTTTTGCCCCCGTGGCACGGATGGAATCCGTGCGACTCCTTCTTGCACTTGCTGCCCAAGAAGGCTGGCGTGTCCAGCACATGGACGTCAAGTCGGCGTTCCTCAACGGCGACTTGAAGGAGGAGGTCTACGTACACCAGCCGCCGGGGTTTGTGGTCCCCGGCAAGGAGGGCAAGGTGTTGCGCCTGCGCAAGGCCCTTTATGGCTTGCGTCAGGCACCAAGGGCGTGGAATGCCAAGTTGGATTCCACGCTCAAGAGGATGGGCTTCGGGCAATGCCCGCACGCGGCAGCCATCTACCGGCGAGGCAATGGAGGAAACACCCTACTGGTGGGTGTCTACGTCGACGACTTGGTGATCACCGGCACCAAGGATGCGGAGGTGGCAGCGTTCAAGGAAGAGATGAAAGCCACCTTCCAGATGAGTGACCTGGGATCTCTCTCCTTCTACCTTGGGATTGAGGTGCACCAGGCCGACTCCGGGATCACACTTCGACAAACCGCCTACGCCAAGCGCATTGTTGAGCTAGCTGGGCTCACAAACTGCAACCCAGCTCTCACTCCGATGGAGGAGAGGCTGAAGCTGAGCCGCGACAGCACGGCGGAGGAGGTGGACGCTACGCAGTACCGGCGTCTTGTGGGGAGCCTTCGCTACCTCACCCACACACGGCCGGACTTGGCATTCTCCGTCGGCTACGTTAGTCGGTTCCTGCAACGACCGACGACGGATCACCAGCAGGCTGTGAAGAGGATCATCCGCTATGTTGCGGGGACTCTCGATCACGGCCTCCACTACCCGAGGTGTCCTGGGGAGGCACACCTTGTCGGGTACAGCGATAGCGACCACGCCGGCGACATCGACACCAGCAAGAGCACCAGCGGGATCCTCTTCTTCTTCGGCAAGTGCCTCGTTAGCTGGCAGTCGGTCAGGCAACAGGTGGTGGCCCTGTCCAGCTGCGAGGCCGAGTACATAGCGGCCTCCACCGCTTCGACTCAGGCGCTCTGGCTTAGTCGACTGCTTGGTGATCTCCTCAGCAGAGACACTGGAGTGGCCGAACTCAGGGTGGACAACGTGTCCGCTCTGGCCCTGGCAAAGAATCCCGTTTTCCATGAACGGAGCAAGCACATCCGGGTGAGGTACCACTTCATCCGACAATGCTTGGAGGAAGGGAGCATCAAGGCGAACTACATCAACACCAATGACCAGCTTGCGGACCTGCTCACGAAGCCCCTTGGGAGGCTCAAGTTCATTGAACTTCGCACCAAGATCGGGATGGTCCAACCCTCTCAGAAGACGACGTACAAGACTTAGGGGGAGAATGCTGGAATAAGTCTTGTAGTCCTTTGGTCTTTGGTCCCCTAGTCCCTTGTACCCTAGTCCTTTAGTTTGTTGCACTTTAGTCCTTGGTCTTTGTTGTACTCTAGTCCTTTGGTCTTTGTGGCCCCAATTAGGACAGCATCTAAGGACACTAGGATAGCATATTAAGGACACTAGGACAGCATCTTAGTGTCAGCCATGGACAGCATATTAGGACAGCATCTAAGCATCTTAGACTAGCATCTTTGTGGCATATGCTTGGCTGCCATGGCAGCTATAAATATGTAGCCTCAACCCCTTGGGTTGGCATGGCATTGTGTGAGAAATAGACAAGAAAATTGCCCCAACTCCTAGTGTCATCCTCTCTTTCAATGAGAGTAAGAATTCAGCTACTAACAAAGTCTAGGATGTCCTTACCCTCTTGATTTCTATCGCCGCATCCAAAACCTCCATGTACTCCCTCAAATCCTAGGTTAGTTGCACCCACATGACCATTGAAATCTCCCCCTATGAGGAGTTTCTCGGTTATCGGTACACTACTAACCATATCCTCCAAGTCCTCCCAAAATTACCTCTTAGCACTCATGTTGAGCCCAACTTGTGGGGCATAAGCACTAATGACGTTCAAGACAATGTTGCCAATTACTATCTTGATTAAGATGATCCTATCCCCTCGTCTTCGAACATCCACTACTCCATCCTTAAGACTCTTATCTATTAGAACACCTACGCCATTCCTAGTCCCAGCCGAACCAGAATACCAAAACTTGAAACCGGTATTCTCGACTTCTCTCGTCTTTTGACCCGCCCATCTAGTCTCTTGTACACAAAGGATATTTACTCGTCTCCTAATGGCAACATCTACTAACGTAGCTTCCCCGTCAAGGATCCTACATTTCAAGTATCCACCCGAAATCTATGTTCCTCGGCTAGCTTCCGTACGCTTTGCACCTGTCGAGTAAGATGCAAAGACCCTTGCTCACTTATCACTACATCCGGACGATGATGTAGCGCGCCACTAAGGTGGTGGCGATCCGACCCTTGCTCATTTAACACCATATCCGGGTTTCGATATGGCGCGCCACTAAGGCGGTGGCGACCCGGCCCTTGCTCACTTAACACCATACCCGGGTTCCGATATGACGTGTCGCTAAGAGGGTTACGCCCCAACGAATTTCTATTGGGTTTCATTTCCATGAGAATGGCTAAGTGTAGTTGTTGGCTCGCCAAGCCTATCACAACCCCTCCTCCTTTACTCGGGCTTGGGACCGGCTATGTCATTACAACATAGGCGGAGTTAAAATAATGGATACGATGACATAACAAATTTTCTAACCTTCCAGCAGCGACTTGCAATATGCAGAACACATGATGGCGGAGAAGTATGTTGTTGTATGCCTTTTTGCCAGCAAGGAGGTGAAGAAGACCAACCAGAGTTGTCAACTTTATTTGATCACTAAGATGAGGATTAATACTTGCTTGACATATACGCAAGCCATGAACCGCCAACTTTGTTGTTCCTGCAATAGACTGTGTTAAAAGACATCAAAACATACAAAACATGCCAAAAGGTACTCTAGCAATTTGACCTCGCAAAGATTTTTCTTCATCCACATATTTCAAGAACAACCAAAGAGCTGCATCAAGGCCTTTATGGTGTAACTCAAGATCAATAAGAACCCGGCTGGCTTCAATTCGGACTTTCCATGGTTTTTCCATGTTGCGAAAGGGGGCAATTAGTTCACAAATGCGATCCTGTAGCATTGAAAAGTTATCTCACGTGAGTGTGATATGCACTATGCCCTATGCAGAGCAGATCAACAACTGGATGAGACGTGAACAAAATAGATGGGATCTTTCAGACTTTCTTACAAGGCATACAGAAGATGACATCCTCCGTGCTATTCGTGCAAGGGTGCGAATGCAGCTGACAGTCAAGATGCCATTGTAGCCAGGCATAAAACTGCAAAAAGGTTTCAGGCAAGTTGGTAACAGTTGTCAAGATTGAAAGACAATTAAATGAATAATAGGAAATTGAATAATGACCATGGATTATGTTGTCCACATTAGTAAAGTACAATAATCTAACACGTTGCAATGCTTTAAAATGAACAGAAAACCATCACGTGCAAAGTAAAGTACACCTGTAAAATTCAAATTCAAATCATATTTGATGTCTAAATGCAAAAAAAAAATTTGTACTACAAGCACAGTGATGAACAATACCAGTGTCACGGGGTTTTAACGGTAATAGAATTTGTAGATAGGTCGAGAGGGTACAAATACCTGCACATTGATGATCGCAGCAGTAATAGGAGGCATACCCAGGTTCGGGCCCTCTACGACGAGGTAATACCCTACTCCTGTTCGATTGATTCTTCTCAATATCAGGATTACAATGAATTACATAGGGTTGTCTATCGCCTAATCGATGACATGCAGACGATGGATATCTCTAGTCTACAGTGATTGTGGATGTAAATGTGGTGTTGTATGTCGTGTCACATGTCCTAGAACCGTCACCTCTACCCAGGTTTTATATAGGCCAGGGGTCTTAAGCCATGATACGAGTCAGTTATAAATGTATTGTTTGAATATAGAATCTATCTATAACTTGTTATATCTATTTTAGATACTTGTGGTTTATTTTTCTTATCTTCAAAGAATCCTTCTAATGCTCTACCTGTACTCCGCTTTGACTCCGCTTTCTATACGGAGGTGGAGTTCTAGATTACTGGCATGACCACCTCATGAAACCCTAAGACGCATGGGCCTCCAACACTTGGATCTTCAGATGTAATGGGCTTGCCTACCAGGTGGTCATCTCCACGTCAATCGTCAACCAAGCTGATTGTTTGTTTATTTTTTCTTTCTTGATGAATTTGTTGCTGAACTTCTTTTAATCTCAAACCAGCAATACTGTCCCTTAAGAACTTGATGATGAACTTCTACACATTTACTCAACATCCTATTCTACATAATATTTTGATAGATTTTCAAAACATCACAACATTGGTTCATAAATGAAACTGTTATGGTATATTTGGTAGGTTTGATATTTATATCGTGGATTGCCATATATATTGGAAATATATTTGGTAGTATAGATAGATTGTCATATATATCGAAAATATATTTAGTAGGATATTAGTATCAGAACTCCGCCTATGTTGTAATAACATAGCCGGTCCCAAGCCCGGGTAAAGGAGGAGGGGTTGTGATAGGCTTGGCGAGCCAACAACTACACTTAGCCATTCTCATGGAAATGAAACCCAATAAAAATTTGTTGGGGCGTAACCCTCTTAGCGACGCGCCATATCAGAACCCGAGTATGGTGTTAAGTGGGCAAGGGCCGGGTCGCCACCGCCTTAGTGGCGCGCCATATCGGAACCCGGATATGGTGTTAAATGAGCAAGGGCCGGATCGCCACCACCTTAGTGGCGCGCTACATCATCGCCCGGATGTAGTGATAAGTGAGCAAGGGTCTTTGCATCTTACTCGACGGGTGCAAAGCGTAAGGAAGCTGGCCGAGGAACATAGATTTCGGGTGGGTACTTGGAATGTAGGATCCTTGACGGGGAAGCTACGTGAGTTAGTAGATGTTGCCATTAGGAGACGAGTAAATATCCTTTGTGTACAAGAGACTAGATGGGCGGGTCAAAAGGCAAGAGAAGTCGAGAATACCAGTTTCAAGCTTTGGTATTCTGGATCGGCTGGGACTAGAAATGGCGTAGGCGTTCTAAAAGATAAGAGTCTTAAGGATGGAGTAGTGGATGTTCGAAGACGAGGGGATAGGATCATCTTAATCAAGATAGTAATTGGCAACATTGTCTTGAACGTCATTAGTGCTTATGCCCCACAAGTTGGGCTCAACATGAGTGCTAAGAGGCAATTTTGGGAGGACTTGGAGGATATGGTTAGTAGTGTACCGATAACCGAGAAACTCCTCATAGGAGGAGATCTCAATGATCATGTGGGTGCATCTAATCTAGGATTCGAGGGAGTACATGGAGGCTTTGGATGCGGCGATAGAAATCAAGAGGGTAAGTACATCCTAGACTTTGCCATAGCCTATGATCTGTTGGTAGCTAACATCGTCTTTAGGAAGAGGCAATCTCACCTAGTGACCTTTAGTAGTGCCCAACACTCTAGCCAGATTGACTTTGTCCTCACTAGGAGAAGGGATAGACGGGAGTGTCTAGATTGTAAGGTGATCCCCAGGGAGTGTGTTGTGACACAATATAAGCTTGTGGTAGTTGACTTTCGCTTACATACATGTTCTTTGCAGGACAAAGGTGTCAAAATTACAAGAACAAAGTGGTGGAAGTTGAAAGGAGAATTACAAGAATCCTTTAAAAATAGGGTGATCACAGAAGGACCCTGGACAGAAAATGGAGATGCAGATAGTATGTGGGTGAAGATGGCAACTTGCATTAGGAAGGTAGCTAGTGAGGTGTTCGGTGTGACAAAAGGAAGGAAACTTGTAGATAAAGACACTTGGTGGTGGAACGAGGATGTACAAAAAGCCATTAAGGAGAAGGAGTGTTTCAAGAGTTGGCATAATGATAGAAGCGCAAGCAACATGCTTAAGTACAAAGAGGCCAAGAAAAATGCAAGGTGGGCTGTGAGTAAGGCAAGAGGACAGGCCTATGATGAGTTATATGAGAGACTAGAGACAAAAGAAGGTGAAAAGGACATATACAAGATAGCAAAAATCCGCGAGAGAAAGATGAGTGATTTCAATCAAGTCAAATGCATCAAAGATGAGACTGACCACATTCTAGTGAAGGATGAAGAGATTAAGAATAGATGGCGGGATTACTTTAATGAGCTATTAAATGATGGGAATGGGAGCACTACGGTTGAGTTGGATGACTCCTTTGATGACTCCAACAGACAGTTCATGCGGAGGATACAAGAGTTTGAGGTTAAGGAGGCCTTAAAAAGGATGAAAGGAGGAAAACCTCTCGGCCCTGATGATGTCCCTATTGAGGTGTGAAGATGCCTTGGGGACGTGGCAATAGTATGGCTCATAAAGCTATTCAACCATATTTTCCAGTCAAATAAGATGACTGAAGAATGGAGGAAAAGTATATTAGTACCTATCTTTAAAAATAAAGGAGATATTCAAAGTTGTACTAATTATCGAGGGATTAAGCTTATGAGTCATACTATGAAGCTTTGGGAGAGAGTGATTGAACACCGCCTAAGGAAAGTGACCAATGTCACTAAAAACCAGTTTGGTTTTATAGCTGGGAGGTCTACAATGGAGGCGATTTTCTTGCTTCGTCACCTAATGGAGAGATATAGGGCGTAGAAGAAGGACTTGCATATGGTGTTCATTGACTTGGAGAAGGCGTACGACAAGATACCAAGGTCAGTCATGTGGTGGGCACTAGAGAAACATAAAGTACATTAACCTTATCAAGGATATGTATAATAATGTTAGGACAAGTGTGCGCGTAAGTGATAGTGAGACTGATGCATTTACTATCACGGTAGGCCTACATCAAGGATTAGCTTTGAGCCTATACATCTTTTGCTTGGTGATGGATGAGGTGTCGAAGGATATACAAGGGGATATCCCTTGGTGCATGCTCTTTGTCAATGATGTAGTGCTGGTAGATGAAACTAGGGATGGTGTTGATAAGAAATTAGAGTTATGGAGACAAACCTTAGAGTCCAAGGGGTTTAGACTTAGTAGGACCAAGACCGAGTATATGAGGTGTGACTTTAGTGGTGTTGCTCGTGAAGAGGAAGTGTTAGTCTACAAGGACAAATAGTACCTAGAAGGGACTCTTTCCGATACTTAGGATCAATGTTACAAAGCAATGGCGATATTGATGAGGATGGTTGCCACAGGATCAAGGTAGGGTGGATGAAATGGCGACAAGCCTCTGGAATCCTATGTGATAGGAAAGTCCCACAAAAGCTAAAAGGGAAGTTCTATAGGACGGTGATCAGACTCGCGATGCTCTATGGGGCGGAATGTTGGCCAACTAAACGGCAACATGTCCAACAAATGAGTGTCGCAGAGATGCGCATGCTACGGTGGATGTGCAGGCACACGAGAAGGGACCGAATAAGGAATGAGGCAATTCGTGATAAGGTAGGGGTGGCGTCGATTGAAGAGAAGTTAGTCCAACATCGACTTAGTTGGTTTGGACATATCTAGCGGAGGCCTCCAGAAGCACCGGTTAACAGTGAGATTTTAAAAGGTAGAGAAAATATTAGGAGGGGTAGAGGACGACAAAGGTTGACTTGGGAGGAGGCGGTAAAGCAAGATTTGAGAGATTGGAATGTATCCAGAGACTTAGCTCATGATAGGACCGCATGGAAAGTAGCAATTCATGTGCCAGAACCTTAGTCTTATTTCTTTTTCTTTTTTCCTTTCTTGTTTTCTCTTTTTTTCCTTTTTTCTTTTTCTTTTTTTCTTTTTTTCTTTTTTTTTCTTTTTTTCTTTTTCTTTTTTCTTGTTCTTATATCTCTTCCTCTCTTTTACTTCATTGATAGTGGGTTTCATGTCTAGCCGACCCCAACATGCTTGGAATAAAGGCTTGGTTGTTGTTGTTGTTGTAGATATTAGTATCAGACTACTATATGTATCAGTCTCATGTACTCTATTTACCAGTCAAGAGGCACAACGCAATACACCAACCAATCAACCCATCCATTACACAACATCCCCAATTCTGTCAGAACTCAGAAACACCAGAACCCCTGGACAGCAAAACGAAAACTACAGATAATACGGTGGGGAAGGTCCACAAACCTGTCAAATTGCAAGAGCCGGTCAATTCGCTTGAGAAGGGACGATAGGAAGCCTATGCCCTGCAGAGAAGTTCAATGTTATCCTTCAAACAGTCATCCATATCCATGCATTAAAACAATTGGGAACACCTCAAAAAAAATTGGCACGGATAGTTCATACCACAAGGATATCCATTCTTATTTCATTATCTGTAGGACGAAAACTAAAAGTATTAAATAACAATCCCTCCGCTCATTTATTCAAAGCATTGGGCCAGTATGGGGTCCACTGTTATCTGTTTGGACGCCCAGTGTCATGCATATCAGGAAAAGGAATTCCAGTGTACATTCTGCCAGAACTCTTATGTGCACTAGCATTACACTAGTTACCAGGTATAGAGGACAATTCAGTGTGTCCTTTAATTAGTTTGATCAAACTCTTTTTGAAACAAATACGGATAATACCATGAAGGTCACTATCAAGCATCTGCCATCTAGTAATTGCATGGTACTTATATGTCCAAACGTGTCTAAAGTAAACATGGGCCATACTTTACTATGTCATGAATCCATACAGACCTGCTGGCCAAACTCCAGTTCACCTATTGCCTGGACCATTGCAGATAGCCAGTACACATCCGAGTAAATATTTCCGTTGTTATCATTGTACTGAAAATTGGAGAACACAAACATGCAAACATGTTAGAAGGCACTATATGTATATAGTAAATGATTGCTCATGGTGAATAATTATTACTACACAATTTGTAAATAATAACAGGATTATAGGTGACAAGTATAATTGGAAGCCAGAGAGCAGCACAAACCTTCAGAAGTTGAAGAATAAACTCAATTGCTTCCCGTGGGCTATTCCTGACTGATGATCTAACAAGAGCTACTGCATGCGGGATCGCCTAATAAAAAGATCATAAGCAATGAAAGATATTATTTTTCATTGGAGCTTGTACACCACAATCAACGATGGCTTAAATAATCACAAGAATCAAAATACTAGCGCGATTAGCAAGCTCAAAATTAACTTTTTAAAAGTATATTTCACAAACAATGAAATGGTCGAACATTAGATTGAGGGAACCAAAATATACCAATCTCTGTATCCAAGATTTGTTGTTATCTTATCAAACACTACATTTGCTATAAATACAATGAGTCTCATACATAAGTTTAGAATTGCTGCAAAAGTATGTGAAGATCGAGCAGGGTACCTTGGTTAGAATGTCTCACTGTCATCTAACAAATTAAGGTAATAGGCAGAAGTTACATCAACAGATAATGTGTCAGCTCATAATACTATTAATGCAGGAAAAAACAGCGAAGATATGAAGAACTGATTTCATTTCAAGACAATAGTAAGAACGGGGTTCATTACTTTTAGTTCTTTAGCCACCTATCCAGAACCTAATGAAAATGGTATGGTATTTCAAGGAAAGAGTGCACGGTAACATTCTGTACATGTATGCAGAAGACCACAGGTAACAATCTGGATATGTATAGGGATAATGATTGTCCAGCAATCCACAAGAATAACCATTTTGTTTTTGTTTTTTAAGACATGGAAAATAATTTATGTAGTTAATTTATATCAATGACAGTTCCAGTACTAAGATGCATGAAATGTTTTTCAAAATTCATATATGCATTTTTCCCATGGGTACTCACGATAACAATTCCTACCTCAAAGCATTACCTCAAGAACAAAGTACTCGGGGATATCATGGAAGTCGTTCGGCCTATCAGTAAAATAGAATGGAGCCTTATTATATGGCAACAATAAAGGGAAAAGGGAACAATTACATATAATACTTTGTGACATGAAAAAGAGTTATACATATTGTATATCCTGACCTAGGCATTCCAATATCTGCATCAAAACGATGTTTTTTATAAAACTTGAGCAGATGAAGCAACCCAGCTAAATCAGTTGCCTGGATGAAGCAAACAAATACTTCTCAGATAGCCAAAATGGGAAGCATGAAGCATCCAAGCAAGGTTCCTTCAACAGGTGGTGAGAAATGTCAAACATTCCATTTTTTCTACTGACCAGGTGAAACTGAACGCATATCATGATCATGACAACAATGCACGTTGGGGGGGGGGGAGGGGGGGGGGCTAGGTGCCATTGTATAAGAAAGTACATGGCACTCAAATTTGTGGTCCTTTTTTTTACAAACTTCGGTGGTATAGCCCTATGTCATCACCCAGGCTGAATTCCTCCAGGCCTGTTTGAACGTGGCATGGCGCAGCCAAACAACGACAGCCCCAGGTGCTGAAAATTGAACGCCTGAGGGCGTTGTCTGGCTCAGGCAGTTTTCTCAGGGTGCCGTCCAAACAGGCCCTCAATGCACATTAAGATGACATAGGGCTATAGTATACCACCGAAGTTTGTAAAACAAAAAGGACCACAAATTTGGGTGACATGTACTTTCTTCTTATACAAATGAATAGTTAAATAATTAAAAATAGATCATTATAAACAGGTATGAACAGAATATGCACAAAAAAAAAGTATGAACGCTTTGGACAAAGTATAGCGAACATACAACTTACTGAAGCATACCTCAGATGCTGTAACTGCTAATGCATATGCAGCTTCCACTCTTACTCTCCAGAAGGCCTGCATGTTGTAAACAATTACTGTAAAACATTGAAATTGGAATTGAATATATGATTTCAAGAAGCAATATTGAAAACTTGAAATACCTTTGTGTCATTTAGGAAATTATTGAGGGCATTAATCACAGAGATAGATAGCTGAGGTAATTTCTCCAGGACAGCTATTGCCTGTGACTGTGATATAACATCTTTGTCTTTCTCCAATTGATTGATCTGCCAAATGGCTCAAAATTTAAGATAAGAATGAATCACATAGGGATAAAGAAATAAATCAAGATAGGTTGATCATTAATGTTATGATGATTCTTTTCATAGGAATGCAGCAGAAAAAAAAATATGTATGGCTTTGGCAACAAAGGAATCCACAAGCTGATTTAATAAGGGATTTTACATTGCCAAAGGAATTCACATTCCTATGGACATTTATCCTAACGAGACACCTATATCACACTTCAAACTAAATTATGGCTATGATACCACCAGTCGATGTCAGAATCTGAAAACATAGGAACCCTTCTTATTATCAGATACTCGAGTATATCTGGTAATACCCACCCACATCTGAACGGGCTGGTGAAAATGGATCTCAGCAAGATATTCCATCTCAGGGTCTACTCTGATCCACAGTAAAGGTGAATCAATGCTGCAAAGCAGAAACACAAGTGAGACATCATGAAATGGGAACAAGCTAAATATGACAACTAAAAAGGTGGATTTTCAGCTCAATAGACCTTGAGCGATTCTCTTGAGTAGAGGCATCTATGTTGTCATCAGAGCCATCAAGTTTTGTATTTTTCTTAGATTTCCAAACACGTTTTGGTGCTAGTTTGGAATGACACTGTATTTCCACAACTTGCAAAGCTTCACCAGCCAGTGGCAGAACTGGATGATCATAGGCCCCATCAGTTTCATGAACCCGTACACTCATCATTCCTGGCCATCCAGCATCACCTTCTCGAATTTCACCATTGGTATGAGTATCAGAATCAGGTGCAGGTTTTCTTGTACAACCTCTTGAAACGGCTAACTCGATCATATTCTTTTTTTTACTATAGGAGATTCCCAATCTTCGAAGCAGAAGGATAGAGTTTAGCACCAGGACATAATGATTAATGGACAAAGAAATTTTACAAATTGGATAGGACAACAAAGAAGTCTATTTTACCTCATAACTGGGCATCCATAAGATTCAACCCATCGTGGAAAGAATTCTTTCAGGAATGGGCGTTCGAGGTTACCCACCTTATTTGCAAGGTGCCTGAACTGAATAAGAGGAAGTAAAAACAATAAATTTAACTTGACATGGACTTCAGTTGTCCTGCTTAAGTATCAGTTTCATTGAAAGGGACAGGAATAGCTAAAATGACTACAAGAACATCAAAAGCAGCTCTTGTGCACGATGGAACATAAGGTAAGTAAATCATTACCACATATACTCGGGAAGTTCAATACACAACTTCTATTACTGTGACTGTATATGTTCTTAAATCATAATAAATGAAAATAAATCCAGAAACTTATCCCAATGGTTGCAAATACAAATGATGTCAGCTCTATGATGTTTTTAAATATATAGGCTATCCTACAACATCCTTGTTAAATTACTGTTCATATATTATCATCAATAATGAGTCGTCATTCTCATAGTCTCATCCTTATGAGAAGGGCTGGTATGCAGTTTGAAGGAGGCCAAGGCCCTTTTATGTCACTAGACAATCTTGTCATTGAAGTCAAAATATTCAATCAGCAAGGATATGACGAACTTGAAAAATAAAAATACATTAGGCAAACTGTCAATTTTGTTATACCTCTTTTGTACTTAGTGTTCTCGATGCTCGACTTGGAGCCACTATGAGCTGCAAAATCTGAAATTGGGCATGATAGCAGCCTCTCAGAAACAATCTATATGCTTAATAGTCAATAAAAATAGTCAATTTGTACAACATTTTTGCAATGGATGAACCAGTTTGTATAGCTGGTTGTTTTATTTTGTCTTTTACTAACTGACGTTTTTGTTTAATACAGAGAAATAGAAAAGTGCGCTACAGGGACCCCCCACGGTTTCATGTGAAAAACAAGTACTGAAAAAAATGGTTAAGTCTGAACTTAAAACAAGAAAAGATTTTTTGACAATGGATGTAAAACCATATATCAGAAGTAAAAATTTGCAGAAGGATTAGTATCTCAAACTCAGTTACTCTTATAATGAATAAAATATGTACTTCCCCATTATCAGTTCAGGTGCTTACTGCTTGGACAAAGTACTGCCATTGTGTAAATAAAAAATGGCAGAGTTGTTTGTAGCACACTCAAAATGATGTCATCCCTAACACACTGAGGAACGCATTTATAGCCGATACACACTACGATTTCATGGTTCTCGTCTGCAACACACCGTCGCGAACAAAATATTATTTCCAGAAATTGAGGTGAGATAAATGATTATTCTACCCTATTACCCTCCTTCCCTAAATTCCCCACCATTCTGCCATGGCTTGCTTTCCTCATCTTCTTCCTCAAACTCCCTTCATGGTTACTTCGATCCAAAGCTGAGTTTGGTTCCCACCATCACCCGCCGCCATCTACCACTACCTTGCCTTGCCTCGTTGCACCGGCTGGAGAGCAACGTGCACACACTGGTCATGGCGTGGGGCGTGCTGTTCACAGCATCCAACAGTGGCTGTGTCCGCGTGTGGACAGCATCCGGGTGCTTCAATCACGATGGCACCTGTGTCGACTCGTTCCTCGCCCATGATTGGCACCCACGTCAAATCGTTCCTCGCCCATGACGACTCGTTCTGCAATGGAAAAATGCTCCATGCATCGTCACGCGCGCAACGAGCATGCAAGCGAGCAGCAGGAGCAGCACACTCGTGGCAAGGCAAGCAGCAGCAAGGCGCAGGTGGCCAGGGCCCGGCGACACTTTTTGTGGGCGGCTCGGAGCACCACTACATGACGGTGCGTGAGCGGCACAGCATGCAAGCCTCGGAGACATGGCTCGCGTCCGGCGGTGTTGCAGCGGAGCACATGACGCAGACGTCAAAGCACGTCGAGCTCTCACTAGTGTCGTCATGAGGCCAACTGTTCCTCTCTGGCATGCAGCCAATGAGGGAGAGCGCGGAGACCGACGCCATCCACCGCTCCACCTGCTAGGGATGCTCCACATGTCATCGCTTGTGCATGATGTCCTGCCCCGCTTCGATGCCACACCCACATCGATCTCCCCAGACACGCAGCTTGGCACGGGCACCGTGAGGCAGAGGCGGTCGCTGTCAAAGGCGCCCTAGTGTGGGGCACGGACGTGGTGACGTGGTCAAGGAAGCTACCAGTGTGGAGCAGGTCAAGCAGCGCGCTGCAGGAATCCTGACCCGGTCTGTGATCGATTTGGCGCCCAGAGACGGAGAATTTCACGGAGAACCAGCCCTCCTGTCCAAAGCTCTCCCTTTCCGAGGCTCGCCTCACCGCCATGAGCACCAGGTCGGTCCATGTACGCTCCCTTGGTCCCTCCATGGGAGTCACCTAAGGTGAATCAGAAGGGGATAGGGGAAGAGAAATATGCCCTAGGTGCATTCACTGTCATTTTCGGATGCTTCTCACCTAAATCTCTGAAAATTATATTTTATTCACGGTAGTGTGTTGTAGATGATGGCCACAAAATTAGTGTCTCAAATCGTCTTTGTTAGTGTGTTGAGGATGAAACCAACATTTCTCAGTGTCTCAGACAATTTTGCCAAAAAATTATCACCAATGCAATCAACATTGAACATTATATCAAAGATGCAAATACCTTCCGAAAGGAGTCTGGCCCCATCTGTTTCTCCAACATTTGAAGAACAGCTACCTGTTCAAATGAAAAGAAAAGGTAAGGGAAACAATGCATAAGCTGATTTTATCGTGCAAATTTTCCCGAACTTACTGCCTTTAACGAACGAATTTTCCCGTATGAACCAATTATTTGAGTTCCATATAAATCACTTGAAGCAGCAGGGGAGCTCAAAGCAGTTGCACCACTAACATCAGACTCACACACGGTGCAATTCACCTAAAAACATCAGGAGAAATGAACCAAGAGTATTCAAGGATCACATTGAATGAAAATGTAATCACATTACCTAAAGAATAATTGCAGCAGCAAAGCCAAAAGTTGATACTCAATAATACCATCAACCTTATCTCATAAGACGGCAGATCATATTTGGTGGTAATTAGTTAAGCAGAAAACGGATAATTACATCATGATGGCACAAGAGTAGCCGAGAAGTGATACAAACTGAATAGCATTTAGAAGATTTTTGATTAAATGAATCCACACTGTTGTGTGCAAGGTAGTACCGTAGTATACCCCATGTGCATTGTTTTGGTAGATACTGCAATTAATTATATACATCGTGTTTGAACATGATCAAGGTAGAAGCATTTTCCACTGGCTCGTGTTCATTTTTCAATATGTATACACTGTAAGACTTGCATGGTAGGTACAAATAAGCTACAAGGAAACCAGAAAAGTTGTGTATCGTTGAAGTGCAGGCATTAGTTGTTGTGGAAGACCTACTTAAAAATACCAGATCCAATTGCTAAGTTTTAATTGGCATTGGTAAATGACGATATAGGGATAGGCTGACAATACATGTGGGAATAGAAAAGAACAGTTCAAATATTATGAGAAATGAAAACATCTGTAGTGTCTGATTCAACTGAGTCAGGTTATTGAGTAAACACAAGTACAAATAATTTTAATCTCATTTTAAAAATAATATGATAAATCTAAAGCATCCTACTGAATTACATATCAAATCATATTTTGAATTTAGAAGATCTGTATCACTGGCCAGTCAACAATAACAACAATCAGAATAACGGGCGCTTTTGTTTACCTTGAAACGCCTATAACGTGCCTCATTATTCCCAAGATAACGCTTGACAAATAGATCAGTAAGGAAACCAGCCAAACCATCCAACAGCCATTCTGCTCCAGCAGTAAATTGTATTGTCAATAACAAGTATCATATTACCTATGCAATAACATACGTGGATTCACAGGTAGGGATGAATTACCGTCATTGGGCTCCTCTGCACTTGTGTATATTCCAAACCACTGCTTTGCAAGGGCGTAAGCTAGTTTAATTCTTGTGCCAATTATCTGAACTATTTTACAAATTAGTTACAATATCGCAAGTTATATATCAACAAAACAGCTTTCCAATCATCTAGCAAATCTTAATCATTGACCTGAAGAAACCCCTTCAAAAAAGAACTGAAAATAGGAGCTAAAGCAAAACATGCTGAAAATAGGACCTGAAGCATCCCTCTCAAAAGTAATAGAAGCAAATCTTAATGATTGGTCTGTCGATACTGCCAAGCAAGTTTATGAAGCACTACACAACAAACACAAAATAAAAGGCACAAAAACATGAAGTATAGCACATATTATCATCTTCCACAAGTATATCACAGCATCTGCTAGCAGTGGCAAACAAATCAATCAAATTAACAAGAATAAAGTGTCATAATTGGTATCTACCCAAGGATCTGACTTAGTTAAATCTTAAAACAGAAATTTTGATACAATAAGGACATCCCCTATTAGCAGAAGTTGTGTTGCTCTTAGTGAGCAAGAGGCGATAGAAAGCGAACAGCTAACATGCAAATAACTAAATAGAAATTTGATCATGATCTTTTTTGTGCAAAAAATCAACCACAATTGATGAGTATGCTGTAATTCTTGAGATATAAAACATTCACATTGTGTGAAGAGATAGCGATTTGTCGGGCAATCTGAGATGGAACAAATAAGAGACATACACATACCTGATCTATAACCTTCTCGTCATACAAGATGTCTGAACTGAAGATACATGTGGAGGCTCCTAAGCTTGTTGGTGATACTGTCATTTCAGATGGAAGAAAAATCTGCTTGTACAAACCAAATGGAAATGGTGTAGCAAGATAATCTTCATAACAACTGCAAATCAAAAACATCAGAAACAGTTACTAAACTGCAAATATTAGAGATCAATGACAAATCAGAAGCTTATTCAAATACCAACAAAATTTAACTCCAAGCTAAAATTTTACTGTGTTTTTTACCTGTATGCATCGTGGAAAAATTTGATCGTGTTCTCAAGCTTCAATAGAGCAGGGGATAGACATATGTGTGAGACACTAATGTCATTCTTGTCAGGGAGAACTTCAAGTGGACCAACAACCAAGGATATCCACTGTGCACTAACTGGAGTGTTCAATTTATACACATAAGTTTTTCTAGAAGGATCCTCCTTGATTGGGACCTGCATGATATTAGCATCAGCAGAGTGCTCACGATCAGGTGGGGCAACAGTATGTGAAGAGGTCATGTAATGTTCACTAAGATATCAAGTGCAATGGACAGCTGCTTCATTGTCATTTAGAAGAAGAATGAGTCTTGCCAAAAGGAGGCTAATTTTGCATCATGCAGCTATGACCCTGATACCCCAAAAGGAGGCTAATTTTGCCAAAAGGAAGATAAAAACATGTACCTGGTAAAGCAAGTCCCCATTGCTGACGGCTACTAAATTCGTAGTAACTGTAAACTCTAGATCAAATCTGAGCATAGCATGATATAACAAGAATTAACAATACACATCAGCAAGTAAAATATCAGAATTTACGAGCGGGGAAAAAGACTTCACTTACGGACAACGTTGTGCGGCACTATCAATGCAAGGAAACCAGCAGTGTGCACGCCTTATCTGACTACTACTGTACAGAACATCCCCGATGAAGTGAATGCCAGTTTCAGCCTTTTCCAAAATATAATCTATATGAACTAGTTTTATGTTTTTCACCTACAATATATTACAATGAGATATCATGTCAGCACATATCAAGAAGTGTACATAGATAGCTAATATGTAAGAATGAAAACTTCATGTTACCTTTTGATTTTCATTTTCATTTTCAAGTCCATTTTCCTTATCTTTTTCGTTTTCATTTCCATTCTGCTCTTCCTTTTCCTTTTCATCTATGTCTTTTGCTGCAGAAGCATTGCAGCCATTAACAACTTGATCGTCCAATGTTTGAAAAGGCTTTCCAGCATGTTCTTCATGTATTCCACTATTTCCTTCATGCTTCTCATTGTTTTCGTCAAACTGTTGCACAGTTATTGATTTGACTGACCTCTCAAATGATACAATAAGATTAGGTACAGCTTCTCTATTTAGAGATGAAGTATATGTTGAACATGCAACATCTGCAGCAGTCTTCGAACATGAAACTAAAGACCAATTGGGTTGATCAGCATCATTTTTCCAGTGTGGGGAATACTCAAACTCGACAGTTTCACCATCCACTAGTATGCTCCTGATGGTCATATTATCGGCATGTAGAGCAAAAGTGTCGTTGTCACCTAGAAGAACCTTCATCTCAGTGTACCTTAATGTACGGACCGAAAACATTCAGCTCCTCATGATGTTAATCAAAGGCAGTTATAATATGGATGCTGGATCAAATAAGGATCAGGGATAAATATTAAGATTATCTTCTCTAGAATGATATATTCAAGAGCGAAAGTTGTTACAGCATAATTGATAGATAACTTAATTATTACCAAATATTCACTGAATTTGGGCCATGGACCATCCAAGTGACTGATTGGCCATATACTGGTCTAAAAATTTTTAATTGTTTGGTTACCTCCATCATAGCTTATAGGCACATGCATTGGCGGTATGAAACATGTTCATAATTTGAGAAAGTATTGATCTAAAGTTCATTCAGACAAGTCTATAGCACGAATATCCAAACTAAGTCCTATCAATAGTGGCTCCCAAGATCCCTATCTTTTTTTCCTGTGATTGATGGTACATAAATATGGGCTACAATAAATATCTAAAAAAAGCATAAATATGGTCCTATAAAAGTCATGACTAAGCTAAAGACTTAATTATCTATGGTTAGTCTTATAATGAAAATCAATCATATCATCAATCAAAATGCAGGAGACATATGTAATATCTTATCATGTGTTACTACTATATGCCAAATTATTCAGTTGGTATCACTTGCCCCATAAAGCCATAACGAAATAAGAATGAACCATGCAAAAACGGAATTGTGTTCAAATGGACAATCTAGCATTAGAAATCGAGAATAAAATCATCTGCAACAGGCTTAGAAGGATAATTATTTGCATACTACAGAAAGCAAATGCATGTACGGCACAGAACTGGAAGAATAATTACTAGCATACTATACCACATAAATATAAGCCAAACATGCTAACGGTGTCAAGTAACACTCACAGACACCAAGACCAACTCTGGCACAAATAATACTAACAGACACCTAGACCGCATAAATATAAAAGACTGCAGTACACTTTCAACGTGCACAAAAATTGGTTTTCCCTAGTTTTTCACTGAACATTTTTCGGTCCATTCCAAATAAACAAGATCAAGGTGTAATACAATCTCAGAAGACAGGTGGGAGCTCAATGTATGTTATCAGCTTGTGTACTTCCTGATTGATTTTGTTGCCTCTACCTTGGGCTTGGTGCATACTCTTTGCCGATGATGTAGTGCTGGTAGATGAAATTAGGGATTGCGTTGATAAGAAATTAGAGCTATGGAGACAAACCTTAGAGTCCAAGTGGTTTAGACTTAGTAAGACCAAGACCGGATATATGAGGTATGACTTTAGTGGTGTTGGTTGTGAAGAGTTAAATGTTAGTCTACAAGGACAAATAGTACCTAGGAGGAACTCTTTTTGATACTTAGGATCAATGTTACAAAGCAATGACGATATTGACGAGGATGTTTGCCACAGGATCAAGGTAGGGTGGATGAAATGGAGACAAGCCTCTGGAATCCTATGTGATAGGAAGGTCCCACAAAAACTAAAAAGAAAGTTCTATAGGACCGTGATCAGACCCACGATGCTATATGGGGCGGAACGTTGGCCAACTAAAAGATAACATGTACAACAAATGAGTGTCGCGGAGATGCGCATGCTGCGGTGGATGTGCGAGCACATAAGAAGAGACTGAATTAGAAACGAGGCGATTCATGATAGGGTAGGGGTGGCACCGATTGAAGAGGAGTTACTCCAACATCGACTAAGCTGGTTTGTACTATAGGTGGCTAGATGGGTCAGGCCTAATGGGCCGGCACAAAAGCCCAACAAAAAAGCACGGCCCGAACCCGACACAGCCCGAAATAGACGGGCCCAGGCCAGCCCAAAGCCCATACCAGGCCATGTTGGGGCTCAACCTCAGGCCCGTCGGGCTGGCCCGGCATGGTCCGTTTATGGGCGGCCCGGCGGGCCCGACAAAGCGGCACGAATGGCCCGAAGGCACGAGCACGGCCCAGACGGCCCGTTTTTGGCCATATATATTGCGGGCCTAACTGTGGGGGTGAGAAACACTAAGAGCTCATTCCCACCCCCCCTCCCCCGTCGCGCCGCATCGAGCCAGAGTCGGTCCCCTCGACCCCTCCGCCCCCTGCCCCGCACCCGGCGTCCACTGGCTGATCCCTGGCTCCGCACCGGCCGGCGCCGTCGTGCCGGCGCCACCCAACCTCCCCGGCTCCCCCCTCCGTCCCTCCCACTTCTTGGCTTCTCGCCGCACGTCTAGCTCTCCCCTCCGACTCCGGTCGTCTAGGACAGTCCCGAGTCGCCTCCGGGCTCCGATGGTTCGGCTGACCCCCGACCGGCCCTCCGTCCTTCCCCTGCGGTCGTGCCCATGCCCCTGTGGGTCGACGCCCTCACCCGCCCGCCGGATCTAGGTGCCCCCGCGCGGCCGGAGATCAGAATAAATCTTGATTATCTCTATTTTCAGTTTCTGTTTATTAAACACTTTGAAACAAAAGTTGTTTTGTGGAACGGGCTCATTCTGGCCCGACACGCCCGGCCCGTGAAAGGGCCCGGCACACAAAATGTGCAGGCCAGCCGTGCTTAGGCCTGGCCTTCGGCCTGGCACGCTGGTTTCATGGACCGGGCCGGGCCAGCTCGGCACGGCCCGTTGGCCAGCTATAGTTTGGACATATCCAGCGGAGACCTCCAGAAGCACTAGTTAACAGTGGGATTTTAAGGGGTAGAGAAAATATTAGGAGGGGTAGAGGACGACCAAGGTTGACTTGGGAGGAGGCAATAAAACGAGAGATTGGAATGCATCTAGAAACTTAGCTCATGATAGGACTACATGAAAAGTAGCAATTCATGTGCCAGAATCTTAGTTTTTTTTGTTACTCTTATATCTCCTCTCTTTTACTTTATTTAAAAATAATAATAATAATAATAATAATAATAATTGTTGGGTTTCATGTCTAGCCTACCCTAATGTGCTTGGGACAAAGGTTGTTGTTACCTTTTCACTTGTTGTCTTTTTCGTAGGGATTGCTAAGAGACAGCAGCTTCTTTAGTTTACAGGGTTGTCTGCCCAAATATCTACATCTTAATACATTGATGAAACAAGAGCTTGAATTCAATCATTTCCGAACAACTCATTTACCCATGTTTTGTGGTGTCGCCGGCATTTAAAAGGTGTCCCCTAGGCGTTCAGGCGGTCCAGCCTGGCCGCCCATCTCCCAGGCCGACATCGCCTCCGCCTGCCCCCTCGCAGATTGTCGGCGCCTCCTAGGTTGCCGCCACCTCCTAGTATTTAAAAGTCATCGCCTAGGGATGCCTAGCGTCCAAGGGCTCCGGCCCGGACGCCTGGACCCGCCGCCTTGCCTGGAACGCCATGGTTGGCTTCCTTCCCTCTGGCCTCTATCTCTTACGATCTCATGTGGCCAGGCCTCACCCACCTCTGCTGATTGTTGTTGCTGCTGTTTGCCTCAAATTTGTTCTTGGATTAGTGGTGATGCATCAAATTTGTATTGTTGTGAGCTGCTGGGCTGTTGACTTGCTGGGCGCCTAAATGGTCCCCTAAGCGCCTAGGCGGGCACGCACCTTGGCATCCAAGACGACAACAACAGCAACAACAACCAAGCATTTTATCCCAAGCATGTTGGGGTCGGCTAGACATGAAACCCAATAATTATATACATAATATATATATATATATATATATTTCAATGAAGTAAAAGAGAGGAAGAGATATAAGAGCAACAAGAAAAAAGAAAAGAAAAAAAAAAAGACAAAGATTCTAGCACATGAATTGCTACTTTCCATGTGGTCCTATCATGAGCTAAGTCTCTGGATACATTCCAATCTCTCAAATCTCGTTTTACCGCCTCCTCCCAGGTCAACCTTGGTTGTCATCTACCCCTTCTAATATTTTCTCTACCTCTTAAAGTCCCACTGTTAACCGGTGCTTCTGGAGGTCTCCTCTGGATATGTCCAAACCACCTTAGTCAATGTTGGACTAGCTTTTCTTCAATCGATGCCACCCCCTACCCTATCACGAATCGCCTCATTCCTTATTCGGTCTCGTGTGCCCGCAGATCCAAGAGCCCATTTAAAACCTTGCCGCCTCCCCCGCGGCCTCCTAGGCCGCCGATGCCCATTTAAAACATTGGGTGTCGCCTAGTCATCACCTAGACGTTTTGAGGGTGGTGGGTCGCCACAGGACGCCACACAATTTTAGTTACACCACAAAGCCTAGGCGTCGCCTACTCGCTGTGAGGGGGTGGGTCGCCACAAGATGCCACAGCACCACAAAAAATATGTGATTTACTAAGCCCAAATTAGCTGTTATTATCTGAGAAAGAATTACATGGAATAATTCCATGTGTTTTTTATTACGAATAACATAGACTGAGGATGAATCTTCTTCTGATTCCTTTCTACATTATCTTAGAGATATGCAATTCCTCCAGTTAGATTGCTCGACATCAAGTGAAACAATTTCAAATTACAATGTTCATCTTCTGCAAGGCATGTGAACCATAAACGCTTTTTAAGTCTACAAGGGAAAAAACTACTATGGCTTTCACAAAAACACCTGACTTTACAGATATATATTGATGGCCACAGTGGTAGCTAAAAAGTAAAGCACCAATCAATAAAATCCGTTCCATGAACATGGACAGCGCTAGTTTCAGTTTTGAGTTACAAATATCAGCTCATGGTTTTTCAGGGTGCCAGCAAGCTCATGTGATAATGATACAACTTATGCTAGTATAAATTGGTTGTTTCAGCGCACTGCCCCAGTAATCAGTGTCGTCCTTCAGTTGCATGAATCTAGTAGGCGTGTACAAAGGAAATGAATTGATAAGGAGGCACTATCAAACCACGAAGGACAGAATGAATGATTCAGCTAACCTATAAAAATTTCAAACCTAGAAGGGTATCCACAGGTAAGAGCACACTACATATTGTACAGAAAATGAGTAGTTTCACAAATGCAATCCAATGTATTTGACAGTAGAAGCAATTTTCACTCAAAATGAGCAACCCAAAGACAAGTAAAACAGCAAATATTCATCAGGTACACTGATAACGAATCACATTGCACGGCTCACTACTCAGGCAGCTCCATCAACTTCAACTAATACCCTGCAATCACATCGCATAATCTGTAGTTCCTAACAGTAAACAAATTGAACCAGCTACCTTACAAATCAACTGAAGCACGCAAGCCCAAACGCGCTCCTCCACCGCAGAGCCCCAACACTAATCCTCGCTCATCTACCCATCCCCCGCTAAGCACCCTCGAAGAGCAACTAAGACCGCAGATGCGGCTCGGGCACGCGCCCCAGGCTATTTCGGCACATTTCAAGCAGCGGCGAGGCTCACCCGTAGATCAGCTGGTTCTCCATGTCGATGGAGAGGCAGAGCTTCTGGTGGAGCACGGTGGCGCCATCGCCCTTCTGCTTCCTCGCCTTCGCCATCCCGGAGGTCCTCCGCGCTCCACCACCTTCACCGCTAGGGTTTGGGAGCTTCTAGAATGGGGGACTGGTCGGAGCTCAGCGAGGCGGTGGTGTGGAGGCGAGCCACGTCATCCCGCGACTCCGGTGGGGGGCTCCGAGACGGCAGGGGATGAGCGGGGGGGCGAGGCCTTATAGGCGAGGCGGAGAGAGGCGTCCGCTCGCCGGCGCTCGAGCCCGTCGCGGCTCAGATCTTTCGCTGCCGCGGCGCAGGGGGCCTGCGTGGACCCGGTGCATGGGCGCGCGGTGGAGACGGAGAGACTAGCGCTCCGTGAATCACTGACAAGGGCGGGGTTCCGTATCTCTGGCCTATATAGACTTGGTTTATCGAACGTTGGAAATGGGGTATGCCGCTCACTTTATACTTTGTTCTGTTTTGAGAGTGGACGGGTCGGGCTTTCGGGCCCAATAAAGGATGGACTCTATGGTTTGCTTAATTTAGCCCATGTTCTCTTAGAAGCCAGAGCGTTTCGTTTCTCTCACGGCCTTATCAGAATCGGTTTACGGCCTCTACGGGCTCTTGTCTATTCAGCTTCTGAAGGCAAGACGCTAGGCTAGGCCTGCAAAAGGGTCCGTTTCATAGAATCTTTTTATTTTAGCACGATTTTTAAATTATTTAATATTAATAACCTGCAAATTTCTTTTACCAAAATAGCCACCTTACCGTTCATGGCGTGGACCATTTATACATGTGTACAAGTAATCATCCACGTCGTGGACGATATAGTTTTAGGTTATGTTTAATTTAGTTTTAGTGTAGAATAGATACTTTATGTTAGATTAGTCTTGCTTTAATGTTAGTTTTAGATTAAATTAAATTAGTAATGTTATATTAGATTTAGTTTTAGGTTAGTTTAGAAATACTAGGTTAGATTATTAGAATAGTTATGTATGATTAGAGTTTTTTAATTATGTTAGATTAGATTTAGTTTAGTTAAGTTTTAGGATAGGAAAATTTATTATGTTATATTAAATTTAGTTTTATGATAGTTTTTAGTTTAGATTCAATTTCTCATGTGAAATTAGATTTAGCTTTTAGTTTAGTTTTATATAGCTTTAGGTTTCATTTAATTGATTTACTTACATTTTAGTCATTTTAATTTAATTGCACTTACATAGTTGTATTTTCTATTTCTATATTTCTGTAATTACATTTTGGTATTTATTTTTGTATTTATATTTCTATATTTATTATATGGATTTACATTTCTGTATTTAATTTATGTATTTATAGTTATGTATTTAATATATGTATTTACATTTATGTGTTTATAGTTATAATTTGATGTTTAAATTTGGTTTATAATAATGTATTTTCATTTATAAATTGTTTTAGTTCTATTTAGTACATAGATTATTATGTATTTAAGTTAATACTGTTTTACTGTACAGACTTAGTCGTTATTATAATCTTTATTTTATTTCTTAGGGATGTCGGACAAAATATATTTTCAGATATTTTATTAATATACAAAAATTAATTACAGTCAAACTGGAGTAGATTTATCAGTATTCCCTTTTACAAATCGGGAAATACCAAGTCCTAGTGAAAGGAAATTTATGGATGTTGGTTATTAAAAGTTTTAGATTGAGTGATGATGAATATTAGTTTAAAAAATACATGGAGTTATCAACCGTGCAAGGGAGAGATTTTTTGGGAACTAGTGCCACTAAATGGAACACATGTTTGTGTAACATCTCTCAAATATGTCTCTAAGTTTTTTAAGACACGGTCCAAAAAGGAATACAACGGAGGCCAAAATTTGAAACTTGAACCCTGTGATCGTAATGCATATTTCAAAATTACACAATGACTCCCTCCTTACACGAAAACTGTATGTAACTCATTGCATGAAATCATAAATGTATACTATATTTACTTTCATAACAACATTTTTTAAATATGTCTCTAAATATTTTTAAATCACTGTAAAAAACTAAACTCTTCTCAGATCTGGAATTCCTGTCACAGACGACTGGAATCCAGTCGTCCACGCCGTGGATGACAGGATGAAGTGGCAACCACCGTGGGCAAATCATCTACGGTGTGGACAATTATTGGTCTACGTGGTGAAATCGTCCACGCGGAGGAATCGTCCACAGCGTGGAGGATTACTTGTCCACGTGGACAAATCGTTCACGCCGCGGACGATAAGGTGGCTATTTTGGTAAAAAAAATTGCATGCTATTAATATTAAATAATTTAAAAATCGTGCTCAAATAAAAAATCCCATTTCATAGCTCAAACCAGCAAAACCCCATTACATGTTATGGGACGACGGCACAACACTTTCACATCAATAAAACTGATAGCTAATATGAACTTTATTTCTTTGAGAAGGATGTCACCTTTTGCAGCATCATCAGTGTCCCTGGTTAGGGTCATCTTAAGCTCTATGGAGTCGTCTTCACAAGTAACTTTTGCATCTTTGCCTCAACAAAAAATGCACAACATGTAGTCAAGCTTTAGGGTGCATTTGGTAAGAAGAAACATTTTAGTTTCTAAGTTGAATCAGATGAAACGGTATTAAATAGTAAAAAAGTGAAATATTTCATCAGTGAATTCATTTGAAACGATTAACATTTCTTCTCTACAATGTGAAACGGCCAAAAAGGTGTTTCACACCCCTGAAACGCTTCACAATGTTGTATCTCCCCTCCAGTTTCGCTATTATTTACAGAGATTTGTCACCGTGTGCCCTTATCCTCAACTTGCTGCCGCTGTTGCACAACAGAGATTTATCCGTACATGAACATGATGGTTCATATTTTACAATAACACTTATAAATAATTTGTATTGTAAGGCTTTATTATATGTTATATTGTGACAAAAGAATATAGTCCATCTAAGAGTAAATTGGTCATTTCAATCCTCCTCCTCTCTATAGTGAAACTGAAATTAGTAGTCAAATAGTTTCTAGAGTGATTTTGTTTTAGACTGAGAAACATTTATGGATTAAAATTAAAATGTTTCTAATTCTCGGGGAGTCTAAAACCGTACCAAACGAGACCTTATCTTCGGCATGGATGGCTTCAGTTACTGCTGTGACAGCCCGGGAGCCAACATGATCTCCTTCACTATGTCGTATAATTATAAATCCTCATCCACCTATTCTTGTTGCTTCATAAGAGGCTCCATCAATTTATTTTCAGGTAAGCCGCATGTTAGCTTCTTCCATTTTTGCACTTGTTTTGCCGGCTTTTCTAATCACTTGCTGCAAAACTCTTGAAATTGTGCGTGCTGGCGCTTAGATAGCATCGGGATCACGTGTTTCGGTTCCCTAGCCAGCGACGCCTAGCTGATGACTACTGGCCAGACGGTAAGTACATGCTGCGAGCTTCACCCGGCGAACAAGTTTGGCCAAAAGGAAGTTTGAGCCAGAGAGGGAGAGAGGAACACAGACGAGAGTACACTTAGCTGAGGTCTGCAGTCCCGACATGGTTGAGGGAACCGCGATAGCCAGCGAGTTCTTTCATCCGCCTGCGTCCGTCCGTGTCAAGAAAAAACATTGAAATTATCGCTCTCATTTCTTATTCACAGTTCCTATCAGTCAACCACAGATGGACCGGTCAATAGCTTCATCGTGAGCCGCGCCCTAATGAAGTCCAGAAACTACATCCTACGGAAAACTGCAATATTGCCAGCATATCTACTCTACAACCCTGCAACAAAACGTGAAAGTGAGAGGAAAAGAATAGACACATTTACAATTGGGCTCGCCCTGCTGCTTCTACTCCTGCTCTTCATGGTGCGACGGCAAGCCTTGGCTCCTCAAGGTGTGAGTGCTCGACGTCGTCATCGCGTTCGATGCCGACGCCGCGTGTGACGTCGCCGACGTCGACGGTGAGCTGGTGCCGGACGACGACCCGACGGAGTAGTGCGAGCCGCGCGGGCCGTGAGGCCTCCGCCGGTACCGTGACCCGGGCACCCCCGGCCGCGTCGGTTCCTCGAGCGTGCTCTGCTTCTTGGACAGGATGATCACTACGCGCTTCATGTCCGGCCGCAGCCGCGGGTCTGCCTGCACGCACAGCAGCCCTATGCGCACGCACAACTCCACCTGCTCAGGCACCGCCGACGACTTCACGACGGGGTCAAGCAGCTCCAGGCTGCGCCCCTTCTTGTACAGTCTCCACGCCTGCGCGTATGAGACCACGACGCGTGCACGTGAGCTAATTGTTAAGGGGAATGTACAGGAGCAAGAAAAGTAGATGCATCGCACATACGTACGTATTCGAGGAGGCTGCCGGCCTCGGAGTCGAGCGGCGGGACGAAGGCCGAGTTCTTGCGGCCGGAGACGATCTCAAGGACGACGACGCCGAAGCTGAACACGTCGGCCTTGGTGGAGAGGTCGCCGTGCATGAGGTACTCGGGCGCCATGTAGCCGTTGGTGCCGGCGACGCGGGTGTGGACGCGGGAGTGGCCGTCGCCGGCCTCCGGGAAGAGCCTGGCCATGCCGAAGTCGGCGATCTTGGGCACCCAGCGGTCGTCCAGCAGGATGTTGCTGGCCTTGATGTCGCGGTGGATGATGGGCGTGTGCGCGTCCTCGTGGAGGTACAGCAGGCCGCGCGCCACGCCCACCACCACGTCGTGCCGCCGCGACCAGGTCAGCTCTGCGCGCCGCGACAGGTCTCCGTTGATGAGGCTGCCGGCTGGACATCGAACAGAAAGGCAGGGGATAGTCAGCAGCAGAACGAATGCAAAATCGGAATCAGATCAAGTCAAGGTAGCTAAGCTCATCCAAAAAACTCGTTACTTATTAGACTCACGGTCACTGACAATGCACTTTCCAATGGAAAGACGAAACTCAGCTCTCGTCTCGAAAGCTCGTCTTCTTCCGGATCCTCACCGACGACCCACACGGAGACACACAGAAAAAGTGCGCCACGGCATCACGGTGACGGTGACGCCACGTCAGACAAGACGGCGACGTGTCTGCCGTCACCTCATCGACCAGAGCAATTGAACGGAAAAAACGGGCAACATGAAGAAGAGCGTGCGCGTGCACGCGGCTACAACGAGTCAAGCACGTTACAGGTGACGTAATCAACCAAACTAATTGCTTAAGCTTGTTAAAAAACAACTGAAATATATTATTTGACATACTCCTTCCGTTTCATATTAATTAACGTTGATGAGTTTAAATTTGAACTAACCAACGTCAATTAATATGAGATAGGGAGAGTAACCTTTATTTATTTCTATAAAATATTGTTGGGTCAAACAAAGGTGCATCCATAGCAGCGGTGGTGAGCATTGACCGGTCAAAAGAAACACATCTATGATAAATGATTGTATTTATAATAGCGGATTATATAAGCTTCAACTCGATTTTCTATGGCTCATCATGTAAGCGTCCATTACTGAAAATAGCTTCTGGTGGTGCTGTTTTATACTTTAAAGCATTTGTAAGTTTTTTAGATTTTCTTTATAGCGTTCCTGAAAAGTTTTATTATTTTGTAATTAAAACTCTTTTTTATAGTAGTGTGTTGTGATATCCATCGCAATCTCTGGCTGAGGCTCAGGAATATGGTTGATGGGTTTGCTTGACAAGTCACAACTAGGGACATCCGTTTTAAATTATTTGACGCTACTTAGTTTAAAATTAAATTAGAGAGCGTCAAATAAATCAAAACGGAGAGTATTTGAGTATTTGTCAATGGAGGATGGCGCTTGACCATGTAGAGATCTGCGATCACAAGGACATCATACAGTAACGAGGAACCCACTGCCGTTGATGGTCCTGCTTCCAAGACGGTGGCAATAATATCAACGCGTCCTACAAGGCTATAACGACAGTTGGACCTATGATAGACTAATTATACCCTGGGTAAATTTCATGCTTAGGGAGTAACTCAAATCATCTTAGGGGTTTAGATAGAATTACCTGTTGTTGGAGTAGGACGCCATGGATGGTGATGAACTTGGTGTGGCGACGATCGTTGTAGAGCCTTCTCTCCGTTGTCAGCGCTCTTAGTGACCGGTAGTGTGTGTGTGGTGGCATGGGCACGATAATCGTTGAATTGCTTGTCCTAATACCACAGCGTGACGGGAGGCTCACAGCTATGGGGGTGGTTGACGCCCTCAATCAGAACGCGAGTGGAGGAAGAATGGGTTACAAAACCGCCGATTAATATAGAGATCAATGCGGACAATCTTCAGTCAACCGTACTCGAGGGTACACGCTGGGTCCGGCCGCCAGCCCCATTGTAGGCTGCCTTGCTGGTGCGGAGCATTGAGCATAGAATGGATCGTCGCCTACCGGACCGCTCCATTGCCGCGTTCAATCAACGTGGATGCGCGTGTATCGTGCGGTGACGCATTCATCTGAATCAGTGGCGACACATGTTTTTTTAGAAAATAAAATTAACATGTGTCTAAATTAGCTAATACGAATAGTCTTTTTACTGCCTAGTGCATCCTTCCTAGTGGAGTAGTAGAGGCTTATCAGCAGCTCATTCGCGGAAACTCAGCGATGGATGGGCCGTGGGCGGCACCCGTGCACGCTCGCGCATCGTCTCACCGATCACTACCAATCAACGAAGCCAGCCCGACGAGTAGGGAACAGTGCATCCTCTTTTGTCAAACGAATTTGATGCGTTCCAGCAAAAATATCCCCTTCACCAACCACGCATCGGGCTCCTCTCCTCTCCTCACAGATTGATCCAGTTTATCATTACCCCGCTAATCTCTAATAATCAACCGAATCGCGAAACTGGCGTATCAATTGAGGTAATTAAAAGTGGAATTAAGTAAGTGGTTATGAGCAGCGGAATGGGGACCGCGGGGGGGGGGGGGGGGGGGGGGGGGGGAACTCACGGCTGCCGGGGGTGGAGGAGAAGAGGATCTTGTCAAGGCTCTCGTTGGGGACGTACTCGTAGACGAGCAGCTTGTCGTCGGCCCCGCGCGCGCAGAATCCGATGAGGTTGACCACGTTGCGGTGCTGCACCCGGGACAGCAGCGTGGCCTCGTTGCGGAACTCCCTGGCGCCCTGCCGCGACCCGGCGCCCAGCAGCTTGACGGCCACCTCGCGGCCGTCCTCCAGCCGGCCCCGGTACACGGGGCCGAACCCGCCCTGCCCGAGCCGGTTCTTCTCCGCGAACCCGCGCGTCGCCGCCGCCAGCGCCTCGTACCTGAACGCGCGCTGCTCCCGCGCCGCGATCGCCTCCAGGTCCGCCTCCTCGGCCTCCTCCCGCCGCCGCGAGCGGCCGTCGTGGCGGGAGGAGGAGGAGAAGGGCCGGACAAGGCGCTCCAGGAGCTCCCGCGGCTTCATGGCGGGAAGCGGCCTCCTCGGCCGGCGGCGGGCGGGGTTGCCTTTGGGCGTTGGCGCGTTGCGGGTCTGGTGATCCTACGTACGGGTACGGGTCGGGCCGTGCACTTAGTCTCGCGCCGCGCCGGGGGATTTGTGGCGTTGGGGGGGGGGGGGGGGGGGGGGGGGGGCTACATCGGACAGCCGGCTGCAGCTAGACGAGCGCGGGACAAGCAACTCCAGCGACAACCACTGTTCAGACCCGTCGCTGTTGCGGCGGAAAAGTCTAAGGCGACTGCGCGTTGACAGACTCCACGGGCTCCGGCCCGCCCGCCGGTTTCCAGTGGGTTCCTCAGCCGTGTCACGCTTGCCTCCGTTCCGGTTTAAATAAAATCGGCGATGGGCAAGACCACTACCAATGAGGCATGCTGGCGGAGCTGCTGAGCGAGACGACGACGATGATGGACAGCTTCCCGACCTAGAGCGGCGAGGACGGTGGGCGGGAGGCGCTATGGGCACCGTAGGTCAGAGGGGGCGAGCCTCCATAGGAAGCGAGGGGAGGAGAAGGGTGAGGGAGCCAACGGCGGTTGGTGATGACTAATCGTGATTGTATAATAGCTTCCAATAATGCAAAGTATACATTTTTAAAAAAAGAATCTATGAAACGTTTCACAATAAAAGTGTTGTCTTGTAACTCTTGGCCACAGCATCGCTGTCTCCCACGCCTGGATCTGGATTCTGACCATGGGGATCTAACTCCGGGCCTTCAGAATTAGAGCTCTCTTAGCGCTTGTTTTTATACAACTAAATACTCTTCATTTAAAGTAAATTGAGGAGAATTGAAGTAAAAATTAGTTTATTTTCCACTTAAATCCACTCCATTTCTTATTATCCAAATAATCGCTGGTGATACGAGCTAGCTGCTGCACAAATCAAGGCCGCCAAAGTTGAGAGCAGATAGCTTCAGCCTCGTTCGACAAGACGTGTATTAGTGTGGATCCACGTCCAATTCCGCTTTTACATGGACTGAAAATCGCGCCGGGGCCATCTCTTCCATGTTGGCAAAATTTGCGTTTGGTTGTGTCATGGAATAAAAAAAATACCGGCTAAAACTCGCTAACCCACGGGGGCTAAATAAATCGTAGAATGAGGCGTGGAGCAGAACACCACCGTTCTCGCCCCTTCCTGGCATGCTGAAGCCGCTCATCTCAAATCTGATCCTGCCCTTCACTAGCTCAATAGCGGGTTGATATTGAAAAGATTATACGTTCTCGTCGGTCGCCATGCATCTCACGATGTCACTTGCTTGACACAGACACCGCATGCCTCGTGGGATCTGTGTGATGGTTCTCCTTGGCCATTTGGCCATTGAAGAATGTTCCATGGAACATTGAAGACACTTCCACAAGCAACAACTCTGCCTCATGTTCAAAGAAATGTTTCAATAATGAGAAGTTAAAGGCACAAACGTATTGATGTAATCTGTCTTGACGTTGTGAGCTTCCGTACATCTTTTTATTCTTGAAATCACTGGTTCTTTACAGTGATATGAAAATTAGCTTTAACATTTGTCACATTCTTTTGAATTGTTGGGTTATGTAACAACCCAAAAATTCTCATCACATGGGGCTAAACCGTCCCCTCTCCCTTCCCTCACTACCAAGCAACCCCACACGTCAGTTTTCTTCTTCCCCAACCGCAGTCCCTCCTCTCTCTCTCTCTTCTCCCTTCTCCTATTATCACATGTGATCAAAATGCTTCGGCCACGAGCAAATCTTTGCGCCTTTTCCTCAACCGGCGCCCCCACAACCGCCACAACCTTTTCCTCTATAAAACCCACCCGACGCCGACCATTTTTCTCCACGAAACCGCTCCAATTCCTGTCTTTGAGAACCGAAGCCCTAATCTTCTATTCTTCGAATCCAAGCACTGATCACCTGATCTAACACTCCCTTCACCCTCCCTCCGCCACAAGGAAGAATTTCCGACGAAATTCTCTGAAGAACTACGCCTGGGAAGCAACTCTGAAGAAGCTCGCCGGAGTTCGCTATGATCCCCTCTTCATTCTGGTGTAGAAAGATCAAGAAATGGTAGAGGAATAGAAGAAACTGAAACTCTCCGGCCACCGCCGCCGCTCGCCCACGAGCGCGCAGGAGAAGGGGGGGGAGTGATGTGGCCGTTTCTTGATGCGTCAGATTTGAGCCAACAGTTAAGATTAGAAGGGAGATACCGATTCAGTTATTTTAAAACTGGACCATTGATCTCGGATCCAACAGTCCACATTTAAAATAGTAATATACGTTGGGAATTTGACAGATAGGCCCCTAGAGATATAAATTAGTTTGAAACAGACCCTGTGCTTTATAGAACTAACCCTAGCCTTTATGAAAATTAGGAAATTCACTGTAAAATAGCCAAACAGTCCCTGTATATTTTGTAAATTGATAAAATAATTCTGTAAATGCATTTTAAACCCTAAAAAAACTGTAAGTATTGCATTTTGACCCAGAGCAGTTTAAAATTTTAATTTTAATACTGTAAATAATGAAAATAGGCTAAATAATTTCTGAAAAAACAGTTAAAACTTAGTAAATTAGACATTTTTATCAATATATATATTCTTAAAATTCAAAAGAACCAATTCCATAGGCTGTAATTATTTTCTAGGTGATGAAGTAATTCTGAAATCAAAATAAAAATTATATATAATTCAGAAAAATTGTAGAAATTATTAAAATGCATAGAACTATTATGTTTTTAAACTTTTATACATATATAGTTTCTGTAATTCAGAATAATTATAAATTAGGACTGAAAATGTATTTTTAATACTAAATAAATGTTGAAATACCAATAAAAACAATATATGTTTTAGGAAATTTATGGAAATTATCTAAAATGCATAAATAGGTTCTGAAAATGTAGAAAATAGTAATACAGATTCTGTAAATAATTATAATTATAATTTAAATAGTTTATAGGACTGAAATAATTATAAAATTAACATATATGCACACATACACTCTAAAAATTATTAAAAAATCACTACAAAACTAGAAAATGAGTGTTTTACTATAACAAAGATAAAGTAAAAGATATATATATGTCAATTTGATACTTATTTTCATTACAAAACACATGAAATAATATGAAACCAATAGTATATGGATGAAATAAATAGAAAATAAGTAATATATGTGTGTAATCAAGTATATATGTGATTAAAATGTATTGTTAAGTTTCTTATTGCATGTTTTGCATTGTTTTGTGTGCATATACATGAGTAGAACTATCCCAAGAACTACTTCTTAATCTTCAAGAGCAAGATTTCGAAGTGAACGAGCATCCATTCAAAGGCAAGTGTTCCTTGACCATTTTGTTCCTATTCTAGGATGATTAGTTAGATTATTTGCATGATGTCTTCAATATGAAACCCAGTCTAGTATGTTTCCCTAGTTTTATCCCTTTATTATTTCTTGCAAAACTATGGAGGAATTTAGTTAGGGTATGTGAGTTATCATTTTATGTGCTTAGCCATGCTTAAGATATAGAAAATGAATGAAACATACTTGACACTTGTCTTATGGTATTTATGAGAGACACATGAATGTGTCATAGTGATAGGAATCTAGACAGGTTGGTTGTTTTGGATGGTGCTTCGTGCACGAGACTCGGGTTAGTGATAGTGCTTGTCTTAGATTCTAAGGACCGGTTCATGGAACAGTTAACCCGACTTTACAATGCCACTACAAGACTGAGATGGGGCAGCTTGGTCAATTAATTAGGTGTTTGCCGGTATAGTATGAGTGTTTGTATGGTGCAGGGAATGGAAATCCATTTTTGACTATCCTGGGAACTGCAAGGCTCAAGAGGGGGCTTCTGCAGGGGAGGATTAACTCCCAGGAACTGTAGCGTGAAACCTCAGTGGGCTTGTACTTACCGGTAGACCCTTTGTAAAGGCCATGTAGTGATCTCCTGATCGCACACCAAAGGAAGTGTGTAATGTGGCTTTAAAAATTGCCTAGAGGGGGTGGTGAATAGGCTAAAATATCTGAAATGACTTAATTAAATGAGACTAGAACACAACAGCCAGACTAGTCTGGCTCAAAGGCGGACTAGTCCGGTTTGCTTGCTGGAAGAGCCTAAAGGGGCCGAACTAGTCTGCCTTGGAGGCGGACTAGTCTGGTCAAACTGGCGGAAAGACCTAAAACTTGATTTTTAAGGGTTTTTCTCCAGATTTTAGTTTAACAAAATGTGGATGAAACAACTAGCAATTCTATATGACAAGTGTGACAAATATTGAAATGAATTACAAGATTGTGATGATGTATAGCGAAATAATTAAAACAAACCCTAATCAATCTTAATCTTCAAAGAAATCTACATGCAAGAGAGACACTGAGAATTTTTTCCCGAGGTTCAATTCCACTCAGGAATCTACGTCCCCATTGAGGAGTCCACAAAACACCGAGTCTAACAACCCTTTCCTCACCAAGTCGCCACTAAGGCCAACCCGGTTCTTCACTATCTCAAGGGTGAACTTACAAAGTTTTGGGGCTGCTCACAATCTGAGGCTCCCACTTGATCACTTCCACAAACTTCACAGATCTCACAAGCCACAAATCACACTAAGTGCACGAGATCACTCCAAGAGCCTAGACGCGAAGTTATTATTTCTCCTCTTCTCACACATCCAAATTCACTTAGGATTTGATTCAACGGGGTGAGTAGGCAATGGAGAAGGCTTGGAGAGGCTCTAGGAAGGTTGTGGCGGCGCTAGGGTTCCAGGGTGATGTAAATGAAGTCGGGGCATCTCCTTTTATAGAAGTCCCGAAGCCAACCGTTGCCACCTACCGAAAGTCCGGACTAGTCCGCCTCACACCGGACTAGTCCGATCTCACACAGGAACTATTTGTCTGGATGAGAACGGACAAGTCTGGAAGACCCGGACTAGTCCGGCCACTAAGGCGGACAAGTCCGGTCCACCAAGACTTAGCCGTGGGAGCTCTCATCTCAAAATCATATGGACTAGTCCTTCTTAGAACGGACTAGTCCGAACTCACACAGGAACTCTTGATCTGTGTGAAAACGGGCAAGTCTGGCTAGCCCGGACTAGTCCGACCACTAAGACGAACAAGTCCGGTCTACCAGGACTTAGTCCCAAAACACTCTCACCAAGAGATAAATGGACTAGTCCGTCCCAAAACAGACAAGTCCGAACTCAGTCAGGAACTCTTAGTCCGCCCCAAAACGGACTAAGCCGTGGGTCTTCCGGATTAGTCCGGCATCTGGCCCGGACAAGTCCGGCCTGCCCAACTTTACCTCTCTACCACTCTCCACTAAGGATTTGACACTTCTAACGCTTTGAGCTCTCTTCTATGATCTCAATGCACTTGACACACACACTCTCACTTTGACACGGCTAGCCTACTAAAGACTCAAGTGAAACCCTAATTTATACTCTTCGAATCTTCGTCGTCTTTCTTCATCTTTTTCTCTTTTTGAGAGTTTAGGTGTCTGCCTTGGAAATGGTTTGTGCTTATGATCATCTCAGCTCATTAGTCTCTTAATTTGTCGTCATCAATCGTCCAAAACCACGAGGATACCTAGATACACTTACAATCTCCCCCTTTTTGGTGATTGATGACAACACATTGAGTTTCAACATAAGAGGTAAAAAATTGATTTTTATAACAAGTGTACGTATGCAAAACTCCCCCTGAATGTATGTAAGAGTAGAAGAGGGGAATTGACATATATTCACATGTTATGGTGGGGTGCCTACATGTTGTGCTCAAAAACGTGATAAGACAATGAGCATAGCAAGGAGCAACAGTAATCAAATATAAACCATAAATCCAACATATAGTGTTACACAAAAGATAGTTATGCATAAAACATAAATATCCATTTTCAAGACATAGATGTCCAAAGGATCTATTACGAGACTAGAAGATGATAAAAAGAAAAAATATTCTTTTCCCATCTCTCCCCCTTTGACATCAAGTCACCAAAAAGGAAAAGAGGGAAGAAGATACGCCTAAGTCTACTCGTCATCTTCTTCGTCTTCTTCTTCATATCCATTCTCATCGCTCTCCGTGGCCTCCGTATCCTCTTCCTCGTTGTAGGCGGCGGTGGATGGAGGCACGACCTTGGAGGATCTTCCATCTTCCCTGAACTGGGCGAGCTCATCAACGGTGAACTCTGGATATGGAGTGAGTTCCCCATCACCCTCTTCGGGAGGAGACATTGGTACCTTAAGCTTGTCACATACAGCCTTGAGGTACTTCTCCTGACGCCTCTCCATGCGTCGAGTCCGGACCTCCACACGCCGACAAGAGGCGAAAAGTGTGTTGAAGCACTTGAAAAATCCGCTCATGGACTGCGGAGGAGGAGAAGATTGGGGAGCCGCTGAGCTTGAAGGAGCCGTTGAGCTGGAAGGAGGTTGAGCATTTTTCCTCCTTGAGGGTTCTGCCACAATGGGGGGTAGCTAAGGACGGAGAGGTCGATGAGTGACATCCTTGACAAAAACAATCCCCAAAACCTTCTCAATTAGGCACATTATGTACGGTGCATATCCACATGAGCGGTTGGGAGTGTGAGAGATGTTAAAAATGTCATCATAAATATGCTCAACATGGTTGAACTTCTCTTCACCATCTATCAAGAGGTGGATATGCCTTAAGTTTCCTTGAATTACCCCTGCATCTCCATCCTTGGGGGCAATGGTCCTCCTCAGAATCCTGTTGAGAATGCTATAGAATGACTTGATGTTCTTAGCAAGTCCGATCTTATAGGGGACATGGCTAGGATATATATAGTCAAGCTGGTCCCTGTCTACTGTCTTGAGGTTGGAAATAATAATCTCATGGTCCAAGTGCTCCTCAAGGCCAAGTATCTGTGCAAACCTCTCATAGGTGACTGAGTACTGCTCTCCATGAGTCATCCAACACTACAGGAATCCGGACAATAGACGACGGTTTTCGGCTGTCGTCAATTATTAGTCATCAATAACTTTATTGATGATGGTAACCGTCGTCAATAATCTTATTGACGACAGCTAGGATATGTACCGTCGTTAGTAACGATGGCTTATTGAAGACGGTTCTTGGTACTTGGCCGTCGTCAATAACAGTGGCTTATTGACGACAACTAAATAAGGCTGTCGTCAATAAGCTAGAGCAGAGTATTGATGACGGCCAGGATTTGAACCGTCGTCAGTAACCATGGCTTATTGACGACAGTTTCTACTTGGCCGTCGTCAATAACAATGGCTTATTGACGACGGTTTCTGGTATCTGCCCGTCGTCAATATTAATGGCTTATTGACGACGGCCAAGTACCAGAAACCGTCGTCAATAAGCTTTCTATTTTTTTTAAAAAAAACAGAAAATCCTGCCCTGGCTTCGAGGCCAGCCCTGGCTCGATGGCCAGATCACAGGCAATCAAAATATACATCATAGGCAGGCACAAAAACACTATACGCACGCCACACTACCCTACGCTACCCCGACCGCTGCCACTGGAGTCCAGGAAGTCGTCGTGCGCTCGTCCAAACGCTGGTTGCTGAGGGGATGGAGTTTCCTGAGCCCGCGTCGCCGATCCCTATGAAGTACTTGTATAGTTAGACAAATTACAAGTTCACAAATGTGTATATGATTAAATAAACTCATTACAAGTTAGAATTGAGCAAGTTAGCTAGATTTGGCTATGTTTGAGTAAGTTTGCTCATATTTTACTATGTTTGAGAAGTATGGACTAGTAGTGTTTGTGTTTGAGCTAGTTCAAATAGTTTTTCCTATGTTTGAGTAAGTTTGGTCATATTTGACTATAGTTGAGTAAGTTGTTCCATATTTTACTCTGTTTGAGAATGTTTAACTAGTTTTCTCTAAGTTTAATTAAGTTTGATCAAATTCAACTAAATTTGAGCAAGTTTAACTAGTTGCAGCTATTATGAGAAATTTTGTACCTGTGCTCCTGACGTCGGCCCCTGTGGTAGCTGTATCGGTGGCGGCGCCCACTGAGGAAAGACAACAGGCTGTCCTGTGGCCATAGCCTGCAAATATGAAGTAAATTATTATACATGTCATTTATATATTAAAAACGTTGAGTACGATGATCTGAACTTACCTGCATGGCAGCTTGCAGCTGTAGCATGTACGAGTGTTGATACTCGTCCCTAGCACGGAGCTAGGCTACCTGCCTCTCGTTCGCGAGCCTCAACACTTCCTGCGTCCTCTGGAGCTCCTCCTGGACACTCTGGAGCTCTAGATCGCGGCTGCCACGCCTGCTGGATCCACCCTGCGATGAAGAGGCCCTCGAGTAAGACCGCGCCTCCCTCGAGTCTACTACTCCATCGAAGATGTCCAACCTACACAACAAAGTAAGAGTATTAAAGTTTCGTGTCTCGAAGTTCATGAAAGTAAATGAAAAACAACAGAACTCATCGGCCGTGAGGTTTACCGCCACCGCTTGCATAGGCGGCTTCAGGTACGATCGGCGAGTTCTGCCAATCGTAATCGTGGCCTCGAAGCCTCCCCACCTCCTCCCCATACTTTTCCTAAAAATACAGAAAATTAAAGTCATCAGAAGTTTTAAAGAGAATACAATTAAGTCAACTAAAGAACTCACCAACGTCTCCGTCGCTGTATGAGAAGACAGCTGATCAGGCTGCGAGGGGTCACTTCCCATGTGACCCCTCCTCCACACCTGGATAGCGGTCGGCTCCTGACCGATCCCGCCCTCCTATCGATACATGTTAGCACAATGATAGCGATAGAAATTAACTAGAATATAATTCGAGTATCACTTACCATCCGTTTAGCAAGGCGTACGTAGCTGTCCCCACCAAGACGGTGTTTCCCGTCCGTCCCTCGACTCTGTCGGCGGGTCATCGACATGCCTTGGAAGCCCTGGCTCACCCAACGAGCACACAGGGAACTGTAGGCGTCCGGACAGGACTCAAGCCACGGTACGCTGACCTGCACACATTTGTTGTTGGATGAAAACATTGATAAAAATTGGATAATGAAGCAAAGTAAAATAAAGAACTTACCTCTGCGTACTGTGCCTCCGTCAAGTATTTGTCTGCCATATCCCTAAACTGCCCTGGCTCACCCTCGTCCGGATGCAACTTATAGTACGCCTTCATAGCCTGAATGCGAGCCGTCGAAATCGACTGCGTCAGGAGCTTCCTAGCGTTGTTGTTGAAGACTACGCGAGCGTGATCCAGCTGGGTCTCGTCCTCCAAACGGTAATATTTCTACAAGAAGAAATATACAAGTTAATGTATTTAACATATAATAGGTTCGCATTTAACGAATAGACGATTTACTTACCATGAATTCATGCCACACATGCTCCTGGTGGTTGCCGTAGGTAATGTCCTGGGCCGTAGCGTAATCGTCCCAAGACGTAGAAGCCCGTCCGTTCACTAGACCGGGGTAGTGACAACGGATGAGTTGGCCCAGGACAGCGTTGACCTGGCGGTGGCGTCCTTGACCCGTGAACGAGTCATCGGCCCAAGACCTAATATGATTCTCAATTAGTACATATATAAGTGTTAAAATATCTAACTTGATTTGTTATAGATTTACTTACCTATCGCCAACCGGACGAATAACGACCCGATCTTCTGGCTGTGCAGGAACCGGAGGAGGAACCGTAGTGGCTCCTCCTGTAACGCCGTTGTGGAGCCGGCTCCACATCAGGCTCTGTGGAAGGCTCCGAAGCAGAGTCTGAATCCTGCGGTGCCGGAACCTGAAGAGGATCTGAAGCAGGATCTGTAACATGCTCCGAAACCTGTGGTGTCTGAAGAGGACCCCTAGCCTCTGTCTCCTCAGACATAGAGTCGCTCTAAAATTTGAAGATTGGTAATATAGATTTAAGAAAGTTATTTATGTAATTTATATAATTTAATATTCTTTACCTGTCGTGAGCGCTCCCGTGATCCCTGGCCCCTGTCGAGGCCCAACAGCTGAGATAGTCTACCATTGCTAGACTGACAACCCTGGAAAACGGAGTCTGCTCTCGGGGGCAGAAAGCCCCGCGTCACCCGTCGTCTACTGCTCAACGACATCCTGATGAAAGGAAAATTGATAATGAATTTAAAGGAAAATATAGAAGACGAAAGAAGAGATGAAGGAAACGTTACTTGTACTCAATTTCAAAATTCATCAGTATCACGATCATGTACTCTATTTCGTAAACCGGACCATCGATCTTTTGTCGTGGTTGTTCGCCGTTTTCGTTTTTTCACATTATGAGTCTGTACATCTTATGCATCTCCAACTAATTCATCGAGTCGTAGACTAGACTCAACGACAAAAGAATCCGACAACTCTTCTTCTTGGTAAACAACATCAGCCTCATCAATGTAACAAGTATTGTCCGGTGTATATAACCGCTCACGAGGATTCCCCTTTTGTACAACCCACCATGCACTAAGTTTTTCGCATGGATATTGTAGATAGTACACTTGTTCGACTTGGTGTGCAAGGACAAAGGTGTCGTAGCCTCGTAGTCGATCCTTGTGTTTGACTTCTACCATACCGAATTGGTTTTCTCGAGTTCCATTGTTATTATCAAACCAATCGCAGTCAAAGAAGACTACTTTAAGGTCTTTACTACCGGCAAAACTAAATTCTAGGATTTTGTTTATGATCCCATAGAAATTAGTTTCACGTCCTTCGGCATCGGCGGCCCTCGTCACAACTCTGGTGTTTGATGTTGCCCTTAGAGGACGTTGAGTTTCAAATTGAGTTGAACGAAATCGGAACCCATTGACATCATATCGACCAAAGAGTTTAACTTTAATGGATCCGTTGGACAGTTGTCGCAAATCTTCATGAACACCGGCTTGTGTCTTGCACTGTTCAACATATGAAGTAAGAAGACTATTTTATGCTATAAACATAATTACTAAGAGGAACAAGACAAGGAAAACGTTACATGATTTCGAAACCAGGTTTGGAAGTTAGGTCCTCCATTTACTCCATAATGTCGCATTATTTGTATTTGCTTGCTAGTAGGTTCGTGCTTAGACTTTCAATTTTTCGATCGAACTCACTAAATAAGGACAAAACAGAATTATTAGCGTAGATTTATAACACACCACACAAATTAGTATGGATGTTGAACAACCACTTACTGAAAAAAATTGTCCATCCCATCTATGTTAGCGTACATGTATAACAAAGCAGTTGTCTTTTCATCTGTTGAAGCATCATAGCTCGTGCCACTACCAACAGTGGTGCCTCTCGTTTGAAAAAGTGAGAGTTCGCTACAAGAGGTTGCTTCAGCCATATTGTACCGCAACACCGATGCATTAACATTGTGTTCTTCTGCAAAGTAGACACTTGAAAAGTATCCTATCTCCTAAAGTGTAAATGCTTCAGCGATGCATCCTTCAACCCTTGCCCTATTACGAACCATCGGTTTTAGACATCTGAGTGCTCTTTCAATGTGGTACATCCACCTATATTGAACAGGGCCGCCTACTTTAGCTTCATATGGAAGATGGATTAGAAGGTGTTGCATTGGATTGAAGTACCCTGGAGGAAATACTTTTTCCATCTTACATAAAAGCATGGATATCTCTTTTTCCAACTTCTCCATCATCTCCCTTTTGATTTCTTTAGCACAAAGCTGTCTATAAAAATAGCTAACCTCGGCTAACACCTTCCACACCTCATCGTCAAGATAGCCTCGAAACATAACCAGCAGAAGTCTTTCCATGATTATGTGATAATCATGGCTCTTCAAACCAGTAAGATTTTCAGTCTTAACATTAACGACTCTTCTCAGGCTAGCATCATAACCGTCTGGGAACTTCAACTGTTTCAACCACTTGAAGACTTCTTTCTTTTCTTTTGGTCGAAGGAAAAAAGAAGCTCATGGTTTGCCACCAGCTTCGGAGAGCTCAAGACTTGGTCGGTTACAAACCTCTGCCAAATGCTTCCGAGCTTTTATATTGTCTTTTGTTTTGCCCTTCATATCCAAGCACGTGCTTATGATGCATTCGCTCATGTTACGTTCCTGGTGCATGACATTAATTTTATACATTAGAATTAAAGATTTCATATACGGTAACTCTCATAGTGCACATATATGAGTCCAATTGTGATCCTCTCCGTAACCAACAAAATATCCAGGACGACCTTCATCTGGCACTAGATTGTTGAGCTGTTTAATAATTTCCGACCCGTTCAGACGTTGTGGTGGTCCCTTTTTAACAATGGTACCCTTCCTGAAGGCATTTCTCTGTTGCCTAAACACGTGATTTGGCGGTAACCAACGTCTATGACAATCAAAGTAGCATATCTTGCCATCATGACTTAGACGAAAACAATCCGTGTCCGAAGCACATATTGGACATGTCAATCGACCATGAGTGCTCCAGCCAGAAACCATGCCGTAAGCTAGAAAATCATGAGCATACCACAAGTACGCAACTCAAAGGTTGAATTTTTGTTTTCTATAACAGTCGTACACTTCGACTCCTGTCCATAACATTTTGAACTCTTCAATCAATGGCTGCATCATCACGTTCAGTCATGAACCAGGATGATCCGGTCCAGGTACAATAAGGCATAGGAAGATGAACTCATACTTCATACAAAGCGATGGTGGTATGTTGTACGAAATAGTGAACACGGGCCAACAAGAGTATGGTGTGGCGTTTGTACTAAACGGTGAGAAGCCATCTTTCGCCAAGCCAAAGCGAATATTTCTCGCGTCATTGGCGAAATCTGGATCGAAGCGGTCAAGCGCCTTCCATGCCTCACGGTCCGACGGGTGCACCATCATGCTGTTGTTCTCACGTACACCTTCTTTATGCCACCTCATGTGTCTAGCTGTTTTTTTTAGATAGAAACAAACGCTTGAACCTAGGTGTGATAGGCAAGTAGCGAAGCTGCTTCTGTGCGACTTGAGTCATTACTTTTGAACCGTCGTCATTTACAACTTCGACAAATCTAGCTTTACCACATTTTAAGCACTTGTTCTCGTTGGCATGCTCTATCCAAAAAAGCATGCAATTGTCTAGACACATATCAATCTTCTCATATTTCGTACCTAGACCAGAAATCAACTTCTTAGACTGATACATATCTTTAGGCACTTTATGTGGTTGTGGAAGGATATCGCTGATCAATTTGATGAGATCGTTGTAGCAGTTATTGGAGAAGAAATACTTAGACTTAATGGCCATAAATCTAGTCATGAAAGTAAGGAGCGTCATTTCGGTGTGTTCATGCAACGACTCTTCTGAAGCTTTGAGAAGCGTGAAAAACGCTTCAACCTCCGTTGTAGGAGGATCCTCCATCAAATCAGGATTTATGGCATCAAGCATCTCGTCCATCCTATCGACCCTCCGTGTTGTCATCCTCATCTGAAACTTGTAAGGGTTGAGAAGATGTCTCACCGTGAAAGATCCACACCTCATAATCTTGCATGAAATCGTATCGACATAAGTGAAACGCCAAATTCACTTTGTCCCAACACTTTGCACCTTGACATTTCGTACATGGGCACCGCACCTTATCGATATTTGACAATAAAAAAGCTCGATCTACAAAAGCATCTGTCTTTGCGAACCACTCATCCGAGTGACCACTAGAACTGTTCTTCCAACCGGTATACATCCAACTACGATCCTCACCCATGTTTGAATCTGCAATTTAATGTCAAGGAAATTATAGTTACTTTATAATTTATTTATGTCACGACCCTACATCTATTGGAAAGGATAGGTCCTAAACCCACCCAAGAGTGATCGAGCGGAGCGTGCTCATGACGAGACGCGTGGTATGGATCCGAACGAAATTTCGACAGCATAACCCCGTTGTTCTCCACTGCACGCCCGAAAATGGTGCAGCAGAGAACAACAGGGTTATGCCGTCGAAATCTCGTCTAGATCTAAACCCGCGTCTCATCACATGCCACGCTCCCTTGGTCACTCCCAGGCTGTCCAAAAAGGGACAATTCCGAACGTACACGCCTCACATGCGTAACACATGTGAGACGGACCCGTTCAAAAGGGTGACGCATGTTGTATAGGTTTACGTTAATCTTTCATTTTTGAGTCATTTAAAAGAGAGAGAGAGAGGAAAGAACGAGAGAGAAGGAAAGAACGAGAGAGACAAAGAAGTGGGTCAGCCTTCCTAAGTTATGCCCCGCTGGGGCCTGCCATTATCTTACGATGCCTTTAGGGTTAGCCGTCGTACGTTATGCCCTGTCGTAAGTGGGTCAAAGATGAAACCGCACCGTCGGGGCCCGCCGTCCACGCGCGGGAGCTTGCCGTCCTCCGTGCCTGTCTCGACTAATACGTTACCAATAAATGGGCCGTGACAGACCCTAAATGGGTCATGTCAGGCCAGACCGGGCTGAAACCCATTTATTTACATATAGTAACTAATCACGCAATCAATCAAAGTATTATTTAAATAATAATCAATAACAATACTAATTAAACAATTAATCAACTAAGGTCGGGGCTCGGGGCGGCCGAGGCGCGGCCGGGGCGCGGCGCGAGCAGGGGCGGCCGGGCGGGGCTTGGGGCGGGACGGCAGCGGCGGCGGCGGGACGGGGCGCGGGATGGCGGTGCGCTTCATCATGTTTTTGTGAGGTTGTCCATACGATGGTAGCTTTTCTTACTGGAGTTGAAGAAGTCCTTGAACTAATAGTTGTACTACCAGCTCATTTTGAACTTTCCTATCTCGTCATGTTTCAGCTATGATGCTTGGGTCATCTACAATTTTCTTTCACTATGTTTGGCATGGGTGGGAGGTCCTGGTGCTGGGGTTACAAGTTTGAGTGGCAGAAGCCTGAAACCATCATGGTTTCTGATGACTTGCTGTTTGCCAGCTATTCCTCTAGACGGGTGCGTGTCTTTGGTACATATTAAATGAATATCGTATCAGTTATCATACTTCCATTCGCAATTTCACAGTCACACGGTTTGTGTTTGTGACACACCATGACATCTCGACGAAACGGTTAAGTCGCCTTGCTAAAACCGGTTAGACTGGTTTTCACAAACGTAGTGCTTAGGGGTGCTCCTGCGTCAACACATGCATTAGAGAGCAATCACAATTCATACATCATTATCTCTGTAGCTGTGATGGGAGTGTGGGTCCGCTATCAGTTCATGGATCTGAACAGATATGTAAACTTCTTGGGCAGAAATGGACAGTGGAAGTACATGAAATGAAAACAATATGGTAGTTCAAAGAAAACTCCCATAAATTATACCCTATATGAACTGTCTGATGTGTTACTAAAAATTGAGACCCTCTCCCACCACCACGGTGTAAGAATCCCAAGTGGTCCAAATCAAGATATATGTAAGTACGTCTTCATGTCATTTCTCAGTCGATATATATTTTTCTCTTTTGCCACGGCCCATGGATAACCATGGCGCCACCATTTATGTTTAAATCTTGCTTTAGCCGCGTGCCCATGTAGGTAGGATCCATTGGGTTGAAGGTAAGATCGCTTCGTGAAATTCAGAAAATTTTTATTGCTCGCATGCGTTGCATCAAATGTTTGATATAATTGATATATACCAGAGATCAGGGATTAGAGTTTTCTCATCTTGACTGAAGTGCTATATACATCTGCTTAGACAGTAGATGAACTACATTACCCTAAAGTCATGAACGTAACCTACAGCTAGATGCAAGAACTCTGGTGAAGAGTACAGTGAAGACGAAAGGACACACAAAAGGCAATGCACAAATCGGACTGGTAGATTAGAGAATAAGTTACTAACTCATTTTGAAGACATGAGAATAGAGAGGACGACTCTTCTCCCACAAAACGAATTGAAGAGCATACATTGGAAAAGGCTAGACCAATTCCAAAAAAAAACAAAAAGAAAGAAGAAAATATAACGTAATAACTTGCTAGTTTACAAACCCAAGCAACTTCCTCCCAACCCTATCGTCAGTGGCGGCGTGGCCAGCGCCTGGGCTGTGTCCAGGCGTCATCGGGCGAGCGTCCTCAACATTATCGAGGGTACGGCCGACATCGTTGGGAGAGATGGCAGTCCCCTTGGTGGCCTCATCGGAATGTGACATGGCGATGGGTTTGACCTGAGCGCACCTCATCTGGGTTGACGAGAGGAGGATCATGAGAAGTAGGAGAAGGGCCTGTTTGCTCAGCTTACCGCAGAACATGGTGGCGTCAAGCTAATATAAGGTATCTAGCGAGCTCAGAGAAGCAGGAGTAGTAACAAGTGATTATTATGATGATGATGAACTCCTAGAATTATCTGATGGTGACTATGGTTGCTGTGAGCTCATCACCCAATCATCCTTTGCTATTTATAGCATTGCACTAGATGGTATTAAGGTATATATGTGCACTGTTCTTTGACATATAGTTGCATTAATCAATATAATACAGATACGGAGGAATCTTGGAGGATGGGTGGGAAAAAAGCGTTCCGGCGGAAAGGTATACATGTTAACGAAATTTCATTGAACACTGAATTCTCTCTTTTGTATGCAAGTAGGCATGAAAAGATAGGTGAAGGGCCACGAGTAAAATATCGGTGGCACTGCTCGTGCACTAACTGTAACAGACATGTTACTCGGTTATATAATATATATACATCGGAAAAGTGCTCCTGACTGTCATCTATGTGGTTTTACATAAACTCCAAATTTATATTAATGGTGGATCAATCTGATGTCATTTCTATTAGTCAGACTGACAGTTTGTGGTAATGTAAAATTCGTTAAATGCAAAGTTGGATTCTGATATACTAAGCAAGTAAGCATCCAGTTGCTTACGACATAGAGGCGGCCGCCGGCTGCGGCTCGGCTGCAGGGGGGCGGGGGGAGGGCCGGAGGGGGAGGTGCCGGGGCCGGACCAGCCGATAGCCGGCGGCGCGGCCCTGACAAAAGCCGGCGACCGGGACGGCGGCGACGGGCGGCGGCGGTGGCGGGGACGGGCGGCGGCGACCGGGACGACGACGGCGACCGGTGCGAGTTGGGAGGCGGCACTGGCCGCCTCCCGACTCTCGCACGGGTTATATACCCCGTTATTGACGACGGTGCTAGGAAACTGTCGTCAATAAGGACTTGTTGATGACGGTACTAGGTTACCGTCGTCAATAACTCCTCGTGTGGGCCCGAATTTAGTTAAAGACGACGGACACCGTCGTCAATAATTTATTGACGACGGTTCTCGTCTAGCCGTCGTCAATAACTAAGTTATTGATGACGGCTAGATAAAGCCGTCGTTAATAACATTAAAGACAACGACCCCATCGTCAATAAATTTGGCCGTCGTCTATGATCGTTTTTCCTGTAGTGCAGGTGATTTTCCGGTCACCGTAGGTGGAGAAGTACACAGTGGTGTAGAACTGCACAATTACCTCATTGTTCAAGTCATATTTGAAGCTCATGATTTCCTTGATTCCATGTCGCTCTGCGGCTTCAATCACTGCATCAAAGGCTTTGTGCTTCCTTTTGGCCATGCAGTACCAATATACCCATTGAGCCTGGGCAATTGGGGTCTTCATCTTTAGGTACACCAAGCGGTAGTAATCGCAGTGGAAGTCACACCAAAACCTAGCGTCGGCTGTGTGCTTCTCATAGTCATAGATGTTTTCCATCCTCAGCCTTCTCACCTTTTCAGCCCCCTTTCCTTTGAATACAAATGCCGGATTGTTGAGCTGCCGGTTTGGATCTTTAGCAGGGGCAGCCATCTTCAAGGGGCCGATAGGCTTCGGTTGCCCTTTCTCCCTGATTACTATCCCTCCTTCCCTGTTTGTCGGTGCTTTGGCAGTTGCCTTTTTATTCTTTAGCTCCTCAGGAAGTGGAGGCTTGCCCTTCTTTGGATCACGAGGAACCCTACCCTCGGATTCCTTCTCCTTTTCCTTTTCCCGCTCTTTATCTCCCAAGGTGACCAGCCTCTTCGTCTTGGGCTCTGAGGCACTAGGAGCTTGGGAGCTTTGGTCTTCATGTTTGGCCCTTTTCTTTCTCCGTTGATCCTTCAAGGATTCTTCAACGGCTTCGGCAATTTGTGCCTCCTCGTCGAGATCATGCTTCTTCTTTGTTCTTGCCTCTCGACGGACGACTTCTTTAGCCGCTTGGGCCTTCTTTGCTGCCCTTTCTTCGGCGATGCGTCGATGAAGGGCTTGTCGAGCCTCCTCGACCGTGGGACTTGAAAGGGGAGAGCTTTGGTCGGAGCTCGACATATTTCCTAAGAAACAAGACATGAGAGGTCAAGGAAGTGGAATATTGCAAAAGAATTCACTAAAAATGGCTAAAGTTGGAGTTTATCCTGTGTAAACCGGACTTGTCCGTTAACGGGCCGGACTAGTCTGCCCAAGAATGGACTTGTCCGCCCAAAACCGGACTAGTCCGGGTTATACAGGAAGAACCCTAACCCTAGCAATTTTTTCACAAAAAATTTGAATTAAGTTACAATATTCCTAGGCTACGATCCCATTGACACTAGAAACAACATTTGTGAAGAAGTTTCTAGCAAAAGACCTAGGAATGAAAAAAGGAAAGATTTTTGGTTAGGTCAAGAATACCCCTTGAAATATTCAAATGTGATGAATTTGGAGTCGAAACTTGAGCAACGAAGCATGGGGAAGGGTTTACGTACTCCTTAGGTCTCCAATCGGTGGATTGGACGAGATTTTTGGTGGAGGAAAGCAAAAATCTGTGAAGAGAGAGGTCTAGCCGCCCTTGGGAGGTTAAGTCCCCAGGGGCCGGACTAGTCCGGCTTGGTGTCCGGTCAAGTCCGGTTGGCGGACAAGAGCCGGACAAGTCCGCAGGAAATGGTGACGGATATCAATATGTTTTGTTCTAGAATGCTCCACGGGATTGTGAGCAATCTTGATGACACTCTCATTGTCACATAGGAGTGGAATATGGCTCAAAGTGTAACCATAGTCACTAAGAGTTTGTCGCATCCATAGGAGTTGTGCACAACAACGCCCGGCTGCGACATACTCCGCTTCAGCTGTGGATAAGGCAATAGAGTTTTGTTTCTTTGAAGACCACGAAACCAAGGACCTACCAAGGAATTGGCAAGTTCGTGATGTGCTCTTCCTATCTACCTTACAACCGGCATAATCGACATCAAAGTATTTGATGAGATTGAACTTGGATCCCTTGGGATACCAAAATCCTAGGTTAGGAGTGTGAACCAAATATCTAAGAATCCGCTTAACGGTCGTCAAGTGACACTTCTTAGGAGCGGCTTGGAACCGTGCACACATACATATACTAAGCATTATGTCGGGCCTAGATGCATAAAGGTAAAGCAAAGAACCTATCATGGAACGAAATACCTTTTGGTCCACACTTGAACCATCTTCATTAAGGTCAATATGTCCGTTGGTTCCCATCGGAGTCTTGATGGGTTTGGCTTTGTCCATGTCAAACCTCTTGAGTATGTCTTGAGTATACTTGGTTTGACTTATGAACGTTCCTTCTTTGAATTGTTTGACTTGAAATCCTAGGAAGAACTTTAATTCCCTCATCATTGACATCTCGAACCTTTCAGTCATTATCTTTGAATACTCATCACAAAAAACTTTGTTAGGAGAACCAAATATAATGTCATCGACATATATTTGGCACACAAATAAATAATCGTTAAAATGCTTAGTGAAGAGTGTATAGTCGGCCTTTCCTACTCTAAAACTATTTTTAATAAGAAAGTCTCTAAGACACTCATACCAAGCTCTAGGAGCTTGTTTGAGACTATAGAGGGCTTTCCGGAGTTTAAAGACATGGTTAGGATACTTATCGTCCTCAAATCCTGGTGGTTGCTCCACGTACACTTCCTCCTTGATCGGACCATTTAGGAAAGCGCTTTTCACATCCATTTGGTATAGCTTGAAATCATGGTGAGTAGCAAAGGCAAGCAATATACGAATTGATTCAAGCCTAGCTACAGGAGCAAAAGTTTCATCATAATCCAAACCTTCTACTTGTGCATATCCCATTGCAACAAGTCTCGCCTTATTTTTCGTTACAACCCCATACTCGTCTTGCTTGTTGCGGAATAACCACTTGGTTCCCACAACATTTGCATTGGGTCGCTTCACATGTTCTCATACTTGATTTGTTTCAAAATTGTTGAGTTCCTCTTTCATGGCCACCACCCAATCCGGATATTTTAGTGCTTCTTCTACCTTGCGGGGCTCCAAAGAGGAAACAAAAGAGTAATGTTCACAAAAATTAGCCATTCAAGAGCAAATGGTCACCCCTTTGGAGATATCTCCTAGTATGTTGTCGACGTGATGATCCCGTTGAACACTTTGGGGCACTCTTGGATGAGGTGGTTGAACTCTTTGATGTTCATCTTCATTGTCACTCTTTTCTTCGTCTCCCCCTTGATCCAATCCTCCACCTGGACTTTGATCGTTTTGATCTTGTTGAGTTTGGCCTTGCTCATCTTGAGCTTGATCATAGGAGGGAGACATATTTTCGTTTGTTGGATGATCATTTGAGTCTTGAGGGTGTTCTTGAGGAAAAATGTCTCCAAGTGCCATCCTTTTAAGTGCTTCTTGTGGAGCCTCTTCTTTATCTAGCACACTTTGATCAACTTGCTCCACTTGGGAGTCATTAGTCCCATCAAACACAACGTCTCTCGCTATTTCAACAATTCCGAAAGCTTTGTTGAAAACACGATAGGCGTAGGTGTTTGAGTCATAACCAAGCAAGAAACCTTCATCGGACTTTGAAGTCCTAGGCTTCTTGTTGAGAATATAACATTTGCTCCCAAAGACATGAAAATAAGAGATGTTGGGTTTGTTACTGGTTAGAAGTTCGTAGGACGTCTTCTTCAAAAGTCGATGAAGGTACATCCGGTTTATGGCATGGCAAGCGGTGTTAACCGCTTCAGCCCAAAACCAATCCGACGTCTTGTACTCATCAAGCATGGTTCTTGCCATCTCAATGAGAGTTTTATTCTTCCTCTCAGTAACCCCATTTTGTTGAGGGGAGTAGGGGGCTGAAAACTCATGCTTGATGCCTTCTTCATCCAAGTATTCTTCCACTCGAGTGTTCTTGAACTCAGTGCTTTATCGCTCCTTATGTTCTTAATTATTAAGGAGAACTCGTTTTGAGCTCTTCTCAAGAATTTCTTGAGCACACCTTTAGTTTCTCCTTTTTCATGCAAAAAGAACACCCAAGTGGAGCGAGAATAATCATCTACAACAACAAGACCATATTTGTTACCGCCGATACTTATGTAGGCGATTGGACTGAAGAGGTCCATGTGAAATAGCTCCAAAGATCTTGTAGTCGTCATGACATTTTTGAATGGATGTTGAGCTCTAACTTGCTTTCCGGCTTGACAAGCACTACATGGCATGTCCTTATCAAAAACAACATTCTTCAAGCCTCGAATGTGTTCTCCCTTGAGAAGTTTTTGCAAGTTCCTCATCCTAACATGGTCTGGCCTTTTATGCCAAAGCCATCCCATGTTGGTCTTCGCCATTAAGCACATGTCAATTTGAGCTTTATCCGTGGTGAAATCCACAAGGTAAAGCTTTCCCTTGAGCACGCCCTTAAAGGCGATTGAGTCATTGCTTCTTCTCAAGACAATCACACCCTCGTTAGTGAAAATACAATTATAACCTTTATCACATAGTTGGATATGGATAGAAGGTTATAATCAAGAGAGTCAAAATGTAAAACATTTGAAAGAGTATGATGGGGAGAGATAGTAATTTTACCGATGCCAAGGGTTTTTCCTTGGCTATTGTCCCCAAAATATATTCCTTCACTTGGATCTTTGTTTTTCTCATATTCAACAAACATCCTTCTCTTTCCGGTCATATGGTTTGTGCATCCACTGTCGAGCATCCATTTTGATCCACCGGAGGAGTATGCCTACAAAATAGAGTTATGCCTTACCTTTTGGTACCCAAGCGGAGTTGGGTCCTTTCATGTTAGTCAAGAGGCACTTGGGCACCCACACACAAGGTTTTGGACTCTTGCGGAGTGACCCAACATACCTAGCATAGATCTTTCTAAATTTGTTTCTCAATAAAATATATGAGGCATCAAAACCATGGAACAAAGAATGAGGTTTATTTTTAGGCATGTTAGCTGAGTTTGCAATATTCTTTACATTTTCTTTGTTGGATGAACCTTCCTTTACAAATACAATCAAGTGTTTCCCTTCTTGGGAGTTTTAGCATGTTGCCTCCACTCCCGAGAATAGCCAAGACCATCTTTGACATATGGAGGTCTTACATTGGTATATGCACTTCGTGCATATGCCACTTTTTTCTTTATCAAAGATACCGCCTTTCGGTGATTGCTTGTTTTGTGCCAACTTGATTTTATCTTTTAGTTTTAGGATTAAGTTTGAGCACTTGCAAGTTTAAGTTGCTTCGCGAGATTTCTTTGAGGAGGGTTAAATCATAGAGGAAGAAGGTTCATTTATCTTGAGAGACTCAACTTGCGTTTCAAGGATCTTGTTGACTTTTGTCAAGTTAACAATTTCATCCTTGAGCACAACAGTTGTGTCTTCAAGATTTGAGCAAGTTTCCATACTGAAAGCGAGTTCACGCTCAATTGCTTTGCTTCTTTCCCTTTCAACCTCAAGGAGCTATTCAAGCTCATCACATCTCTCCTTTTCAAGGATGAGCATGTCTTCTTGACGGTTGATGAGTTCATCCTCCTCAAAGATTTCTTCCGACAATAATCTCATCTTTTTTAATGTGCTCCTACTTAGATCCTTAAGCATGGATTCATTTTCACTGCTACTATCAAAGCTATCAAGCAAAGAAGTAGAGGAGGATGGTTTAGATTTAACCTTTCTTCTTCCCTCCTTAGCCATTAGACATGTAGACTTGAAGTCTTCAATATTTGGGAAGAGCTTGCTCCTTCCAATGGCAAGTGTTGCCACTTTCTCTTCATCCTCGGAGGATGAGTCTTCATTTGAATCCCATTCCTCTCCAAGGTGAGCGTGTCCTGATGGCTTCTTCTTCTTGAAGAATTTCTTCTCTTGAGACTTGTCATCTTTCTTCTTCTTACTCTCTTCATATGGACAATTCACAATGAAGTGTCCATATTCACCACAATTGTAGCATGCTCTTTTCGTCTTGAGCTTGGACCTTTCCTTGTTCTCATAATAGTTGCCCCCCTTCCTTCTTCTCATTATCCTCTTGAACTTGTTGATGAAGAGCACCTCTTCTTCATCGGTGTCGAGGCCCTCATCCTCACTTGCTTCGAAGTCTTGTGATGAGGATGTTGCTTTGAAAGCAACATCTTTCTTCTTTGAGGAGGCAAGTCTTTGGAGGTCGTTGTAGAACGTGGCTTCCTTCTCCATCATCTCATTGTTGATGATTCTTCCAAGCACTTCCTCCGGGGTCATTTGAGCATATCCCAGGCTCTCACGGATCAAGGAGCAAAGAGCAGTGTTTCGAGGCATGAATGCCCGAAGCATCCTCTTCACCACCTCATGATCTGTCCACTGGGTGCATCCATAAGATCGGATCTTGTTGACGAGCACCTTGAGACGGTTGTACATATCTAGAGGAGACTCACCATCCATGATGGTGAACCTCCCAAGCTCTCCTTCAATCATCTAGATCTTGGCCTCCCTAATGACTCGGTTCCCTTCATGCGTCGTCTTGAGTGTGTCCCATATGTTTTTGGTCACATTCAATCCATCGACTCGGTTGAACTCTTCTCGAGTCAAGGATGAGGTGATGACCCCTACTGCTTGAGCATTACGATGAAGTAGGATGGCTTGCTCCGGGGTGTCGTCTTCTTTATTTCTTGGAAGATGGACACCTGTTAAGACAATTTACCACAAGCTAGGGTTTAAGGATATTAGATGCATCTTCATATTATGCTTCCACATTAAGTAATCATTTCCATCGAATTGAGGAGGTTTGCCAAGAGGAATAGATAAGTAATGATTGTTAGAAGTTAATCGTTCATAGTTGAAAGGATGTTGGGAGTAGTCCGGTTGACTACTCCTTTCTTGAACCTTCGACTTCTCACTCTTTGCTAGAGTGACCTAGCTTCTCACGAAGTCGTGCCTTGAGCTAGCGAACTTCTTCATCGTCACTTGAGTGATCTTTCGGCACATCAGTGTCCATTTTCTTGTCATACGTGTTTTCGTCTTGCGACGTCGGCGGAATCTCGTATCCCTCAACTCCGGCCATCTTCTCTCCGAGTGGTTAGACTCTTGATGGAGAGACATGCTCTGATACCAATTGAAATTTCCTAGAGGGGGGTGAATAGGCTAAAATACCTGAAATGACTTAATTAAATGAGATTAGAACACAATGGTCAGACTAGTCTCGCTTAGGGGCGGACTAGTCTGGTTTGCTTGCTGGAAGAGCCTAAAGGGGCCGGACTAGTCTGCTTTGGAGGCAGACTGGTCTGGTCAAACTGCCGGAAAGACCTAAAACTTGATTTTTAAGGGTTTTTCTCTAAATTTTAGTTTAACAAAATATGGATGAAACAACTAGCAATTCTTTATTACAAATGTGACAGAATATTGAAATGAATTGCAAGATTGTGACGATGTATAGCGAAACAATTAAAACAAACCTTAAGAAATCTTGATCTTCAAAGAAATGTACATGCAAGAGAGACACTAAGAATTTTTTCTGGAGGTTCGATTCCACTCAGAAATCTACGTCCCCGTTGAGGAGTCCACAAAGGATCGGGTCTAACAACTCTTTCGTCACTAAGTCGCCACTAAGGCCAACCCGGTTCTTCACTATCTCAAGGGTGAACTTACAAAGTTTTGGGGCTGCTCACAATCTGAGTCTCCCACTTGATCATTTCCACAAACTTCACAGATCTCACAAGCCACAGATCACACCAAGTGCACGAGATCACTCCAAGAGCCTAAATGTGAAGTTCTTCCTTCTCCTTTTCTCCCACACCCAAATTCACTTAGGATTTGATTCAAGGGGGTGAGTAGCCAATGGAGAAGGCTTGGAGAGGCTCTAGGAAGATTGTGGCGGCGCTAGGGTTCCAGAGTGATGTAAATGAAGTCGGGGCATCTCCTTTTATAGAAGTCCTGAAGCCAACCGTTGCCACCTACTGAAAGTCCGGACTAGTACGTCTCACACCGGACTAGTCCAATCTCACACAGGAACTCTTTGTCCGTTTGAGAACGGACAAGTCTAGAAGACCCGGACTAGTCCGACCACTAAGGCGGACAAGTCCGGTCCACCAAGACTTAGCCGTGGGAGCTCTCATCTCAGAACCATATGGACTAGTCTGCCTTAGAACGGACTAGCCCGAACTCACACAAGAACTCTTTGTCCAGGTGAGAATGGAAAAATATGGAGAATCTAGACTAGTCCGTCCATAGAGGCGGACAGGTCCGGTCCACTATGACTTAGCCGTAGGATCTGACATCTCACAATTATACGAACTAGTTCGCCTCAGAATGGTCTAGTCCGAACTCACACAGGAACTCTTGATCCGTGTGAAAACGGACAAGTCTGGCTAGCCCGGACTAGTCCGGCCACTGAGGCGGACAAGTCCGGTCTACCAGGACTTAGTCTCAAAACACTCTCACCAAGAGATAAACGGACTAGTCCGTCCCAAAACGGACAAGTCCGAACTCAGTAAAAAACTCTTAGTCTGTCCCAAAACAGACTAAGCCGTGGGTCTTCCGGACTAGTCTGGCCTCTGGCCCGGACAAGTCCGGCCTGCCTAACTTTACCTCTCTACCACTCTCCACTAAGGATTTGACACTTCTAACGCTTTGAGCTCTCTTCTATGATCTCAATGCACGTGACACACACACTCTCACTTTTACACGGCTAGCCTACTAAAGACTCAAGTGAAACCCTAATTTCTACTCTTCGAGTCTTCGACGCCGTTCTTTATCTTTTTCCCTTTTTGAGAGTTTAGGTGTCCGACTTGGAAATGTCCTGTGCTTATGATCATCTCAGCTCATTAGTCTCTTAATTTATCGTCATCAATCATCCAAAACCCACGGGGATAACTAGATGCACTTACAGGCTTGCAACCACGGATATCAGGGAGGTTCTTAGTCCACCTGGCAACAGGGGATAAAATCACTACTTGTGAGCAAAGTGGTACAATCTCTGCAGAGAACCAAACTGTCATGATAGTCATGCTCACGGTCAAGAGCGGCTTGTACTTGTCCATGATTAGAGAAACATGGATGTGAGTTGAAAGAGTGTGTTGGGGTGGTGTAACCTAACATTAATGACTTAATTATGAAGTTGGTAAGATTTATCATTTAGTAATAAAGGTTGCTAATTAAAGCTAAGGACTAGGATTAATGCATAGTGCTTAACCATGTTAGCTTTTCTTTGCTAAGAGCCTTTATAACATTCTTTCCTACACTTGCTGAGTATCTTTGGGTACTCAGACTTGCTTTTGTTGGATATCATATGCTGCTCAGGTGCAAATAAATATAGACTTCGATGAGGAGGACTTCGATACCGAAGAGTTGTTCTAGGCTGGCGAAACCCCTGGGCAACGCCTGTGGATTGGAGGACCCTTTATTAGACTTCCGCTGTTATATATATTTAGCATGTAATACTTTTATTATTCTATTATATCTTATAATGTAATATAATATTACACGTTGACCCTGGTATGTAATATAACGATATTTCACTATTGTCGGCACATGTATGAGTCAACTGATCATGGCATACATGTAAGAATACGCTGGGTGTTACTTATGGAAAACCGGGTATGACAGGTTATGTTTCTAAACTCCTTCCAAATGACCTCTTCAATTGAACCCACGTCTATTTTGAACCCAACGTGGATTGGGTGCTTGGGGTGGATTAACCCAATCCATAAGTATATTAGGTTACACGTGTGTCATTGCGTAAACTATCCAAACGAGCCCTCAAGGATCGGGGTCAATTCGTTTTCTTTTTAATTATTTGGGAGAAAGAGAGGAACACGAGGGGAGCGCATCGTCGCTGCTGGCGTCAGGCAGTGTTAGGACGCAGGAAAAAAAATATGAAATGTGGGTCTGGCTCCTTCCGCGTGGTGACGATGCGTTCCAGCACACGGAAGCCGCAGACCCGCTGGCCACGCTCCCGTGCGGTCCGGCTCTGTCCTCTGTTTCTGTTAGGAGGAGCGAGCTGCAACAGCCTCGGCCACCATCTCCATGCTGCGACACTGTTGTTTCCGTTACAGCTGAGCACACGATGAGTCAAGTAGCTGGAGGTCATTTCCCAAACATCAGCTCCTTGCTTGGATATTGTTCCACTGCAGACAGCAGATGCACCTGGTGATTTAATTCCTCCAGATTCCGCCATAAGAGATATTTCAGACGACGGTTAACCTTACTCATCTTCGATGACAATGTGCTTATTTTGGTACGATTGCTGTTACTGAGCTCCTTTTGTTTCTGATCCCGCAACATGCAGTGTGTTGTATGGATGAGCAACCAGCTCACTGAATGTTGAGAGATGGGCCACAATATTCTGGTTAGTTCTTAGAGTAGTACTAATATCTTCTGAAAATAGCATTGCAGCTCGGCTTGTGAGTCGTTCCAGCTTCAATGCCTTGCTAGAATACTTACTGTCAATGCATGAACCAGCGTATTAATTGTTTCTATTTGATTCTATTCGCAAATGGTTTTGGATTTGTGTAGCTGCTTGAAGCAGCTGCTTGCAATTTTGTAAGCTGGCAGCTGGGATATGTTCGAAACGCTGGCTGACTGTAGTTAATTTCTGTCTAACTCAGCATGCACACGGAGTTGTATGTGATCAAATTCTGTTCTCATGAGGTACAACAATTAACTGGCAGCCGGAGTTTTGGCATATAGACTGATATACATTAGGATTATGTAAAACAGAGCAATAACGTAGATATAAATCCGTGGATACAATGAAATAGATGCAAAGATTCCTGGCCTTCTGTCAGTAATGTGATCTAGAGTTATGTACTAAAGATCAATGGCGAACGGAAAAGAATGAGACATCCAACATAAATCCAAAAAGCTTTTCGTTTTCCTAAGCCCGCCGTACACGCTGCTCCAACAGATTTTGAGACTTTCACATGCAGAGCTTGAGCTGCTGGCATTCCTACTGTGGGCCGATCGGCCCCTCATCGTCGAAGTCATTCATGTGGTCCAAGAGGTAGTTCGCAGCTAGCTGCTCATTCTTGTTGCAAGCGAAGAACACTTCCAGCACAAGTGCCCGGTCAAAGCCCATCGCTTGAAGCTGCACATGATGAATGCAAAGATGTTACTATGTGATTGCAATAAATAAGCATGAACATTGTTTGTAGTAAGTCTGCAAAATGTAGATGCCGGTGCATATCAGAAAGATCCCAAGATACATTCACTTACACGAAGTATAGCTTCGTCCTCCTCTGGAGTAATCTCTATGGTCGGAGGTTGAACTCCATCTGCAATCTGGTCTAGCAAATTCCTGGTTCAGGAAGTACACAACCACACATATTAAACAAATGTGGGTGGATAAGTAAAAGCATGGGGAACACAAGAAGTACACACATTTCATTCTCGTCATCTGCGTCAACTGGCTCATTGATCAAGCGCAGGAACTCTTCTTGGTTTTCCTGAATTAGCTGCATGATCTGAGGATTTTGTTTCCCCAGTTCTTGAAGCAATGGCTGTGCGTAAACAATTTATCAGTCAACTGGCTAAACAGGACACGTTGCTTTGAGAAGAGGAAAGTAACACAGCTACCTGTAAAATTGCAGGGTTAGACTGCACCAAAGCAAGCAAGCTTTGGAACTGTGTGTTATTACGCAAAACATCAAGATTTCCTGCACCAGCATTGGCAGAAGCGTTTGGAAGGGCCTGCCATTTAAATATTGGTAAACATAAGAACCAAATTCAACTCTAGCAGAAGTGAGAGCATGTGTATGCACCCATATGAGGGAGGTGTTGGGGTAGTTACTTGAGGAAAGAGGTCCAATGGACTAGCATTCGGTCCAGAGGTGGGAACTGCAGCTTGAGCTAGCTGTGAAGCTGGGGCAGGGTTTGACGGCTGGGAACTCGGAGGTGGTGCAGGAACCTCCATCTGCTGGGGAATTCCCTGAATATAAGATGAAATAATATTAGTGTGCCACTACAAAACCCTGACAGCCAGTCATGCTGTGGATCAGAAAGTGTTGGACTGCAATTGTATTAGGATACTATAGGGGCAGTTTAGTCTTTTTTATTAGGGTTACTTGGCCCTTAAGCTTTGTACCCCTATATATGTATCCTCCTTGACAGCCTATGGTGTTAATGAAATCATTTTCCCCCTCTAATTTGGTATCAGATTCTCTCTCCTCTTTCTCTCCCGCATGCAGCCGAGCGGGCCGAAGCCGCCGCCGCCGCTGGCCCCCGCCCCTCCTGCCTCGGCCGAACAGGTTGCCATCCGCGCCCCGCCTCGCCTTCGCGATGCCGTCAGCCGCCAGGGCCTCGCTCGCGGCCGCGTCGGCGCCTCTCCGCCGCCGCCTTCGCGTCCCTCGTGCCCTCCCCTCCGCGCTCCCTCCAGGAGGCCGATCCGAAGCCAGTTCGTTGCAGGCGCCGCTCCAGCGATGCAGCCGCCGAACAAGTCCAGGGTCTCCACAGTGGTCGACGTCGACCTCGGCGACCGTAGCCACCCGATCTATATCGGCTCGGGCCACCTCGACGAGCCGTGCCGGCTGCAGAGACCCTCCGCCGACGCCGTTGCCGCCACTTCCCAGCCGATCCGATGGGGGCTCCCGCGCGCTCCTCAATTCCGCGCGTCTCGCCGCCCCCGCTCCTGCCCTGCCGCTCGTCCACGCGCCGAGGCCGCCTTCGACGGTGGTGACCGCGGCCGCGAGGTCGCCCACTTCTAGAGGACAGATGTTGGTGTTCGTCTCGCCGCCGGCTCAGCAGCGCCACCCTGGGCCGTCGCCACCTCACCAGCGCCGCCCTGGGCCACCGCTGCCCCACCAGCCGCGCCGCCGCTGTCCGCCTGGGCCGCGTGGACTACGCCACCACCGCCGTCTGGTGGTCAAATCCGATCGCCGCGGAGCGCCACCTACATCACGCCGCCGTCGTCCGCCCAGGCCGCGCCGCTGCCGGACACGTGGGCCGAGCTGCCACCCTCGGCTGCCACCATCGGCCCACATCCGGTCATCACCGGCTCTGACCTGGCAGCCGACGCCGCCTTACGCCGTGCCGCCGTCTTCAGACCGTGTACCTGGATCGGGTGTTGCCTACTCTGTTGGGACCACCGTCGAGGGTCCAAGCGTGTTGTCTTCCTTCCAGGCGCCGCCACTGCCGGGGCGTTGTCGCGACCCGTTCTACACCTTCGGTCTACCTGCGGGGTCTCACGGCGTCTGGCCCTAACTGGGTGGTGGACTCTGGTGCCTCGTACCACACCACCCCTGACGTTGGTATCCTCTCCTCTACCCGCCCTTCTCGTCCCTCTGATCCTTCATCTATCGTTGTTGGGAATGGGATGGCTCTTCCAGTCACCTCAGTAGGTGACTCGGGTTCATCGGATTCGTTTCAGCAACGTGATGTTCTTGTTGCTCCTAACATCATTCAGCACTTTCTTTCCGTTCGTCGTTTTACTACTGACAACCATGTTTCCCTTGAGTTTAATCCTTATGGTGTTACTGTGAAGGATCTTACTACTCGACGCATTCTCTTTCGCTGTGATAGTACAGGTCCCCTATACACGATGCGTCTTCCTGCTTCCGCTCCGCCTCTTGCCCTGACTACGACAGCTTCTTCGACCATTTGGCATCGTCAGCTTGGCCACCCCAGTGTTGATGCTATGTCTAAGTTGTCTGGTAGTTCAGTGATTTCGTGTACTCGGGGTACTCATGAGTCTCTTTGCCATGCTTGTCAGTTGGGTCACCACGTTCGACTTCCTTTTTCACATTCTGTCACTCGTGTCGAGCGCATCTTTGATTTGATTCACTGTGATCTTTGGACTTCATCTGTTCTCAGTGTTTCTGGATATAAGTACTACTTGGTGTTCATTGATGATTTTTCACACTATTCGTGAACTTTTCGCTTGCGGCAGAAGTCTGATACTGTCGGTACCCTCAATAAGGGGTACCCCCGCGCACAGGGGTAACTGCCTAAGGACCTCACCCTTCTCCGCAGGCGCCATGTGTTCAGCGGGACCGGACCTCCCTCTCCTCAGAGGGTAGCTCCGAGCCCGCCATGTGGCCAACTGAGCCGGACCTCCCCCTCCGCGGGGAGGGCTCCGAAGGCTCCACGTGTCCAGCGGGGCCAGACCTCCCTCTCCTCAGAGGAGAGCTCCGGGCCTGCCACATGGACAGCAGAGTCGGACCTCCCCCCACCGCGGGGAGAGCTCCGAAGGCTCCACGTTTCCAGCGGGGCCGGATCTCCCTCTCCTCAGAGGAGAGCCACGGGTCCGCCACGTGGACAGAAGAGTCGGACCTCCCCCCTCCACGGGGAGAGCTCTGAAGGCTCCACGTATCTCCCGGGGCCGGACCTCCCTCTCTCCAGAGGAGAGCTCCGGTCCCGCCACGTGGCCAGCAGAGCAGCGCTGCCTGCCCCCGCGCGGTAGGCAGCAGGGGTAAAGACGCGTCATACCTTGCCCGTACAAGGTATTCAAGACCCACGCCTTCCCAAGGCGCGGAGACGCCAAGCACGCCTCTGTCAGGTGTCGTTGCGCCCAGTCACATCACAGACTAGCGCGCCGCGTCAGAGCCTGCCCGCCAATAAACGCAGCGACAAGACATCCCCTGCCGCCCCTGCCAACCACTAAGACTAGCTTGCAGCATGGGCAGGGCGGCAGAACGAAGACTCGGAAGCCCTCGCCAGAGACAACTACCGGCGTAACTACAGATACGGTATATGACAGGCAATCTCCCCGGGACCACCTGTCGAATCCCAGGCCCACCTTGTAAGCCGCCCGAGCCCTGGACTATAAAAGGTTCGAGTAGGCAACATTAGCAGGGATTCGCCTCTTACACACTCTCGCACCCTAGCGGTTCGCACTTTAGCCATTCGACATCTTACACTCTCAAGCTCAGGACTCCGGTTCTGAGCAGCAAGCAATACAACGAGCAACTCAGCTCACCGTGGACGTAGGGTATTACGCTCTGGCGGCCTGAATCACGTAAAAATCCCCGTGTCAAGCTTCTCCCTCGATCGTCCCTAACGCTGAAGCTCTCCGTGAGTGACTAGCCCCTCCGAAAAAGAACCTCCGCGGGCTGCCCAGAGCAGGCCCGGGGGAAGTGTCGGCTACACACTTCGACATTTGGCGCACCAGGTAGGGGGTTTTTCCCTTGCGCGACGAGCTTCTGCCGACGAAGATGACGAAGCTTCCTTCAGCGGCAAGCTCTCCTCGCCCACGTTCACGGCGAACGGTGACCAGCGGGGACTACGTCTTGACACACTCAGGACGGAGTGTGTCAGCGCAAGCTGGGAGCCAGTAGCCGACTCCGACAGCGCAGGCTCCAACAAGCGTGAGATCTACTGCAGCGCTGAGTGTCTCCCACGGGGGCGCACTAGCTACAGCACGAGCGCTACTGCGCAATCCACCTGCTGGGGACGCGCCTCAGTCAGCGACCCAGCAGTGGATTCGCGACGTAGACCGTCTCGTCGTCGTTGCCGCCAACCCTCGACTTCGGCGGGGACGACACCCCAGTCAACCGGCTGTGTCGCTGACGCGCACGCCAACGGTTGACGGGCAGACGGCAGATTCCCGCTCCACCAGGCTCCCATCGGCGGACCTGAGGTCGGAGCTGGAACGATGCCACTTGGGCAAAGATGCCCAAGTGCTCATTGAGCGACGACGAGAAAGGCGTCGCAACCAGGAGGCTGGCGACAGCATGTCGACCGCCTCGACCCAGCCTGAGGCGCAGACGTTCGCCACGCGATCTCTGCCCCAGGCATACGCCACGCAGCATATGCCCCAGCCATATGCCCTGCAAATGGTGCCCCCAGTCTATGGCGCAGCCTTGCCCATACCAGGGTACACAGTGCCATCAGCGAACCAAGCGTTCGGGGCACCAACGCCTGCAGCAACAGGAGCAGGATGTGCGGCCCTGACGCCACACCTTCGATTCGCGAAGTGGCCGCGCAAGTTCCGACCGCACCTGCCCGAGAAGTACGATGGCAGCGTCAACCCGGCGGAGTTCCTCCAGATCTACTCCAGCGCCATCCTTGCTGCAGGAGGGGACGAGGCCGTCATGGCCAACTACTTCCCCGTCGCCTTGACCGGCCCAGCCCGATCTTGGCTCATGAATCTCCCCCAGGGTTCCATAACCTCCTAGGGAGAGCTCTGCCAGCAGTTTACTGCTAACTTCGGCAACTCCTACACCCGGCCTGCACGAAGCTCGACCTCCACGCCATCCAACAACAACCTGGAGAGACGCTGCGCTCCTTCATCCAGCGGTTCTCCCAGTTACGGAACACCATCCCGCATATCTAAAATGCTTCTGTGGTGGTGGCGTTTCGGCAGGGTGTACGGGACAAGAAGATGCTTGAGAAGCTCGCGACCAGAGAGGTTCGCGACGTCTCAGAGCTCTTCAGCCTGGCGGACAAGTGCGCCAGGGCAGCAGAAGGGCGGAACTGGCACTCACTGCCAGTCTCCGAGTCAGGAGGACAGCCCGGATCTGGCGCTGCTTCCCATGGAAGCGGCAAGAAGATCAAGAACCGGGGCGGTGGCAAGATGAAGCCACCGACCGCAGCTCCCGTTGCTGCAGCAGCAGCACCCAGTGGGGCTCGAGGGCCACGCCCCGACAAGAGGCAGCGACAGTCACCAGCTCCAGATGGTGACCAAGGTGAGCCATGCCCCGTGCACAACACCAACAGTCATACTGCTGCTGAGTGTCGGGAGATTCAGAAGCTCGCGGAGCGCTTCCGCAAGGGGAAGCAACCGCGTGCTGACGCCCCTCCCTTCCGACAAAGGGAGGGCAAGTAGAAGGTCGACACTCAAGACAGCGCCGACCACCAAGTGGAGTTCCAGGAGCCTCAGCGCGCCGTGAAGGCGGTGCGCAACCATGAGGACTCTAGCTCCAGTGATGACGAGCGCCGGAAGATGCTCTACGTCATCTAAGGCGGGTCCGCTGACCCCTCGTCCCGAAGCGCAGTTAAGACTCTGCGCCGAGCGGTAGCGTCGGTGGCTCCTCTCCCAAGTGTCACGCCGCACCTCAAGTGGATGGGAACCCCCATCAGCTTCGATGCCACCGACTGCCCCAGGAACATGGCTGGGGCCGGCCAACTACCGCTCTTGGTAGCACCCACCATCGCCAACGTTAGGATGTACCACGTTCTGGTAGATGGCGGGGCTGGGCTGAACCTCATCAGCCGCGCAGCCTTCTAGAAGCTACAGATCCCGATGGCCAAGCTCACCGCATCGAGCCCGTTCTCAGGGGTGGGGCCGGGACAAGTTGTTCCCTACGGCAACATCAGCCTTCCGGTGACCTTTGGGGCACCGGACAGCTATCGGACAGAGTACATTCTGTTCGACGTGGCGGAGATCGACCTCCCCTTCAACGCCATAATCGGCAGGCCAGCCCTGTATCGGTTCATGGCAGTAGCCCACTACGGCCACCTTGTCTTGAAGATGCCTCTACACCAACAGGCGTCCTCAAGATTCGTGGAGACCGCGCTGCTGCAGTGTCAGACTTGGAGAAGCTCTAGGCACTTGCAACAGCTCGAGCACCGGCCCCTGGCAGTGCAGAACCGAACCGGCTCCACCGAGTGCACGCCACCGTGCCTCTACCGCAGCACCCCGCGTGCAACCCCTCGACGAGGGCGACATCCCCCTGAAGGTCGTCCAAGTCGGCGCCGATGCTGCCCAGACCACCCAGGTAGCCGGGGGTCGGGACAGCAAATAGGAAGGTGCGCTCATCACCTTCCTCCGGCACAACGTCGACGTGTTTGCATGGCAGCCGTCGTAGATGTCAGGGATCCCTAGGGAGGTGATCGAGCACCACCTGAAGACCTTACCCGACACCCGACCAGTCCAACAGAAGCCTCGCAAGCAGTCCATCAAGCGGCAGAACTTCATCCGAGAAGAAATCAAGAAGCTGCTGGACGCTGGCTTCATACGGGAAGTCCACCACCCCCGGTGGTTGGCGAACCCCGTCGTAGTCCCGAAGGCCGGCGGGAAGCTCCGGATGTGCATCGACTACACCAGTCTCAATAAGGCATGTCCCAAAGATCCATTCTCTCTCCCTAGAATAGATCAAATAGTAGACTCGACATCAGGCTGTGATATGCTATGCTTCCTAGACGCCTACTCGGGTTTCCATCAGATCCCTATGTCTAGAGAAGATGAGGAGCACACTTCCTTCATCACAGTAGATGGCTTGTATTGTTATGTCTCTATGCCTTATGGCTTAAAGAATGCTCTTCCCACCTTTGTACGTGCAATGCACAAAACCTTTGGAGAGCTAATAAGAGACTTAGTCGAGGTGTATGTCGATGACATCGTTGTCAAGGTCAGGCAGAGTTCATCCTTGTTAGATAACCCGGCCCTAGTCTTTGATAAACTGCGCTCCACGCGCACCAAGCTGAACCCTGACAAGTGTGTGTTCAGCGTATCCTCTGGGAAGCTCCTAGGATTCCTGGTCTCACACCGAGGAATTGAGGCCAACCCAGAGAAGATCAAGGCCATCGACCTGATACTGCCCCCCGCCCGCATCAAAGAAGTCCAGAAATTCACGGGATGCCTAGTCGCGCTGAGTCGGTTCATACCGAGGCTAGCAGAGCGAGTGCTCCCCTTCTTTAAGCTCCTACGCAAATCCGGTCCATTTGCTTGGACCGACGAAGCAGAAGAAGCTTTCCAGAAGTTGAAGCAACTCCTGACGACCCTACCCATCATGGTAGCCCTCGAGCCCGAAGAGCATTTGTTGCTCTACATCGCGGCAACAACTGAAGTGGTGAGCATGGTCCTCGTTGCAGAGCGGCCAGACCTCTCGTCACCGCAGCCTGCTCCGATAGCAGAAGACAAGCACCAGGAGACACCGGAGGTCCAAGACGACCTCCCGGAGCTCCAAGACAACCTCCCGGAGGTCCAACGGGACCTCCCGGGGCTCCGGGGTAACCCCCCGGAGACCAAAAGGAACCTCCCAGGAGGACAAGACGTCCTCCCGAGGGTCCAGGATGACCACCTGGAAAACCAGCGGGATCTCCCGGAGGTCCAAGACGGCCTAGGAGCCTTCAAGTCCTAGCTCACGGAGGCTCCCCCGGACCCACCTACCTCCGGTCGGCCTGAGCCAAGGGATGAGGACATCTCAGGCCCGGGAGGGAGGGTCCGGACCATTCAGAGGCCTGTCTACTACATCAGCGAAGTCCTCCATGACGCCAAGACAAGGTACCTGGAGGTCCACAAGCTGTTGTATGCAGTGCTCGTGGCATCCAGGAATCTCCGCCACTACTTTCAAGCCCATCGAATCTCAGTGGTCACCTCCTACCCGCTGAAGGCGATCCTTCACAGCCCCCACGCGACCGGCAATGTCGCTAAATGGGCAGCGGAACTGACGGAGTTTGAGCTGGACTTCCTTCCTCGCCATGCAGTCAAGAGCCAAGCACTGGTTGACTTCGTGGTCGAGTGGACGCCAACGAAGGCTAACCCAGGGGGCCACGAAGACGGTGAACCAAAGCCCCGAGCTCCGGTCTTCACCGGGCCTCACTGGACGCTCTTCTTCGACGGCTCCTCGCGAAAGCAGGGGGCCGGTGCTGGCGTACTGCTTCTCATGTCATCGGGGGAGCAGTTTGGGTACATGGTGCGTCTCAATTTCAAGGCAACCAACAACATGGCAGGGTATGAAGCACTCATCTTTGGCCTAAAGACAGCCCTGTCTCTAGGCGCTCGCCAGTTGTTGGCATAGGGCGACTCCCAGCTAGTCATCAAGCAAGTTAAGGGTGAATGCTCCTGCAATGACCCACAGCTAGCTGCTTATCTGCTCCACGTGTAGATGTTGGAGAAAGACTTCCTCGCCTTGGACCTGCGCCATGTACCGCGCGTTGGCAATGCTGCAGCCGACGACCTCTCAACGGAGGCCTCCACCGGAGCCCCTGTGCTCGAAGGAGTCTTCGAGAGGACGTTGCTGCGGCCCACAGCCCGGCCTTCCGAGCCGGGCGAAGGGGGCTGGACCAGCACGTCGAAGCTGGCGGTCCCGACGACCCTGCAGCCATGGATGCCGCCAAGGATCGTAAGCGTCACTGAGGACTCCGTGCAACCCAGCGCTCAAGATCCAGAAGCTCAGGTCAGACCCGATGCATGGATGACAGAGATCCGGGACTACTTGAAAGACAACATCCTCTCTGATGAACGTGTACCCGCTGAATGGATCGTGCGCATGGCTAAAAGGTACGCGCTGGTAGAAGGGGATCTCTACCGGCGTGGCGCCAACCACGTCCTACTGCGGTGCATAACCCAGGGGGAAGGTTGCGACTTGCTCGCTGAGATCCATGGAGGCGAATGTGGGAGTCACTCTTCCTCACGCACGCTCCTCGGTAAAGCCTTCCGGCATGGCTTCTACTGGCCGACAGCACTTCAGGATGCCGTCAAGTTGGTCGAGAGCTGCAAGGCGTGCCAGTTTCACGCCAAGCAGATCCACACACCGGCTCAGGCAGTTCAGATGATCCCGCCCTCGTGGTCGTTCGCCGTATGGGGGTTGGACATCCTGGGACCATTCCCCAAAGCCGTCGGGGGATTCCGGTACCTCTACGTCGCCATCGACAAGTTCACCAAGTGGCCAGAAGCCACACCCGTCGTCACCATCAACAAGCAATCCGCAGTAAAGTTCATCAAGTCGATCGTCTGCCGGTTCGGGGTCCCGAACAGAATCATCACCGACAACGGGACCCAGTTCACCAGCGCAGCGTTCCAAGACTACTGCGAAGACCTCGGCATCCAGGTGTGCTATGCCTCCGTTGCTCACCCAAAGAGCAATGGGCAAGTCGAGAGGGCCAACGCCGAGATTCTTCAGGGCCTCAAGACTCGCACCTATGCCGGCTTGAAGAAACATGGCGCCAAGTAGGTGGACGAGCTTCCGAGCACACTATGGGCTAACCGGACATCCTAGAGCCGGGCCACCGGAGAGACACCCTTCTTCATGGTGTACGGGGCCGAAGTTGTGCTTCCCCCAGAGATCACCATGGGGTCTCTCCGTGTCCGAGCTTACAACGAAGCCGCGCAGGACGACCTCCGGCGTGAAGACATCGACCTCGTCGACGAGGCCCGATTACATGCAGCACTCCGCAACGCACGGTACCGGCAAACGCTCCGGCGCTACCACCAAAGGACTGTGCGTGTTCGAGAGCTGCAGGAAGGCGACCTGGTGTTGCGGCGCATACTTTCTCGCGAAGGGACCGACAAACTCTCCCCCACCTGGGAAGGTCCCTTCCGAGTCACGAAAGTTTGCCGCCCCGGGTGCGTACGCCTTTCCACCGAGGATGGGGATCCGCTTCCGAACCCTTGGAACATAGAACACCTCCGTAAGTTCTACCCCTAGAGCAATAGTAGGACAGTCTTTTCTTTCTGCAATAGATTCCATAGAGTCCAGGAACATCGCTCGGAGCAACTAAGTCTCAGGGGACGGTCCAGGACTACGTTCAGCTTGGCCTGGTTCCGACCCTAAGCGCGTAGAGTCTTGCTTCCCTTCTTAATGGGGCGGGTCGTTGCCTCCATGTTTAGCCTGCCTTCCTCCTATGGAAATTTATATGGAAAGAAACTTGTCCTGCTTTGCTCTTCCCTTGTGCTCATTTAAATTACGTATTAATTTTTATGACCGCACTTTCTGTGTATGCTTACCATGCACTCAGCTTCCTTTTCCCATTCTCACCCCTAGTCGGCATTTGCTATCCTACCGAAGACGGTCTCGTTTGAGGCACCTGCCGATGGCAAGGGGGCCTCGAGCCCTCGGCACTTCGCGCACTGAAGTACCCAAGCCCCGTATACCGGATCAGGATCGTAAGCCAAATAAGACTATGAGATAGGGAAGGGGGAGCCCCAAGGAGAATTATGTTTCCCTTACTTGTGTGTAGGACCTCCCGGCCTTAGCTTCCCCGCAGGAGTATGGTAGGTGCGCCCAAACAATTGGCCACACCTACCAGTGGGCCACTACGGGACCGCGCAAGACCGGAGCTCCAGCGCAAGACTGAAGGATCCGGACCTCGCCCCCTCCGCAGGGGCAGGCTCCGGAGGCCCCATGTGTCCGGCAGGGCCAGAGCCCCCCTCTCCTCAGAGGGTAGGTCCGGGCCCGCCACGTGGCCAGCAGAGCCGGACCTCGCCCCCTCCGCAGGGGTGAGCTCCGAAGGCCCCACGTGTCCCGCGGGGTCGGACCTCCATCTTCTCAGAGGAGAGCTCCGGGCCCGCCACGTGGCCGGCGGATCTGGACCTCCCCGTTCTCACGGGGCGAGCTTCGAAGATCCCTTGGGCCCTTAATACAATAAGGACCCGGGGAAGGTGTCTGTACAAGACTTCAAGGTTGGTGAAGACCTCTGAGTACCTTGCGGAGCTAAGGACTCGGCCAGGCCAAGCCATGGAGAAGATAAAAATATACAGGCACGGAAAATAACAAGAGTCTATTCATTCAAGGCTCCAGGAGCTGGACTACAGACTCAACAAAAGAAAAAGAAAAGATACAAGCCCTAGGATTCCCCTGGCTCTCGCCGGAACCTAGAGGCTACGAGGGCAGCCACGTCCTCGACTTCAGCCCTAGCGGCTTCCTCCCGTTCCGCGGCGGGGCCCTGACTCGCTAGCTCCAGTGAGGAGGGATCCTGGCTTCGGAAGCACGCCAACACGTGCGTAGCAACCTCCATTGCCAGGCCCCGTCCCTCTGCCTCGAGCTCGCCGACGACCACCGCTTCAAGCCTGTTCAGCTTGGCGCCGATAGACTCGAGCGCGAGGATCACCTCGGCCACCTTATGCGCCGAGGCCGCTGCCTTCACCGGGCTAAAGCCAAGAGAGACCAGGGCGGACCCCGCCTGGTCGACGAAGCTCGAGACCGCCCGAACCTCGGAGGACCGCGAGGCCAGGAGCTCCTCCACCTCGCGGCGGGCTGCCAGCAAGGCGTCAAGGTTCCCATCGGAGAATTCCCTCTCCTAGGTTGCCAGCGAGCTCTCCCGAAGTTGGAGACTCTGGGCAAGCTGCTCCAGCTCCGAAGCTCGGAAGTCCGCTGCCAACTCCCGATTCAGGGCCGCCTGGTGCTTCCGGAGACCTGCTCCTCCCTCGCGACCAGGTTTGCCTCCCGGGACTCCAACTCCTTGGCTCGGGCCCTCAGGTCGCCCTCGCCAGCCGTGCGGCGATCTTCTCCGCCTCGGTCGCCGCAAAGCGCTCCTGGTCCGCAATGGCGCGCTCACGGCGCTCCAGCTTCAGATGCAGATCCTCCAAAGCGGAGAGACGCTCATCGGCCTGAGCGTGAGACTCGTGGGCCTCCTGGTGGAGCCGCCGAGTCTCGGAGTCCAACCGGTTGACGGCCCTCCTCTGACGGTCAAGGAGTGCCTCTATGACATCGAGCGACTCCCGCCACGAGTCAAGCTCCTCCCTGACCTCCTTGGTTCGCTCCTTCAAGAGGCGCCCCCAGGTGAGGAGGCGATCTCTCTCTACGGCATGCCCCTCCCGTTCTCGACCAAGCGCGGCCAGAACCTGCCGGACGCTCGTCTGGGCGAGCTCAAGAGCATCTGCCAGGGGCAGCGGGGCGGCAGAGGCCGAAGCCGCACCCCCGACCTCCTCCATCACGTCATCTTCAGAAGGAGTCGACGCTCCGACAACCGGGATAAGGCTCTGGTCAAGGGAAGTCGGCACTGGGGCAGCCTCGCTTCCGGTGCGCCCCGGTTCGCTGCCCACCCTAGGGCCCGTGGCAGCTTCACCCGCTTCGACAACAGGAGGCGGGACACCGCCAACCGGTCCCGCCGAACCTTCAGCAACAGCCGGCTCCCGAGCCGGTGAAGGGGGATGAACGGGAGGAGTCGCCGCTGCCGCAGGAGCCGAGCCTACCGGTCTAGAAGGAACTTGTGCTGGCTTGGGGGCCACTGCACCGTTTCGGCTCCCGGGCACTGCGGCGCAGATCCCCCGTCAGTCGGGGATGGCCGGGAAACGAAAACGTTACCGGCACTTGAGGGGTCCGTGCAAACATGGGAGACTCTTGGAGTTAAGAAAAGAAGATAAGAATGCAGGCTCTGGAACTCGGTAAGGGTGACACCTACCGACGGACACGAGCGCTCCAACGGGCTCTGAACCCCGGCTTCCGAACCGGGGTAGGTCCACTAGAGCCCGTCGTCGCCGCTGAGGGCTGCCCCTCAGTTGCACGGGCTGGCGGAACAGGGGAAGCTTCTGAAGCCCCCCTAGGAGCCGATCCGCCTCCCGAGGCCCGGGGCGCCTGAGTTCTTGACTCGGCCCTGGGCATCGACGCACCAGCACTCCCCCTCGAGGCTCCACCTCCTGAGGAAGGAGGACGCGACGTCCGAGAACTATCAGCCCGTCGCCGCTCGAGAGGAGTCCCATCGGGATGGTGACCCCGAGGCCTCTTGGAGTCACCGCCGGACGGAGCGCCATCTCCAGAAGCAGGACGCGCAGACGCCCTGGGTCCTTGACTTGGCGCGAACGCCGCCGCCGGAGGAGACCGGCCGCGCTTCTTCTCTAGAGGCAGGTTGGAAGCCATGGCAGGAAAAAGCTCAAGGACAGGGAAGACAAGGGCGCAAGAGCTCAAGGAAGATGTAGGCGCTGGGAAGTGCGAAGGGAAGCTGCGATGCGGGTAAGATCCTCTTTTAAACTTTCCAGGCGCGATTCAAAGCGATTCAAAACTCTTCGAATACGCCGCTTGGACAACCGCTGCAGCTCCAAGACCAAGCTTCGATGACAAGTGGATCCAAGCCGTCCGGCTGAAGCGGTGGGCCGAGAAGTCAGTCTCCCAAGGAGACGAACCGGCGAGACACCTCGGCGGTTCCCGAAAAGGCGCGACGACGTGCAGAAGTGGCAGCCTTGGGAACCGCCACAGTAAACGCAGCCATCAAATGGGGCGCACGCCCCCACGATCCCGCGACTGTTCATGCTCCGGCAACGGTCAATGCGGGTCTTCGAGAAGGTGCGCGGAGCGGAAGAGACTGGGGCCCCACCTCGAGCTCGCTATCTCCCCCGAGATGGGCCCGGGGGCCACTGTCGGTACCCTCAATAAGGGGTACCCCCGCGCACAGGGGTAACTGCCTAAGGACCTCGCCCTTCTCCGCAGGGAGAGCTCCGAAGGCGCCATGTGTTCAGCGGGACCGGACCTCCCTCTCCTGAGAGGGTAGCTCCGGGCCCGCCACGTGGCCAACTGAGCCGAACCTCCCCCTCCGCGGGGAGGGCTCCGAAGGCTCCACGTGTCCAGCGGGGCCGGACCTCCCTCTCCTCAGAGGAAAGCCCCGGGTCCACCACGTGGACAGAAGAGCCGGACCTCCCCCCTCCGCGGGGAGAGCTCCGAAGGCTCCACGTATCTCGCGGGGCCGAACCTCCCTCTCTCCAGAGGAGAGCTCCGGACCCGCCACGTGGCCAGCAGAGCAGCGCTGCCTGCCCCCGCGCGGTAGGCAGCAGGGGTAAAGATGCGTCATACCTTGCCCGTACAAGGTATTCAAGACCCGCGCCTTCCCAAGGCGCGGAGACGCGGAGCACGCCTCTGTCAGGTGCCGTTGCGCCCAGTCACATCACAGACTGGCGCGCCGCATCAGAGCCTGCCTGCCAATAAACGCAGCGACAAGACATCCCCTGCCGCCCCTGCCAACCACTACGACTAGCTCGCTGCATGGGCAGGGCGGCAGAACGAAGACTCGGAAGCCCTCGCCAGAGAAAACTACTGGCGTAACTGTAGATGCGGTAGATGGCACGCAATCTCCCCGGGACCATCTGTCGAGTCCCAGGCCCACCTTGTAAGCCGCCCGAGCCCTGGACTATAAAAGGTTCGTGTAGGCAACATTAGCAGGGGTTCGCCTCTTACATACTCTCGCACCCTAGCGGTTCGCACTTTAGCCATTCGACATCTTACACTCTCAAGCTTAGGACTCCGGTTCTGAGCAGCAAGCAATACAACGAGCAACTCAGCTTACCATAGACATAGGGTATTACGCTCCGGCGGCCTGAACCACGTAAAAATCCCCGTGTCAAGCTTCTCCCTCGATCGTCCCTAGCGCTGAAGCTCTCCGTGAGTGACTAGCCGCTCCGAAAAATAACCTCCGCGGGCTGCCCAGAGCAGACCCAAGGGAAGTGTCGGCTACACACTTCGACAGATACGTTCGGCACTCTTTCTCACTTCTTCGCTTGGGTGTCCACCCAGTTTGGCCGCACGATCCGTGTGGTCCAGTGCGATAACGGGCGCGAGTTTGACAACTCTGCACTTCGTGACTTTCTGCTTTCTCGCGGTGTTCAGTTGCGTATGTCTTGCCCATACACTTCCCCCCAGAATGGCAAGGCTGAGCGCATGATTCGGACCACCAACGATGTCATGCGCTCCCTGAAACTTCTACCCCTGCTCGCTACTGGGCAGAGGCGCTTCACACCGCCACCTACCTCATTAATCGTCTTCCTACTAAGGCAATTAGTGCTCCCACCCCTCACTTCGCTTTGTTCGGCACCCCTCCTCTCTACGACCACCTTCGAGTCTTCGGGTGCTCGTGCTACCCTAATCTCTCTGCCACCGCCCCTCATAAGCTCGCGCCTCGCTCGACTCGGTGTGTCTTCCTTGGGTACTCCCCTGACCATAAGGGGTACCGGTGTCTCGACCTTACCACTCGCCGTATCTTGGTCTCCCGACACGTCGTGTTCGACGAGTCCTCCTTCCCTTTCGTTGGGTCCTCCTCTGACTCGGTCTCCGAGTTGGATTCTCTTTTTTCCACTGATCCTGAGGCCGCTCCTGTCCAGCGACCTTGTTTTTTACCTTCTGCAGGTCTTCCTCTAGCTGCGCCGGACACGACAACGGTGTCTCAGACACCACCTATCGTGCCTCCCGCGGCTCCGACGTTCTTGCCGCCACTGGTCGTTTCTCCGACGGCCCCGACGTCGTGCGCTGCGCCACGCGCGGCCCCGGCGTCCCCGACGTCGTCCGCTGCGCCACGCGCGGCCTCGGTGTCCTCGACGTCGCCCGCCGTGCCACGCGCGGCCTCGCCTTCCCCGACGTCAGCCGCACCGCGCGCGGCCCCGGCGTCCCCGACGTGCCACGTGCGGCCCCGGTGTCCCCGACGTCGTCCGTCACGCCTCGCGCGGCCCCGACGTCCACGACGGCGTCCCCGACGTCGTCAGCCGCACCACCCGCGGCCCCTGGACCGCGGTACATCGACCACGTTCTCGTCTATCAGCGACGAGCGCGGGTTGGTGATCTGTCCTCTTCCCGTTCTGAGGATCTGGTGTACCACCCTCCGCTGCTCCGCAGGGACCCTCGTCACGTTCACTCGATGGTGACTCGACGGGCCACCGGCGTCCTTCGACCTGTGGAGCGCTTCTCCGGGGTCGTTCTATCGTCCTTGACCTCCCCGCCGCCTGCTTCATCACCCATCTCGCCTATCCCCTCTTCTGTTCGTAGCGCCCTCGTCGATCCTCATTGGCGTGGGGTATGGAAGAAGAGTATGCGGCCCTACTAGCCAACCGGACCCGAGACCTGGTTCCCCGTCCTAGTCGTGGCAATGTTGTCACGGGCAAGTGGGTGTTCACGCATAAGAGGAAGGCAGATGGGTCTCTTGAGAGGTACAAGGCACGGTGGGGGCTTCGCGGTTTCATGCAACGTCCCGGCGTCGACTACGACGAGACTTTCAGCCCAGTGGTGAAGCCGGCGACGGTTCGCACCGTTCTGTCGCTGGCTCTGTCGCGTTCTTGGCCTGTCCACCAGCTGGACGTCAAGAACACCTTCCTCCACAGGACGTTGACAGAGACGGTGTACTGCAGTCAACCAACAGGGTTCGTTGATTCAGCCCGTCCAGACATGGTCTGCCGGCTGAACAAGTCCCTGTACGGGCTGAAGCAGGCGCCTCAGGCTTGGTACAGCCGGTTCGCCTCCTTCCTGGCCTCGCTCGGCTTCGTCGAGGCCAAGTTGGACACTTCGCTCTTCATCTACAGGCGTGAGGATGACACTGTCTACCTTCTCCTGTACGTGGGCGATATTGTCCTCACGGCGTCCAGCCCGACTCTTCTTCAGCGCACGATCTCCGCCCTGCAGCGAGAGTTCGCAATGAAGGATCATGGCCAGCTCCACCACTTCCTGGGCGTTGCGGTCGAGCACCGCCCGGGTGCTCTGTTCCTCCACCAGCGCCAGTACTGCCTGGATATCCTCGAGCGAGCGGGCATGGCTGATTGCAAGCCGTGCTCCACTCCCGTGGACACCTAGGCAGAGGTGTCTTCAGCTGACGGCGCCCCGGTCGCTGACCCCACCACTTACAGAAGTCTTGCAGGTGCCCTGCAGTACCTCACCTTCACCAGGCCAAACATCTCCTACGCGGTTCAGCATGTGTGTCTCCACATGCATGATCCGCGGGAGCCGCATCTCACGGCGGTGAAGCGGATCCTTCGATACCTGTGGGGCACCCACGACTACGGCCTTCTTCTGCGGCGCGACTCTGCCTCCGAGCTGGTTGTCTACACCGACGCTGACTGGGCGGGTTGCCCGGACACCTGCCGGTCCACCTCCGGCTACGCCGTCTTCCTGGGCGGCAACCTCGTCTCCTGGTCCTCGAAGCGACAGCACGTGGTGTCCCGCTCGAGTGTCGAGTCAGAGTACCGCGCCGTGGCCAACAGTGTGGTCGAGTCCTCCTGGCTTCAGCAGCTGCTTCAGGAGCTCCACTCCCCCCTCGCCCGGAGTACGTTGGTCTACTGCGACAACGTCAGCGCCGTCTACCTCCACCAACCCGGTGCAGCATCAGCGCACGAAGCACGTGGAGATCGATCTTCACTTCGTTCGTGAACGGGTGGCTCTCGGGGAGGTGCGAGTCCTGCACGTTCCGACGTCGTCGCAGTTCGCCGACATCTTCACGAAGGGGCTCCCTTCGACGGTGTTCACCGAGTTTCGGTCCAGTCTCAACATCTGTCGTGGCTAGATGTTGGGACTGCGGGGGGGTGTTGGACTGCAATTGTATTAGGATACTATAGGGGCAGTTTAGTCTTTTGTATTAGGGTTACTTGGCCCTTAAGCTTTGTACCCCTATATATGTATCCTCCTTGACAGCCTATGGTGTTAATGAAATCATTTTCCCCCTCTAATTGAAAGACACCGATACTATGGTTTGAATTACACCAATGTACCATGATATCATTATACAACAGGTACTTGTGTAACCATGCAATCGTGACAACAAATTATCGAGAAAGATCAAGAAGTTTGTAAGAGAGGAGAGGAGACAGAATCATTCTTCGTAAGGCAGAAAAGAGAAGCATTCTTACAGAGTATAAGTACTCAACAGCCCGTTCTGGGTTGTTGTACGCTGCCCTTAGAGCAAGTAGCACAGTGTCTCTGTCCCATGTCCCACCACCCATTTCAAGAATTGATTGAATTGTTGCATCTAAGTTGCTGCCAGCAACAAGGTTTGAGGCAGCTTGACCATATGAATCTGCTTCAGTGCTGTTCAGGTGGCAATATCAAAGAAATATTGTTAAATTACAATTGTCAAATTTAGCAGCTAACCTTAACAGGATATATATAAATAAATTTTCAATAAGAACTCCATTTATGAGAATAACTTAAAGGAAAAATTATGAACTCACGATACAGCAACAGCAGGAACAGGGGAAGCAGTGGCAGTTGGAGCAGGTGCACTGACAGGTACACTGATTCAGTAAATGAGAAGGGATAAAGTTAGATGGTATTGACAATATCGTTTCAACTTGATTTGATTTAACAGAGGCTCTGAAGGAAAGATATCACATTCCATAGGAATATCAAGGAAATCAACCCTGACATGAGATACCATGTCAACTAGAATGTAAAAAAATTGCACTCAACACAACTTACATCCATTCTGGAAATAACCAAACACTAGAAAAATATTATCTTTTGAAATAATGCAATTTCTATATTGACTTAAAAATAACAAAGACCATCTTAAGACAGGGCAACACACAACTGAAAAGGATATGCACATCAGTCTAACATAAATCAGGTTTCACTATGAGATGCATTAGAAACTCACGTAGGTGATTGTGCAGCTGGTGCTTGAGATGTGGGAGCAGCGGACACTGTCTGTGTAGAGGGGGCCTGAAAAAGTAACTCAAGTCAAAAGTCAACAGCCTAAAGAAACCCTTGTAAGTTAAGGATGATATACTCGAGCATAGATAGTTGACAAGAAAATTAATAGTATTACATGAAAATAAATGTGAATAGAGGAAAAGGTTCATTAAAAGTTACAAGTTCTGGTTCATAGCTCACAACTCTTTTGTTGTTCAACCATGTTGATTGACCTAGATCTTTAGCTATGGTGAACAGAAATTGAATTTACAGACATCTTTAGCAGCTACGATGAGAGGAACAGTTATTCAGGATAATATATATGTCTTTCTTTTCAAGTATAAACTAAAAGCGAGCTGTGGTTTTATGCAGTGTACAATTTATAGGAAAGATACTTATTCACAAATAAATTTGAAAGATTTTTTTATCAGAACATGGATCAAAAGAAAATGAAAACTATGTGAAAAGTAGCAGACAACACCGACACAATCAATATAGTATGTCACCTGATTTGAGGGTTCCTTAGATGTAGCTGCCGCTGCACTTGATGAGCCCTTGTTCTGTGAATTTGTGGGGTTGCAGTTAGTAACTTAGTAAATGAAAATAAAATGCGAGTATAACAAAGCATTCAGTTCAGTAGGCATTATAGGCGACAAAATAACAGGCCAGCAGCATTTGTAACATGCTTGATCAGTAAGCAATCATAGAAAGTGAAACTCATAATTTTCCAAGTAATACTGGCAGTTAGAAAAACAATATCCTAACAGGGCAATTATTGGCACTCCATGCATTACTGTGTGATTTCTGTGATGCATTAGCCAGAATTGATAGCCCACCTGTCTCAGCATAATGACGAGGAAATTGTTTTCGACGACTTTGTTCTCCTCCAATGTTGTGTCGTCCTTGAGCACCTTCCCCTGGTGTATGAGCACTTGCTGGTCAGCTGGGTAGACATTTTGCCCTTGTGCATTCTCTATGACCTTCTTCACTTCATCAATCTGTTTTAATAAGCTACATCAGCTGTGAACTCTAAGGTCACCAGATATCTATTCAAACAGAATTGAAAGAACCATGGAAGAAGGTGCTGTCGGAATCTAAGCCGGCACAATGTGCATCCAAATGAGACAGATGATAAAACCAAATGGCGTGAATCTTAAGGATCGCACATTCTAATGGTTTTCTGGCAGTCAACTCAAGCACGAATTTGAAGAGTTCAATTACTTCAACCACGTTACCAGATAGTCCAAATCCAGCATTCACCATAAAGCTGCCTAGAGTATATATCTATCACTTCGCAGATCATTACTGGTGGGACTTAACATCCACAATTTAATAGTATCAAAGCATTAACAAACTGAAATCGGCAACTACACTGAACCTGAAGTTCGTAGCTAGCGAAACTAAAAACAAAAGATCTCCTGCAACTTCTGTAGCCCGTGAATCATCTAGTCACCTTCTGGCACCTGTATCCTCCAGAACTATGCACTCGTCCAAGCCACTACGTACAGGCAAGCAAACACAGATCGGATTCACGCAAGCTTCGGTCGCGGCTTCAACATCCCCATACCCGCGGCACGAGAATTCACCGTCGCCCCCATATAACCTAAGAGGCGGCCTAATCTCTCCTAGCAGCGCGCCAATCTATGCAACGACCAAGCCCGTGACGACAGATCGGGAGGCGGACAACGGATACCTTGGTGGTGGGCTCGACTTGGATCTCGAAGCTGGAGCCCTTGAGCGTCTTGACGGAGACCTTCATCTCGCCGCCCCCACACCGACGCCCCACGCCTCGCCGCCGCCGCCGCCAACGCTCGCGTCGAGCTCGAGGGTTGGAGGCGGAGAAGAGGAGGAGCGACCTTTTTTTTTCGTTTTCCTGGTCTGGTTTTCTATTTCAGCCCCTGAGCGGAAGCGGACGGCGCCTTTTGACAGCTGAGCCCTCGTAATTGGGCGAATTTATATGCACGTCGGTGTTTCTGAAAGATGTCCAAATCGTGTGGGCTCTCTGACGTGATGCGCGCGACGGCTTGAAAGGTATAGCCGGAATGGGGAATGACCCATCCAACGCGTGCGCATGCTTTTCGCGATGGAGATGTATACACGTGGTCGTTTGTGTATCGCTGTAGATATTTCGTGTATCGTATTGACTAACTTCAGGTGCTGCCTGTCTAATGAGAATGCAGTTTATGATTGCTGAAAAGTTATTGTGAAAAATTCGTCGGTGGTATAAAATTGCTAATTAGATGAGTGAGAAGGGAATACAGAACAGAGCTCAGATTGAAGTGGCGCGCACAACAAACAAGTGTCCAGTTGTACTAGGCGGCTCTTTCGGACCTTTTTACGGTTTAAGTCGGTCTTGATTATGTTTAGGCTAAAAATAAATAATATTCAGTTTGATTCTATTTCGATTTGACCTCCTCTATAGCTGCTTCATTTTTCTCGGTCTGATAACAGGCCTAGTTGTACCTGTTATTTGCAGTTGAATTGTTATGGAACACATGCGCTGATGATCTATTAACTAGTTAATTATATGATTTGTGACATGTTCAAAAAGACATCATTTGAGGAATAGCTATTTGCCCATATTAGGGGGCGTCCGTTTGGGTCCACATCCCCGAACAGACACACTGCGTTTCATATTTAATAGCAGTTCTCTTATTATTTGATTCTGGTTTGTTTGAACTAACTAATATCAAATGAAAAAGAAATGAAGCGTGTACTTCGCAAAAAAGTTCTTTTCCGTACGGACGGGCCTTCTGCTCCCACATCTCTCCGCACACAGTTCTCGGCAAAACCTATCTGAGCCACCGTGACTTCTGATGCTGGGCCAGGATTCGCATGCCATACGCTACCTTTCCTTTGCCACGGCATCTGCCCAAGCCCATAATTTCCGAGCAGAAGGCCGAGTTTTAGAGCCCATCAGTTCTGGGTGACAAAAACTTGGTGCTCCCAAACAAGATTAGCAATTTGAAAAGAAACTTCCATTCCACATTTGAACCTGTGACGTAAGTCTTCTGTATATGTTTCAACTTTTAGCAGAATTTCTGGGAGTGCATAGCGGCATTGTGGAACTGCAAAGACCTTATAAGTCCAAGCTGCACTGCAATTGCAGCAATACCTTGAAAGAATATATTTAGGTAAGAGAGAAACATGACAGCTTTACCAGATATCGAGGCTGTCACATGAAAACTGAAAGAACAACTGAAGCTTAACACGAGGACTCGTATCTGAAGCTCCTGTCCGACAACAGGTTGCCCACACGCTGCCTGTGCATGTAGGATCGATGCATGTGTGGCTAATCTGCAGTTAATACTGGCAAGCAAGTTAATTTAGAGACATATTTCTGCAACTGGTTCCGATAAATTTTCATCAAAGCTTATGCACTTTCCTCGAGCTTCTTTCAAAAGTTCAGCATAATCCATTTGATACAGCCTGCGATCTAGCTTAATTTTTTGTTGATTATGCAAAGAGAGATTAGTACTAATAATAGCTGTCAAGAGGACATGCACAGAAAGCAAATCTTTTGCATAGGTCAGAGATCCTCAACTCAAATCCATCTGATGTTGCACCATGCTACTCTATACACTATGCTATTTTTGATTCTTCATTAATCAGATCGGCTGTGGCGCTGCATGCTGAAGTATAATCTAACGATGAAGACCGTTTCACATTATCTTACTCTAATCTGTACCTTACTTTACCTCGTGAGCTGGAAGCACACTGGCAAACATCACCTGAAAACTGATCGAAAATTTTAAATTTAGGAGCAAGGAATTTCTTGACGATAACGTGCCCAGCGTGTGGGATCTTATACTGCCAGTGCCAGGGCCGTTTCTCCGTAGATAACGGTCACACAAGACTCTGAAAGTTTTTCAGTTGCATTATTTGTTCCTTCTCAGATCTGCAAACATCATCTCACGCGAGGCGTATCATACGGCAAAGCGTCCTGCTGGATCGGTGCTACTGTGACGCTCTTACTCATGGCCACGGGATCGAAGAACGAGGGAATGACGCATGTGACGTTAATATAACAAGCATATGACGGTGTGTTTTTCACGCCCCCGTGATGTTTTGGAGCAGCGCTGACCGAGGGAAGAAAACGAAGACATCGACGGGTACAGCAAGGCTAAGACACACGCCTGAAGCCTGATGAAGTGCAGCCGAGGAATCAACGCGTATCTGGCACGGAACGGTCGTCGCATGCATCTGTGAGCGCGTGTTTCGTCTTTATACGAGATATGCTAAGTTTCACCCCCGTCAGTAGTGGGGGGCGCTGTTATTTTCTGACGAGATGCGTCCTGGAACGCTCATGCCTGACGGTTTCGATCGGCTCTGGCCAGTTGTGGATTCTTGGTCACGTCCGCGCAGCTATGTACTGATGGATGCTTTAATCCAGGTTACTGAGACTCATATACAACATCAACAGTAGCGGTTTCAGAGTTGACAGATGATTTAACAGGCTGTGGGTTAATCATCTGTCAACTTTCAGGTACACGACAATGTACACACATGAGTAAAGCTCATAGCCCCGACCCATGCATAACTCCGTTGCATGCTATAACTTATGCAAAACCCAATATGAGCTTCATGATAACGGTCCTTTGTTTGGGGAGGGGGGGGGGGCTAAACAAACATGATCCTTATTTATCGTTCTTGTTATACTTTTCAATATGGTAACATTTTCCTAAATTCATACACACAACGCAACATTTATTGCTCGATGGAAAAGACGACTCATCCTCCTGATCAGATCAGTCCTCCTCCTGAGTCCATAAATCTTCAGATAATTGAGTCATAAACCCACAAATGTTCATAAGACCCAGCATATAGTCAGCTTAGCTGAAAGCACGCAAGAACTGTAAGACCTCCTGACCTTACACTATGTAAACTGTGATGAGCAGCTTGCTGTTATGCCCGGTTTTATGTATAAGTAAAACCGGTCGTAATCTACATGTATGCTAGGATCGATTTAATCATACATATAGGACAATTAGTGATAAACAGTTCTATATCGAATATAAATATCATTTATACATTAAATGAGTTTCAACTATCAACGAAAGAGGAAAAACTTGTAGAGCCGTTCACAGGGCAAAGCGACTGGCAGCAACGTGACCTTCACACCATCTTCATCTGATCCTCTTTTCACTGAGTAACATTTATAATAAAAGAAAAAAAACGCATGAGTACATAAAATACTCAGCAAGTGTGGGAAATGAATGTCATGTAGGCTAGAACAAGGAAAGTTTGAACTCATGGTTCAAGCACTACGCAAGTGAAATGGACCCAAACCACTAAACCGTCATCAATATTAAGTAACCATAACTTCATTTTCATTGTTAAGCTCCCCACTTAACATCCTCAACTTCTCAATTCATCATCCTCTAATCATGAATAAGTCCAAGGCGCTCTTGACCGTGAGCACGACTGTCATGATAGTTTTGACTCTGCAGAGTTTGCACCATTGTACCCACATGTAGTGATTTCATCCCCCGTTACCGGGTGGACTAAAAACCTCCATTATACATGTGGCCGTGAACCACGTTCACACTTCCAAGGTGTGTAGCCAGGAGATCACTACGAGGCATTTACAAAGAGATTCCCGATGAGTGTGGGCCCACTGAGGTTTCACCCCTAACAGCACCCAGAAGGCTCCAACCCCCACTGTAGTGGTCCCCTCTTGAGTCTTGCGGTTCCTAGAGTAGTCCAGCTGACACCTATTCCCCGCACCATCCAAACACCCCTACTACGTCGGAAATACACCTAATTAATTGGCCAAGCTGCCCCATCTCAGCATGTGGTTGGCGCGGTAAAGCCAGGTTACATGCTCCATGAACCGGTCCTTAGGATCCAGGCAAGCACTAAACGTAAACCTGAGTCGCGTGCACGCAGCACCAACCAAAGCATCCAACTTGCCTAGATCCCTACCTCTACATAAATCATAATATTCCATTCAAGGGTAAATATGAAGGTGATGATCTCATATCCTATTTATCCCATTCTAAGCATGGCTAAGCATGAGTAGCATAAACAAATGACATGATAAAATAACTCCCAACCCAAGGCTACAAGGAGGCAAGATAATGAAAATCTAGGGAAACATCCTATCATGGGTTCCATATTTTAATTGACAAATGCAAATAATTCTAACTACACATCCTAGTATAGGATCAAAGTGGTCAAGGACACTTGCCTTTTTCTTATATCGTTGCTCCATCCACGATATGAACTCTTGATCTTCAAAGTCTTTACTGTGTTCTTGATCATCACTTGTACACATATACCCTAGGGGGTTTGTGCGGCTCAGGAAGGAGAGGAAAATGTTCGCGGCGTGGAGGAGTGGTGACGTTCTTCGGGCATCGTCGGGATCGCCGTTGGGATGTCCTTCCTGCTCATTCTTTGGGTCCGACACGTGTTCAGAGCTTGTCGAATATGGGGGTTGGAGGGCTTGTTGAGGTTGATGACGCCATAGCGAAGGTGTTCGGCAAGGGGGTACTTGAGCGGCGAGTGGCCGGAGGGAGCGGGGTGTAGTGGCCAGTGCGGATGCTCAGGCGGTCATAGTTCTTGAGGAGGAGCGACCACGTGGAGGTGTCGAGCGACGGCACCAAAGGCTGGGGCTTGATGAGGTAGACGTGGGTCTTCTCCTTTTCCTTCTTGTCCTTCTTCTCATGCTTGGAAACCTTGGCTTCTTCCTTCTCACCTTCAACGAATGCAGCTTTCCTGGCCTTTTTCTTCTTCTTTTCCACCTTTGCCTCGCCCAAATCCATACCACAACGCGTTGTTGCCGCCACGGGAACCTCAACAGCCTCAAATTCAGGCACAGGAACCTCAATACCAGACAGCTGCAACCCCCTCACAACACTAACAAATGCACCCATCAACCCAAATACCACCTTCCGGTTCGCTTGTACTGTCTCTGCCTTCACCTTAATATCAAGAAGCCTCTTGTCGAGTCCAAACAACAGTCCAACGCCTGCCCATATTCCCCTCAGCACTTCCCTTCCATAATTAAGAACAGTCAAGGCGGCACACATAGTGAGAACGCTGATAATAGATGGGTTGTTTGGACGGATACCTATGTACAACATCTCACGGAAGGTAGACAGTGCCTCCATCAAAAACTCATTCTGCTCATATGCTTTGATGATTGCACTCCATGTTCCATCATCTCACTCACGCATCCTCTCAAATACTGCCTTAGCAGCATCCACCATTCCACGCTGCCCAAACCCAACTATTATTGCATTGCAGGTTGCCATTGGGTGCTCTGGCATTGCATTTAAACAGCTCCCCAGCATCCTCTATACGGCCACCTTGTATATATCCAAATAAGATTGCAGTCCACGACACATCATTGCGCTCCGACATCACTTCAAACAGCTTCCGATCAAGGTGGACCTGGCCATTTTGAGCATAGCCAGACACCATAGTGGTCCATGACACAACATTCTGCTTTGGCATTTCATCAAACAGAACGCGCGCCTAAGGTATCCGACCAGCCTGGGAGTACCTAGATAGCATCACAGTCCACGCAACAACATCCTTCGCGGGCATTTGATCAAACAGCTTGCGGGCCTCGTCTATGTGGCCTGCATCAATGAAACTACCAAGCAACACCGTGTATGATATGCGGTTTCGCTAAGGCATCTGCTGGAACAGTTGAACGGCGTCGTCCAGTAGGCCGTGGCGCACGTACCCGCGTTGGAGGGGGGTGAAGGAGACGACCAAGGCGGGTAGGGGATGTTGGTGAGCACCGCGGCGGCGTCGGGCGGGGCAAGCAGTGGGGGTGACGAACCTTTTCCTGCCGTCGGTGATCTGGTGAACGGAGAATCGGCACCCGTCGCTGAAGCTGAGGTAGTCGAGGAAGAGCACGGGGTAGAGCGCGTTGTCGAGCGTGCTAGACACCCACTTGGAGAAACCGACGAGGAACGTCGCGGCGAGGCCGAAGACGGCGACATATGTCACACCCGATATTCCATAAGGAACACCGAGCGTATTCTCACATGTATGCCAGGATCAGTTGATTCATACATGTGCCGACAAGAGTGTAATATCATTATATTACAAGCCAAGTTTAACGTACATCATAATATTACATAATTGTTCATAAAATATCAACTATTAGTACCAATACATTAAACACAACAGCGGAAGACTACATCATGGTTGCTCCATCTCCACAGGCGTTGCCCGGGGTTTCGCCAACCTAGAATAACTCCTCGGGATCAAAGTATTCCTCGTCAAAGTCTACGTCTTCATTTGCACCTGAGTCAACATATGATATCCAACAAAAGCAAGTTTGAGTACCGAATGTACTGAGCAAGTGTAGGAAAGAATGTTATGAAGGCCAATAGCAAGGGAAGGCTAACATAGTTAAGCACTATGCATTAATCCTAAGCCTTAGCTTTGATGAGCAACCTATCTTACTAAGTGTCAATCCCATCATCATCATAATTAAGTCATTAGTGTTAGGTTACACCACCCAACAACCTCTTTTGACTCATATCCATGTTTCTCTAATCATGGACAAGTCCAAGGCGCTCTTGACCGTGAGCACGGCTGTCATGACAGTTTGGTTCCCTGCAGAGATTGTACCACTTTACCCACAAGTAGTGATTTCATCCCCTGTTGCCAGGTGGACTAAGAAACCTCCCTGATATCCGTGGTTGCAAGCCACATTACACACTTCCTTTGGTGTGCGATCAGGAGATCACTACATGGCCTTTACAAAGGGTCTACCGGCAAGTACAAGCCCACTGAGGTTTCACCGCTGTAGTTCCTGGGAGTAACCCTCCCCTACATAGGCCCCCTCTTGAGCCTTGCAGTTCCCAGGGCAGTCAAAAATGGACTCCCATTCCCCGCACCATCCAAACACTCATACTATACCGGCAAACTCCTAATTAATCGGCCAAGCTGCCCCATCTCAGTCTTGTGGTGGCACTGTAAAGCCGGGTTAACTGTTCCATGAACCGGTCCTTAGAATCTAAGACAGGCACTAACTCATTCCCGAGTCTCGTGCACGAAGCACCAACCAAACAACCAGCCTGTCTAGGTTCATAACCACATGACACACACACTTGTGTCTTTCATATAGTCCACAAGACTAGTATCAACTACGTTTCATTCATTTCTAGAATTCTAAGCATGGCTAAGCACATAAAATGATAACCATTAAGTCCTATCTAGTCCCTCCATGGTTTTGCAAGGAAAGATAAAACAATGTAACTATGAAAACATCCTACACTGGGTTTCATATTAAAGACATCATGCAAATAATCTAACTATTCATCCTAGAATAGGAGCAAAGTGGTCAAGGAACACTTGCCTTTGAATGAAGAGGGATTTACTTCAAACTCTTGATCTTGAAGATTGGGAATTAGTTCTTGGGTTGGTTCTATCCATGCATTTGCACCCACAAAACAGTAACAAACATGCCATAAGAATCATATCAAGTTATTTCAATCACATAGGTTTGGTTACACACATGCAACTATTGATTTCTTGTCATTTTATGTGAGTTAGGAGAAAAATATGTTTCAATTGGCTACCTATATTCTTTGATTTTACTACTGCCACATCCAAACACTCATTTTCAGTTTGTAAGATGATTTGAATAAATTTTAGAATTTTATAAATATATATGTGAATTCTTATAATTAATTAAATCCTAGAAATCATTTAAATTATTACTATAATAATTTTCAGAACTCATATTTCTATTTTTCTGCAATTCAGAACCTATTTAAGCATTTAGAACAGTTTCCAAAAATTTTCTTTAATATATACTATTTTTATCTATTTTTCAGTATTAATTTAATAATTAAAAATGCATTTTCAGTCAGTTAAGTAATTGTTTCTGGATTACAGAAACTTAAAATACATAAAAGTATCAAACAGAATAATTTTATACCAATAAATAAATTTCCAAAATTTTCTAACACCTATATTGCTTTTATTTTGATTTTTCAGAATTAATTTAACACCAAATAAATATTTTCAGTTTCTGAAAGTTATTATTTTTAACTTCAGAATTTGTTTTCTGTTCAAAATGTTATAACAGTGCTTTTAATAAATTTCCTACATTTTTCAGAGATTATTTGGCCTAATCTGATTATTTTCAGAATTAAAAACAGACTTTTAAACTGATTTGGACTGATTTGTAATACTTTCAGTTTTTCTAGTGTTCAAAATGCATTTACAGAATGTTTTTGCAAATTTTCAAACTACACAGGGGCTATTTAGTTAGTTTGCAGTAAATTCTTTAAATTCTATAAAGCCTAAGGTTTATTGTGCAAAGTACAGGGCCTATTTCTGGTTTATTTAAATCTCCAGGGGTCCCTCTGCTAAATTTCCAACGGTTACGGCTTATTTTAAATGTGGGCCGTTGGATCTGAGATCAACGGCCCAGATTAAAAGAATCGAACCGGTATCGGTTCTTTTAATTCTAACCGTCCACTTCACATCCGAGGGCTCAGAGGCGGCCACGTCGCCTCCCCCCCCTTCTCCTTCGCGGCCGGCGGCTGCGCGCGCCGGCGAGCGGCGGCGGCCTCGCCGGAATTTATCGGTTCTTGCCATTTCTTCACTATTTCACGATCTACTCGCACTAGAAGAGAGAGGAGAGAGTGGGGAACTCACTTAGGTCGATCTTTGGACCGAGAAGTGGCCGGAGGAGCGTGATCGACGGCGGCCGTGGAGGATCTCCGATGATCTTCGTCGGCAATGATCTTAAGGCGTTTTTCATTGGGGAACTTGATCGGAAACTCGGTCTGGAGGCCGTGGAAGGGTGTAGGGAAGGCTAGAACCGAGAATCTCCGGATGAATTCGAAGAATTTGAGTTTGGGTGTTCTTTTCCGATCGGGGTGAGGGAGAGCGGTTCTCAGGGCGGAAATGGCCGGCGCCAGGGGGTATTTGTAGGGGGGAGCGAGGCGGCGGTTGCTGGGGCGTCGGTTGGCGAAGGGGGTGCGAGATCGGCCACGTGCCGACGGTTTTTCTCCACATGTGATAATAGAACGGTGAAGAAAGAGAGAGAGAAGAGAGGCGGCGGTTTTGGGGGAAAGAAAGGCCGACGGCCGGGCTGGGGTGGTGAAGGGAAAAAGGGGTTTACCCATTTTGTGAAAATTTCGGGTATGACAACATAGGAGGAGGAAGGCGTGTCACTGTGGCGAGGGCGAGCGAGGGCTCGAGCGGCGGTGGCGAGCTGACCGGCCCGCCAGAGCGTGGTGCGTGGTGTGTCGGGGTCAGGGCAGCAGAGGAGCGGGAGCGAGGGATGCAACGAGCGGCGCTCGGTGCGGCGAGCGATGGCGCGAAGCGAGCGGGAGCTGGGCTCACCGGCCGGAGGGGTGCGGTGGCCGCGGGGAGAGAGGCGACGGGACGAGCGAGTGTCTAGCGGTCAGGAGCCGAAGGCGGCGGGATCCGTGGGGGCGGTGGCCTCGGGAGAGGGGGGCGAGGCGAGGTGGCGCGGGATTGGTGAAGGAAGGCAGCGCAAGCTCGAGTTGGCGGCACATCGGGGAAGGAGGCAAGGAGGAGAGGGCGAGGTGGCGGTTGGAGGCGCAGACGTGGCGCGAGCGGGAGTGGGGAGGTGGGGGAGAGGGGCGTCGGGGAAGAGGAGGGAGAAAAAAAAGAAAAACTGTGGATGACACGTGGGCTCTACGTGTCATAGAGGGAAAGAGGGAACCCAGGACTCAGTTGGGCTAGGCTGCTAGGCACGCATATGGGTTTTCGGCCCAAATCGAGTCTGGTTTATGTTTTTTTTGTTTTCTATTTTGATTTTTTTAAATCCAAACTCAAATTCAAACAGGTTTATAGCATATTTTGGAATTTATGTTTTCCCTGACATTTTGTGCAAAGTAGGGTGTTACACTTGCATTACCCAGTACACGAAATTGCTTGAGTAGCTCTAGTTCAGAAAGAGAAAAGGACCCGCGTCAATCGGCTACAGCTCATCCACGCTGTGTTTTGCACGTACTGAACTTTTTGTAATTTTTTGGAATTATTTGTTAGGGATTTACTAAACAATGGGTATGTGAGAGACGGGCTCTTGTATTTTTCTCCAAAGCTATCAGGCACAAGGTTTTGTTTCTCCAAGTTGCAAAAGGTGCAGATAACTAGGCTTGGCTGGAAACAAAATTGGTCTCCTCTTAGGCCACCCTTTCATGCTCCTTTTTGCCTTTTATTCTGTTGCGTTTTTGCTGCGCTGATTAAAAAAATGTTTCTTATCATAAACCTTTGTTTCAGAATCTATGGTGAAAGTGCTGCAGGACAGAATACAGAATAAAGCCATCCTGAATGTGATTATTTGACGAATTGACCAGTCCAAACATACTATATATGTAGTGACGGTACTTTAAACTATTGAGCATGGAACGCTACTGTCTTAAGCTTTACATTTAGAACATTTGGTGTGATTACATGTTATAATGCTGTCCTTGAGTGTATCGGTCTTGGAATTCGTATACGATTAGCCAGCATGCACCTTGTATGCGATAGGCACTCAATGTGTACAAAAGTTATTTATTTAATTTTAAATAAATTTCAAGCCTTGAGTGGCTATTATCTAAATTGCATGTGATTCGCCAGCCCTACCACTTAGTCATTATCCTTAAATATTTTTATCTGTCTATGGTGATGGTATTGTGCTCCCTGCCATTACCAAACATGTCACAGTGAACGAGGAGATGGGCAAATTATCGTCATTAGTGAGAGGTGACAGAGAGCGGGGATAAAGTTTGATGAGACGTGCGTTGATGAGGGGTAGGGAGGCTCAATTCACTCCTAAAGGTATATTGAAATGTGAAATCGACAAGTATATTTGAAAAATTGAGACGGTAGTATACAGAGGGGCGTTTGGATTTTATTGAACCTTTTGCGCCCTCATATACACCAAGAATTATTTATGACGAAAGATCCCTGTCAATCTTGTAATAATTTTTGTCCATTCATGGCTCCAACGAATGCTGCCGGTTAAGAAATCTCTATCTCAAGCACTATTGAAGTGGTGGCTTCTAAAAAACTACTTTTTTGCAGTAGGGGATAGGCTGACCACTTTCAGTTGTACGAAATTAATGATGATCAGCCCAGGAGTTATTCACCTAGGCAATTCAGTTCAAGCCCCTCGAAATCACTCATGCAATTTTTTTTTTTAAATTTTTCCAGCCAAACTCGAAGAGGTACCAGCCCTTCTTTAAACCTTCCTGCTCTTATATGTGCCCTTCCTTAACAGTTAGTCGAGTTTGTAGAAGAAACTAGAGATAACCTTCCTTAAATCGTAAGGTAAAGTACCTATATAAAGGAGTCCCAATTACAACCCATAAATAATTAAAACTCATATCAAATTGAGTCTATAAAAATATAAACTAGAATTTATCATAGAAAAATTGGCTAAATGCATTATAGATAATATAGTTGATACTAGCCCATACAGACGCACGGGGTTGATACTAATGTGCTTTGACATAACGCAAGGTGGTAAGATAATTTGTCATCGTTAGGTTTATGAGATCAATAGTTTGAAAAACAAAAAGATTAATGGAATTCATTGTTGTACTCTCTAAAACTGCTTTAATGCTATGAGCGAGGTTAAGTTGTCAGGGATTGTTTGATTCGATTTTAAATTCGAAGTCTTAAAATCCTGCTAAAATTAGCGTGCCGAATTTTGGCAGCCAATCTGGCAACGCATGTTTGACCAACTATCATTGGCTAATATTGAAGCAGAGAGAGCCAAGTGCGAAAACAAGTCACCAGATTATGGCAGGAAACGAAACGCTTGCCAAAGCAATCAAAACCTACCAAAAAATAAGAACACAGTGCTAGCTATGCCGATGCGGTATAATCAAATCCGCCGCGCCCCTCCATGGAGATCTTGTATATATACGGCCAAAACCAGAGAGAAACCTGCACTGTGTGAGTTGGAAGAAGCAGCTCGACAACACCAAATCTTTATATATCTTCTTCTTCTCCTTCTGCTTCTTCTTCTCCTTCTTCTTCTTCTTCTTCTTCTTCTTCTTCTTCTTCTTCTTCTTCTTCTTCTTCTTCTTCTTCTTCTTCTTCTTCTTCTTCTTCTTCTTCTTCTTCTTCTTCTTCTTCTTCTTCTTCTTCTTCTTCTTCTTCTTCTTCTTCTTCTTCTTCTTCTTCTTCTTCTTCTTCTTCAATTCAATGGCGCCGCTCGTGACACTCATGGCCATCTTTTCACCTCTCCTGGCGCTTCTCCTGAAGGCCGCGTGTGTCGCCCTGTCCTACTACTGGCTCACGCCAATGCGAATCCGTCGAATCATGGCCCGGCAGGGCGTGCACGGGCCCCTGCCGCGACCGCTCATCGGCAACCTCCGCGATGTGTCGCACCTCGTGGCGCAGGCCACCGCCGACGACATGCCTTCCCTGAGCCACGACATCGTCGGCCGCCTCATGCCCCACTACGTGCTCTGGTCCAGGACATACGGTGAGATGACAACAAACCGGATTCCAGAGCGCCGCCGCATTGCGCTTTTGCGGTGAGTTACAGACACTGACGGCGTTGAAAATCCTTTGACGAGTGCGTTGCAGGGAAGCTGTTCGTGTACTGGTACGGGAGCGAGCCGCGACTGTGCCTGACAGACACGGCGATGATCAAAGAGTTCCTGTCGTCCAAGTACGCGGTTCACGCCACCGGCAAGTCGTGGCTGCAGCGGCAGGGGACCAGGCACTTCATCGGCCGCGGCCTGCTCATGGCGAACGGCGCCAGCTGGTCACACCAGCGCCACGTCGTGGCGCCGGCGTTCATGGCCGACAAGCTCAAGGTGCGTGTACAGCGCCCGTGTCGGCCGCCACTATTGCATTGTTTGGTCCTCCCCGGCCCTCGGCAAGATTGCTGATCGCGCTGGACGTGTTGGTGCAGGGGCGCGTGGAGCACATGGTGGAGTGCACGAAGCAGACGATCCGGGCGCTCCAGGAGGCGTCGTCGCGCGGCGGCGGGCGGCGCCGCGAGGTGGAGATCGGCGCGTACATGACCCGGCTCACCGGCGACATCATCTCGCGCACCGAGTTCAATTCGAGCTACGAGACAGGCAAGCGTGTCTTCCACCTCCTGGAGGACCTGCAGCGCCTCACCGCCCGCTCCAGCCGCTACCTCTGGATTCCCGGCAGCCAGTGAGTGATCCCTTCCTCACCCCTCGCCCTGCCGGCCGCGGCGTCTTGTCTCGTTACGCGTGCACGCGCGCTCGCTCACCTGACCTCCTTGTCTCTACCGCTGGCCCTTTCTTGCGCTCTCAGGCTGCGGCTTGTACAGAACCGACGCATAATCAAGCTAACACGGGAATTAAGCATGCTAATTGTTCTTACTACTTAATCATGCTCATTAAGTTAATTTATTTCTCGTGCCAGCCCGTAGTTGTCCAGTTAGTTTTTCGATCGACACCGGCAGTCGATGCCTTTGAATTGGATTCTCCATCACACACTCACTGTCATTCCCGTACGCACGTCAGTAAACAATTGTACCTGAACAGCAGACTAGTCTTAACATACGTGTCTGGTGTTCGGACTCGTCGTGCAGGTACTTCCCGAGCAAGTACAGGCGGGAGATCAAGCGGCTGAACGGCGAGCTGGAGACCGTGCTGACGGAGTCCATCCGCCGAAGCCGGGAGATCGCCGACGAGGGCCGGACCACGTCGGCCTACGGCCGGGGGCTCCTGGCCATCCTGCTGGCCGAGATGGAGAAGAACCAGACGGCGGGTGGTGGCCTGGGCCAGTTCAGCTACGACGCGCAGCTGATGATCGACGAGTGCAAGACGTTCTTCTTCGCGGGGCACGAGACGTCGGCTCTGCTGCTCACCTGGACGCTCATGCTGCTCGCCACGCACCCAGAGTGGCAGGACAGGGCGCGCGCCGAGGTCGCCCGGGTCTGCGGCGACGACCCACCGTCCGCCGACCACCTCTCCAAGCTCACCGTGGTACGGACGTGCCTGCGAGTTGTTACCGTGCATGCCGAACGGCGTAGATGCGGCGGCGTTATTTCTAACATCCATTTGACTGTTGTTCCGTATGGCGCATACAGCTGCAGATGATCATCCACGAGACGCTGCGGCTGTACCCGCCGGCGACGCTGCTGCCGCGGATGGTGTTCGAGGACATCCGGCTCGGCGAGGGCCTCCACCTGCCGCGCGGCCTGTCGGTATGGATCCCGGTGCTCGCCATCCACCACGACGAGTCCATCTGGGGCCCCGACGCGCACGAGTTCCGGCCGGAGCGGTTCGCGGCGGGGCGGCGCTCGGCGTTCCTGCCGTTCGCGTCGGGCCCGCGCAACTGCGTCGGCCAGGCGTACGCGCTCGTGGAGGCCAAGGTCGTGCTCGCCATGCTGCTCACGCACTTCCGATTCACCATCTCCGACGACTACCGCCACGCGCCGGTCAACGTCCTGACCCTTCGCCCCAAGCACGGCGTGCCCGTCCACCTCCGGCCGCTGAGGCCGTGAGGCCGCCATTCTCATTTGATCTTTCAGTGCGCGCCTCCCGCTCGGCTTAGCTTTGGCGTGCCGCGGCTGTAGAGAAAAGCTTGAGGTTTTATGCTCTCTGTTTTGCTTTTGCCCCACTAGAGGCCTTGTCATTGACATGTGGGACCGACAAGCCAGTGGGTCAAGTTGCTGGTTTTAAACATGTTGTGTGCTTCATATAGAGTGCGAGTTCTGTAATGAAATAGAAATATATCTTATATTCATTGATTAGATGTTCTTTTTTGAGATATCCACATTATTTGGAGAAAAATCTTAAAATTCTCATAAAAAGTAAAACATCTAGCCGTTGATTTGGATGTCTAATAATCCATTCCCAATAGATCTACTTAAACATTACATAGATACGCGTATACAATCTGGAGTCCTAACCGGAATCACATGTGCCATCCCGAGTCCTGTTAGATTTAGAGAAAAAATGTGCCATCCCGAGTCCTGTTTTAGATTTAGAGAAAAAATGTGCCATGCCGAGCCAGAGAAAAAAAATGTGCCATTAGGCACGTAATAAAGAAACGGTGTGTAGAGTCTTGATCAGGGAAAGAAGGTCTATACACCAGCTGGTGTCGAAGGCTTTGGGAAAAATAATAAAAAGCCATTTTGCAGTATCAATCAACATCAAATATTATATACTCCCTCTTAATATTTGACGTTGATTGACTTGCATATAGTTCAATCAACGTCAAATATTATAGAACAGAGGGAGTATATATTATGCAATGTAAAAGACGTATTACTAATAAGATTGCCCGTGCATGAATACAAATATCAATAAGGTAATACTCCATCGAAGGAGCACCAAGGCTAAGATACTAGGGCAACAAGATGATCTAGGACTATATCATATACGTGTGCTGATAGCAAGGAATCTGAATATGTGTAATAATAGGAAGATGATAACTTGACAGAATACAGATGGAGCTAGTAGTGTCAGGTTCAGCAGGTTACAATCTCGGACTCAAGGTAGACATTGTAAAATGTTTCGACGGTATGCCCAGGTGGTAAGAAGCATGGTAGAATGAACGGGACAAAAATGCTGGTTTGGTCGGACTTCAGCAGAAGAGAGCTGCTGAATAAAATAACCAAAACACCGCATCTGTAAAATAACTATTCGGGGTTAAATTAAGCAAACTTCAACAACCAACAAGGAACAAACTGCTGGACTGCTGGTTACTCGGTGCTGAGGAGAAGCATGTGGGCTGACCATTCTAGGGGCACACGATGCCTATCTGCCAGCAGAACTGTCAGAGCACACATTTCTTTTCCTTTTACTTGTTTTGGGGGAACGCGCACATGTTAATTAGTCTCTAATTTATCTTGGTCGCTTACTCTTGCATTCACCTAGAATCCTGCTGAGCCATCCGATCACAGTCCAAGCGCCATAGTGTCATCTTCAACCTCCAGCATATTCTGCAGTGCTCTGTAGGAAACGAGTGCCGATTTCCCCTGTTCTTTGCATAATCTGCAGTGCTCTGTAGGAAACGAGTGCCGATTTCCCCTGTTCTTTTGGCGGAAACGTTGCATAGACCGTGTAGCGTTGGAGGCGCCCAGCAGAGCCGCACTAAGCGAAGCTGCACTCCTCCGGTCTTTCTGCTCCCCCCACTGAACAACCCCCTGGACGATCATAAGGTCAAGGGCTAAACCCGTCGCCGAAAAGGCAGGTCCATCGCGTGCTCGATCGCCGTGCGTGCACGTACCGCCACACGCATCGCATGAGCCTGTCTGTGTGTCTGTCTGTCTGTCCGCCGCCTCTCATCGTGCGATGCCCGGCCCGGCCGGCGGCGTACACGGTGCAGCGTACGTGCAAAGCCGGCAGCAGCTTAAACAAGGAACGCACCCATCGGTTAGATGCTGCGGCGGCGGGCATTACCAGCTAGCTAGTGATGTGCGCCATTTAACTAACATATCGGCAGGGAACGGCACAGGACAAAGCACTGACCAGAGAACCTTATCTCATTAGCAGCTAACTACGGCTTGGGTTAACTAACACTCAGCTAGCTGTGCAGCATTACATTAGACTGATGAGCCTTTAGCTCGTACAAATTAAGCGGACGATCTTTAGCCGATGCGCAGCTATTTCGTCTCTTAGTTTGGGGATATATGCACTGCTCCACCCGTCACCAAAAATATGTTATTCTAGATATCAACATTTCTTCTCTCGATATCGACATGCATGGTCATGGAGAAAATGTTTTTTTAACCACTATATTTTAGTTGATATGTTTTTTTTTCAGTGGTTCCGTGTTCATTTGTCACTCGCATTCACTACTAGAATTCACCGATCCCCTAGGCCTCAAATTCATACGTAAACTCCACAAATCAGTAAGGAAAATATTTCCCTACAAAATTTCCTAGAGAGCATTTCGACTGAAAAAAGATAAAGTGGCCTACGATTCTCCAGGGAGTGTTTGGATTGAGCGATATGATGGGACGGGATGGGGCAAGCCCACTTTTAATAGCGTTTATTTTGGAGACAGGTGAGATGGGATCATCCCTAGAGCAATATTCCTCTAAGATTCGGGACGAAACCATCCCTCCGAAGTTGGGCGAACGAATCCATCCCACCTCCCCGCATTTGCAGCTTTATGACAGATTATATTGTGCTTATTTACAGTTTTAAACAGATTATATTCTACTCATTTGCAGTTTGATAGGAATAAATCAATATGAGCAGCTCATTTGCAGTTTAATCACAACGTTGTCATGTTTGTTTCCTCATATTGGAAGAGCTTTCTATAAATTACCCTTTGAAAACAGATTAAATTTTATTGTAAAGTGGATTGCTAGGAGGTTTTCAAACTAAAGATTGTTAAACGATTAGTGCGAAGTTAAATTATATTTTTGTAAGATTCTGCTGTATGAACTTGTGTTATTTATGTAAGGTTCAATACCGATGTAACAAAACCTATGTTATGGACATGTTCCTTTCTGCTCAATACTGTTGTAACTTGTGTTATAATACTTGTCAGAGTGCGTGAGTTGCGACACTCCTCCCGGTCTGATCGGAAGCAGTCCGCGAGATTCTTTGATCGGAGGGGGCTTGGCGCCCTACGCGACCTGGGCTCGAGGGAGCGTATGAACACCGAGTCCATGAGAGTGCTTGTTGTATTGTTTGTTGTGAGGGTGCATATGCGGAATTCGGGACTACCCCTTGTCGGGTGGTCACCCCGGTCCTTTTATAGTCCAAGGCCGGGGTGGTTACAATGAGGCTTGGGGCCCAACACGTGGACCCAAAGCTATGTGAACCCTATACATTGATCTAGGGCTTCGTCCTCTGAGTAGAGTGGTTGACGGGGGAGTTAAGTTCAGCAGCCTGGCGCGCTGAGCGCTCCTGTCCGTGTGTCAGGTGATGATGAAGACGCCGTCTTGTCGCTGCGTCTTCTTGCCCTGCTTGGGCGGTTTCGTGCCATTGGGCGGCACTGTACTGCTGTCATGTCTTGTTGTTCTGTCTTGTCTCCGTAATGGTGAACGGACAGAGGACGAAGGGGTGTGTAGTGCGCCATGCTTCTGAGAAAGGCGCGAGTCTTGAATGCGAAGCCTGACAACACACTTCCTTAATGACTTCGTCGACCCACGGCCCACGACGGATCGTGGGGCACGTGGCGGCCCTGGAGCTCTTATCGACGGGTTTGGAGTCAGGGGACACATGGCAGCTCCGGACCTCACCTCGGCGGGGAGGTACGGACCAGAGCCCAGAGTACGAGTCAGCACCGAACTGTCCTCAACAGGGAGGTGGCTCTGGGCCAGGAGACACGTGGCAGCTCCGGACCTCACCTCAGCGGGGAGGCTCAGATCGAAGCCCAGGGCACGTGTCAGCTCCGGAGCTGCCATCAGCAGGGAGGTGGCTCTGAGCCACGAGACACATGGCAGCTTCGGACCTCACCTCAGCGGGGAGGCTCCGACCGGATCCCAGGGCACGTATCAGCACCAGAGCTGTCCTCAGCAGGGAGGAGGCTCTGAGCCAGGAGACACGCGACAGCCCCGAACTTCGCCTCCGCGGGGAGGCTCGGACCGGAGCCCAGGGCACGTGTCGGCTCTGGAACTCAAGCGCATGTGGCAGCCCCAGGGCTGACCTTGAGGCCAAGGGCACGTGGCTACGCCGGGGCCCACCTTAGAAGGTAGGCGGGGCCCAAGCTGTCTTTTACCCACTACGTGGGGGTACCCGGTCTGGAGGGTACCGATAGTGGCCCCGCACCCATCTCGAGGGAGACAACGAGCCCGTAGGTGGGGCCTCCATCTCTCCCTCGTGGTGGTTTTGAACCTGCACTTCGGAAGCCAAAGTAGAGGCGAGATTTCCGCGTAGTGGACGAGTGGCTGTACGTGGGAGACGAAAAGGCTGTAGTGGGTGTATTCGCCAGTCAAAGCGACAGCTCGTCGTCGTGTCTACTCTTGATTGACGGGTCACGATGACGCGCTTGAGGGGTTGCCTCAAGGTAACTACTGCGACAACCCATCGGTCGGTTGCAGTTGATCCACCATGCCGCTTTCCTCGGGAACCGTGAGACATTCCCGAGAAGTTAATTGTCTGGCCCTAGTGTCTGACAGGTGGACCTGGGTCCTACCCGTTATTGGGGGAGGCAAGTGCTGAGGTGACGAGCTCGAGGGATTGCCTCGGGGCACTTACCGCGGCAACCAACAGGTTGGTTGCTACAGCTCCACCGCGTTGCTCTCCTCGGGAACCACCGGACATTCCCGAGAAGTTACCCGCCTGGTCCCCAGTGTCTGACGGGTGGACCTGGGTCCTACCCATCATTGGGCGAGGCGAATAGCCCACAGCGTGCAGCAGTGGAAGCCCAATCGTGGCACCTGTTGCCCTGCTAGAGGTTGTGGATGTGTATAAAAGGAGGCCTTCCAGAGTTGGGTGGTACCCTCCTTCATTATGCGGCCTTTGTCCTCCTCTTGCGTGCTGGAAGCCTCCACCTCCCCAGCACTCTCGTCCACCTTATGCCCTTACACCGGTAGCCGTCTTCGTCCACTTTTGCGAGATGTTCGTGTGTTTGCGGCCTTCGGTGCGGCTTGCCGGCTCCCCAAGGTATCCTTCTCCTTGAAGGTCCCGGATAGAAGCACAAGCCATCCAAATGGCATTCCGATGGTAAGGGAAGCCGTCGGGGACAGGATCCTGGATTCGTAGGGTGTCTCTACGCCAGTGTTGGGGGGTATCAGGTGCCTGAGGGAGGAAGGTTAAGTCTAAGGTGGTCAAGCCTTCCTCCGGTGCTGGCAGATCGCCCTTCTTCTGTAAGGCACCTAGAGGACATGCCCCACACGACACTGGGCGTTGTTGTGGACAACCAAGTTTGCCACCAATGGCATCTAGCCCACATAACACTGGATGTCATCGTCGTCGCTGTGCGGTAGATCAGTGACGCGTAAGGAGAACTGGGGTGTCTTACTGTCGTTTGCTGCCGTCCTCGGGCTTATAGCAGGTGATTGTCTCTCTACGCAGAGACTGGCTTAGGGGACATCCAAGTATGCCATGGAGCAGGAGATTGCTCGACTTGTTGCTACTAAGTTCCTCAAATGTCTTGTATCCCCTTTTGTATGCCGGAACTCTGTCATTAATAAAGACTCTTTGTTTTAAGTCTTGTGTGTTGTCTTGAGTAGACTTCAGACCCTCGGCAACATAAGTGTCCGGAATGACTTAGCCGACATGGATAGCTCTTTACCGATGTCCCGTGCCTGTTCCTACGGGTCCTTAGCGGCATAAGGACCCAAGGCACTCCGGAAGTGTGGCTAACACTCCTTTCGGGTCCTTGGCAGAGCAAGGACCCGAGGGAAGTTCAGCCCTTGTAGACACGTGGCAGCTCTGGATTTCTCCTCGGTGGGGAGGCTCGGACCGGAGCCCAGTGCACTTGTCAGCCTTGGAGTTCTTCTTAGCAGGGTGAAGGCTATGATCCTCGAGATACATGGCAGCTCCAGAACTTACCTCAGCGGGGATGCTCGGACCGGAGCCCAGGGCACCTTGTGAGACCCGGAGCTTTCCTCAGCTGGGAGGAGGCTCTGAGCCAGGAGACACGTGGCAGCCCCGGACCTTGCCTCAGCAGGGAGGCTCAGACCGGAGCCCAGGGCACGTGTGAGCTCTGGAGGTTTCCTCAGCAGGGAGGAGGCTCTGAGCTAGGAGACACGTGGCTGCTCCGTACCTTACCTTAGCGGATCAGACTAGAGCCCAGGGCACGTGTGAGCTCCGGAGCTTTCTTCAGTAGGGAGGAGGCTCTGAGCCAGGAGACACGCGACAGCCGCGGACTTCATCTCAGCAGGGAGGCTCAGACCGAAGCCCAGTGCACGTGTCAGCTCCAGAACTCAAGCGCAAGTGCTAGCCCGAGGGCTGATCATAGGACCATGGGCACGTGATTTTGTCTATTTACAGTTTATATGCGTGAGTAGGCACAAACTGTAAAGAGAGAGTGCGCAGGGTAAGGCAAAATTTTCTCATTTCATGCTTCCTTTATAGAAGGAAACATGTCGTACAAGAAGGCAGCGACCCGCTCCTGATGGTGAGAGTAGTAGGACTCCGCGGGGGCTCAGGTGTTCTAAGCGCTGTTCCTAGACACTATGTCACCATTTTAGAGAAAATAAAACCCTACTGTTGCGCTAAGGATAGAACTTATGGAGGTGTTCTATGTTCCATGGATTGTGTAGAGGTACCCCATCCTCCGTGGCTAGGCGGACGCAACCGGATAGCATACTTGTGTCACTCGGAAGGGAGCCTCCGAGCTGGGGGAGAGTTTGTTCCCCCCTTCTCGATAAAGTATTCACCGAAGCATTAGGTCGCCCACCTCGAGCTGTCTATTCTGCACAAACCGCTGCTGGTAACGCCGGAGCGCTTTACGGTATCGTGCGTTTCGAGCAGCTGGTTGCTACCTTTGCTCATCGACAAGGTTAATATCTTCACGCTAGAGCTGATACTACGTGGCTTCGTCGTACGCTTGGACATGGGATGACCCCATGGTGATTTCTAGAGGGAGGACAACCTCAATCCCATACACTAGGAGGAAGGGCGTTTCCCCTATCGAGCGATTGAGGGATGTCTGGCTAGCCCACAGTAAACACGAAAACTCTTCAACCCAATTGGCACCGTGCTTCTTTAAGTTGTTGTAGGTGCACGTTTTGAGTCCCCTGAGTATCTCAGCGTTTTTTCTCTCGACTTCCCCGTTACTCTCTGGGTGAGCAACAGAAGCATAACGAACTTGGATGCCGAGGTCTTCACGGTAGTATTGGAACACTGCACTCGTGAATTAGGTCACGTTGTCGGTGATAATTCTGTTTGGGACCCCGAACCGACAGATGATCAATGTGATGAACTTGACTGTTGACTACTCGGTGATAGTTATTACAGGGGTAGCTTCGACCCACTTGGTGAACTTGTCTACAACAACGTGGAGGTACCGGTTCCCTCCGACGGATCTGGGAAATGGTCCCAGAATGTCCAGCCCCCACACGTGAAGGGCCATGAGGGCGGGTTCATCTGCAGCGTCTGCGGTGGTGTGTGGATCTGCTTAGCATGGAACTGGCACGCCTTGCATCTCTTAACCAGGTCGACGGCATCCTAGAGAGCTGTCGGCAAGAAAAAGCCATGCTAGAAGGCTTTACCGACCAATGTGTGGAAAGATGCATCATTCCCACACTCGCCTCCATGGATCTCTACAAGCAGGTCGCAGCCCTCCTCCCTGGTAATGCACCGCAATAGGACACCACTAGCGCCACGCCGGTAAAGATCCCTTCTACCAGTGTGTATCTCTTAGCCAACCGAGCGATCCGTTCAGCAGATACACGTTCATCAGGAAATTGTCTTTCAAGTAGTCTCGGATCTCCGTGATCCATGCGTCGGGAGCTACTTGAGCACTTGGATCTTGAGCGTCGGGTTGCACGGAGTCCCTGGTGATGCTTATGACCCTTGGCGGACGCCATGGTAATATGGCCACCGGGACTGCCAACTTCGAGGTGCTGGTCCCACCCCCCTTCACGTGGTTCGGCCGGCCAGGCGGTAGGTCGCAGCAACTTCCTTTCAAAGACCCCCTCAAGCACCGGAGCCCAAGCGGAAGCCTTCGTTGATAGGTCGTCAGCTATGGTATTGTTGGGGCGAGGAACATGGCACAAGTCCAAGGATAACAAGTCCTTCTCCAACTTCTGTACTTGGAGGAGATAGGCTACAAACTGTGGGTCGTTTCAGCAGCACTCTCCCTTGACTTGCTTGATGATCAACTGAGAATCACCCTTGACCAACAACTGCTGGACGCCGAGGGACAGCGCGGTCTTTAAGACGAAGATGAGAGTGTCATACTCCGCCATGTTGTTGGTCGCCTTGAAGTCAAGTCACACCATGTACTTGAACTACTCTCTGGTTGGTGTAATGAGCAGAACCCCCGCTCTTGCACCTTGCTTCCGTGAGGAGCCGTCGAAGAAGAGAGTACAGTAAGGCCTAGTGAATATATATATACATATAATTGTGTGTTTTGATATATATATATATATATATATATATATATATATATATAGAGAGAGAGAGAGAGAGAGAGACCATAGATACCTAATACAAGTAAATTCACCGCAATCACGGGCAAAATTCTAATATATAAGAATTTCTCAGCCTCTAAGAGCTGGACTAGTCCGCCCTAGAGGCCGGACAAGTACGGGTATCCTAAATAGTCCGAGATGCAGTAGACAAGTCCAGAACGGACTAGTACGGACTGCACCCGGACAAGTCCACACGGTGGACTAGTTCGGACCTAGTCCGACAGACCGGACTAGTCCGAACTGAGGACCAGACTAGTCCGGCCCCTGGAGACTTAACCTCCAAGGGTCGGGCTGACCCCCCTCCCTCTCTCATTCACCTCTTCTCCACTCCTCTCCTCCAAAACTCGCCCCCATTAGCAATTTTGGAGCTCTCCCTCAAATCCCTCGAAGGAATCTTCGATTCAAGGCTTGTGGAGTGCGGGGAATCCTTCTCCGACCATCTCCGCCCCTTCGATCCGCGGATTTCATCAAATTTCTTCACACTAAGGTACTTTTTTACCTAACCATGATTTTTCACGAAACTCTTGTTTCTAGGTCATACCTTTAGTGCCTTAGGCCTTCCCTGATGTTCCTAACCCATATTGCTGCAATCCCTCGTAGCATTGCGTCTAATTCGCTGAATTAGTGATCAAATCACTTAAGTTAGGGTTTAAAATTGTAGAGTCCGGACTAGTTCGGACTCCAAACGGACAAAACCGGCTAGGGCGGACTAGTTCGCCCCTAGCCCGGACAAGTCCGACTGATGCATTTTTAGTCCTTAACTTTGGGAATGTAAACTATTTCAAACGCAATGCTCTTGCATCTAAGCCTTTCCTTTCATCTATCACCAGATTATGTCAGGATCCAGCGACAGTCCTATTCCAAATCCTGAGGCCGAAGTGGCTCGCCAAGTCGCTTATTATGCGGCAGCCGAGGCAGAGGCAGGAGAGGCTGCAGCAAGAGAGGCTCGGACAAAGAAATGGGCTGACAGGAAAGCACAAGCTTCTCAGTCCGTTGATCCTCCAAAGAGGAAGAGGCTAGTAACATTGAAGGAGAAACAAGATGCTGAATCCCAAAGAACAACCCAAGACAAAGGAAAGGGAAAAACAGTTGATCCTTTTAGAAAAAAGGCTTTGGCCAACATGGGACTTGTCATTCGTGACAACCCTAGACGGGGAAAGGAGAACCCCCCACAAGGACCTATTAGGCCACTTGAGAGGGCACCTCCTATGCACAATACAAACCGCCAACCCAATTTGGCGACTGCAACCTTCAAATGGAAAGGAGCTGACAAAGCCAGAAGGTTCAGAGAAGAGGAGGTTTACAAATATGAGAAGTCCACACGAGACACTCATTTCTGGTGTGACTTCCATTGTGACTACTACCGGCTCGTCTATCTCCCAGTGAAGACACCAGTAGTCGATGCTCAGTGGATGGATTGGCCCTACATGGCAAACAAGAAGCATCAAGCTTTTGATGCAGTAATTGAAGCAGCAGAACGCCATGGGATCAAGGATTTAATGGCTTTTCAGTATGATTGGAACATCGAGGTGATAGTCCGATTCTACACCACATGCTACTTCCACACCTATGGAAGCAGAAAAATCACTTGGATGACAAATGGTGGGGTATACTCGGTGTTGTATGATGAATTTGCTAGGATCCTTGGACTTGAGGAGCACTTGAACTATGAGATCATAGTTCACAATGAGAGGACCTTTGGAAAGGATGACTTGAACTTCATGTATCCCTCATATCTCACCTATGAGCCATCCTCAACCCACAACATCAAACCCTTCTTTGGAGTGCTAAACAGAATCCTGAGGAAGACTCTAGCTCCAAAATATGGAGATGCGGGGATGATACACGGGTATATCAGAAACTTGTTGAAGCTACTCAATGAAGAAGAACGATTCAACATCTTCGACTACATCTACAATGATATCTTCAACATCTCCTACACCCCGAACAGGTCCTGTGGATATGCTCCGTACATCATGTGCATGATAGAGAAAGTCATAGGCCTAGAATTTGCACAGGATGTGAAGCACAGGAAGCTACGCCCACAGATGTCAATTCCCCTTCCTCGCCCTCCTGCGTCTTTGGGCAGGAGCTCCTCTGCAGCTCCATCCTCCTCAGCTGGGCCATCTGCTCCTTCATCATCGAGTGGCTCCTCTAGTGGGCTGCTCAAAATATTCAAGACTATTTTCTCCTTGTGCCGTAAAGTGGAAGTTCGCACGCAGAAAATGAAGCAACGCGAAGAGAAGTATCTCAAGTAATGTGCGACAAGATGGAGATACCTATGTCTCCACCGTCATTGGATGATGACGAAGTGACAGAGTTTCCCACTCTCACCGAGGACGAGCTTGCCTACTTTGGTTCCTCCTCAGCTGCTCCTCCTACCTCCCATGCTCATCAAGAGGATGACGATGAAGACGAAGATGAGGACGAGGAAACTCAGAGTGAACAAGACGAAGATCAAGATGGAGATGCTAGCAATTAGGTCTTTCTGTCTTTTCTTTCCCTTTTTGGTGCTTTGATGCCAAAGTGGGAGAGAATAAGAGGGAGTAGTCTAGTCTAGCTCTTTAGTCCTTAGTCTCGCTCTTTAACACTCACTTTATGTTGGTTAGTAATATCTATGCCACATTATACCACGTTATGTTATTTTAATGACTATGCTATTTTATGTCTTCATATTATGTCATACTGGGATGATTTTGTTCGTAAATGTTATATCTCCCTTAATGCGTTTAGTACTCACTTTATCATATCACACTTAGCCACCCCACCATAACACGTGTATATAAAATCCCCAAAGGACTCAATCTTGTGCATATTTTTCCTTTACAATCTTTTGTGCACACATTTAGGGGGAGTGAACCATACACACATGTGTTATGAAAACAATCTATTATATCTATTTATTGAGAATCTTAATGTGTTGTCATCAATCACCAAAAAGGGAGAGATTGAAAGTGCATCTAGGTAATCCCCGTGGGTTTTGGATGATTGATGACGACAATTAAGATACTAATGAGTCTTACTGAGTATGAGCACAGGTGCTTATCAAAAGGAATGAATGTGGAGTCTCTCAAGAAGCAAAAAGGAAAAGAAGAAGACTCGCAAGAGTAGAAAATAGAATTTCTCTATTGAGTTTTACATTTTCTAGTTGTTTACAAGGTCTCCTCTTTTAGAGTGCTTGAGAATCATTAGAGAGCTTGTCGAAGTGTGTGGTCGACACTTCCCCCGGATCTGCACGGGGCAGCCCGTGGAGGCTCTTTTTCGGAGGGGCTAGTCACTTGCGGAGAGCTTGAGCGTAGGGACGAGTTAGGGAGGAGCTTGACATGGCGAGTTTTACGTGGTTCGGGCCGCCGGAGCGTAAAACCCTACGTCCACGGTGAGCTGAGGTGCTCGCTGTATTGCTTGTTGCTCAGAACCGGAGTCCTGAGCTTGAGGATGAGTTACGCCTAGGGTATGAGTTGCTGGAGTTCGAACCCAGGGTGCGAATGGCTAGAGTGCGAACCCTTGCTAACGTTGCCTACCCGAGCCTTTTATAGTCCAAGGCTCGTGTGGCTTACAAGGGGGGCCCGGGACTCGACAGGTGGTCCAGGGGAGATTTCCTGCCGACTATCGTATCCGCAGTTATGTTGGTTGTTGTCTCTGGCGAAGGCTTCCGAGCCTTCGTTCTGCCGCCCTGCCCATGCCGCAAGCTAGTCGTAGTGGTTGATGACGGCGGGGGCGGCAGGGGATGTCTTGTCGCTGTGTTTATTGGTTGGCAGGTTCTGACACTGCGCGCCAGTCTGCGATGCGACTGGGCTCAACGACACATGACAGAGGCGTGCTCCACGTCTCCGCGTCTTGGGAAGGCGCAGGTCTTCAATGCTTTGCACGGTAAAGGCATGGCACGCCTTTACTCCTGCTGCCTACCGCGTCGGGCGGCAGTACTGCTCTGCTGGCCACGTGTCGGACCCGGAGCCCTCCTGTGAGGAGGGGGGGAGCTCCGGCTCTGCTGGACACGTGGAGCCTTCGGAGCTCACCCCCGCGGAGGGGGCGAGGTCCGGTCTTCCGGGCCACGTGGCAGGCTCGGAGCTATCCTTTGAGGAGAGGAGAGCCCCGACCCTGCCAGACACATGGCGCCCTCGGAGCTCGCCCTTGCGGAGGGGGCGAGGTCCGGCCTCCTGGGCCACGCGGCAGGCCCGGAGCTATCCTCCGTGGGGAGGGGAGCTCCGGCCCCGCTGGACACGTGGGGCCTTCAAACCTCGCCCCTGCAGAGGGAGCGAGGTCCTTAGGAAGTTTTACCCTGTGCGCGGGGGTACCCGGTATTGAGGGTACCGACAGTTGCCCCCGGGCTCACCTCGGGGGAGGTAACGAGCCCGAGGTGGGGCCTTCTCCTACCTGCACACTTTCTTGTCTTGAGTACTCCCTGTGCTGGCAGGGTCTTGACGGCTTCGGAGTTCTGCCTCTAAGGAGAGGGTGAAGCCTGGCATCGGAGCTCAGCCCTTGTGAAAGGGGGAGGTCCGGCTTCGGAGCTCGCCTCTGAGAAGAGGGGTGGTCCGGGAAGTCATCGGAGCTCAGGCCCATGAAGGGCTTGAGGTCCGGCATCAGGGCTCGCCCCTGAAAGGAGGGTGAGGGCTGGCATCGGATCTCGGCCCAGCTATAGGGGCGGAGGTCCGGAAGTCATCGGAGCTCAGGCCAGCGAAGGGCGTGAGGTCCGGCATCAACACTCGCCTCTGAAAGGAGGGCGAGGGCTGGCCTCGGAGCTCGGCCCAGCTGCGGGGGCGGAGGTCCGGAAGTCATCGGAGCTCAGGCCAACGAAGGGTGTGAGGTCCGGAGGTCATCGGAGCTCAGGCCAGGGAAGGGCGTGAGTTCCGGCATCAACGCTCGCCTCTGAAAGGAGGGCAAGGGCTGGCCTCGGAACTCGGTCCAGCTGTGGGGGCGGAGGTCCGGAAGTCATCGGAGCTCAAGCCAGTGAAGGGCGTGAGGTCCGGAGGTCATCGGAGCTCAGGCCAGCGAAGGGCGTGAGGTTCGACATCAGCGCTCGCCTCTGAAAGGAGGGCGAGGGCTCACCTCGGAGCTCGGCCCAGCTGCGGGGGCGGAGGTCCAGAAGTCATCGGAGCTCAGTCCAGCGAAGGGCGTGAGGTCCGGAGGTCATCGGAGCTCAGGCCAGCGATGGGCGTGAGGTCCGGCATCAGCGCTCGCCTTTGAAAGGAGGGCGAGGGCTGGCCTCGAAGCTTGGCCCAGCTATGGGGGCGGAGGTCCGGAAGTCATCGGAGCTCAGGCCAGCGAAGGGCGTGAGGTCCGGAGGTCATCGGAGCTCAGGCCAGCGAAGGGCGTGAGGTCCGACATCAGCGCTCGCCTCTGAAAGGAGGGCGAGGGCTGGCCTCGGAGCTCGGCCCAACTGTGGGGGGCGGAGATCCGGAAGCCATCGGAGCTCAGGCCAGCGAAGGGTGTGAGGTCCGGCATCAGCGCTCGCCTCTGAAAGGAGGGCGAGGGCTGGCCTCAGAGCTCAGCCTAGCTGCGGGGGCGGAGGTCCGGAAGTCATCGGAGCTCAGGCTAGCGAAGGGCGTGAGGTCCGGAGGTCATCGGAGCTCAGGCCAGCGAAGGGCGTGAGGTCCGGTATCAGCGCTCGCCTCTGAAAGGAGGGCGAGGGCTGGCCTCGGAGCTCGGCCTAGCTGTGGGGGCGGAGGTCCGGAAGTCATCGGAGCTCAGAAGTCCTCCCTTTCCTGTCCCTTAGTCTCATTTGGCCTACTGTCCCGGGCTAGAATACGGGGCTTGGGTAATCCAGTGCACTTGGTCCCGGAGGTGTGGCCCCCAGCCTCATTCAGGGTGTAACCGTCCGGCCCTCTGGTACTCAGACCGTAGCGCTGGGGGGCAGAGTGCGCATGCTTTGGGTGCAGGACCGGGCAAAGCAAGGCTCCTGACCCCCCGGTCTAGCGTAGGTCTTTTCTCGGAGGAGACCAACTGGCGGTACAGTACCCTTACAGGGGGAGGTCCGAAAGGCCCCGGGCCTCTAGCAGGTACCCCAAGCACTACCGCCTTCGGCAGGATGGCAAATATCGACTATGCATGAGCGCAGGAAAGAGGAACCGAGTGTACAATGGATGTACACTGTCTAGAGCGTGGGAAGGTGATCATATAAATTAATACGTAATTTAAATAAACACCTAAGTAAGCATGGTGAACTTACTGGGGTAGCGTCGGAGCGCCATGTCCTCACACAGAGCGGGTCATGCGTGGCTTCGTCATACGCTCGGACACGGGGGGACCCCCATGGCGATCTCAGGGGGAAGCATGGCTTCGGCCCCGCATACCATGTAGAAGGGTAGTTCCCGTGACCCGGCTCTGGGAAGTCCGGCTGACCCTCGACATAGAGGAGCCGGTATCCCCCGACGGCTTTGGGTGCGCGTCTACACCGGTTGTGTGGGCCTGCTTGGCGTGGACCTGGCACGCATTGCATCTCCTAACCGGTTTGACGGCGTCCAGGTGGCTCTCGGTCAGTAGGAGCCATGCCGGGTGGCTTAACCGACCAGCGTGCGGGACGATGAGCGTTCCCAACACTCGTCTCCGTGGACTACTGCGAACTAGTCGTAGCCTTCCTCCTGGGTTATGCACCGCAATAGGATGCTGTGGCACCACGCCAGTAAAGATACCATCGCGTAGCACTTAGCCATCCGCACAATCCGTTCAGCGAATGCACGTTCATCAGGAAGGATGTCCTTCAAGGAGTCCCGGACCTCCGTGGTCCATGCATCGGGACTACTTGAGCTTCTGGATCTTGAGCGTTGGGTTGCACGGAGTCCCCAGTGACGCTTACGATCCTTTGGCAGCGTCCATGGCTGCAGGGCCGCCGGGACCACCAGCTTCGAGGTGCTGGTCCAGCCCCCTTCGCCCGGCTCGGCGGGCCGGGCTGTGGGCCGCAGCAACGTCCTCTCGAAGACTCCTTTGGGCACAGGGGCTCCGGTGGAGGCCTTCGTTGAGAGGTCGTCAGCTGCGGCCTTGCCAGCGCGCGGTACATGGCGCAGGTCCAAGGCGAGGAAGTCTTTCTTCAACATCCGCACGTGGAGCAGATAAGCAGCTAGCTGTGAGTCATTGCAGGGGCATTCACCCTTAACTTGCTTGATAACTAGCTGGGAGTCGCCCTGCGCCAACAACTGGCGAGCGCCCAGAGACAGGACTGTCTTTTAGGCCAAAGATGAGTGCTTCATACTCTGCCAAGTTGTTGGTTGCCTTGGAATTTAGACGCACCATGTACCCAGACTGCTCCCCCAATGGCATGAGAAGCAGTACGCCGGCACCGGCCCCCTGCTTTCGCGAGGAGCCGTCGAAGAGGAGCGTCCAGTGAGGCCCGGTGAAGACCAGAGCTCGGTGCTTTGGTTCACCGTCTTCGCGGCCCCCTGCCTTCGCTGTCGTCCACTCAGCCACGAAGTCAGCCAGTGCTTGGCTCTTGACTGTCTGACGTGGGCGGGAGCTCAGCTTGAACTCCGCCGTCTTCGGGCTGTCTTCCGGCTTTGGAAGCTGGCAGTGAGTGCCAATGATGCCTGACTTCTGCTCCGGCGCACTTGTCCGCCAGGCTGAAGAGCCCCGAGATGTCTTGCACCTCCCTGGTGGCCAACTTCTCGAGCATCTTCTTGTCCCTCACACCTTGTCGGAATGCGACCACCGCTGATGCATTCGGGATGTGGGGGATGGTGTTGCGTACCTGGGAGAACCGCTGGATGAAGGAGCGCAATGATTCCCCAGGTTGTTGTTTGATGGCGTGGAGGTCAAGCTCCATGCCAGGACGGGTGTAGGAACTGCTGAAGTTGGAAATGAACTGCCGGCAGAGCTCTCCCCAGGAAGTTATGGAACCCTGGGGGAGGTTCATGAGCCAAGACCGGGCTGGGCCGGTCAAGGTGACGGGGAAGTAGTTGGCCATGACGGCCTCATCCCCTCCTGCAGCAAGGACAGCGGTGGAGTAGATCTGGAGGAACTCCGCCGGGTTGATGTTGTCGTCGTACTTCTTGGGCAGGTGTGGCCGAAACTTGCGCGGCCACCTCGCGAAGCGAAGGTGGGGCGCCAGGGCCGCACAACCTGCCCCTGTTGCTGTAGGCGTTGGTGCCGCGAACGCTTGGTTCGCTGCTGGCACAGTGTACCACGGTATGGGCAAGGCTGCGCCATAGACCGGGGGTGCCGTTTGCAGTGCATATGGCTGTGGCATATGCTGCATGGCGTATGCCTGGGGCAGAGTTCGCGTGGCGAAAGTCTGCGCCTCAGGCAGGGTTGAGGCAGTCGTCATGCTGACGCCGGCCTCTTGGCCGTGACGCCTTTCTCGTCGTCGCTCGAGGAACACTCGGGCATCTTGGCCCAAGTGGCATCGTTCCAGCTCTGTCCTCAGGTCCGTCGATAGGAGCCTGGTGGAGCTGGAGTCCGCCGTCTGCTCGTCAACCGTTGGCGTGCGCGTCAGCGACACAGCCGGTTGGCCAGGGCGTCGTCCCCGCCGAAGTCGAGGGTTTACGGCGGCGACGACAAGATGGTCTACTTCGCGAATCCACTGCCGGGTCGCTGCCTGAGGCGCGTCCCCAGCAGGTGGATTGCGCAGTAGCGCTCTTGCTGCAGCTAGCGCACCCCCGTGGAAAACGCTCAGCGCTGCAGAAGATCTCACGCTAGCTAGAGCCTGCATTGCCGAAGTCGGCGTTGCCGGAGTCGGCTGCTGGCTTCCAGCTTGCACCGACACACTCCGTCCTGAGTGCGTCGACACATATTCCCCGCTGGTCACGGTTCGCCGTGAACGCGGGGGAGGAGAGCTTGCCGCTGAAGGAAGCTTGGTCATCTTCGTCGGCAGAAACTTGTCGCGCAAGGGAAAAGCCCCCTACCTGGCGCGCCAAATGTCGAAGTGTGCGGTCGACACTTCCCCTGGATCCGCACTGGGCAGCCCGCGGAGGTTCTTTTTCGGAGGGGCTAGTCACTTGCGGAGAGATTGAGCGTAGGGACGAGTTAGGGAGGAGCTTGACACGGCGAATTTTACGTGGTTTGGGCCGCCGGAGCGTAAAACCCTACGTCCACGGCGAGCTGAGGTGCTCGCTGTATTGCTTGTTGCTCAGAACCGGAGTCCTGAGCTTGAGGATGAGTTACGCCTAGGGTATGAGTTGCTGGAGTGCGAAACCAGGGTACGAATGGCTAGAGTGTGAACCCTTGCTAACGTTGCCTACCCGAGCCTTTTATAGTCCAAGGCTCGTATGGCTTACAAGGGGGGCCCGGGACCCGACAGGTGGTCCCGGAGAGATTTCCTGCCGATTATCGTATCTGCAGTTATGTTGGTTGTTGTCTCTGGCGAAGGCTTCCGAGCCTTCGTTCTGCCACCCTGCCCATGCCGCAAGCTAGTCGTAGTGGTTGATGACGGCGGGGGCGGCAGGGGATGTCTTGTCGCTGTGTTTATTGGCTGGCAGGTTCTGACACTACGCACCAGTCTGCGATGCGACTGGGCGCAACGGCACCTGACAGAGGCGTGCTCCACGTCTCCGCGTCTTGGGAAGGCGCGGGTCTTGAATGCTTTGTACGGTAAAGGCATGGCGCGCCTTTACTCCTGCTGCCTACCTCGTCGGGTGAATGTGGCCTAGAGGGGGGTGAATAGGCCTTACAGAGTTTCCTGCACACTTAAAGTAGTTGTCAAAAACTTGCTTGACCGGACTAGTCCGGTTGTGTGAGCGGACTAGTCCGGTGTACCTGAAGTGTGTAGATTGTATTTAGTGTTGTGCAGGAGAATTAACGTGTTTAGCAGCGGAAATAAGAATAACAATTATTTAATCTTAAGTTTACAATGTGAGGTGTGATTATGCCCGTGAATGAAACTTAGCAATTTAAAATATGAAGTTTAGCAACTAGATGTTCTAATCAACAAAAACAAAGAGGCATACGAGACACAAATTTTACCGAGGTTCGATCTCACCAAGAGATCTACGTCCTCGTTGAGGAAGCTCACACAGAGCCGGGTCTCTAACCCTTTCCCTCTTCAAGTCACCACACAAAGCCAACTTGACTCCACTAGCACGGGTAATCACCGAGTTCGTGGGGCAACCTCACACGTTGAGGGCTCCCACAAGAATTACAATGAGAAAGCATTCAAATACACTCAAAAGGATTACAATGCAGAATATGAGTGTAGAGAGGTCAAACCCCAAGAGCTCACAACGAAGGAACGACGATCTCCAAATCCCAAATCCAAGTGTTTGATTGATTTTCACCTTTTTGCTCCTTAGATGTGTGGGGAGATGTGTTTTTGGGCTCTTGGGACAGGTGGCGGCGCTAGGGTTTTTGTTTCAAGCAGTATGAGTCGTGTCTCTCTTTTGGGAGGCCGTGGATCTCCCATTTATGTGGTTTCCAAAAGGTTGTCGTTGTAAAACCTAATACCGGACTAGTCCGGTATATGATCGGACTTGTCCGGTCTACTTCCAGTGGGTTAACCGGACTAGTCCGGTCTAAAACCGGGCTTGTACGGTGCTATATGAAGTGTGGTTCCAGAAAGTTCAGCGGACTAGTCCTGTCGCTTGGATGGACTAGTCCGCAGTCCTCTAAAGAGGACAACAGAGACATGAGCGGACTAGTCCGGTCCAAAACCGGACTTGTCTGGTTGCATTCCAGTAAGCTGACCGGACTAGTCCGGTCCATGGACGGACTAGTCCGGTGTCCAGTGGATTTTAGTTGATTATTAGCCCCTTACCCTTACGAAAAATCCTGAGCTCTTGGGATGTGTCTCTCACACACACCCTATACATTTACATCTAATTTGCTCTTCTAAATTCCACTAAAGTCTTCCTTTTCGGGCATCACTTTATTTTTTACCTTTTTGTGTGCACCGAGCTAGTTCACTTTGTTTGTCCTGCAATCATTTCGTTAGGATCTCATATGCTTGTCATCAATTCTCCAAAACCCACAAGGGACACCCTAGATGCACTTTCAATCTTCCCCTTTTTGGTGATTGATGACAACCATTTGAGATATCACAATTAAGAGAAAAATTGATTTTTCATAACGTGTGCATATATGAGAATAATGAATAACAAACAAGAAAAACTTCTCTCATATACACACACCTTATGGTGGGGTGCCTAACAAATGTGTGATCAACAAAAATGTGATGAACGAGGATAAAAGATAACAACCATAGATGTAAGCATCACACATAGGGTAAATAGTCATATTACAATAGTTTTAAAAATAAGTACAAGTCCTCGATCATAAGTCCTCGATCATAAGTCCTCGATCACAAGTCCTTAATAACTTATCCTAGATAATCTCTCCCCCTTTGGCATCAAGGCACCAAGAAGGGAAAAATCAAGTGGAATCACTCATCGCTGTTCCCACTTTCACTCTCAGTCCTATCTTCATCTTCCTCTTCACCTTGATCTTCATCATCTTGACCATGTAGAGGGTTAGCAGCTGAACCACCACCAAACCCAAGGGAGCTCAACTCTTGGTCAGTGAAGGTTGACATTTCAGTGAAGTCTCCAGCCGAGTCCTCAGAAACCTCAAGTGACCCTTGTGGCTCAATTTCCAGTTTGGCACAGATGGCTTGGATGTTGGCTTTTACATATCTTTGATGCTTCTTCCTGGCCAATCTCTCTTCATGTTGCTTAACTTCAATTTTGCGGCAAGAGGCAAAGATAGAAGATAGCATCTTGAAGATGCCACTTGAGGATTCCCGAGTAGAGGAGGTTACATGAGTGGTAGCTGCAGCTTCAGATCTTGGCTCCTCTTGAGCTCTTTTGGATCTTCTTTCTTCTCCGGGTGAGGCAGGAGCAGAAGGGGCAGAATATATAGTAGGCTTTTGGGGCCTAAGTCTAGTGTGAGCCACATCCTTTACGAACTCCAATCCTGTCACTTTCTCAATCATGAACATTATGTAGGGTGCATAGCCGCAAGACCGGATGGGATTGATAGAGATATTGACAATGTCATTGTAGATGTACTCAAACACATTGAATTTCCTCTTCTTGCTTATGACCTTCATTAATGTTCTGAGGGTGCCCTGAACAGTCCCTGCATCTCCCTCTTTGGGAGCTATAGTCTTCCTCAATATCCGATTGAGGACTACAAAGAAAGGCTTCATGTATTTTGTTGTTGGAGGCCTGAATGGCATTCTTGTATCATAGAGAAAGTCCAGCTGATCCTTCTCCAGTGGTTTCAGGTTGTGAATCACAAGTTCATTGTCCAAAGTATGCTCAAGATGAAGGATCCTTGCAAATTCTTCATATGTGACACTGTACTGAGACCCATGTGTCATCCAGATCATCCTGTCGTTGTCATCACGAGCAAAGTAGAGACTGGAGTAGAATTGCGTGATGACTTCATCATTCCAGTCACACTGGAAAGAGAATAGTTCTTTTAGCCTATGAAGCTCGAGGGCTGCCACAACCTCCTGATAAGCTTGACATCTCTTGGACTGAAGATAATCAATATCAACCCACTGACTTTCGACAACGGGATGCTTCATCTTCCGATACATATGTTCATAGTAGTCAGCATGAAAATTACTCCAAAATCTGGGGTCAGCTGACTCTCTGGGCTGATTATACACTTCTGTTTTTCTGTACTTGTCAGCTAGTTCACCCCCTTTTCCAGTGTAATCATTATCTGAAGGTTGCCTGTTGCGATGAACGGGATTTTCATTTTCAGAGGCCCAATGGAGCCACTAGCAAGCCCTTTTCCTTTATTGAGAGTCCTCTTAGGTCCTGAGGAGCTCTCAGCCATAGCCTTCCCTCGAGGCTTCTTCACAATTACTTTCCTCTTCTTAGGCAAATTTTCGTCGAAAGGTGAAGAGTGGACATTGACATCATGTCTTTTCTTCATCACTCCCTCCTTAGCTCTCCTCACTCTTTCACGTTGAACTTCTTCGTCAAGGTGAAAAGAGCCGTCATCTGAGCCTGAAGACATGATGCCTGATAAGGAGTTCAAGGATTAGATGCAAATGGACGCATTATCGACTTCAAATGGGAATGTAGGGGTTCAACTATCAGAGACCGGACTTGTCCGGTTTCAGAGTGCGGACTTGTCCGGTGGACCAAACTTGTCCGCATCTGAGCGCCGGACTAGTCCGTCCTAGCATAAGAACCCTAATGTTTCATTTGAATCAAATCTCCTATCTAAGGACACAAGGGCAGGAAAGTGGTAGGAATACATCTATTTAGGCAATGTACATCCTTTTGAAATCAAAGGAAACTAGCTAGAACTAGAAAAGTTGAGATTTTGGGTTTAAGGGGGGGATTTACCAAGATTTGAAGATTCGCGTTGAAGGAGCAAGAGTCTATCCGGATGAGTCCGGAAAGTAGAATCCCCTCATCGAGAAGAGGCTTTTTCACGGAGAAAACTCCGAGTTTGAGAGCTCAACTCGAAAATCACTTTGGGAGCTAGGGTTTAGGAGAGGGGGGTGAGACAAAGTGCTTATGAGTGGAGAGGGAGGGGTTTGGTCCGGCCAACTGCTTCTATATGCGACTGACCGGACTAGTCCGGTCATGGTAGCAGACTAGTCCGGTGCCCCTGAGTTAACCTAATTGTCGTCTGTCCGGACTAGTCCGGTTCCAGCAGACTTGATGCAGATAGTAGAGTTTAGAGGTGATCCAAGGACACTAATTTTTGCAAATAATCTTGGTAATTACGACCAGTAGGCAAACAACAATAAAAAATTGGTCATATTTCGCAAGATTTCTTCATTAAAATAGTTTTCTTAGAATAAAAAGAGATGAGGAGCGGTTTTTACAATAAAATGTAACATTTGAGGTTGCAATCAGGTATGCAACGTTTCAAGCCACATTTCGAGAGTCAAGAATATTAAGTTCATTTCTTAGCTCACAAAACCTTTTCTCATCTAATGGTTTGGTAAAAATATCTGCTAGTTGTTTTTCAGTTCTAACATGTGAAATCTCAATGTCACCTTTTAATGAGTGATCTCTAAGAAAGTGATGACGAATATCTATGTGCTTAGTTCTTGAGTGCTCTACTGGGTTGTGTGCAATTTTTATCGCGCTTTCATTATCGCATAGAAGCGGGATATGATTTAGATTGTAGCCGTAGTCTTTAAGAGTCTGTCGCATCCAAAGTAGTTGTGCACAACAACTTCCTGCTGCAATATACTCTGCTTCTGCTGTCGAAAGAGCAATAGAGTTTTGCTTTTTAGATGACCAAGAAACTAGGGATCTACCAAGAAATTGACAGGTCCCAGAAGTGCTCTTTCTATCGACTTTGCATCCTGCATAGTCGGCATCGGAATAACCTATCAAGTTAAACTTGGATCCTTTGGGATACCAAAGGCCCAAGTTTGGTGTGTGCACAAGATACCTTAGGATTCTTTTTACAGCAATTAAGTGACACTCTTTAGGTGCGGCTTGAAACCTTGCACACATGCATACGCTAAGCATAATATCTGGCCTAGATGCACATAAGTAAAGTAAGGAGCCGATCATTGACCTATATTCCTTTTAGTCCACATTTGGACCTTCTTCATCGAGATTGAGATGTCCGTTGATTGCCATGGGTGTCTTGATGAGCTTGGTTTTGTCCATATTGAATTTCTTAAGGATGTACTGTGTGTATTTGGTTTGGCTTATAAATGTGCCTTCTCTCAGTTGCTTCACTTGGAATCCCAAGAAGAACTTCAATTCGCCCATCATCGACATCTCGAACCTATCTGTCATAATTTTGCTAAATTCCTCACAAAAAGACTTGTTAGTGGATCCAAAGATAATATCATCAACGTAAATTTGACATATAAATAGATGATCATCAAAATGTTTAGTGAAGAGTGTATAGTCAGCTTTACCAATTTTGAATCCATTTTGAGTTAGGAAATCTCTAAGGCACTCGTACCAAGCTCGAGGAGCTTTTTTGAGGCCATAGAGAGCCTTACGCAGTTTATAGACGTGGTTAGGATACTCTTGGTCTTCGAATCCTGGTGGCTGCTCCACATAAACTTCCTCCTTTATCGGACCGTTGAGGAAGGCACTTTTGACGTCCATTTGATACAACTTGAAATTATGGTGAGTAGCATATGCCAATAAAATACGAATAGACTCAAGTCTAGCTATGGGAGCGAAAGTTTTGTCGAAGTCCAAACCTTCGACCTGACAATAACCTTTGGCCACCAACCTCGCTTTATTTCTTGTTACTACTCCATGTTCATCTTGCTTGTTCCGAAAGACCCATTTAGTTCCAACGATGTTCGCCCTTGGTCTTTCCACCAGCTCCCACACTTCATTTCTTTTGAAGTTGTTCAATTCTTCTTGCATTACCATCACCCAGTCTGGATCCCTTAAGGCTTCGTCTACCCTGTATGGTTCCAGAAAAGAGACAAAAGAATAGTATTCACAAAATTTTGCAACGCGAGATCTAGTAGTTACTCCCTTAGCAATATCACCAATAATATTATTGACAGGATGGTCTCTTTGTACACTCTGATGTACTCTTGGGTGAGGAACTTGTGTAGCTGCTTGTTCTTCATCATCTTCATGTTCATTGTCTCCCCGTAGATCATTGCTTCCATGATTATCTTGATCTTCTTGATCTTCCTCCACTTGATCTTGTGTGAAAGCTCCCCCTTGATCATTGCTTCCTCGTTGAGGTTCACCTTGTGCATTTGAGTCTTGCGTTCGCTCTTATGGTAGAATATCACCAAGTGCCATTTTCTTCAGCGCTTCACATGGAGATTCCTCTTTATCTAGCATACACTTATCGACTTGCTCCACTTGTGAGCCGTTAGTTTCATCGAACACTACGTCACGTGCTACTTCAACAAGGCCGGACACCTTGTTGAAGACACGATAGGCGTAGGCATTCGATTCATAGCCGAGCAAGAACCCTTCATCGAACTTCGAAGCAAACTTCGAAGCCCTCGGTTTCTTGTTCAGAATAAAACATTTACAACCAAAAACTTTGAAATAAGAAACATTAGGTTTTTTACCGGTAAGGAGCTCATACGGAGTTTTCTTCAGTAATCGGTGAAGGTACAGCCGATTTGTGGCATGACAAGCAGTGTTCACCGCTTCTGCCCAAAATCGATCTGATGTCTTGTATTCATCCAACATTGTTCTCGCCATTTCAATCAATGTTCTGTTCTTCCTTTCGGCCACCCCATTTTGTTGAGGAGAGTAGTGTGCCGAGAACTCATGTTTTATCCCTTCTTCATCGAGATACTCTTCAACTTGTGTATTCTTGAATTCTGTCCCGTTGTCACTTCTGATGTTTTTCACGGTTAATGAGAATTCGTTCTGGGCTCTTTTCAGGAACTTCTTGAGGATTCCCTGAGTTTCTGATTTATCATACAAGAAGAATACCCAGGTAAATCTTGAAAAATCATCAACAATTACTAAACCGTATTTATTACCGCCGATACTTATGTAAGCAATTGGACCAAATAGATCCATATGAAGAAGTTCCAGTGATCTTGTAGTGGTCATTATATTCTTGGCGGGGTGTGGTGCTCCGACTTGTTTTCCCGCCTGGCAAGCGCTGCACGACCTGTCTTTCTCAAAAACCACATCCTTTAGACCTCGGATGTGACCACCTTTTAGAAGTTTCTGCAGATTTCTCATCCCAACATGGGCTAGCCGTCTATGCCACAGCCATCCCATGTTGGTTTTAGCAACCAAGCAAGTGTGTTCGGCTTTATATTTGTTGAAATCAACAAGATAAAGCTTTCCCTTCAACATTCCCTTGAATGCAATCGAGCCATCACTTCTTCTAAAAATGGTCACACCCTCATTAGTGAATAAACAGTTATAACCTTTGTCGCATAGTTGAGATATTGACAAAAGGTTATAATCTAGGGAGTCTACATGTAAAACATTAGATAAAGTGTGTTGAGGAGATATTTCAATGTTACAGCTACCAAGGAGCTTTTCTTGGCTGTTGTCTCCAAAGTATATGCCTTCACTTGGATCCTCGTTGTACTCGTACTCCACAAACATATCTCTCTCTCCGGTCATGTGGTTTGTGCATCCGCTATCGAGCACCCACTTAGATCCACCGGAGGAGTAAGCCTGCAAAACAGAATTATTCCTTAGTTTTAGGTACCCAAGCTTGCTTGGGTCCTCTCAGGTTAGTCACAAGAGTCTTGGGCACCCACACACAAGTTTTCGAGTTCCTATGGTGTGGCCCTGTGTATTTAGCAATAACCTTTCCATATTTGTTTTTCATAAGAACATAGGAAGCATCAAATGTACGAAACAATATTTGTAAATTAGATTCATGTGATTTTTCCTTAACAAAGGTGATTCTTTTCTTTGCATGATTAAGAGTGGATATGTGTTTGTTCCTGTCAAACCCAAGACCATCTTTGACGTTGGGAGGTCTAGTGATCATATATGCGCTACGTGCATATTTGATCTTCTCCTTATCAAAGATGCCGATTTGGGAAGGATGCACATCATGAGAAGTTGAAGTATTAGAAATGATATTTTTCTTACTAGAGCATGTGTAGGTTCCAATTGTTGTCGAACTCATATCTTTGGAGGAAGAGCTCTTGGAGGAAGATGAGTCACTTTGCTTTAGCGACTCAACTTGCACTTCTAGGATCTTGTTAACTCTTGACAAGCTAACAAGCTTATCCTTGATTGCAATATGTGAGTCCTCTAGTTTTGAGTAAGTCTCCTTACTCAAGGCTAGCTCAACCTCAAGTGACTTGTTCTTCTTTCTTTCAAGCTCAAGAAGTTTTTCAACCTCTTGATATCTCTTCCTTTCACGGATGAGCATATCTTCTTGTCGGTTGACAAGTTCCTCCTTTTCAAAGATTTCGTTCGACAACATTTCCATTTTCTTTAAAGCGGTTTTACTTAATCCTCTAAACATTTCTTCATTATCACTAGAGCTATCAAAGTCATCAATAGAGGTATTTAACGCAGGAGAAGTAAGTCGAACCTTTTTCTTGCCTTCTTTAGCCATAAGGCAAGTATGGTTGTTCATATCCCGTCCTCCCATGTTTGGGAAGAGTGTAGCTCTCATGGTGGGTTTCTTAACGGCAATGGTGGCCATCTCCTCTTCTTCATCGGAGGAGGACTCATCGTTTGAGTCCCACTCCTTGCCAATGTGAGCCTGATGAGTTTGTCCCCTTTTTCTAAAATTTTTCTTCTCATGTGCTTTTGTTTCCTTCTTCTTCTTGTTTTCCTTATAAGTACAGTCCACCATGAAGTGACCGTACTCTCCACAATTATAGCAAGTACGTCGAGCCTTGGATTTTCCTGTATCCTTGCTTTTCCCTTCATTTGAGTTGTTGCCATGTCTTCTCCTCATCATGCGCTTGAACTTTTTGATAAAGAGTACCATTTCCTCATCATCTAGGTCGGTACTCACGTCGCTTGTATCTCCGTCATCTTGGTCTTCACGGGTTTCTTTGAGTTTGGGTCTGCACGTTGCTTTGAGAGCAACTTCTTTCTTTTTAGAAGAGGTGAGCTCGGCTAAGTCTTTGACGTATTGAGCCTCCTTCTCCATCATTTCATGATTTTGATCTTCCCCAATAACTCATCGGGAGTCATTTTGTGAAACCCGGGGCTTTCTCTAATCATTGAGCAAAGTGTGACGTTTCTTGGCATGTAGGCTCTTATCATCCTTTTGACCACCTCGTGATCAGTCCATTTCTTACTTCCATAGGCACGGATTTTGTTAATGAGTGCCTTCATCCGATTGTACATGTCTTGAGGTGATTCGCCTTCTTCAATAGCAAATCTCCCCAACTCTCCTTCAAGCATCTCAATTTTGGCTTCACGTACAGACCTATTTCCTTCATGAGCTGTTTTGAGTGTATCCCAAATTTCTTTTGCACTCTCTAGTCCATAGATCTTGGTAAATTCTTCTCTGCTCAGTGACGATGTGATTATTGCAACGGCTTGTGCATTTCTGTGAATCTCTTGTTCTTGTTCCGGAGTGAGTTCTTCATCCGTGTCTGGGATATCTATTCCTGTGCAGACAATATGCCAAAGGCTGGGATTCAAGGATATTAGGTGCATTTTCATGTTGTACTTCCACATGGTATAGTCACTTCCGTCAAACTGCGGGGGCCTTCCCATAGGAATAGAGAGATAATGATTATTTTAATTGAGACGGTTATAGTTGTAAGGATATCGGGAGTAGTCGTGATGACCACTCCCCATCGTCTTTTCTTCCTCTTTTCCCTTTTGTGCCATTAATTTCTTTCTCAGTAATGCCTTTAGCTGTCTCACTTCATCATCGTCATGTGGACTTTCTTTCAGCACATCGAAGGCTTTGGCTTCTTGCTCCTCATCGTTGTTGTTCGTCTTCGGGATATCGTTGTTCTTCTCAGAGGCCATTGATCTCTCCGAGATGTGAGTCTCGTTGATGGAGAACTTAGCTCTGATACCAATTGGATGTGGCCTAGAGGGGGGGGGGGTGAATAGGCCTTACAGAGTTTCCTGCACACTTAAAATAGTTGTCAAAAACTTGCTTGACCGGACTAGTCCGGTTGTGTGAGCGGACTAGTCCGGTGTGCCTGAAGTGTGTAGATTGTATTTAGTGTTGTGCAGGAGAATTAACGTGTTTAGCAGCGGAAATAAGAACAACAATTATTTAATCTTAAGTTTACAATGTGAGGTGTGATTATGCCCGTGAATGAAACTTAGCAATTTAAAATATGAAGTTTAGCAACTAGATATTCTAATCAACAAAAACAAAGAGGCATACGAGACACAAATTTTATCGAGGTTTGATCTCACCAAGAGATCTACGTCCTCGTTGAGGAAGCTCACACAGAGCCGGGTCTCTAACCCTTTCCCTCTTCAAGTCACCACACAAGGCCGACTTGACTCCACTAGCATGGGTAATCACCAAGTTTGTGGGGCAACCTCACACGTTGAGGGCTTCCACAAGAATTACAATGAGAAAGCGATCAAATACGCTCAAAAGGATTACAATGCAGAATATGAGTGTAGAGAGATCAAACCCCAAGAGCTCACAACGAAGGAACAACGATCTCCCAATCCCAAATCCAAGTGTTTGATTGATTTTCACCTTTTTGCTCCTTAGATGTGTGGGGAGATGTGTTTTTGGGCTCTTGGGACAGGTGGTGGCGCAAGGGTTTTTGTTTCAAGCAGTATGAGTCGTGTCTCTCTTTTGGGAGGCCGTGGATCACCCATTTATATGGTTTCCAAAAGGTTGTCGTTCTAAAACCTAATACCGGACTAGTCCGGTATATGATCGGACTTGTCTGGTCTACTTCGAGTGGGTTAACCGGACTAGTCCGGTCTAAAACCGGACTTGTCCGGTGCTATGTGAAGTGGGGTTCCAGAAAGTTCAGCGGACTAGTCCTGTCGCTTGGATGGACTAGTCCGCAGTCCTCTAAAGAGGACAACAGAGACATGAGCGGACTAGTCCGGTCCAAAACCGGACTTGTCCGGTTGCATTCCAGTAAGCTGACCGGACTAGTCCGGTCCATGGACGGACTAGTCTGGTGTCCAGTGGATTTTAGTTGATTATTAGCCCCTTACCCTTACGAAAAGTCCTGAGCTCTTGAGATGTGTCTCTCACACACACCCTATACATTTACATCTAATTTGCTCTTCTAAATTCCACTAAAGTCTTCCTTTTTGGGCAACACTTTATTTTTCACCTTTTTGTGTGCACCGAGCTAGTTCACTTTGTTTGTCCTGCAATCATTTCGTTAGGATCTCATATGCTTGTCATCAATTCTCCAAAACCCACAAGGGATACCCTAGATGCACTTTCACCGGGCGGCAGTACTGCTCTGCTGGCCACGTGTCGGACCCGGAGCCCTCCTCTGAGGAGGGGGGAGCTCCGGCTCCACTGGACACGTGGAGCCTTCGGAGCTCACCCCCTCGGAGGGGGCGAGGTCCGGTCTTCCGGGCCACGTGGCAGGCTCGGAGCTATCCTTTGAGGAGAGGAGAGCCCCGGCTCTGCCGGACACGTGGCGCCCTCGGAGCTCACCCTTGCGAAGGGGGCGAGGTCCGGCCTCTTGGGCCACGCGGCAGGCCCGGAGCTATCCTCCGTGGGGAGGGGAGCTCCGGCCCCGCTGGACGTGTGGGGCCTTCAAACCTCGCCCCTGTAGAGGGAGGTCCTTAGGAAGTTTTACCCTGTGCGCGGGGGTACCCGGTATTGAGGGTACCGATAGAGCTTAAACTAAAGTTAGAATCATGAGAGGAAGTAGTCATAGGTATGGCTGGAAAAGGAGGACCGGACAAGAAGTGTCTGAGTGAGTTCGGACTTGTCCGTTCTAAGCCGGACTAGTCCGTTGTCGAGTGAGTCTGGGCCTTTATGAGACTAACTCTCAGAAGGCCGGACTAGTCCGCCCATGTGGTCGGACTAGTCCGCTAAGCGGACTAAGCCGTCTTGGTCCGGAGAAAGAGTCTCTGAGTGACCTCGGACTAGTCCTCTCCATAGGCCAGACTAGTCCGGTCCCTTCAGACTAGTCCGGTTTAGGACGGAACAAAGGTTCTTGGGTGAGCTCGGACTAGTCCGGAGTTGGCAAGACTAGTCCGCGATCCTAGATTAGAGAGTTTTCGAGACTAAGTCTGGTAAGACTGGACTAGTCCGCCCTTAGGGCCGGACTAGTCCGCCCCTATCAGACTAGTCTGTTCCCATACGGAACAAAGGTTCCTGACTGAGATTGGACTAGTCCGAGATTTTATGACCGTTGGAATACAACGGTCACGAGACTTTAATTGGTAGCCTTGTGATGTAAGTGGTCCATCAAGAACGGACTAGTCCGGGGTTCGGACCGGACTAGTCCGGACTTTAGTAGGTAACGGCTGGATGTCGGGATTTCTATAAAAGGAGACCCCCTGAATGAGAATTGGAGGGACAACAACCCTAGCGCTGAAAACTCATTCCTAGAGCTCTTCTAAGCCTGTTTCCTCACCTTCTTGACCCCTAAGATTGGATCTTAAGTGGTTTGTGAATTTGTGAGAGGAGAAACGTGGTGATCGACGTTTGAGCTCTCGGTTTGACTCTCTTGCACTCTAATTGTTAATTTGAGTTCTTGACAGTTGTATTTTGATTCCTAGAAATGCTAGGTTGTTGTAGGGAGCCTCAAGTTATGAGTAGCCCCTAAGAGCATTGTATTCACAATTGATAGATAGTGAAAGAGCCCGGGCTTGATCTTGGTGATCGCTCGGTGAGGGGAGGTTTGGAAAAGACCCGGTCCTTTGTGGACTCCTCAACGAGGATGTAGATTCCTATGTGGAATCGAACCTTGGGATAAATCGTGTCTCTTGGTTCCTTTTACTTTCTCGCTCGCTCACTAGAATTACTTGTTAAGCTTTCGTCTTGTTAACACTTGTGAATTGTTCCGCTGTCTTGCAATCTAATCATTCACAACTAATTAGTGACATTGTTTGACTACTACATATTTTCCGCTTAAACGAACTTAAAAAGAAAACCTAAAACACAACTTTATACCTAGACCGAACTAGTCCGCCCTCAGACCGGACTAGTCCGGCCTCCTTCAAGTTTAATCCACTGTTTGCAATAGTTTCATGTTTTATTAGCCTATTCACCCCCTCTAGGCAACTTTCAATTGGTATCAGAGCCTAACTCTCCACAAAAGCTTAACCATTTGGAGAGGAGATGGGGGACAAGACCGGTAGCCAAAATGATCTAATCAAGGGAAAAGGAGCAAGTACGAGCAACTTTGAAGAACAAGGTTCTAACCCGCCTCTAGTGATTACTCCTCCACAAGACATTTCAAGCTCAGAAGAAGATGAATAAATTCTTCGTCTCATGGCTCTCCTCAAGAAGAAGGAGGAGGCTAAGAAGAAAAAGAAGGAGAAATTGGAGAAGAAGATCAAGAGTAGTCAACAAGACTACTCACAAATCCTTTTAATTATGAACGCTTAAATTCCCACTCTAGTTGTTTATCAATTCCCCTAGGCAAACCACCTCACTTTGATGGAACTAACTTGACAATGTGGAAGCACAACATGAAGTTGCATCTAATTTACTTGAACCTAAGTCTTTGGCATGTTGTGTGTACAGGTATAGATATTCTCGAAGGCGAGGATGAACTCACCCAAGAGCAAGAACAACAAATTCACCGCAATGCACGAGCGGCAACCGTGCTCAACTCATCTTTGAGCATTAAAGAATTCAACAAGGTAGATGGGTTAGAGCTCGCCAAAGATATTTGGGACACCCTCAAGATCGCACATGAAGGAAACCAATCCGTGAGGGAAGCCAAGATCGAGATGATAGAAGGAGAGCTTGGAAGGTTTGCCATGGAAGAAGGCGAAACACCTCAAGAAATGTACAACCGGCTCAAAACTCTCATCAACAAGAGTCGAGCGTACGGATGCAAGAAATGGAATGACCATGAGGTGGTCAAGGGAATGATAAGAGCTTTTATGCCTCGCAATGTGACCCTATGCACTTTAATCCGAGAAAGTCCAAACTTTCACATGACTCCGGATGAAGTGCTAGGGAAGATCATTAATCACGAGATGATGGAGAAGGAAGCCCAACACGTCAACGACCTAGCAAAGATCACTTCATCCAAGAAGAAGGGCATTGCTCTCAAGTCCACATCCAAGTCCAAGGGAAAAGAAACATAACTCACAAGTGAAGATGAAGAAAGTGATGATGAGAGCATGGACATGGATGATGAAGAAATGATATTATTCATCAAAAGATTCAAAAGGTTGATGAGGAGAAGGAGAAGCCATCACTATGAGAACAAGAGCAAAGACAAGGGCAAGTCAAGAACAAAGAAGACTTGCTACAACTGTGGCGAACATGGGCATTTCATTGTGGAATGCCCCCATAGCAAGGAAGATGACAAAAGGAAGAAGGATGGGAAGCCTCAAGACAAGAAAATCTTCACAGAAAAGAAGGCTTATGGACAAGCTAACATTGGAGAAGAGTGGGATTCAAATGAAGAATCCTCTTTTGAAGATGAAGAAAAGGTGGCAACCGTCGCCATCAAGAGGCCAACCATGAAGAAATTACTCTTGCCAAACAAGGGTGATTGGAAGAGCCCAAGCCACACATGCCTCATGGCAAAGGAAGGAAAGCACAATATAATGTCTAAACCTTCCAAGTTACATACTGTAGATGATAGTGACTTTGATAGTAGTAGTGAAAATGAATTCATGTTTAAAGGATTAAACAAAAAGGCTATAGCTAAAATGAAAATGCTATCGGACGAAATGTTTGAACAAGAAGAGCTTCTCAATCAACAAGAAGAATTGCTTATCCTTGAAAAGGAAAGAAACCTTGATATTGAGAAGCTCCTTGAACTTGAGAGAGAGAAGAATAGATCACTCGAAAGTGAACTTGCCATGAGCAAGGAAACTTGTGTTGAGCTTAAGAGTAAGAATGTAGTACTTCAAGATGAACTTGTGAGTTTAACCAAAACTCACAAGAATATTGAAGCACAACTTAACTCACTTAAGTCAAGTGTCTCAACTAATTCATTCTCGAAAAACTCCTCAACAAATATGGAATCCAACACTAAAACTTGCAAATGTGCTAACATTGGTTTAAACTTAAAAAATGAGCTCAAAGAGGCACAAAGCAAGAATGCACACAAGAGTGAGATCTTTGATAAGGAGAAGATCAAATATGCACGTAGTGCATACTCAATCACAAGATCTCCTCTCATCAAAGATGGACTTGGTTATACTAGGGAAGAAAAGCAAAATACTAGAATCCTTAAAAACAATAGCAAATGCGAAGCCTTTGTCAAAGAAAACTCAAGTCAAGTCAAGAGTGACAACCTTGCATCTACCTCACAGGAAATTGCCAAAAATGTAAAATCTATCGTATTTCATAATTTTGATGCATCTTATGTTCTTATGAAAAGCAAGTATGGTAGAGTATATGCAAAATATGTTGGGACACCCCACAAGAGTTCAAAAACTTGTGTGTGGGTTCCCAAATTCGTTGTGACTAACCTCAAAGGACCCAACCAAGTTTGGGTACCTAAGACCAAAGTTTAAATTGTTTTGCAGCCCTACTCCTCCGGTGGCACTAAACGGGTGCTAGATAGTGGGTACACTAACCATATGACCGGAGAGAGAAAGATGTTCGTTGAGTATGAAGAAAATGATGATCCAAGTGAAGGCATATACTTCGGCGACAACAGCCGAGAAAGGGTGCTCGGTATTGGTAAAATTGCAATCTCTTCTCAACACTCCCTTTCTCATGTTCTACATGTTGAATCACTAGATTATAACCTATTGTCCATATCTCAACTATGTGAAAAAGGATTTAATTGCTTGTTTACTAACGAAGGTGTGACCATCTCTAGAAGAAGTGGCAACTCGATTGCCTTTAAGGGTGTGTTAAAGGGAAAGCTTTACTTAGTGGACTTTTCTACGAATAAAGCTCAACTTGACACATTCTTAATAGCAAAAACCAACATGGGATGGTTGTGGCATAGAATACTAGCCCATGTTGACATGAGGAACTTAGAAAAACTTCTAAAGGGGGATCACATCCGTGGACTAAAAGATGTTATTTTTGAAAAACATAGGCCATGTAGCGCGTGTCAAGCAGGAAAACAAATTGGAGCAGCTCATCCCGCCAAGAATGTGATGATGACAACAATACCATTGGAGATGCTCCACATGGACCTCTTCGGCCCTGTCACCTACATAAGCATTGGCGGTTACAAATATGGTTTAGTAATTGTTGATGACTATTCTTGTTTCACTTGGGTGTTATCTTGCATGATAAGGGAGAAACTCAAAATGTCCTCAAGAAGTTCTTGAGGAGAGCTCAAAACGAGTTTTCCTCAAGAATCAAGAAAATAAGGAGTGACAACGGCTCCGAATTCAAGAACACTCAAGTAGAAGAATATTTGGATGAAGAGGACATCAAACATGAGTTTTCGGCCCCCTACTCCCCCGAACAGAATGGGGTGGCCGAAAGGAAGAACCGAACGCTCATAGAGATGGCAAGAACCATGCTTGATGAGTACAAGACCTCGGATCGGTTTTGGGCGGAAGCGGTCAACACCGCTTGTCATGCCACAAACCGCCTCTATTCCATCGACTTTTCAAGAAAACCCCATACGAGCTCCTAACCGGTAACAAACCCAACATCTATTACTTTCGAGTTTTTGGAAGTAAAGGCTACATTCTCAACAAGAAGCCTAGGACTTCGAAGTTTGCTTCGAAATCCGATGAAGGTTTCTTACTTGGTTATGACTCAAACACCTACGCCTATCGTGTTTTCAACAAGACCTCCGGTTGTGTTAAAATTGCACGTGACGTGGTGTTTGATGAAACTAATGACTCTCAAGTGGAGCAAGTTGATCAATGTGTGCTAGATGAAGAAGAAGCACCATGTGAAGCACTAAGAAGAATGGGGCTAGGAGAAGTCCGTCCCCAAGAAAATGTAGGACAAGATGCTACAAGCTCATCACAATCGGCACCTCTCATTCAAGATCAAACTCAAGAACCCCAAGATCAAGACGGTCAATTTCAAGAAGGAGAAAATCAAAACCATGATGTTGATCAAGGGGGAGAAGAAGAAGAAGACCACTCAAGAAATCAATGCCTCACCCAAGGGTTCATCAAAGCATTCGACGGGATCACCCCGTTGACAACATCCTTGGAGATATCACAAAAGGGGTAACAACACGTTCTCGAATAGCTAACTTTTGTGCACATTACTCTTTTGTGTTGTCCTTGGAACCATTTAGGGTGGAAGATGCACTCAAGGATCCAGATTGGGTGGTAGCCATGCAAGAAGAGTTGAACAACTTCACAAGAAACCAAGTATGGGAGCTAGTGAAAAGATCAAATGCAAATGTGGTAGGCACCAAGTGGGTGTTCCGCAACAAGCAAGATGAACACGGAGTGATGACAAGAAACAAGACCCAACTTGTGGCAAAGGGATATGCTCAAGTCGAAGGTTTGGATTTCGATGAAACCTTTGCTCCCGTAGCTAGGCTTGAGTCTATTCGTATTCTTTTGGCCTATGCTACCCACCATGACTTCAAACTCTATCAAATGGATGTGAAAAGCGCCTTCCTAAATGGTCCAATCAAGGAGGAGGTGTACATGGAGCAACCACCCGGATTTGAAGATAAAGAATATCCTAACTATGTGTTTAAATTGCATAAAGCTCTCTATGGCCTAAAACAAGCTCCTAGAGCTTGGTATGAGTGTCTTAGAGACTTTCTTATTGATAATGGCTTTAAGATAGGCAAGGCAGATTATACTCTTTTCACAAAGAATGTAGATAATGATCTCTTCGTGTGCCAAATATATGTCGATGATATTATATTTGGTTCGACTAATAAATCCTTTTGTAATGAGTTTAGTAAGATAATGACAAATAGGTTTGAGATGTCCATGATGAGAGAGTTGAAGTTCTTCCTAGGATTTCAAGTCAAGCAACTCAAGGAAGGCACGTTCATTAGTCAAACAAAGTACACACAAGACATACTCAAGAAGTTTGACATGGACAAGGCCAAAGCCATCAAGACACCAATGGCAACAAACGTGCCCTGGGCTCCGGTCCGAGCCTCCCCGCTGAGGTGAGGTCCGGAGCTGCCACTTGTCTCCTGGCTCAGAGCCTCCTCCCTGCTGAGGAGAGCTCGGAGCTAACACGTGCCCTAGGCTTTGGTCCATACCTCCATGCCGAGGTGAGGTCCGGAGCTTCCATGTGTCCACCGGATCCAAACCCGTCAATAAGAGCTCCGAAGCCGCCACGTGTCCCACGATCTGTCTTGGGCCGTGGGTCGACGAAGTCATGGAGGAAGTGCACTGTCAGACTTTGCATTCAAGGCTCGCGCCTTCCCTAGAAGCATGGCGCACTACACATGCCTCCTTCCTCTGCCCGTTCACCATTACGGTGACAAGACAGGACGGCAAGGCATGACAGCGGTACAATGTCGTCCAACGGTACGAAGCCGCCCAAGCAGGGCGACAAGATGCGGCGACAAGACGAAGTCTTCATCATCACCTGACACATGGACAAGAGCCCTCAGCGCGCCAGGCGGCGGGACTTAACTCCCCCTCCGACTACTCTACTCAGAGGACGAAGCCCTAGATCATGTATAGGGTTCACATAGCTTCAAGGCCACCTGTCAGGCCCCAAGCCACATTGTAACTACCCCGACCTTGGACTACAAAAGGACCGGGGTGACCAACCGACAAAGGGTTCCCGAATTCCGCATTCACAACCCTCTCACACACATACAAGCAAACAATACAACAACCACTCCCGTGGACATAGGGTATTACTCTCCTGCGGCCCGAACCACGTAAATCTCGATGTTCATCATCTCTCTCGAGCCCGGTCGCGTAGGGAGCGAAGCCCCCCCTCCCCCCCCCCCCACGATCAAAGAACCTCGCGGGCTGCTTCCGCGGGAGGAGTGTCGCAGCTCACACACTCTGATATTTGGCGTGCCACGTAGGAGGTTTTCCGCGCTCTCCATGTGAACATTATGAACATCACCTCCCATAGCAAGTCTTCCCGCCCAACTCGCCGTCGTCTCCAGGTGGGAGACGACGAGGCTACCTCCCGCTCTAGAGCGGGTAGGTCTGGCCATGCCGACGATCACATGCCGGTGTACCAGCGGCGCCCATAGCGCCCAGATCTGGCCGAGCCAGTGACCAAACCGCTGGTGTCCCTGTGGCGCCCGCGGCGCCCAAGTTAGGACGGGTCGGCGACCGTACGGTTGGTGTGCTGACGGCACTCACACCGCCAGTGGCCGCTTCCACTTGGCAGCCCTCTACTCCAACGGTGGCGACAACACCACCACGATCGAGCGCGGAGAGCGTGCTCGCCACAGCACGCGCCCTGCTCCACAATCCTGCGGGCGAGGGCGCCACCCCCGAGGCGGAAAAGCAATGGCGACACTATGTGGGCCATCTCGTCACTGCTGCTATGAACTCTCGTGCCTATAGGAGACAGCGGGCTGAACCCTCGCTGGCCCAGTCATGTACGCCGACGGTGGCTTGTGGGATGGCAGCCACACGCGTGACGACCACAGTTGACCTTAGGATCTAACTGACCGTCGCCTTGCAAGCGAAGATGGTCGCATCGCCATCGAACGACGCAAAGAAAGGGGTTGCAACCTCAAAGGAGAGTACCGCTCTCCAAGGGTTGTACCAGCGGGTCGCGCTTCGCCTATGCCTGCCCCTCTGGGGGCAGTAGGGGGATGCATGGCGCTTGTCCCGTATCTTCGTATGGTGGTCTGGCCACGCAAGTTCTGGCCCCACTTGCCAGAAAAATAAGACGGGACAGTCAACCCCGCCGAGTTCCTGCAGACCTACTCCACCTCCATCCTAGCTGCAGGAGGGGATGGGGTCGTCATGACCAACTACTTCCCCATGGCTCTGACCGGAACAACCCGGTCATGGTTCATGAACCTTCCCCCAGGCTCCATCACGTCCTGGGAAGAGTTGTGCTCGAGATTCACAGCCAACTTAGAGAGTTCCTACGCGCGCCCTGGCACCGAGCTCGACCTCCGCGCCGTACATCAGCGTGATGGGAAGTCATTGTGATCCTTCATCCAGCGGTTCTCCCTGGCATCTTCAACACCTCCGTTGTCGTCGCCTTCCGGCAAGGCGTTCGCGACAAGAAGATGCTTGAGAATCTAGCCACGCACGACGTGCAGGACGTCTCCGAGCTCTTCAGCCTAGCCGACAAGTGTGCCAGGGCGGCGGAAGGCCGAGACTGGCACTCACGACCTCGCTCCACGGCAGGGAGTGCCGGGGAGGCTGCTGCTCCACGTGGCAGCAAGAAGAACAAGACTGGAGGCAGGAACAAACCTCTGGTCGAGACACCCACTGCTGCCCTAGCAGCGGCCGGTGGGGGCCGAGCCCCACACACTGACAAGCATCCACGATCGTTGTCTGCCAGTGACGACGACTTATGGTTCCCGGTGCACAACTCTAGCCGTCACGGCGCTATCGACTGCCGTGAGATCAAGAAGCTTGCGGAGCGCTTCTGCGAGCTGCAACAACAGCGGCCGCGCCAAGACGGCGCACCCTCCCGCCAGCGGGAGTGCAAACAAATGGCCAAACCTGAGGCCAGCGTTGAGCAGGAGATGGAGTATCAAGACGTCGAGCGGGCATCAAAACCCGTCTACGGCCACTACGACTCCGACTCCAGCGCCGACAGCGAGCGGTGCAAGACGCTCCACGTCTAGCCAGACGTTCCCCCCGTCGTGTGACAAGGGAAACGCCCTCTTGCACTGGTGTAGGGGGTCGAGGCCGCCCTCCCCCCGCAACACACCAAGGCCTCATCCCGCGTCCAGACATACGACGAGGCCATGCAAGACCAGCTTGCGCGTGAAGATATCAACCTCGTCCACGAGGTGACATGGCTAAAGGCTTATTGAAATGTGCTACACCGCTAAGCGCTCCGACGATATTAGCAATGGTACGCGCAGAGTAGATATCCCAAGGTAGGGCCACCTGGTGCCTCGGCCAACACTTTCTCGATAAGGGGTGACAAACCCTCCCCCAGCTGGGAGGGTCCCTTCCGAGCAGCACAAGTATGTCGCCCTAGGTGCGCCTGCCTAGCCACAGAGGATGGGTAGCTCTACCCAATCCACGGAACATATAACACCTCTGTATGTACTAACCTTAGCATAATGGTAGGGTATTTTTTTCTTTTTCTCTTTCTTTGTAAAGGTGTCATAGTGTCCAGGAACAACACTTAGAACAACTAAGCTCTAGAGGGATCCTGCTACTCTTGTCATCCGGGGCGGGTCGCTGCCGTCTTGCACGGCTTGTTTCCTCCTATCACGTGAAGGAAGCTAGAAATAAGAAAAATGTATCCTACCCTCGTACCTTCTTTACAGTTTGTGCTTACTCATGCATATCAACTGTAAATGGCATCTCCAGAGCCTGTCATACGTACCTGTCCTAAGTCTCGTGGCACTGGAAGGTCTCCTCGTTGAAAGGTTAATGCCAACGGGAGGTCCAGGACACACATCCTGCTTAGCCTAGTTCCGTACCCTAATCCTGCCACACTGTCTCCCCTGCGCTACAACTGAGTACTTGAGGGCCAGAAAGAACACTCCTACGGACAAGAAAAATAACCGTACCCCGTACATTGCCCCCATTCTTTTATTGCTTTCTTTCCATACCGCTCTGGCTGTGTGGCCAATCACTTTTTCTTGTGTTCAACTGTAGAAAGGGTTGTGCTCTCCTTCTGTAGGCGGGTCTTCTTGTGGTACATGTTGCGTACCTGGGGTCCTATGGTTGTCTCGTTGCTCGGGGGCCCTATGGCGCCGAATGGTCCCTCCCCCGAAAGGCTTACGCCAGCGGGAAGTCCACGGTGTGTAGCCTGTTATGCCTCGTTGCATACCCCTAGCGTGCACACCCTACCTCTCCAGTGCTACAGCTTAGTACCGGGGAGCCGGACGGCTCATACCTCTGAGCAAAGTTTTAACCCTAACTTTTGGACCTTTGGTTGTATTATTGCCTGGGGGCCCTATGGCGCCGAATGGCCCTCCCCTGAAAGTCTTATGCCAGCGGGAGGTCCAGGGGGTGTAGCCTGCTATGCCTGGTTCTGTACTGCTAGCTTGCATACCCTGCATCTCCAGCGTTACAGCCCGGTACCGGGGAACCGGGTGTCTCATACCCCTGGGCAAGGCTTTAACCATAGCCCGGATGACACACATCGAATTACCCAAGCCCCGTAGCTCATCTGAGGAACGTAAGCCACAGTAAAGCTACCAAACAAGGAAGATTGATCAGAGAGCACGACTACTCCCTCTTTCTGCCATGTCTGCAGGTTCGCACAGGTCCTTGGTGTCTTAGACCTCCTAAGGAGCCTGATGCTGACGTCCTGCCTCATCTAGTGGTAGGTGCGCCCCAACACAAGGGCCACACCTACGACGGGGCCATCAAGGTGAACGGCGCGGGCAGGACGTCAGACCACTGCAGCAGGGAGCAGAAGACTTGGAGCACCAGCTATGACAAGGTGAAGACAAGGGCCAAACTTCCCTCGGGTCCTTGCGCTGCCAAGGACCCGGAAGGAGTGGTAGTCACCTTGCCGGAGCGCCCTGGGTCCTTACGCTGCTAAGGACCCGGAGGAACAAGCTCAAGACATTAGCAAAGAGCTACCCACGTCGGCTAAGTCATTCCGGACCTTTGCACTGCCAAAGGTCTGAGGTCTACATCGATAACTCAAGACAACATAAGACTTGAAGTAAAAAGTCTTTACCAACAACATGCACGACGTTTGGGTTCCAACGTACCACGCCGTGGGATTCCCACCTCCCCCAATGATGGGTAGGACCCAGATCCACTCGTCAGACACTGGGGGCCAGGTGGGTAATTTCTTGGGAACGTCCGGCGGTTCCCGAGAAAAGCGGCGCGGTGGAACTGCAGCGATCGACCCGAGGGCTGCTGTAGTAAATACCCCGGGGCAATCCCTCGAGCACGTCGTAACAACCCACCAGTCAAGAGCAAACACGTGTCCACTACGTCGACGACGTGCTGCCGCTTCCTCTGGTGAACGCGCCCACTACGCCAAGGGTGTGCAGCCTTTTCGTCTCCCAGCTACAACCACTCGTCCGCTACGCAAAAACCTCGCCGCCACTTCGGCTTCCAAAGTACAGGTTCAAAACCACCAAACGGGAGAGATGGAGTCCCCACCTGTGGGCTCGTTGCCTCCCTCGAGATGGGCCCGGGGGCCACTGTCGGTACCTTGCAGGCCGGCTACCCCCGCGTAGAGGCAGAAGATAGCCTAGGCCCCACCTCCCTACTGAGGTGGGCCCTGGCGTAGCCACGTGTATTTGGCCCCGAGGTGTCCTGGGCTCTGGTCTGAGCCTCCCCGCTGAGGTGAGGTCCGGAGCTGCCACGTGTCTCCTGGCTCAGAGCGTCCTCCCTACTGAGGACAACTTCGGAGTTGACACGTGCCTTGGGCTCCGGTCCGAGCCTCCCCGCTAATGTAAGGTCCGGAGCTGCCACGTGTCTCCTGGCTCAGAGCCTCCTCTGTGCTGAGGACAGCTCCGGAGGTGACACATTCCCTGGGCTCCGGTTCGAGCCTCCTCGCTGAGGTGAAGTCCGGAGCTTCCACGTGTCTCCTGGCTCAGAGCCTCCTCCCTGCTGAGGAGAGCTCCGGAGCTCACACGTGCCCTGGGCTCCGGTCCGAGCTTCCCCGCTGAGGTGAGGTTCGGAGCTGCCACGTGTCTCCTCGCTAAGAGCCTCCTCCCTGCTAAGGAGAGCTCAGGAGGTGACACGTGCCCTGGGCTCCGGTGCGAGCCTCCCCGCTGAGGTGAGGTCCGGAGATGCCACGTGTCTCCTGGCTTAGAGCCTCCTCCCTGCTGAGGAGAGCTCTGGAGCTGACACGTGCCCTGGGCTCCTGTCCGTACCTCCCCGCCGAGGTGAGGTCCGAAGCTGCCATGTGTCTACCGGCTCCAAACCCGTCAATAAGAGCTTCGAAGCCACCATGTGCCCCATGGTCTGTCGTGGGCTTTGGGTCGACGAAGTCAAGCAAGAAGTGCGCTGTCAGGCTTCGCATTCAAGGCTCGCGCCTTCCCTAGAAGCATTGTGCACTACACACACCTCCGCCCTCTGCCCGTTCACCATTACAATGACAAGACAGGACAACAAGCCGTGACAGTGGTACCGTGTCGCCCAACGGTATGAAGCCGCCCAAGTAGGGTGAGAAGACGCATCGACAAGACGGCGTCTTCATCATTACCTGACACACAAACAGGAGCGCTCGGCGCGCCAGGCGGCGCGACTTAACTCCCCCTCCAACTACTCTACTCAGAGGACGAAGCCCTAGATCATGTATAGGGTTCACATAGCTTCGAGGCCACCTGTCGTGCCCCAGCCACATTGTAACCACCCCGGCCTTGGATTATAAAAGGACCGGGGTGACCACCCGACAAAGGGTTCCCGAATTTCGCATTCGCAACCCCCTCACGCACATACAAGCAAACAATACAACAAGCCCTCCCGTGGACGTAGGGTATTACGCTTCGGTAGCTTGAACCATGTAAATCTCGTTGTTCATCCGCTCCCTCGAGCCCGGTCGCGTAGGGCGCCCAGACCCCTCCGATCAAAAAAACCTCGCGGGCTGCTTTCGTAGCAGGCTGGAAGGAGCGTCGTAGCTCACACACTCCGGCAACTTCTAATAATGATTCTCCGGACTGGGTCTTACAATTTTAACTTCTATGAAATTTTCCTTAACACCTTTTCACTTTGAAACTAGTTCTGTTTAGCGGCCCATAAATGGAGGGTGCCAAAAGTACCTACAATATTTATCAGCGGAAATGGAAATGGTTGGCTTTGTGGGTAATGCAGAATCATTGCAACTTTTGCATATAGGTATCCATATATACTTAACTTTATCTACCTTAACATGGGTGATACAAGGTGAATGATCGATATCCGTAGACTGCTTTGGGAAATATGTGGGTACGGACACGGTTTAACAAGATCGATTCGTCGGTGCAATTGCACCGTATTGTTTATTAGTATGTGATTGACCTGGATCCGTTAGTTTCTTCAAGAAGTTAGCCAGGCGGATTCACCGGTCTCATTTTCCTACAATGTATAATAGAGATCACTTATTCCAATTACTTCTAATAATGATTCACCGAACTGGGTCTTACAATTTTAACTTCTGTGAAATTTTCCTTAACACCTTTTCACTTTGAAACTAGTTCTGTTTAGCGGTCAATAAATGGAGGGTGCCAAAAGTACCTACAATATTTGTCAGCGGAAATGGAAATGATTGACTTTGTGCACTTTATGTACTTTATTTTAGAAATGATGGCCCTAACCTCACCGTTGGAACTGTATGTTCTTGCCCCCTTTTGTTCTGGGCCTCAAATGAGCTACATTTTGGAGGATCGTGTTGGAAACGGTGGTTGCCTTCCTAGATCATGGCCTGATAGTTTTTCAAAAAGAAAAAATCATTACCTGACGGAAACCCGACCCCAATTTAGCTAGGTTTCTTCGAGGATTGCCTATAAGAAGATACCCTGAGTGAGGAAAAAGCTACCTCTGAAAGATCACTGAACAGTCCATATATCTCCGTCCCTGTGCAAGACAAGAAGATCATGTGCAACGACAAGAAGATTGTAAGAATCAGAACCGATTTCCGGTTGAAACAGCCGTAGGTTGCAAAACACAAAGCTAGGCCTTTTGCTCATCTAGTCAGGCCGCATGATCGATTAGATCATCAGTAGCTATGTGGAGTTTCAAGTGCGTCGCGATTTTGTTTTCCCCTTGCCTTTATGTAATCAGCGGCTCTAAACCTCTAGATTCAGTTATTTGTATGTCAGTCTCTGAAATAACTTTTGAGTAGGATGCAACAGCACCAGTTATTTCGAGAACAAAACGTTGATGCTGCACTTGTCCATGTCCACTCTGCAGCCTCAAACCATTTTCATTATTGGCAAGCCTATTTGAGTGAGATGGCGCATTCGACTTCAAATACCCCATTTAGTGTTTGGATATCTCGATGCTCAACTTGCATCATAAGTGTTTGGTACGATATTCTATTTTATGTCGTGACGAGAAGAGAAACACTAAAAGAGGAATAAGCACCGACAGAACAAGTGTTGGAAAATTCACATGGCATGCAATTAATTTGACAAACCAGAACAGAGAAATAAGAAAAACAAATATACTAGCAGTCAACATGAATAGTGCTAGTATTAGACGAAAATGAATTAAGACATATACGAATAGACCGCTTATCAAAAATATCGAATCAACCTTGGATCGAGTAATTACTTACAAAGAATCCCGCTAAGGAAGTAGGGGATTAGATGACGGAGATGTTGAGGACGATGGAAGTGCTGCGAGCGGCCGTGCGAGCGCACTTCCCAGAAACCTGATCGCCGGCACCCGTGCAGGTCTTCAGATCACCGGTCGTCGGTTCGGAGACACCGCTCTCCCTCAATCCGTTGCACGACGAATGGAGGGACGACAGGCAAAAAATCGGCGGCGCAGAGCAGTTTCTGAGAGGGTTGAGTTTGTGTGTCTGCAGTTATGCCACAATTACTCCTCAAGTTGACCTGGCAGTCTAGGTGTGATGAGATATTTCAAATTATATACGTGGCAGAAAATAAAGGCTCAGTTGAACACAACTCGTCACGACGCGAACGCGCAACGTCGCAAGTCACAAGTCACGCGATAAACACGCGTAAAATCGCGAAACGCGCGCGCGCGTGCGTGTGTGTGTCCATAGCAGCAGCCTTATCTCCCTCATTATTCTCATGTTAAGAAACACTCCAAAGGCCACTATATATATTGGGAAACACCCATCTAGGTAGGCAAGGTGGGACTAAACATCCCAGCCACCTCTCCACACCACACCTTGGCTTTATACCAATGGATTTGGCCCAAATAATTCAGCCCAGGACTGGGGTGCTGCTCATGTAGGCCAAATTCCAACATTCCCCACCAAAAGCCAAGGTCTACAAGTAACATTTCTGCGCTTTCATATATCAGCTTTCCGGTGCAGACCCATAACGGGTTGAGCTACACCTAGCATTCCATGATTCATATACTCACAACTTTGCAATGGACACAGCCTTGAATTGCTAGTTTTGTGTAAGTATGTTTTAAATGAAAGCATCGCTGATACTAGGCCGACTAAAGCCATGCCTATGGTTGGAGCATTACGGTCTTGCTCCCGTGTCTGTTCATGAGTTTATTTGAGATTACCCATATCTCATAGACTGCGACCTCACAGTCAAACTCATATAGGTGTGTTCTTACAAGTATACCCTGCAGGATTGTATCTTGCCAAAATAGGCCTCAGAACACATTAAGACATTAAAGTCAACCTTCCATGCAGTACTGAGAGTACGCATCTTCTAACGGAAATGAATAACGAATAGTACTCTCTAGTTATCTATACAACTTGTTTTTCCCAAGATCTACTTCACGGGATCTCCGATCAAATAGTTTGGGTTACTATTGTATGATAACATCACGTGGGTTTCAAACCCATTTCCCTTGATGCTTCATCAATTACAACACGTGCTAATCCCTTAGTAAAAGGGTCTGCCAGATTTCTTTTAGTATTAATATACTTAATGGCAATCTCTCCCGTATTTCTCAAATGTCTCACGGATTTGATTCGCCGTTTCACATGTCTTGATGACTCTAAATTTTCTTTTGCATTGCCAACAGTTGTGATGACACTTTGATTATCACAATGCAAAAGAATGGCCGACACAGGTTTATCGACCAAAGGCAAGTCCATCAAGAGTTGTTTCAGCCACTCCGCCTCACATGTGGCTGTCTCAAGCGCTACAAGTTCCGCCTCCATAGTAGACTTTGTCAATATAGTCTGCTTACGAGACCTCCATGAAACTGCAGCACCACCAATAGTGAATATGTATCCACTAGTGGCCTTAATCTCATCAGCATCTGAGATCCAATTTGAATCACTATACCCTTCAAGTACAGCTGGGTACCCCGTATAGTGAAGCCCATATGTTGAAGTACCTCTCAAGTATCTCATTACACGTTCTAGTGCACACCAGTGATCTCTTCCAGGATTGGAAGTAAATCTGCTCAATTTGCTTACTGCAAATGAGATGTCAGGTCTGGTTGCACCAGCAAGATACATGAGAGAACCAATAATCTGGGAATATCTCAACTGATTAATCCCTGGTCCTCTGTTCTTGCGAAGTTTTAGACTAGGATCATATGGCGTTGGAGAAGGTTTAGAATCTGAGTATCCAAATCGACTCAGAATATTTTCCACATAATGAGATTGTTTCAAAGTAATCTCATTCTCACACTTAATCAGTTTGATGTTTAGAATAACATCAGACTCTCCCAAATCCTTCATATCAAAGTTTTGGGACAAAAATGATTTTACATCATTTATCACATCGATACTAGTTCCAAAAATTAATATGTCATCAACATATAAGCATAGTATTACTCCTTTACCCCCACCAAACCGATAGTACACACACGTGTCAGCGTCATTTACCACAAAACCTGCTGAGATCATAGTTCTATCGAACTTCTCATGCCACTGCTTTGGTGCCTGCTTGAGGCCATACAAGGATTTTCGTAACTTACACACTTTGTTCTCTTGCCCAGGCACCACAAAACCATCAGGCTGCTTCATATATATCTCCTCATCGAGCTCGCCATTTAGGAAAGCCGTCTTCACATCCATTTGATGAATGAGGAGATCATTACACGCAGCAAGTGCAACAAGCACACGAATTGTGGTTAACCTAGCAACAGGTGAATAAGTATCGAAAAAATCCTCGCCTTCCTTTTGGGTAAATCCCTTGGCTACAAGTCTAGCCTTATATTTATCGACTGTACCATCTGGTTTGAGTTTCTTTTTAAATATCCACTTACACCCAACAGGTTTACACCCAACTGGACAGTCACATATTTCCCAAGTTCCATTTGTTAAAATGGACTCCATTTCAATATGTACTGCCTCCTTCCATCTCTCTGCATCTGGCGATGCATACGCTTCTAAAAGTGTTTTGGGTGTATCATCAATAAGGTAGACAGTAAAATCATCACCAAAGGATTTTTCAATCCTTTGTCTCTTGCTCCTTCGAGGAGCAATATTTGTACTGTCATCCTCAATGGGTGTTTCAGTGTAAGAACAAGGTACGAATAATGGAGAAGGATCAGGAGTAAAACTAGTAGATGTCTCGCTACGACCTGCAACTCTATCCTTCATTGGGAAAATATTCTCGAAAAATGTGGCATCACGAGATTCAGTCACGGTGTTAACGTGCACATCAGGAATCTCGGATTTAATCACTAAAAATCTATAAGCTGCACTGTGTTGTGCGTATCCTAGAAAGACACAGTCCACAGTTTTTGGTCCCAATTTTCGTTTCTTAAACGCACGCACATTAACTTTGGCCAAACAGCCCCATGCACGTAAGAAACCGAGAGCAGGCTTTCTTCCTTTCCATCCTTCATATAGGGTTATTTCACCCTTAGATGATGGAACTCGATTCAGCATAAAACATGCGGTCAAAATGGCTTCCCCCCACCATGAGTTGGATAATCCCGAACTGTCCAGCATGGCATTAACCAAGTCCGTAAGTGTTCGGTTTTTCCGCTCAGCCACCCCATTAGATTGGGGTGAGTAGGGAGCCGTTGTCTCATGAATAATTCCATGTTCCACACAATATTCGCTGAAATCATTAGAAAGATACTCCCCTCCTCTATCGGACCTAACTCGTTTGATTTTCCTTTCTAGTTGATTTTCTACCTCAGCCTTATAGATTTTAAAACAATCTAGTGCCTCATCTTTCGTTTTAATAAGATAGAGTTGACAATATCTTGTAGCATCATCAATAAAAGATATAAAATATTTCTTCCCTGCTCTAGTCAAAATTCCATTCATTTCACACAAATCTGAGTGAATAAGATCTAGTGGTGATAAGCTCTTCTCTTCCACGCTTTTAAAAGGTTTACGTGGCTGCTTAGCTTGCACACACGCATGACACTTAGATCTTCTTTCAACAGGAATTTTCGGAATCAAATTAAGTTTGGACAGTTTAATGATGCGATCGTAATTAATGTGACAAAGCCGAGAGTGCCAAACAGTAGCCTCTCTTCCATTGCATTCAGACTTAGAACAAGCAACTGTGTTCACAAGATTATTACAATCTTCAACAACTGAAAGGCGGAACAGACCTCCGCTATCATAGTCTTTTCCGATAAATAAACCAAACTTCGAAACAATAAATTTGTTCGACTCAAACACTAACTTATAGCCATCACGACATAAAAGAGAACCACTAATCAGGTTCCTATTTATTCCAGGGACGTGCTGCACATTCTTCAAAGAAAGAGTCTTTCTGGAGGTCAACTTCAGATCGACTCTTCCAATTCCATGTACAGCAGTCCTAGACCCATTGCCCATCAACACGGAGCAATTGTCGGTAGCCTGATAAGAAGAAAACAAATTATAGTCAGAACACACATGCACATTAGCTCCTGTGTCTAACCACCAATCGGTAGAAAGACATGCTAGAAAAACTTCTAGAACATATCCTGATCCAGACGTTCCTCCAGCCTCGCTAATAGTGACATTCACCGATTTCTGACCACCACCTTTCTTGCCTTTTCTATTGCGGCATTTCCTGGCTATGTGGCCAAGTTCACCGCATACAAAGCAAGTGAGGTCTTCTTTCTTCTTCTTCTTAAAGCTAGTGTTTTGTTTGGCCTTTCCTTTCCAGTTCTTGTTGTTCTTATTGCCACTATCCGATTTACCTTCAACCACATTGGCATTAGAAGGAGTTCCTTCTCGCGGAACAGAACGAGGCACATCCTTGGATCTTGCCTTTTCCTCAACATCAAGAGTTGAGATCAGACTTTCAACAGTCATAACCTCTTTCTTGTGTTTAAGACTCGTGGAAAAACTTCTCCAAGATGGAGGCAGTTTGGAAATAATTCCACCAACCACGAATTTGTCAGGCAAGACAGTATCAAAATGTGCAAGTTCCCCCACGAGAAGCTGGATCTCATGAGCCTGTTCCACGATAGATCGATCATCGACCATCTTGTATTCGTGGTACTGGTCATTAACATATAATTCACGTCCAGCATCTGATTCCGCATATTTGCGGTCTAGTGCCTCCCATAATTCTTTAGCCGATGTATGGTTCATGTAAATATCACAGAGTTGATCAGACACAAGTGACAATAAGCAACCAAGACAAGTTGAATTGTCCAGTTCATAGTCACGGTTCTGCTCCTCAGTGAGAGGAAGAACTGGGGAAATCACCCACCAGATCTTCATCGACATGAGCCAGAACTTGACCCGTGTCTGCCATCTCTTAAAATTGTCACCCCCGGCAAACCGTTCAGGTTTTAGCGCATCAGTAAGTCCAGCCATGTTAATTCTATCAGGTTTCTGGATTGTTGGAAAATTCACATGGCATGCAATTAATTTGACAAACCAGAACAGAGAAATAAGAAAAACAAATATACTAGCAGTCAACATGAATAGTGCTAGTATTAGACGAAAATGAATTAAGACATATACGAATAGACCGCTTATCAAAAATATCGAATCAACCTTGGATCGAGTAATTACTTACAAAGAATCCCGCTAAGGAAGTAGGGGATTAGATGACGGAGATGTTGAGGACGATGGAAGTGCTGCGAGCGGCCGTGCGAGCGCACTTCCCAGAAACCTGATCGCCGGCACCCGTGCAGGTCTTCAGATCACCGGTCGTCGGTTCGGAGACACCGCTCTCCCTCAATCCGTTGCACGACGAATGGAGGGACGACAGGCAAAAAATCGGCGGCGCAGAGCAGTTTCTGAGAGGGTTGAGTTTGTGTGTCTGCAGTTATGCCACAATTACTCCTCAAGTTGACCTGGCAGTCTAGGTGTGATGAGATATTTCAAATTATATACGTAGCAGAAAATAAAGGCTCAGTTGAACACAACTCGTCACGACGCGAACGCGCAACGTCACAAGTCACAAGTCACGCGATAAACACGCGTAAAATCGCGAAACGCGCGCGCGCGTGCGTGTGTGTGTCCATAGCAGCAGCCTTATCTCCCTCATTATTATCATGTTAAGAAACACTCCAAAGGCCACTATATATATTGGGAAACACCCATCTAGGTAGGCAAGGTGGGACTAAACATCCCAGCCACCTCTCCACACCACACCTTGGCTTTATACCAATGGATTTGGCCCAAATAATTCAGCCCAGGACTGGGGTGCTGCTCATGTAGGCCAAATTCCAACAACAAGTTCTAAGTCAGATACAAATTTGATACGTGTAGTATGAGCTCTATCTATATCTTGCTATATTTAACCTTGAGACGGTTGTTGTTTCCTTTCTTATCTGACGGGAACCCATATGTTAATCTTCTCCCTGACTCTACTTTTCATACTAGGACAGAGTCCGGGTTGTATGTTTGTTCTAGTTGTCATGTTGATAACTATACATTGCATGGGCATTCGTGGGCTTTTTCTTGATCAATTCATTGAGCTTGGCCTATCAAATAACCATACCCTGTCAACAACTTTGTTGGCATAATACTACATTCTCACACTTGAGGGCTTTAGACTTGGAGTATGCTCGTATATATTTGTTCATCCATAAATTCAAGTTCAGATTTGATTATCTCACGATGTATGTTGCTGAAGACTTTCATAATTCTTTCCAGGACTAGTGTACATACTGATATAGTAATGGTATTGGTACTGAATATATCATGCAAAAAAAATTGTAGATTCATTATCAAAAGTTCTGCTGCATAGCTAAAATGTTATTAGTTTCATAAATAATTATATTAGTAAGAACAATGGTACGGTACGTGTGTTGATCAGATATGTCGTGCACGAGGACTTGTGTCAATGTCAATGATGATTGGTTACACCGCATTCTATGTTGAGCAATTACTCCGGCAGCAGTCAGCAAAGTTCTGAAGGTAATCAACAAGAGTCAATCGGAGGCGACTATTCTTCATCCGTGTTTCTTCATTTTCAGACAGCTTTGCATTTCTGAGTCAGTTGCCCTAAGAAACGGGTTGGTTACACCGTGGCGTCATGACAAACCCAATCAACAAGATCCAAGATTCCGAATGACACCCATTGCGAGAACAAGATCGATTTGGTCCGATTAATCACCTCCTGAATAATTAGCCCTCTTGACCAGAGCGACCCGTAAACGCATTGACTTCTCCCCGGCCGTATAGCCAGACAAAACTACATGCACGCACGCGACCTCAAGACCTATGGTCTGTGATCTATCACTAACTCACTGACAATACAGTACTATATAGTGCATGCAATCTCGATCGAGAACGCAGCTAGGCGCTCATATGTGCTGAAAGATTTGATGTATCCGTCGATTATAGTGTCGTCGAATGTCGCGGCTGATATGTGCTGCCATGCCTGCAGCAGACTCGCTGTGGCAGGTCGTCTCTGCAAATGGGTGAGTAGTGGAGCGCCAACGGCGGCGAGCCGGTGAACGGGCGCTCGACAGCGCGAAAGCGTAGCCGTACGTCAAAAGGCAGACGAGGCAGCTGTGCTGGCCACTGGTCGCGGCGTACCGGCCGGCCCCTGACGACGGGCGCCGTACGGCATGGCAGCAGGTGTTCTCGAGCTCGATCGAAGCCGTTGCTGCCTGCACCGATGACCGATGGAAGCGACCGCAGTACGTGAGCACTACTTGCTGCAGCTTATATTCGCATGGGTACGTAAGGACATCTGGTACGCTACGTCATTACGAGTAAACTGTGATGACGTGACGACCTTGTGCGCGATGAATCAGCCGCGTTTCGTGCATTCTCGCGTTCGGTTACCCTGCTCGTCCCGGTCTATGCTAAGATCTGAACGGCCCCAACACACCATGTGCAGGCGTAGTTAACCGTATCGTAAATGACAGTTCGTCCAAGTAGTTCAATCCGAGTGTCGCCAGCAGAGTACTGTTCTGTAGTAGAAATGCTGGCATGCACCACGCATCAAAACCAGCCTTTTGCAGCGGCAGCTCGCAGTCCCGTAGCCGTGGGCTGTGCGATCCTGGACTGCACGATCCGAAACCGATCAATCGCCGTAAACATCAGAATTTTTTTTATTTTTAACACTGTTGTTAAATAATTTAATATTAATAACATCTCTCGTCTACGTTGTGGATGACAGGACGGTGCTGTCCACAGCGTGGACGACAGGAGCCCACGTGGACTCCACGTCGGCCCAACGGTCATGCGACCGTTGGACCGACGTGTCCTGTCGTCCACAGTGTGGACGACAAGATCCTGTCATCCACGCCGTGAACGACACAGATTTCTATATAAACAGCCGCCCCGGGGACCTTCTCCCCACACCTAAAACAATAGAAAGAGGGGAAGGGGAAGGAGAAGAGGAAGAGAAAGAGAAGAAGAAGAGAAGAAAAGAGGAAGAGAAGAAAAGAGAAAGAGAAGAGGAAGAGAATAAAAGAGAAGAAGAAAGAAAAGAAGAAAAGAAAAAAAAAGGAAAAGGTAAAAAATTATAGAAACAAATAAAAAACTATAAAATTACTTATTTTAATTATGCGTTTTAGATAGTTTATACTTAAATACTAGTTTATTCTTAGTTAGTTTCTTATTAGGACTTAGTTAGATTATTTTTAGAATTAAGTTATATTATAATTTTATTCATTATTAGGATTTAGTTAGTTTGCAATCTAAATTAATATTAGTCGACAATTTTAGTTTATGTTATATTTAATTGTTTGTTTAGATCTTGTTTCATTATTTTAGTTATAGTGTACTTTATTTTTTTATAGGATTTTAGCTTAGTTTATTTTTTATTACGTTTAGTTAAGTTATCCTATTGATTAGGTTAATTTAATTTATGTTAATTTAATTCAAAATTCTGATTTTAATTTAAGCATTATTATTAGTTTTAATATAATTTTATTTTAATTCAGTTTATAGTTTAGTTAAGTTATCCTGTTGATTAGGTTAATTTAGTTTATAGTTCAGTATAATTTATTGTTTTCATACAATTTTGTTTTAATTCAATTTTGGTTACTATTGTTGTGGCAATTATTTTAAATTACGTATATACGTATGTTAGGTATGTCAAATAAAGTAGAATTTCAAATCTTTTATAGAGATGGTGAAATTAGCTATAATTCGAGTGGAGTAGATCTATCAGGACTCTCTTTTATAAATCGAGGAATACCTAGTCCAACGGAACGGACATTTATGGGTATATACAGATGGTTGTTAAAAGTTTTTAATCTGAGTGAGGATTAATATGAGTTGAAAATAAACGGAGTTATCAACCGTTCACTAGGGACTCCGTGCTACCCAGCGCCCAAGATCCATAAGCTCAAGTAAGCCCCGATGCATGGATCATGGAGGTCCGGGACTACTTGAAAGACAACATCCTTCCTGATGAACATGCATCTGCTAAACGGATTGTGCGAATGGCTAAGAGATACACGCTGGTAGAAGGAGATCTCTACCGGCGTGGCGCCAGCGGCATCCTATTGAGGTGCATAACCCAGGAGGAAGGTTGTGGCCTGCTCGTAGTAATCGACGGAGGTGGGTGCGTGAACCACGCATCTTCCTTCACGCTGGTCGGTAAAGCCTTCCGGCATGGCTTATACTGGCCGATAGCCCTCCTGGACGCCGTCAAGCTGGTTAAGAGATGCAAGGCATGCTAGTTCCATGCCAAGCAGATCCACACACTGGCGCGGATGCTGCAGATGATCCCACCCTCGTGGTCGTTCGTGGTATGGATGTTGGACATCCTAGGGCCCTTACCCAGAGCCATCGGGGGATACCGGTTCCTCTACTTCGCCATCGACAAGTTCACCAAGTGGCCGGAAGCTGCACCTGTCATCACCATCAACAAGCAATCCGCAGTCAAGTTCATCAAGTCAATCATCTGCAGGTCCGGGGTCCCGAACAGGATCATCACCGACAACGGGACCCAGTTCACCAGTGCAGCGTTCCAAGAGTACTGCGAAGACCTTGGCATCTTGGTGTGCTATGCATCCGTTGCTCATCCAAAGAGCAACGGGCAAGTCGAGAGAGCCAACGCCGAGATCCTTTGGGGCCTTAAGACTCGCACCTACGCCAGCTTGGAGAAGCATGGTGCCAAGTGGGTGGACGAGCTCCCTTGCACAGTGTGGGCCAGCCGGACATCCCAGAGCCGGGCTGTCGGTACCCTCAATATGGGGTACCCCCGTGCACAGGGGAAACTACCTAAGGACCTCGCCCTTCTCCACAGGGAGAGCTCCGAAGGCGCCACGTGTCCAGCGGGGCCAGACGTCCCTCTCCTCAGAGGAAAGCTCCGGGCCCGCCATGTGGCCAACTGAGCCGGACCTCCCCCCTCCGCGGGGAGAGCTCCGAAGGCTCCACGTGTCCAGCGGGGCCGGACCGCCCTCTCCTCAAAGGAGAGCTCCGGGCCCGCCACGTGGCCAGCAGAGCCGGACCTCCCCCTCCACGGGGAGAGCTCCGAAGGCTCCACGTGTCCAGTGGGGCCGGGCCTCCCTCTCCTCAGAGGAGAGCTCCGGGCCCGCCACATGGCCAGTAGAGCCGGACCTCCCCCCTCTGTGGGGAGAGCTCCGAAGGCTCCACGTGTCCAGCGGGGCCGGACCTCCCTCTCCTCAGAGGAGAGCTCCAGGCCCACCACGTGGCCAGCATAGCAGCGCTGCCCGCCCCCGCGCGGTAGGCAGCGAGAGTAAAGACGCGCCATACCTTACACGTACAAGGTATTCAAGACCCACGCCTTACCAAGGCGCGGAGACGCGGAGCACGCCTCTGTCAGGTGCCGTTGCGCCCAATCACATCGCAGTGAAGACTGGCGCGCCGCGTTAGAGGCTGTACGCCAATAACACAATGACAAGACATCCCCTGCCGCCCCTACCACCATCAACCACTACGACTAGCTGGCGGCACGGGCAGGGCGGCAGAACAAAGACTTTGAAGCCCTTGCCAGAGACAACTGCCGGCGTAGCTGCGGATACGGTAGATGGCAGGCAGTCTCCCCGGGACCACCTGTCGGGTTCCGGGCCCACCTTGTAAGCCACTCAAGCCTTGGACTATAAAAGGCTCGAGTAGGCAACGTTAGCAAGGGTTCGACTCTTTGCATACTTACGCTCTAGCATCCGAGCACTAGGTCATGCCCAAGCTCAAAACTCCAGTTCTGAGCACCAAGCAATACAACGAGCATCTCTGCTCACCGTGGACGTAGGGTTTTACGCTCTGGCGGCCTGAACCACGTAAAAATCCCCGTGTCAAGCTTCTCCTTCAATCGTCCCTAACGCGTAAGCTCTCCGTGAGTGACTAGCCCCTCCAAAAAAGAACCTCCATGGGCTGCCCAGAGCAGGCCTGGGGGAAGTGTCGGCTACACACTTCGACATTTGGCGCGCCAAGTAGGGGGCTTTTCCCTTGCGCGACGAGCTTTCACCGACGAAGATGACGAAGCTTCCTTCAGCGGCAAGCTCTCCCCGCCCACGTTCACGACGAACGGTGACCAACGGGGACTACGTCTCGACACACTCAGGACGGAGTGTGTCGGTTCAAGCTGGAAGCTAGCAGCCGACTCCGGCAGCGCCGACTCCAGCAAGCCCAAGATCCACTGCAGCGCTGAGTGTCTCCCACGGAAGCGCATTAGCTGCAGCATGAGCGCTACTGCGCAATCCACCTGCTGGGGACGCGCCTCAGTCAGCGACCCAGCAGTGGATTCGCGACGTAGACCGTCTCGTCGTCGCCGCCGCCAACCCTCAACTTCGGCGGGGACGACGCCCCAGTCAACAGGCTGTGTCGCCGACGCGCACGCCAACGGTTGATGGGTAGACGGTAGACTCCCGCTCCACCAGGCTCCCATCGGCGGGCCTGAGGTCGGAGCTGGAACTACGCCACCTGGGCAAGGAAGCCTGAGTGGTCATCGAGCGACGGCGAGAAAGGCGTCGCAACCAAGAGGCCGGCGACAGCATGTCAACCGCCTCGACCCAGCCTGAGCAGGAGACGTTCGCCACACAATCTCTGCCCCAGGCATACGCCACGCAGCATATGCCCCAACCATATGCCCTGCAAATGGTGCCCCCGGTCTATGGAGCAGCCTTGCCCATACCGGAGTACACAGTGCCGGCAGCGAACCATACGTTCGTGGCACCAGCACCTGCAGCAACAGGAGCAGGATGTGCGGCCCTAGCGCCACACCTTCGCTTCGCGAAGTGGCCGCGCAAGTTCCGGCCGCACCTGCCCGAGAAGTACAATGGCAGCGTCAACCCGACAGAGTTCCTCCAGATCTACTCCACCGCCATCCTTGCTGCAGGAGGGGACGAGGCCGTCATGGCCAACTACTTCCCCATCGCCTTGACCGGCCCAGCTCGGTCTTGGCTCATGAATCTCCCCGAGGGTTCCATAACCTCCTGGGGAGAGCTCTGCCGGCAGTTCACTGCAAGCTTTGGCAGCTCCTACACCCGGCCTGGCATGAAGCTCGACCTCCACGCCATCCAACAACAACCTGGAGAGACGCTGCGGTCCTTCATCCAGCGGTTCTCCCAGGTACGGAACACCATCCCGCATATCCAAAATGCTTCAGTGGTGGTGGCGTTCCGGCAGGGTGTACGGGACAAGAAGATGCTCGAGAAGCTCGCGACCAGAGAGGTTCGCGATGTCTCAGAGTTTGTCGGTACCCTCGATACGGGGTACCCCTGCGCACAGGGGGAAATGCCTAAGGACCTCGCCCTTCTCCGCAGGGAAAGCTCCGAAGGCGCCATGTGTCCAGCGGGGCCGGACCTCCCTCTCCTCAGAGGAGAGCTCCGGACCCGCCATGTGGCCAACTGAGCCGGACCTCCCCCCCTCCGCGGGGAGAGCTCCGGAGGCTCCGCGTGTCCTGCAGTGCCGGACCTCCCTCTACTCAGAGGAGAGCTCCGGGCCCGCCACGTAGCCAGCAGAAGCCGGACCTCCCCCCTCCGCGGGGAGAGCTCCGAGGGCTCCATGTGTCCCGCGGGGCCGGACCTCCCTCTCCTCAGAGGAGAGCTCCGGGCCCGCCACGTGGCCAGCAGAGCAATGCTGCCTGCCCCCGCGTGGTAGGCAGCAGGCGTAAAGACGCGCCATACCTTGCCCGTACAAGGTATTCAAGGCCCGCGCCTTCGCAAGGCGCGGAGACGCGGAGCACGCCTCTATCAAGTGCCGTTGCGCCCAGTCGCATCACAGACTGGCGCGCCGTGTCAGAGCCTGCCCGCCAATAAACACAGCGACAAGACATCCCCTGCGGCCCCTGCCATCATCAACCACTACGACTAGCTTGCAGCATGGGCGGGGCGGTAGAACGAAGATTCGGAAGCCTTCGCCAGAGACAACTACTGGCATAACTGTAGATACGGTAGATGGCAGGCAATCTCCCCGGGACCACCTGTCGGGTCCCGGGCCCACCTTGTAAGCCGCTCGAGCCTTGGACTATAAAAGGCTCGGGTAGGCAACGTTAGCAAATGTTCGAACTCTGTCGACTCGCACTCTAGCCATCTCACTCCCTCAAGCTCAGGACTCCGGTTCTGAGCAGCAAGCAATACAGCGAGCACCTCTGCTCACCGTGGACGTAGAGTTTTACGCTCCGGCAGCCTGAACCACGTAAAACTCCCCATGTCAAGCTTCTCCCTCAATCGTCCCTAACACTGAAGCTCTCCGCGAGTGACTAGCCCCTCCGAAAAAGAACCTCCGCGGGCTGCCCAGAGCAGGTCCGGGGGAAGTGTCGGCTACACACTTCGACATTTGGTGCGCCAGGTAGGGGGCTTTTCCCTTGCGCGACGAGCTTCTGCCGGCGAAGATGACGAAGCTTCCTTCAGCGGCAAGCTCTCCTCCCCCGCGTTCACGACGGACAGTGACTAGCGGGGACTACGTCTCGACACACTCTGGACGGAGTGTGTCGGCGCAAGCTAGAAGCCAGCAGCCGACTCCGGCAGCGCCGACTCCGGCAACGCAGGCTCCAGCGAGCGTGAGATACTCTGCAGCGCTGAGCGTCCTCCACGGGGGCGTGCTAGCTGCAGCAAGAGCGCTACTGCACAATCCACCTGCTGGGGACGCGCCTCAGTCAGCGACCCAGCAGTGGATTCACGAGGTAGACCGTCTCGTCGTCACCGCCGAAAACCCTCGGCTTCGGCGGGGACGACGCCCCGGCCAACCGGCTGTATCGCTGACGCGTACGCCGACGGTTGACGGGCAGACGGCAGGTTCCAGCTCCACCAGGCTCCCATCGACGGACCTGAGGACAGAGCTGGAATGATGCCACTTGGGTGTAAGGGCCTCAGTTTTTGACACATAATTGAAGTTTTCATCACCACACACACACCTCATTTGAGGAAAGATGATGAACACAAATGAAGAGCAAGTAACCACCATCAACATGCTCATTAGAAAACAAACTCACACATTGCAAAAGTGGTATTTTCCACATGTGATATAGGTGGGCTGGACATATGAAAACTCCTACACATTGCTAAGAATGTCCATGCCAAGTTTCACCCAAATTCAAAACCTTTTTGAGGTCATTTTTGGGTATAGCTAGAAAGAGGGCAGTTTGAAACCATATTCAAATTAAAACTGTTTTTATTCCATGAATTTAAAAGTGGGAGGCATATTCTTACTCCGCACATTTTTGTGAGCTCACACACCAATTTTCACTCCATTTGGAGTTGATCTTGACATGAGCTAAGTGGGACAAATTCAAACTTTATTTGAATTCAAAACTGAACTTGTGCTGAAATTCATTCAAACCAAACCCAATTTGAACTTTGATCAATTCAAATGGCTCATGGGTGAATAATTTGAATCACCATGGGTATTTTGGGGCTCACTGTTTACAACAGTGATTAGGAGTGAATTTCAGAGGTTAAAACCCCGGGTGGGACCCACATGTCAGCCACTGAAGCAAAAGAAACCGACTGAGAACTCAGCTCGGGTAACCGCGTGCGCTGCAGCTGCCGCCACGGCGAAGAAACGGCGAAGCCACCAGCTTCTTGCCGATCTCAGCCGCGGAACCGACTCCCTGGGTCTTTATCTACCCGCCCGAGCGGTCACCGGCGCCTTCCACCGCTGCCTCGTCGCACTTCCACCCAAAATGCCGAAACACCTCGCCGCCCGAGTGAACATTCGGTTCCTCATCGCCCGGCCAATCCAGTGACCCTCCCGGTGATCTGAGACCAGCACCGGGTGCGCCAAGCCATCTTCAACGCCCTCGCATCGGTTCCAGACCCTGCACGGTCTTCCCCGAGCTCCACCGCGGCGATCTTGTCTCTGCCGGTTCAGCTCGAGCCGCCGCTGCGGGAACCGTCCTTCCGGACACCACAGCCCACCGTTCACGGAGCTGTAAACAGCAAAGAGGTTCGCCTTCAACCCCTCTTTCTTTTCTGTAAGCTCCGGCGGCGTGACAAGCGCTGCTCAAGCCGGAATTTCGTGTTTTTGCGACGGTGTGCAAAAGTAAGGTTTGCACCGATCCGAGAAATTCGTAAGCCACACTGCATCATTCGTCCTCTCATGGAGAGGATCACTTCTAGTAGCCCGTGCGGGTCCATAGGAGCAGGAACCACGAAGAACCGTGGAGAGAAACCGCTGTTCTTCGAGTTTTAGTAGAAATCTCGAATTCCGGCCTAGGTCGCACGGTGACAGCCCAATACAGCTCTTCCCGGGCTCCGTGGAGCTCACGTCGACCTTTCCTATGGTCCACTGATGCTCGACGACCCTTAGCTCGATCGGGTTAGGTGCTAGGGAGGACGGGCAACACGGCCGAAGTTCTCCCGAGTCTGCGGCTCGTCGCCGACCATGTGGCGGCCATTTTCATGGCGAGCTGGCCCGAGAATCCTGTTCCCCGAGAGAAAATAGGCAGAGGTGGCCAAAATCGTGAAGTTTGGAGCTTTACAGAAGCCGGCGGTGAGCTCTCCGGCGAGGTTCCTCGGCGGCAGAACGCGGGCAGCGGGAGGTTGACGAAAGGGTGGACCCCAGCTGTCAGCGGGAGATATTTTAAATCGGGATCGGGTTGCGGCCGGGATTGGATGTGCTGGCGCGCAAATACCCTGTGAGCCCCGGTGTGCCGGACACCTCCGCGCTCGACACGTGTCCCCGCGGGCCCCGAGAGTTTAAACTTTTTCCCCGATTTTCAGAATTCTTCCAAACTTCAAATCCTCATAACTTTGGCTATAAAGCTCCAAATCGAGTGAACCAAATTTTTCTGGATTCCGCTCTCTGAGAACTATTCATAAAATCAAGTTTCACTCCATGAAAACCCTTAATTCTCCAGAATTAATTCCTCAAATTTTAAACTGTTAGGAATTTTAACTAGAGAATCCTTTGGAGGAAAATCCTGAAATTTTGCTGGTATGTTCACCAAAATATCCCTGAACTACCATAAAAATTTCAGACCCATTTGAGCTCATTTGATCCACCTAATGGTGTGATTAGTGGAACTGTTCCAAAAAAAATAGAAAATGTTCAGAAACATTTTCAGAATTTTCTCTGAAATTGTTTAGCTCATATCTTTAGTCAGGAACCTTCAAATTAAGTGAGACCAACTCCATTAGAACCCTCTGAAAATCTAGTTTTCGGAAAGTCATAGTTTGTTTCATGAAAATCCTTAGAACACACTAAAAGCCTTCAATTAAGGTCAAGTACATGATTAATTGTGGAGGGCTCAAAGGAGCTTTGCTGCAACTAAAACTTGACCAAGTCTCTGTTTAGGTTGTAACCAAGCCATAGTAAAAGTTTCACAGTCGTTGGGTCTGTCTAGTAAGAGTTATAGACTTCACAAGTTTAAAGGTTAATACAACTGCATTTAAATTAATACATGTATTGCTTCTATCATGTAGTCGCTAAGGTTGAGAAGGAACCCGAAGTCCTAGACTTCGTTACTCGAGAGGAACAGCTTGACTACGACCAAGAGCAGCAAGACAAGTCCCGGTTTGCATTAACCGTTTTACAAATTTTATTGTTTTGAGCACTTACTTGAGTATTTTAATTTCTTGCATTAGAGTCTTGTATGAAGACCCAATTGCATAGCCAAGAAAACCCCATGGGTTGGGCTTAGGATTGCAAACCCCGTTAGCTACTGCAATGCTAAGATAGTGTAGGATTCGGTACAAGTCGAGTAGTTGGAACTACTCGCGAGCATAGGCTAGAGGCACTCGACTCGGGTAGAGATAGCACATGATACACATGGCAAGAAAGATGAGACCGAGCGGAGAGTAAGGGCAGCAGGACTTTGGGCCCTGTGTGCTGTAGCTCCGCTTGTGTCGATTGAGGACCGAACCGTGTGCGGGCCTGTTGAACAAGCTAGAACAGTACCGAAGACCTACCGGCTATATGGGAACCGGGAACCGATGTAACTCGGGTAGCTGGGTGTCGAAGTGTTCGGTCGACACTTCCCCCGGGCCTGCACTGGGCAGCCCGCGGAGGTTCTTTTTTCGGTGGGGCTAGTCCCTTGCGGAAAGCTTGCGCGGATGGACGAGTTAGTAAGAGCTTGACGCGGTGAGTTTTACGTGGTTCAGGCCGCCGGAGCGTAAAACCCTACGTCCACGGCGAGCTATGGAGCTCGCTGTATTGCTTGCAGCTCAGGGCCGGAGTCCTGAGCTTGGGGGTGAGTTACAGCTTGGGAGTGTATGGCTAGCGTATGAATTGCAAAGTGCGAACCCCTGCTATCGTCGCCTACTCGAGCCTTTTATAGTCCAAGACTCGGGCAGCTTACAAGGGGGGTCGGGACCCGACAGGTGGTCCCGGGAAGATTGTCTATCATCTACCGTATCTGCAGTTATGCCGGTAGTTGTCTCTGGTTGAAGGCTTCTGAGTCTTCATCTTGCCGCCCTGCCCATGCCGCATGCTAGTCATAGTGGTTGATGACGGCGCAGGCGGCATGGGATGTCTTGTCACGGTGTTTATTGGCTGGCAGGTTCTGACACCGCGCGCCAGTCTGTGATGCGACTGGGCGCAACGGCACCTGACAGAGGCGTGCTCCGCGTCTCCGCGTCTTGGGAAGACGCGGGCCTTGAATACCTTGTACGGGCAAGGTATGCGGCGTCTTTATGCCCGCTGCCTATCTCTCGGGGGCAGGCAGCACCGTTCTTCTGGCCACGTGGCGGGCCCGGAGCCCTTCTCAGAGGAGAGGAGGGTCCGGCCTACGGGGCACATGGAGCATCCGGACCTCTCCCCGCGGAGGGGGAGGTCCGACTTCTGTCGGCCACGTGGCGAGCCCGGAGCTCTTCTCTGAGGAGGGGGAGGTCCAGCCCCGCCGGACGCGTGGCGCCTTCGGACCTCTCTCCCGCGGAGGGGGAGGTCCGGCTTCTATATGCCACGTGGTGGGCCCGAAGCTCTCCTCTGAGGAGAGGGAGGTCCGGCCCCGCCGGACGCGTGGCGCCTTCGGAGCTCTCCCTGCGGAGAAGGGTGAGTTCCTTAGGCATTTTCCCCTGTGCGCGGGGGTACCCCATATCTCAGGTACCGACTGTGGCCCTCGGGCCCATCTCGGGGGAGATAGCGAGCCCGAGGTGGGACCTCCGTCTCTTCCGATCCGCGCACTTTCTCTAAATCCTGAATTGACCACTGCCGGAGCACGAACGGCCGCAGGATCGTGGGAGCGTGCGCTCACTTGATGGTTGCTTTTACTGCAGCGGTTCCCAAGACTACCACTTCTGCACGTTGCAGCGCTTTCTTCGGGAACCGCCGAAGTGCCTTGCCGGCTTGTCTTCTGGGGCGTCTGACTCCTCGACCCACCGCTTCAGTTGGGCGGCTTGGGTCCACCTTTCATCGGCGCTCGGTCTCGGAGCCAACGCGGTCGCCGATGCAATGTTTTCGGAGGTTTTCAAATTACCTCAAACCATCCCTGGAAAGTTTTAAAAGGGGATCTCACCCGCATCGCGGCTTCCCTTAGCATTGCGCTCGTACTTCCCTTGAACTCTTGCGCCCCGGCTTTCGTGCCCTTGTGCCCTCTTTCGCCATGGCTTCCAACTTGCTCCCAACGCGCCTCGTTCGTTCTTCCGAGCTCGGGCCAGTACGCAGGCTGCTGGGCTGGCGCTCAGAAGAACAGAAACATCGGCTTCGCCGAGGATCTCTCCCCTTGGTCCTGGAAAAGGGGGAGATAGTCTTCTTCACTGCTTATGATCTGGCGGGGTTCGTTCCGCCAATTTCTTCCTTCTTTGTCACCCTGCTGGAGACATATGGTCTCCAGCTCCACCATCTTTCCCCCAACTCTTTCGCAATGGCTTCTGTTTTTGTCCACTTCTGCGAGATGTTCGTGGGGATGCACGCCTCCGTGACGCTCTTCCGCCACTTCTTTGTGTTGCGGACGACTGGGCGCGGCTCGAAGACTCAGATGGGGGCATACTACTACCAGCATCGCTGCAAGGACCCCAAGGTCTCCGGATACCTTCTGCCCTTCAGCGCATCAAGGTGGGAGAACTGGAGGGAGAGCTGGGTGGTAGTGCAGACCGACGAGCACGATCGCCTACAACTCCCAACCGCCAGCCCAACCACCGATCGCCGCTACTGGGAGGAGATCCCTGAGCTGGAGCAGGAGTACTCCCCGGTCTTGGAGCGGATCCGGTTCTTGGCCAACGAGGGGCTGACGTCTCTAATGGTTCTGATGGACTTTATGTCGCGCCGTATTGCACCCTTGCAGCAGCGTAGCCGCCCAGCGTGGTACTACACCGGCGAGCAGGACTGTACCAGGCTGGAGAGGGGCCCCGGCTCTGACCCTTCCGATGAGGAGCTGAACGAGATGGTGAGCAAGGTGAGCGGTGACTACATTCCCAGTGGCGACCCCGCCCTTCCACCCTCTGCCACCCCCCTCTTCTTGGAGCCTCAGAGGAGGTCAGAGCTCCTGCGGAAGATGCTGAACCTTGACAACATCGGGATCACCGTCCGGCAGGTCGGGGATGCCTTCCGGGGTATCACCATTCCAGGAACCGAGCACTCCGGGTCAGGGCATGAGGCATCCGCTGCTGTCAAACCCTCCCCCAGAGCCAACGGAACCCAAGCCGCCGACAAAGGGAAAGGAAAGGAGCCGGCCCCCGGGCATCTAGAGAAGAAACGCGCCCGGTCTCCTCCGAGGGCGCCGCCTGCGCCGAGTCAGGGTGCCGGAGCTACTTTGCTCCCATCTGCCGGGGGTGCTGGTCCATCGGGTGGCGACCCGAAGAAGCCCCGAGTGTCCCTCCCCGGCGGGTCTCTCCCCAGACAGCGGCCATCCGAATCAGCCCAAGTACCTCGCCATCCTCCCTCAAGCGGAGGGGTTTCCAGAACGGATGTTGGTGGGGCGACGCCGGCGAGTGTGCCGGGGATCCAGGCGTCACATTCCACGATCGCTCCAGCCACTGGTCCCGGCGGTTCAGCTACAGCCCAGAGGCCAGTGCTGCAAGCCCGTTGGAGCGCTCATGCCGCCTAGTAAGTGTTGCTCTTTCTGGCTTGTAGGAGCAGAGCTCTTGTCTCTTCTCTTATCCTGAGGGCTTTCTCTTCTTGCAGGGACCGACCAGCTGCCGGGGGCGGCCCTCTTATCCAGCCGCCTTCAACTGACGGAGGCTCCGCTCCTCAGCACCTGGGGACCGTGGTGGCTCCCATGGCCCCCAAATCGACGGGGGCACCCTCTGCGCCTGCGGGTTCACTCTCCGCGGTGGCCGCATCTGCTCCTATCCGCCCTCCTTCACCAGTCCAGAAGTCCGGTCCTGAGACCGGGAGGGCTGCTGTAGGTGCGCCTGCTGGCCCCCTGGCCTCCTTAGGACAGCACCCCACCCTGGTTGCTGAGGCACCGGCGCCTCCGCCGGTCTTAGACTCGTCAGGGGGGTCCAGCGGCGTGACTCCTGTCCCCCCTGCTCCGGCGCCCGTGTGGGACGCCCTGGGGCGTGTTCAGACCAGCGCCCGACAGCTCCAATCTGCCTTTGAGCAGGAGCGGGGGGCGCTAACCGGCGAGAGGGAACACCTTCTCAGCTAGCAGCAGCGGGCCCGGGAGGCTAAGGCGGACCTTGACTTGAGGCAGTCAAGGCTTGAGGCCATGAGTGCTCTGCTTGGCACTCAGAAGAAGGCTATTAGCCGCTTGGAGTCAGAGGCCCAGCGGGTTCGTGCCACCTACCGCGAGGCTCTGGCCCACGCTGAAGCCAAAGCCAAGGAGCGTTCCGCCGCCGCGGAGGAGTTGCAGCTGCAGGTAGCCCGTCGAGAGCGCGCCGTCGCCGATCGGGAACGCGCCGCTGCGACCGAGGAGGAGAAGACCACCGCCCGGCTGATGGCCAAAGTGGAGGAGCTAAGGGCTCGGTCCGAGGAGCTGGAGCTCCGTGAGTCGGCTGTTGCCGCGAGGGAGGAGCAGTTCTCCAAGGAGCGCCAGACGGCGATGGATCGCGAGCTGGCGGCTCGCCAAGAGGTAGAGAAGCTCCAGTCCTTGCGGTCTGCCGAGGCCCAGGCAGTCTGGGGCTTTATTGCCAAGGCGGGGTCCGCCTTGGCTCCTCTTGGTTTCAGCCCTATGCAGGTGGAGGCTCCGGCGCGGCCGATGTCCGAAGCGATCCCAGCCCTTGAGTCTATTGGCGATGGGCTGGGTCGGCTCGAATCAGTGATCGCCGACGAGCTGGAAGCGGAAGGTCGGGGCCTTGCGAAGGAGGTTGCTATGCACGTTCTGTCGTGCTTCCTGAGCCGAGACCCTTCCTTTTCTCTGGGGCCAGTTCGTCTAGGACCCGTCGCCGATTGGGAGGAAGCTGCCAGGGCCGAAGTCGAGGACTTAGCTGCCCTCGTGGCCTCTAGGTTTCATCGGGAGTCCGGGGACTCTTAGGAATCTGCCCCCGTGGCTACAAGGCCCTGTACTTCCTTTTTTATTTTTGTTGAGTCTGTAGCCCAGCTCGTGGAGCCTTCGTATGGACAGACTCCTGTTTCTTTTTGTGTCTGCATGTCCTAGTCTTCTTCCTGGCTTTTCCTGGCCGAGTCCTGAGCTCCGCAAGGTACTCGGAGGCCTTGACCAATCTCGAAGCTCTGCATAGACACCTTCTCCGGGTCCTCACTGTATACTAATGGTTCCGGAGGTCTCCAGGACCCGCCTCACGAGATCGGAGGGGGGTCTGGGCCTGTTGGCCACATGGCGGGCCCGGAGCTCCCGCCTGAGGGGAGGTCCGGGCTTGCGGGGCACGTGGAGTCCTCGGGCCTCTCCCCGCAGAGGGGGGAGGTCCGGCTTCTGTAGACCACGCGGTGGGCCCGGAGCTCCCCCTCAAGGAGGTGGAAGGTCTGGCCCTGCTGGACATGTGGGACCTTCGGGCCTCGCCCCTGTGAGGTCTTGTTCTTTGATCTTACCTTGGGGTTTCGGTCTTGCGCGATCCCGTAGCGGCCCCCTGGTAGGTGCGTTCCATTGGATGGATGTGCCTACCATACTCCTGCGGGGAGCTGAGGCCGAGAGGTCCTGCACACAAGTAAGGAAAACGTAATTCTCCTTGGGGGCTCCCCCCCTCTATCTCTTAGTCTTATTTGGCTTACGGTCCCCGTCCACTTATACGGTGCTTGAGAACTACCGTGCGCGAAGTGCCGGGGGCTTGGGGCCCCCTAGCTCTCGGCCGGTACCTCCCACGCAACCGCCTTTGGCAGGGCAGCAAATGCCGACTAAAGATGAGAATGAGAAGAGGGAGCTGAACGCATGGTGAGCACGCGCTAGCAGGGCAATCATAAAAATTTAATAAGTAAACTAAATGAGCACCAAAGAAGAGCAACGTAGGACAGGTTTCTTTTCATATAAATTTCCATAGGGGGAAGGCAGGCTGAATATGTAGGCCACGACCCGCCTCAAGGGAAGCAAGACTCTACGCGCTTGGGGTCGGAACCAGGCGAAGCTGAACGTAGTCCTGGACCGTCCCCTGAGGCTTAGCTGCTCCAAGCACTGTTCCTGGACTTTTATGGAATTTATTATAAAAAGAAGGGTCTGTCCTATTGTTGCTCTAGGGGTAGAACTTACAGTGGTGTTCCGTGTTCCGAAGGATCGGGAGCGGGTCCCCATCCTCGGTTCTGGGGAATGGTCCCAGGCCCAGGATGTCCAGCCCCAGTATGACAAATGGCCATGTGGGCTGGATCATCTGTACCGTCCAAGCCGGTGTATGGATCTGCTTGGCGTGGAACAGGCACACCTTGCAGCTCTCGACCAGCTGGACGGCATCCTGGATTGTTGCCGGCTAGTAGAAGCCATGCCGAAAGGCTTTACCGACAAGCGTGCGTGAGGAAGAGTGACTCCCACATTCGCCTCCATGGATCTCAGCAAACAAGTCGCAGCCTTCCCCCTGGGTTATGCATCGCAATAGGATGTGGTTGGCGCCGCGTCGGTAGAGATCCCCCTCTACCGCCATGTGTCTCTTAGCCATACGCACGATCCGTTCAGCGGATACACGTTCATCAGGGAGGATATTGTCTTTCAAGTAGTCCCGAACCTCCGTGATCCATGCATCGGGTCTGACTTGAGCATCTGGATCTTGAGCGCTGGGTTGCACGGAGTCCCCAGTGACGCTTATGATCCTTGGCGGCGTCCATGGCCGCCGGGACCGCCAGCTTCGAGGTGCTGGTCTAGCCCCCTTCGCCTGGCTCGGCGGGCCGGGCTGTGGGCCGCGGCAACGTCCTCTCGAAGCCCCCTTCAGGCATAGGGGCTCCGGTGGGGGTCTTCATTGAGAGGTCGTCAGCTGCGGCCTTGCTAGCGCGCGGTACGTGGTGCAGGTCCAAGGCGAGGAAGTCTGTCTCCACCATCTTGGTTGATAACCAGGCTGGGAGTCGCCCTGAGCCAACGACTAGCGAGAAGGATGAGCGCTTCATACTCTGCTATGTTGTTGGTTGCCTTGGAATTGAAACGTACCACATACCAGACTGCCCCCCCCCGATGGCATGAGGGACAGTACGCTAGCACCGGCCCCCTGCTTTCGCAAGGAGCCGTCGACGAGCAGCATTCAGTAAGGCCTGGTGAAGGCCAGGGCTCAGGGTCCTGGTTCACCGTCTCCGTGGCCCCCTGAGTCAGCCTGCGTTGGCGTCTACTTCAGCCACAAGTCAGCTAGTGCTCGGCTGATGTCTGCATGACGGGGAAGGAAGCCTAGCTCAAACTCCAGTAGCTCCGCCGCCCATTTGGCGGCATTGTCCGTCGCGTGGGGGCTGTGGAGGATAGCTTTCAGCCTGGGGAGACCGCCGGGTGCTTGATACTCGGAGGTCCCCCAGGCTGCCTTGGACCTTCCGGGAAGCTCCGCTGATGTCCCGGGAGCTCCGGGGGGTCCCGTTGGACGTCCGGGAGGTTCTGTTGGGCCTCCGGGGGGGGGGGTCCCGTTGCACCTCCGGGAGGTCCTGCTGGTCCTCCGAGAGGTTGTGTCGGGGACCCGGGGTCCGGTTTGGGCCTCCGGGGTTTCTTGGTACTTGTTTCTTGACAGCGAAACAGGTTACGGTGGTATGGGGTCCAGCCACTCTGCGGTGAGGACCACACTCACTTCTGCAACCATCGCCGCGGTGCAGAGAAGGAGATGCTCTTCGGGCTCGGGGGCTCCTATTACGGGCGGGGCCGGATTTACGTAGGGGCTTTAGAGAAGCTTCGCTCTGCTAACCCCGGCATAAACCGACTCAGCGCAGCTAGGGATCCCGCAAATTTCTGGTCTTCGCGCCAATGGCTTTGACCCTCTCTGGGTTAGCCTCAGCTCCTCGGCGTGAAGCCAGGTATTCTAAGGGTTTTCCAGAGGGTATACCAAGCTCACATTTGTCGGACGGATGAAGACTAAGGCCAGGTTATCTAGTAGGGACGAACCCTGTCTGATCTTGACAATCAATGCCTTCGACACACACCCCAACTGAGTCTCCCATTAGCTCTCCTAAGGTCTTGTGCATTGCACGTACGAAGATAGGGAGAGCATTCCTTAGGTCATAAGGCATAGAGGCATAACAGTACAGGCTGACTACTGTGGTAAAGGGTGCCCTTCAACTTCTCCAGACATAGGGGCCTGGTGGAAACCCGAGTAAGCATTTAGGAAGCACAGCATATCGCAGCCTGGCATCGAGTCTACTATTTGGTCTATCATAGGGAGAGAAAATAGGTCTTTAGGACATGCCTTATTGAGGCTGGTGTAGTCGATGCGCTTCCGGAGCTTCTCGCCGGCCTTCGGGACGACAACATGGTTCGCCAAGCACCGGGGGTGGCGGACTTTCCGTCCTGTCGGACTGGCCGGACGTCGGGAAAGACCTTTAAATAGTGCTCAATCACCTCCCTAGGGATCTCTGGCCTCCGCGACGGCTGTCATGCAGCACATCGACATTGTGCCGGAGGGGGGCAACGAGCGCGCCTTCCTATTTGCTATCCAGGCTCCCGGCTACCCGGGTGGTCTGTGTGGCATCGGCGCTGATTCAGACGAGCCTTGTGGGGACGTCGTCCTCGTCAAGGGGTTGCACGCGGGGTGCTGTGGTAGAGGCACGGTGGCGTGCACTTGGGTGGAGCTGGTTTGGTTCTGCACTTCCTAGGGTTGGCGCTCTAGTTGCTATAAGCGCCTGAAGCTTTTCCAAGGCTAACACTGCGGCAGCACGGTCTCCACAAACCTTGAGGACGCCTGTTGGTGTAGGCATCTTCAAGACAAGGTAGCCGTAGTGGGCTACTGCCATGAATCGGTACAGGGCTAGCCTGCCGATTATGGCGTTGAAGGGGAGGTCAATCTCGGCCACGTCAAACAGAATGTACTCTGTTCGGTAGCTGTCCGGTGCCCCAAAGGTCACCGGGAGGCTGATGTGGCCGTAGGGAACGACCTGTCCCGGCCCTACCCCTGAGAACGGGCTCGATGGGGCGAGCTTGGCCATCGGGATCTGCAGCTTCTGGAAGGCTGCGCGACTGATGAGGTTCAGTCCAGCCCCGCCATCCACCAAAACATGGTACATCTTCACGTTGACGATGGTGGGGGCCACCACGAGCTGTAGTTGGCCGGCCCCAGCCATGTTCCTGGGGCAGTCGGTGTCATCGAAGCTGATGGGGGTTCCCATCCACCTGAGGTGCGGTGCTGCACCTGGGAGGGGAGCCACCGACGCTACCGCTCGGCGCAAGGCCTTAGCCGCGCTTCGGGACGGGGGGTCAGCGGACCCGCCGAAGATGACATAGAGCATCTTCCGGTGCTCGTCATCACTGGAGCTGGAGCTCCCATGATTGCGCACTGCCTTTACGGCGCGCTGAAGCTCCTGGAACTCCACCTGGCGGTCGACGCCGTCTAGGGCTTCGACCTTCTGCTTGCCCTCCCTTTGACTGGAGGGTGGGGCATCAGTTAGGGGCTGCTTCCCTTTCCGGAAGTGCTCCGCGAGCTTCTGGATTTCCCGGCATTCGGCAGCGGTATGATAACTGGTGCCATGCACAGGGCATAATTCATCCTGGCCCCCGTCTGGGGCCGGTGATTGTCGCGGCCTCTTGTCGGGGCGCGGCCCCCGAGCTCCACTGGGCACCGCCGTTGTGGCAACGGGGACCGCGGCTGATGACTTTATCTTGCTTCCGCCTCCGTTCTTGACCTTCCTGCCGCTTCCGTATGAAGCGTCGCCGGATCCCGGCTGACCCCCTGGCTTGGGGGCCGGCAGAGAGTGCCAGTTTCGCCCTTCGGCTGCTCTGGCACACTTGTACGCCAGGCTGAAGAGTTCTGAAACATCGCGGACCTCCCTGGTCGCGAGCTTCTCGAGCATCTTCTTGTCCCAAACGCCTTGCCAGAACGCCACCACCACAGAAGCGTTCTGGATGTGTCGGATGGTGTTCCGCACCTGGGAGAACCACTGGATGAACGAGCGCAGCGACTCCCCTGGTTGTTGTTGGATGGCGTGGAGGTCGAGCTCCGTGCCAGGCCGGGTATAGGAACTGCCGAAGTTGGAGACAAACTGCCGGCAGAGCTCTCCCCAGGAGGTTATGGAATCCTGGGGTAGGTTCATGAGCCAAGACCGGGCAGGGCTGGTTAAGGCGACGGGGAAATAGTTGGCCATGACAGCCTCATCCCCCCCTGCGGCGAGTACGGCGGTGGAGTAGATCTGGAGGAACTCCGCCGGGTTGACGCTACCGTCGTACTTCTTGGGCAGGTGTGGCCGGAACTTGCGCGGCCACCTCGCGAAGCGAAGGTGGGGTGCAAGGGCCACACATCCTGCACCTGCTGCTGCAGGTATTGGCGCTGTGAACGCTTGGTTTGCACTTGGCACCGTGTATCCCTGCATAGGCAAGGCTGCACCATAGACCGGGGGCGCTGCTTGCGGCGCATATGGTTGTGGCATATGCTGCGTGGCGTATGCCTGAGGCAGGACTCGCGTGGCGAAGACCTGCCCTTCAAGTTGCGTCGAGGCCGACGACATGATGTCGCCAGCCTCATGGTTGCGACGCCTTTCTCGACGTCGCTCGAGGTACACCCGGGCATCCTGGCCCAAGTGGCACCGTTCCAGCTCCCTTCTCAGGTCCATCGACGGGAGCCTGGAGGAGCTGGAATCCGCCGTTTGCCCGACAACCATGGGCGTGCGCGTCAGCGACACAGCCGGTTGCCCGGGGCGCCGTCCTCGCCGAAACCGAGGGTTCGCGGCGGCGACGACGAGGCGGTCCACCTCGTGGACCCATTGCTGGGTCCCTGAATGGGGCGCATCCCCAGCAGGTGGGTTGCGCAGCAGTGCTCTCGCTGCCGCTAGCGCACCCCCATGGTGTACGCTCAGCGCTGCAGAAGATCTCACACTGGTCGGAGCCTGCATCGCCGGGGTCGGCGTTGCCGGAGTCGGCTGTTGGCTACCAGCTTGTGCCGACACACTCCGTCCTGAGTGTGTCGACATGTACTCCCCGATGGTCACGGTTCGCCGTGAACGCGGGGGAGGAGAGCTTGCCGCTGAAGGAAGCTTGGTCATCTTCGTCGGCGGAAACTCGTCGCGCTAGGAGAAAAGCCCCCTACCTGGCGCGCCAAATGTCAAAGTGTTCGGTCGACACTTCCCCCGGGCCTGCACTGGGCAGCCCGCGGAGGTTCTTTTTTCGGTGGGGCTAGTCCCTTGCGGAGAGCTTGCGCGGATGGACGAGTTAGTAAGAGCTTGACGCGGTGAGTTTTACGTGGTTCAGGCCGCCGGAGCGTAAAACCCTACGTCCACGGCGAGCTATGGAGCTCGCTGTATTGCTTGCAGCTCAGGGCCGGAGTCCTGAGCTTGGGGGTGAGTTACAGCTTGGGAGTGTATGGCTAGCGTATGAGTTGCAAAGTGCGAACCCCTGCTATCGTCGCCTACCCGAGCCTTTTATAGTCCAAGACTCGGGCAGCTTACAAGGGGGGCCGGGACCCGACAGGTGGTCCCGGGAAGATTGTCTATCATCTACCGTATTTGCAGTTATGCCGGTAGTTGTCTCTGGTCGAAGGCTTCTGAGTCTTCATCTTGCCGCCCTGCCCATGCCGCATGCTAGTCGTAGTGGTTGATGACGGTGCAGGCGGCATGGGATGTCTTGTCGCGGTGTTTATTGGCTGGCAGGTTCTGACACCGCGCGCCAGTCTGTGATGCGACTGGGCGCAACGGCACCTGACAGAGGCGTGCTCCGCGTCTTGGGAAGACGCGGGCCTTGAATACCTTGTACGGGCAAGGTATGGGGCGTCTTTATGCCCGCTGCCTATCTCTCGGGGGCAGGCAGCACCGTTCTTCTGGCCACGTGGCGGGCCCGGAGCCCTTCTCAGAGGAGAGGAGGGTCCGGCCTGCGGGGCACGTGGAGCCTCCGGACCTCTCCCCGCGGAGGGGAGGTCCGACTTCTGTCGGCCACGTGGCGGGCCCGGAGCTCTTCTCTGAGGAGGGGGAGGTCCGGCCCCGCCGGACGCGTGGCGCCTTCGGACCTCTCTCCCACGGAGGCGGAGGTCCGGCTTCTGTATGCCACGTGGCGGGCCCGGAGCTCTCCTCTGAGGAGAGGGAGGTCCGGCCCCGCCGTACGCGTGGCACCTTCGGAGTTCTCCCTGCGGAGAAGGGCGAGTTCCTTAGGCATTTTCCCCTGTGCGCGGGGGTACCCCATATCTCAGGTACCGACACTGGGTATTGAGGCATTGCCCGTCGTTCAGAGGGTAGGTTGAGAGCTCGAGGTGTAAATCGGCTGGCGGCACTGAGATGCGCGTGCAGAGACCTCTTGCTCGGGACGATGGGACCGGTTCAATATTTGGCTGACGGGCGAAAGGTAGTTGCGTACGGCGTCCGTGATGGTTGTTGTAGGCAACATCGAGTACGGGCGTATGTGACGGGTTGTTCGGGTAACCCTGCAGGTGTAAATCGATTATAATCGCCGTCCCTCACGGTTAGTGAGTACCACTTGTTCACTGTACCATGACGTAGAAAGAACAGGCTAGCTGCATGTTAAAATGTTGCTGATTGAATGATGGACTTTGCTTGTTAATGGTTTGTTGTAGTTTAGAACTAACTAAAGTTCTTTTCAACTTTGGGCAAAGTACATGAGAGAAATGCGTTTCTTGTTTGATTGCGGCTCTCTCATGTGCCTTAGCGTAAGGTTCTCCACAACCTGCTGCTAAAACTTGAAAGTAAGGTTCTACTAATTAGGCAAGTCCTTGCAAATGATTTTTACCTCATGTACCCATCACCCCGCATATAGAAGTTCCATGTTAGGTGAGACGGGTCAGACTTGCTGAGCCTTCGTGCTCACTGCTTGTGTTTGAAGCTTTTGCAGGGTTCTATGAGGAAGGGACTCCCGAAGAGGAGACGGAACCCTAGGAGGGGAATCCCGTCGAGTGGGAGTCGTGCACGCCGCAGGGTTAGTGTGCGTGTGTGCTAGCAAGGACACATTCAAGGGCTGAACGTGGACTTGATGCATAGTCTACGCCCGTGAGTGTAGACTGGAACTATTTTGATGTAAACATGTTCATAAGCTTGTTTATGTAATAAAAATTTCGCTTCCGCTTTGTACCTTTGACGTGTGTTATGCGGTGCTGTGCAACGCAGCACCCCTCAGCGTGATCCTGGCTTGACAAGACCGTGGGGTCGTGTCAGCGTTGGTATCAGAGCTCGCTTGAGGTTTAACGCACTACAAAGGTCATCTTTTTTAAAAATCCAGTGAGGAACGAGTTAGTAGCCCGTATAAGGATGTTATTAGCATAGAGAAAGTGTCATATTAACTTATTTGATTATGTCGGAAAATCGTGCATCTCGAGACGTGTATGTCTTGGGGGGTGCACGTTAGCGCTGTCCACCAGTGCGCACAAGCTGAAGGGTGGAGCCCCACGGGTGGCACGTAACCCGACCCACTTTGATATCCTCTACGACTGTTCATGTCGTTTGGGGTATACGAGCAACGTCTGTCCCTGGCGTGCATGGTGCAACTTGGGAGACCCCGTCACGTGGTCTGAAACGTGAACACGTAGCTCAAGGCGTGTTTGGCTTGAGAACATCTGGGCGAGTGATGACGGCCGGGTGTACGAACTGTATGGATTCCAGGCTCGGTGTGCAGCCAAGTCTGACGATTGTTTGAGTTTCTGCAGGTAGCCTGACCACGAAACGGTAGGCGTGTAGCATCCGTGTGCGAGTGACGTTTAGTGCCACTGAACTAACGAAGCCGGCTAAGTCCGGTATAGGTTTTTCTTGTGAGGACGTAGTACCGACATAATCTGGTGACGCATCGACGTCACACCCCATTAAATGAATAACTTCATTTAAAACTTGAAGGTTTTGATCCAAAGTAGTAAAACTTGAGGTAACTCCTTCCCTTGAACGGGATATTCAAAGTTAACAAGTTTTCAACTTATAGGTTGTTAAGGACAGAGTACTCTGGTTTCAGCTGAATTAGGGCTGAAGTTGATCAGGGGTTATAGGTCGAGTTCTTTCGAGGTTGGGGTCGTATGATACATTTCTGGAAAGCTTTGGAAGAGCTCTACAACTTTTCTGTTGAGGTACATAGGTGTTTCATCCCTTAACCAACTGAAAAATGCAGTAGAGTTGAAACTGTCCAGAAAACAGGGCAGAGCAAAGACTCTCTGTAAACTCTCTGTAAATTGAGCATAACTTCCTGCATAAAATTCTAAAAATAGAAAATGAGGTAGTTCTGTAAAGCTTATGAGGTGGGTTACAACTTTGTAACAGAAAGTTGTGTCAGATTAGGAACAGAATTAACTGGGATTCTTGGATCAAATCAGTACCTAAAGCAGGGAGGTGCTGTCCAATTTTCTCCAGAAATTCTGTTAACTTTGACATCTCATAACTTTTGAACCAAGATGGATATTAGGCCAAGAAAATACTTTCTGGAAAGATATTGAAGTTAGCTTTAACTTTGATGTTGAGCTCCAGAATTGGTTTTGCCTTTAACATGGCCTAAATCAGGTTGAAATGGAAACTGGTCAGGGCTGTCATGTTGGAACAGCAGATCAGCAGTCAAATTTGTTTCAAATTTGAACTATGTTTCCAAGTTTTATGGGTTCAATGACATGTCTTATGTTATAACTCAGAGGTTTACTGTTTAAATAAGTATTTGGCATTTCTCAAATATATTTTTACAGATGACAGCAGATAAGCAATTGGAGAACGGGTGGGTGGTGTCCCACTGTTCTCACCGTAGCGGCTACCCGGAAGCATTGTGGCAAATGCTCCAATATTTCGGGTACAACCAGATGCCGCAATACTTCGCCAAAGAAGAAGGCGAAGAGGGGAACAAGACGTGGACAATCCATGTCGAGGTCCCTGCAGGACCTACGCCACCCGGTTGGGTGCCGTTCACCGTCACGGTGAGAGGAAGACAACCGGAAGGGATGTGGCAAGTGGCAGCCCGTGACACTATGTCACGTTTCTGCCAACTACACGTGCAGGCTATGGAGGGCACTCCATACGCGCTCGTTCCGGTGGAGGGACGGGCTCAGCATGTGTGGGAAGAGAGGTACCTGGAGGCAACGGACCCGAGTTGCCCAAGGTACAACCCCGCGGAGGCAAACCTTAGCCTCCAGATGAGGGCGGGAAACGCCGTGATGGACAGCCAAGCTGTTCATACGGAGCATCTCGCCACGAAGCTCAAGGAGAGCACGTGCCGTGGAGACCATTTCGAGAGTGCTCACAGCTCACTCCGCAATGTGCTCCTTCCGACGATCAAGCGACTGAATGAACAACACAATCAGTTGCATCGTCTGAAGAAGGCAAAGAAGAAGAGCCGTGTCGACATCGCGGCGTTGCAAGAGCTGGTACAGAATCTGACCCAGCAGAACGAGGAACTTACTCAAGAGCGGGACAACGCTATTGAGGAAGGGCAAGGCTGGGAAGAGGACTGCAACCAAGCCATGGACGAGGTGCATGCACTGCAGGACCTCGTACCTCCGGTGTTAGGCGTACCGGTGATCTTGGGTCTTCCAGCAATGGGAGAACCTGGAATGGGAGAAGAGGTGGTAGATCCAGAGCCACCAGCAGAGGTACCGGAGGAGGACGACCCGCAGGAGGTCGAGTTCTACTCCGAGTAGGGGGTTACAGTTGCCAAGTAGGGCAGCTGGAGTAATATAACCCAACTTTTGTAATCGGTGACATGTCGTGTAGGCAGTAGCGTATGTATAGGTAGTGACGACATGAGCACGACTTCTCGGAGAACCGAGAACAATGTATCTTGTATAAAGTTTATGCTTTATCAATATATGTGAATGTTGTGCAAATCATTCATGTGTCACTTCAATACCTACTGTTACATATGGAATTTTAAGTAAGACATGTGCTAATCGCTGCTGTTTTGAATTTCAGAATGGCGCGTACTCGTGCCAACCCTGACGTTGGGGGTACCAGTCAAGGGGGAGAGACCTCCCAACAGCCTCCCGAGAACTCCTCGGGACAACAGCAACAGCAAACACCGCCACCGCCACTACCGACAGTTACATTGGCCGACATCGTCGCGGCAATGGCGGGTTCACACCAGCAGCACACAGAGTTGCTGCAGACTCTCATCGCCAATACGTCTCGCCCAGAGAGACGTCAAGATCGTGAGGAGCGCCAACAGAGCTCCTACTCCGACTTCCAGGCTACTCATCCCCCGGTATTCTCAAGGGCGGATGAACCTCTTGACGCGGACAACTGGCTCCGCGCGATAGAGATGAAGTTCGGGCTGCTCCAGATAAGCGAGCAGCGCAAGACTCAGTTCGCGGTCCAGCAGCTCCAAGGATCCGCGAGCGCGTGGTGGGCTAACTTTTGTGCTTCACAGCCCACCGACCGAGTGATGACCTGGACGGAGTTCCGGACGGCCTTCAGGGCCTATCACATACCGCCAGGTCTGATGAAGAGGAAGACGCAGGAGTTCCTGCACCTGCAGCAAGGGAGCCGGAACGCGCTGGAATATTCCAGGGCGTTCAATGATCTCGCGCTTTATGCGTCGTATCATGCCGATACCGACGAGAAGCGGCGGGACCACTTTTACCAGGGGCTTAACCCGCTCCTGAAGGACAAGTTGGCGATGTTCAATCGCGGCAGCCTCAACGACATCATTGATGCTGTGATTGTTCAGGAGGACTCCGACAAGGAGTTGGCGGCGGCAGAGAGAAAGCGAAGCGCGCCGCAAAGCAGCGGAGAAGGAGGCGGTCCTTCTCAGAAGTTTTGGATGGTGAATCGCCCATCATCAGGTCCACGCTGGCAGCCACCACAGCGGTCGATGCCGTTCCGCAGTCGGCCGTACTCTTCACCGGTATTCAGGCCGGCACTGCCAGCACCACCTCCGCAACAACAGCAGCAGCGGGCGATGCCGCGTGCGTATGCACCTCAGCAGCGCATGCCGGGCTTTCGTCCCCCGAGCACTACACCAGCAGCGGCCACATGTTACAAGTGTGGTCGTCCAGTACACTTCGCGAGCAGTTGCCCGGAGAGGCAAGGCGGCGGAGTGGCACCGCAGTTTCCGGGGAGGAATCAACCCCGGAACCCTACTAATGCGCGGCGGGCAAACCCTAGGCCCGGCACCATCCACCATCTTGCCATAGAGGACGTACCGGAGGGCGAGCCAATCCTTGCGGGTATGTTCCAACTCCACCAGCATCCCGCTATAGTACTGTTTGATTCAGGCGCCACGCATAATTTTATTAGCCAAGCTTTCATTGCTAAACACAGCTTGCCAATACTACCCACCGATAGTCCATATTTAATTTGTTCACTGGGTGGGAAGATTTCAGCAAGCGTAATGGTTTCCAAAGCACCATTATGCTTAGCGGGTAGAGTCTACCCTACGTCCCTCATAATCTTAGAGGGACAGAAGGTCGATGTCATCCTAGGGATGTCGTGGTTAACCCGCCACGGCGCTGTTTTAAACACCGTCCTTCGAGTCGTGCACTTAAACTCAGAGGTGTACGGTTCTCACTCATTATTTCTGGACAGTCCAGAAATAAAACTTCCAAGTGTCTATCAAGCCACAACCATCAGATTGGAAGATATTCCAGTGGTCCGAGAGTTCCCTGACGTATTTCCGGATGATTTGCCGGGGATGCCACCTGATAGAGAGTTGGAGTTCAAGATTGAACTTGCACCATAAACCATGCCAATATCCCGAAGGCCGTACAAGATGGCGCCCAAGGAGTTGGCTGAACTGAAGACTCAGCTCACGGACCTTCTCGAGAAGAGTTTTATTAGGCCGAGCTCCTCACCATGGGGCTGTTCGACATTGTTTGTGAAAAAGAAGGATGAGACATTACGACTTTGCGTGGACTATCGTCCATTAAATGCCGTAACCATCAAGAACAAGTACCCGTTGCCACGGATCGACATGTTGTTTGATCAGTTGGTCGAAGCAAAGATCTTTTCCAAGATGGACTTAAGATCCGGGTACCATCAGATTAAGATAAGGGCGAAGGACATTCCAAAGACAGCTTTCTCGACGAGGTACGGACTTTATGAGTACCTGGTCATGTCCTTCGGCCTCACCAATGCTCCAGCTCACTTCATGTACTTGATGAACTGGGTATTCATGCCGGAGCTGGACAAGTTTGTCGTGGTCTTCATCGACGACATTCTGGTATATTCCAAGTCAGAGGAAGATCACAAGAAACACCTGAGTATAGTCTTGCAACGGCTGCGGGATCACAAGTTATACGCGAAATTCAGCAAATGTGAGTTTTGGATATCGCAAGTGCCTTTTCTCGGGCATATCATCTCAGCGGAGGGTATCGCTGTAGACCCGAGCAAGATCACGCAAGTGCTGAATTGGAAATCCTCGAGAACTGTTCACGAGGTACGGAGTTTCCTCGGACTCGCGGAATATTATCGGAGGTTCATTCCGAACTTCTCAAAGATTGCCAAGCCTATGACAGAGCTGCTGAAGAAGGCCACCAAATATGTTTGGAGTCCAACGTGTGAAGCAGCATTCAAGGCTTTAGTCAAGCACCTGACATCAGCACCGGTTTTGGCGCAGCCAGACACAATAAAACCGTTCGATGTGTATTGCGATGCATTCGGCATTGGACTCGGATGTGTGCTGATGCAAGACCAAAGAGTGGTCGCGTATGGATCACGGCATCTTAGAAACCATGAGCAAAATTATCCAACTCACGATTTGGAACTCGCTGCCGTGGTACTTGCACTGAAAATGTGGAGGCATTACCTACTCGGTAACCTCGTACATTTGTATACCGACCACAAAAGCCTCAAGTACATATTCACTCAGAAGGAACTGAACATGAGGCAACGAAGATGGTTAGAATTGATAAAGGATTACAAAATAGAGATCCATTATCATCCGGGCAAGACAAACGTAGTGGCAGATGCGCTGAGCCGCAAGTCACACGTCAACAACCTGACCATCACACCGTTGGAAGAGAGCAAACCACCACTACATGTAATTCCACATGGAGCTCTCTACAACCTAGCTTTGATCCCCACCATTCGTGAAGAGATAGCGGCAGCCCAGAAGAATGACAAGGGCATGTCACATTTGTGGAGACGTGTAGACAGTGGGGAGCTGAAATATTTCCGGAAGGACGGAGACGGCATCTTATGGTTCAAGGACCGGATCGTCGTACCCCGTAACCCGGAGTTACAAAAGAAAATCTTTGATGAGGCTCACTTGTCAAAGTTCTCTATTCACCCCGGCAGCAACAAGATGTATCAAGAACTCAGAAGCAAGTTTTGGTGGACACGGATGAAGCGAGAGACTGCAAAATACGTGTCCGAGTGTGATACATGTCGAAGGGTGAAGGCAGACCATATGCGAAAACCGGGACTGCTGCAACCACTGGGCATTCCTGCCTGGAAATGGGAGGACGTGAGCATGGATTTCATCGTTGGTTTACCCACCACTCTTCAAAAGCATGATTCTGTATGGGTGATCGTTGATCGGCTCACCAAAGTTGCCCATTTCATCCCGGTCAACACAAACTACAATGCCAAGAAGTACGCTGAACTGTACATCTCACGGATCCTATGCTTGTACGGCGTACCCCGTACCATCATATCAGATCGGGGCACTTTATTTGTGTCCCGTTTTTGGGAGCAGCTGCACGCTGCCTTGGGGACGAAGCTGATCCGTAGTTCAGCATACCACCCGCAGACGGATGGACAAACCGAGCGGGTAAATCAGATCCTAGAAGACATGCTACGAGCTTGCGCTATCAACCACGACAAGAATTGGGATGATCACTTGCCGTTAGCCGAGTTCTCGTACAATAATGGGTATCAAGCCAGCATCAAGATGGCGCCTTATGAGGCGCTATATGGGAAAAAATGTCGCACACCATTGAACTGGTGTGAGTCTGGCGAAAGGGTTACCTTCGGGATTGACCTCGTCAACAACGCGGAAGAGAAGGTTCGACTGATTCAAGCGAACCTAAAAGCCGCCCAATCCCGTCAGAAACAGTATGCGGACCGGAGGAGGCGCCCATTACAATTCGAAGTCGGAGATCACGTATATCTACGGGTGTCTCCAATGAAGGGCGTAAACAGATTTGGGGTAAGAGGAAATTTAGCACCCCGATTCATCGGTCCATTTCAGATTACCGAAAGATGTGGATCAGTGGCATACCGGCTGAAATTACCAGAAGCACTTTCCGGTGTGCATGACATCTTTCACATTTCCCAGCTAAGGAAGTGTCTCAAGCTATCAACTACCATTCAGCTGGAAGATATTGAAGAACTGCAACCGGATCTCACCTATCGGGAGGAACCGGTGCAGATTATTGATGAAAAGGCCCGAACCACACGCAACGGTACGTTGTGGTTCTACAAGATTCTATGGAGTAATCACTCCATGGACGAAGCGACATGGGAGAGCGAAGAATTTCTTCGCGCTAACTACCCCGACTTTTTCACGTCGCATATCCGGTAATTTTCCACCGTCCTCTCTCTCATTTTCACCTTATAATCTCGGGACGAGATTCTTTTAAGGGGGGAGGAATGTAAGGGCCTCAGTTTTTGACACATAATTGAAGTGTTCATCACCACACACACACACACACACCTCATTTGAGGAAAGATGATGAACACAAATGAAGAGCAAGTAACCACCATCAACATGCTCATTAGAAAACAAACTCACACATTGCAAAAGTGGTATTTTCCACATGTGATATAGGTGGGCTGGACATATGAAAACTCCTACACATTGCTAAGAATGTCCATGCCAAGTTTCACCCAAATTCAAAACCTTTTTGAGGTCATTTTGGGTATAGCTAGAAAGAGGGCAGTTTGAAACCATATTCAATTCAAACTGTTTTTATCCCATGAATTTAAAAGTGGGAGGCATATTCTTACTCAGCACATTTTTGTGAGCTCACACACCAATTTTCACTCCATTTGGAGTTGATCTTGACATGAGCTAAGTGGGACAAATTCAAACTTTATTTGAATTCAAAACTGAACTTGTGCTGAAATTCATTCAAACCAAACCCAGTTTGAACTTTGATCAATTCAAATGGCTCATGGGTGAATAATTTGAATCACCATGGGTATTTTGGGGCTCACTGTTTACAACAGTGATTAGGAGTGAATTTCAGAGGTTAAAACCCCGGGTGAGACCCACATGTCAGCCACTGAAGCAAAAGAAACCGACTGAGAACTCAGCTCGGGTAACCGCGCGCGCTGCAGCTGCCGCCATGGCGAAGAAACGGCGAAGCCACCAGCTGCTTGCCGATCTCAGCCGCGGAACCGACTCCCTGGGTTTTATCTACCCGCCCGAGCGGTCACCGGCGCCTTCCACCGCTGCCTCGTCGCACTTCCACCCAAAACGCCGAAACACCTCGCCGCCTGAGTGAACCTTCGGTTCCTCATCGCCCGGCCAATCCAGTGACCCTCCCGGCAATCTGAGACCAGCACCGGGTGCGCCAAGCCATCTTCAACGCCCTCGCATCGGTTCCAGACCCTGCGCGGTCTTCCCCAAGCTCCACCGCGGCGATCTTGTCTCTGCCGGTTCAGCTCGAGCCGCCGCTGCGGGAACCGTCCTTCCGGCCACCACAGCCCACCGTTCACGGAGCTGTAAACAACAAAGAGGTTTGCCTTCAACCCCTCTTTCTTTTCCGTAAGCTCCGGCGGCGTGACAAGCGCTGCTCAAGCCGGAATTTCATGTTTTCGCGATGGTGTGCAAAAGTGACGTTTGCACCGATCCGAGAAATTCGTAAGCCACACTGCATCATTTGTCCTCTCATGGAGAGGATCACTTCTAGTAGCCCGTGCGGGTCCATAGGAGCAGGAACCACGAAGAACCGTGGAGATAAACCACTGTTCTTCGAGTTGTAGTAGAAATCCCGAATTCCGGCCTAGGTCGCACGGTGACAGCCCAATACAGCTCTTCCCGGGCTCCGTGGAGCTCACGTCGACCTTTCCTATGGTCCCGTGATGCTCGATGACCCTTAGCTCGATCGGGTTAGGTGCTAGGGAGGACGGGCAACACGGCCGAAGTTCTCCCGAGTCTGCGGCTCGTCGCCGACCATGTGGCGGCCATTTTCATGGCGAGCTGGCCCGAGAATCCTGTTCCCCAAGAGAAAATAGGCAGAGGCGGCCAAAATCATGAAGTTTGGAGCTTTACAGAAGCCGGCGGCGAGCTCTCCGGCGAGGTTCCTCGGCGGCAGAATGCGGGCAGCGGGAGGTTGACGAAGGGGTGGACCCCAGCTGTCAGCGGGAGATATTTTAAATCGGGATCGGGCTGCTGCCGGGATCAGCTGTGCTGGCGCGCAAATACCCTGTGAGCTCCGGTGTGCCGGACACCTCCGCGCTCGACACGTGTCCCCGCGGGCCCCGAGAGTTTAAACTTTTTCCCCGATTTTCAGAATTCTTCCAAACTTCAAATCCTCATAACTTTGGCTAAAAAGCTCCAAATCGAGTGAACCAAATTTTGCTGGATTCAGCTCTCTGAGCACTTTTCAGAAAATCAAGTTTCACTTCATGAAAACCCTTAATTCTCCAGAATTAATTCCTCAAAGTTTAAACTCTTAGGAATTTTAACTGGAGAATCCTTTGGAGGAAAATCCTGAAATTTTGCTGGGATGTTCACCAAAATATCCCTGAACTACCTAAAAATTTCAGACCCATTGGATCTATTTGATCCACCTAATGGTGTGATTAGTGGAACTGTTCCAAAGAAAATAGAAAATGTTCAGAAACATTTTCAGAATTTTCTCTGAAATTGTTTAGCTCATATCTTTAGTTAGGAACCTTCAAATTAAGTGAGACCAACTCCATTAGAACCCTCTGAAAATCTAGTTTTCAGAAAGTCATAGTTTGTTTCATGAAAATCCTTAGAACACCCTAAAAGCCTTCAATTAAGGTCAAGTACATGATTAATTGTGGAGGGCTCAAAGGAGCTTTGCTGCAACTAGAACTTGACCAAGTCTCTGTTTAGATTGTAACCAAGCCACAGTAAAAGTTTCACAGTCGTTGGGTCTGTCTAGTAAGAGTTATAGACTTCACAAGTTTAAAGGTTAATACAACTGCATTTAAATTAATACATGTATTGCTTCTATCATGTAGTCGCTAAGGTTGAGGAGGAACCCGAAGTCCTAGACTTCGTTACTCCAGAGGAACAGCTAGCCTACGACCAAGAGCAGCAAGGCAAGCCCCGGTTTGCATTAACCGTTTTTACAAATTTTATTGTTTTGAGCACTTACTTGAGTATTTTAATTTCTTGCATTAGAGTCTTGTATGAAGACCCAATTGCATAGCCAAGAAAACCCCATGGGTTGGGTTTAGGATTGCAAACCCCGTTAGCAACTGCAATGCTAAGATAGTGTAGGATTCGGTACAAGTCGAGTAGTTGGAACTACTCGCGAGCATAGGCTAGAGGCACTCGACTCGGGTAGAGATAGCACATGATACACATGGGAAGAAAGATGAGACCGAGCGGAGAGTAAGGGCAGCAGGACTTTGGGGCCTGTGTGCTGTAGCTCCACTTGTGCCGATTGAGGACCGAGCCGTGTGCGGGCCTGTTGAACAAGCTAGAACAGTACCGAAGACCTACCGGCTATATGGGAACCGGGAAACCGATGTAACTCGGGTAGCTGGGTATTGAGGCATTGCCCGTCGTTCAGAGGGTAGGTTGAGAGCTCGAGGTGTAAATCGGCTGGCGGCACTGAGATGCGCGTGCAGAGACCTCTTGCTCGGGACGGTGGGACCGATTCAATATTTGGCTGACGGGCGAAAGGTAGTTGCGTACGGCGTCCGTGATGGTTGTTGTAGGCAACATCGAGTACGGGCATACGTGACGGGTTGTTCGGGTAACCCTGCAGGTGTAAATCAATTATAATCGCCGTCCCTCGCGGTCAGTGAGTACCACTTGTTCACTGTACCGTGACGTAGAAAGAACAGGCTTGCTGCATGTTAAAATGTTGCTGATTGAATGATGGACTTTGCTTGTTAATGGTTTGTTGTAGTTTAGAGCTAACTAAAGTTCTTTTCAACTTTGGGCAGAGTACATGAGAGAAATGCGTTTCTTGTTTGATTGCGGCTCTCTCATGTGCCTTAGCATAAGGTTCTCCACAACCTGCTGCTAAAACTTGAAAGTAAGGTTCTACTAATTAGGCGAGTCCTTGCAAATGATTTTTACCTCATGTACCCATCACCCCGCATATAGAAGTTCCATGTTAGGTGAGACGGGTCAGACTTGCTGAGCCTTCGTGCTACCTGCTTGTGTTTGAAGCTTTTGCAGGGTTCTATGAGGAAGGGACTCCCGAAGAGGAGACGGAACCCCAGGAGGGGAATACCGTCGAGTGGGAGTCGTGCACGCCGCAGAGTTAGTGTGCGTGTGTGCTAGCAAGGACACGTTCAAGGGCTGAACGTGGACTTGATGCATAGTCTACGCCCGTGAGTGTAGACTGGAACTATTTTGATGTAAACATGTTCATAAACTTGTTTATGTAATAAAAATTTTGCTTCCGCTTTGTACCTTTGACGTGTGTTATGTGGTGCTGTGCAACGCAGCACCCCTCAGCGTGATCCTGGCTCGACAAGACCGTGGGGTCGTGTCATTGGGCAAAGATGCCCGAGTGTTCATTGAGCGACGACGAGAAAGGCGTCGCAACCAAGAGGCCGGCGACAGCATGACGTCTGCCTCAACCCTGCCTGAGGCGCAGACATTCGCCACGCGATCTCTGCCCCAAGCATACGCCACGCAGCATATGCCCCAGCCATATGCCCTGCAAACGGTGCCCCCGGTCTATGGCGCAGCCTTGCCCATACCAGGGTACATAGTGCCAGCAGCGAACCAAGCGTTCACGACACCAACACCTGCAGCAACAGGAGCAGGATGTGCGGCCCTAGCGCCACACCTTCGCTTCGCGAGGTGGCCGCGCAAGTTTCGGCCGCACCTGCCAGAAAAGTACGACGGCAGTGTCAACCCAGCGGAGTTCCTCCAAATCTACTCCACCGCCGTCCTTGCTGCAGGAGGGGACGAGGCCGTCATGGCCAACTACTTCCCCGTCGCCTTGACCGGCCCAGCCCGGTCTTGGCTCATGAACCTCCCCCAGGGTTCCATAACCTCTTGGGGAGAGCTCTGCCGGCAGTTCACTGCTAACTTCGGCAGCTCCTACAACCGGTCTGGCACGAAGCTCGACCTCCACGCCATCCAGCAACAACCTGGAGAGAAGTTGCGCTCCTTCATCCAGCGGTTCTCCCAGGTACAGAACACCATCTCGCATATCCAAAATGCTTCTGTGGTGGTGGCGTTCCGGCAGGGTGTACGGGACACGAATATGCTTGAGAAGCTCGCGATCAGAGAGGTTCACGACGTCTTAGAGCTCTTCAGCCTGGCGGACAAGTGCGCCAGGGCAGCAGAAGGGCGGAACTGGCACTCACTGCCAGCCTCCGAGTCAGGAGGGCAGCCCGGGATCTGGCGCTGCTTCCCATGGAAGCGGCAAGAAGATCAAGAACCGGGGCCGTGGCAAGATGAAACCACCGGCCGCGGCTCCCGTTGCTGCAGCAGCAGCACCCAGTGGGGCTCGGGGGCCACGCCCCGACAAAAGGCAGCGGCAGTCACCAGCTCCAGAGGGAGACCAAGGTGAGCTATGCCCCGTGCACGACACCAGCTACCATACTGATGCTGAGTGCCGGGACATCCAGAAGCTCGCAGAGCGCTTCCGCAAAGGGAGGCAGCTGCGAGCTGATGCCCCACCCTTCCGTCAAAGGGAGGGCAAGCAGAAAGTCGACGCCCCACACAGCGTCAGCCACCAGGTGGGATTTCAGGAGCCTCAGCGCGCCATAAAGACGAAGCACAACGGTGAGGACTCCAGCCCCAGTGACGACGAGCCGGGGCAGTAGCCGACTATGGCTGCCCCGAAAGATCAGTGGAGACTGCACTGCTGCGATATCAGCCTTGGAGAAGCTCCAAGCAGTTGCAGCAGCCCAAGCACCAGCCCTAGCGGTGCAGAACCAGGCCAGCTCCACCCGAGTGCACGTCTCTATGCCTCGGCCTCACCTCCCGGGGGCCGCCCAGGATCTGTCAACCTCTTGACGGCCTTAGCCAGAAGGGAAAAGACATCTTGGGTCTCCCAAGAAGAGTACGGGTCCTCCTACCTCTTGACGGCCTTAGCCAGAAGGGGAAGGTACCCCGGGGCTCCCGGGAGAAGCCGCGCTGGACCTGCTCCAGCGTGAAGATATCTACCTCGTCGGCGAGGCACGAGTGTAGGTAACACCCCACAACGCACGACCCGGCTGGTGCTCTAAAACTACCACAAAAGGATCAGGCGCGTCAGGGACCTGCGAGAAGGCAACCTGGTGCCGCGGCACACACTTTCCCGTGAAGGACCTATAAACTCTCCCCCAGCCGGGAGGGTCCTTTCCGAGTCATGAAAGTTGCCGTCCCAGGTACACACGCCTTTCAACCAAGGATGGGATCCGTTCTTGAACCCTTGGAGCATGGAACATCACAGTAAGTTCTACCTCCTGAGCGTTAGTAGAACAGGCCTTTACCTTTCTGTAATAAATCCCACAGAGTCCAGGAACAACGCTCGGAGAAGCTAAGCCTCAGGGGACAGTCCAGGACTACGGCCAGCTTGGCCTGGTTCCGACCCCAAGCGCGTAGAGTCTTGCTTCCCTTCTTAATGGGGCGGGTCGTTGCCTCCATGTACAACCTGCCTTCCTCCTATGGGCATTTACACAGAAACCTGTTCTACCTCGCTCTCACTTATGTGCTCATTTAAATTACGCATTAATTTTTATAACCGCACTTTCTATGTATGCTCACTGTACATTTAGCTCCCCTTTCCCACTCTCATCCATAGTCAGCATTTGCTATCCTACGTAAGGCGATTGCGCTTGAGGCACCTGCCGATGGCCAGGGGGCCTCTCGGGCCTCCCCCAGTCAGGTGTTGCGGTGCCAGTTGGTCACCTCCAGGAAAGGCCTGAGCTGTGCATGGGGGGTCCAGGGTGCGTATCCCGCTTAGCCGGCTCTGTACCCAAAGCGTTCGCACCCCGCCCTCCGGAGGTCCAGGGGAGTACAGCCGCTTTGCCTGGTTCCGTACCCAAAGCCTGTGCACTCTGCTTCCCCGGCGTACGGTCCGGTACTAGGGGCCGGACGGTCGTACCCTGACCTCGGAGGGAGCCGGAGCCCCGGTGCCTCGCGCACAGAATTGCCCAAGCCCCGTATACCGGACTAGGACCGTAAGCCTGATAAGACTAAGAGACGGGGAGGGGAGAACCTGTAAAGGTCCCAAAATTATGAATACAAAGAAACACTTGTTTGCAAAAGTTGGTTTCATATGTATGAAATCTGGGACTTGTTAAAAACTTTTCCCCACATGTGATAACACACATGAGGGTTTTCTTCACACAAGTCCAAAAACTAAGATGGGAAGTTCCCATATGTGTGAGAAAACAAAAATCAGATTTGGAACAATTTGTTCAAACAAAAATTCAAATGAGAACAACACAATGGAATTCAAAACTGTTGTGCTAAAAATCTCATTTGCAGCAGCCAAAATAAAAATCAGATTTCAGATTTGAATTCCTTGAGTCCAAATTATGGGGTGTGCAAAGTTTCATGATTTATGAAAATGATTTGCAACCCACTTTTCAAATGGACTTCAAATGACAGAATTCAAACACACATTTGAATTTGGATGAAACTTGCCCAATTATCCAAATGCATATCAGATTTGAATTCCCACAATATTCAAATTTGGGAGATATTTTAGAAGAGATAAGGAGGACTGACATGTGGGACCCACATGTCATTGGGAGCACTGAAATTTGCAAAAGATCTTCAGTCCACAGTCTCTGTTTTGCTTACCTCCCACGAGAAGCGATCGGCAGAGCCGACAGCGGCGCTCACCGCCTCGGGCGACCGCCTCCCCATGGGAACCGCCTCACCCCAGGGCTTTATTACCCCCTGTAGTGCTCCCTTTCTCCTTCGACACTGAGGCCTCAGCGCTGTTCTTTCCTCCCTCACCCGAGAAGCAACCGAGCACTGCCGCCGTGCGTCAATCGCTCGGCCACACCCTAGGTCACGTGAGAAACTTCGTCTGAGCAGCCAAACAACACCACAAACCTTTCCACGTCCTCCTCGTGCCCTCACCGAGGGAGTTCTTGCTCTCCACACCGAGGTACCCCAGTTTCCGCGGCGGCCGTCACACAACAGCGACGGCATGCTTCCGTGGACAGCCTCCTCCAGAGCTTGTCACGACCAAGCAAGGCCACTATGGGTCGCGCAGGAGCTCCGTGCAGATTCCACCCGAAACACAGAGCCTGTCTCAGCCCCTCGACGGCAAATTTTGAAGATCCTCTCCGGCCGGTGAAAACCGACTTTCCGGTATGATTCTGCAAAATTACCGATTGATTGTTGTTTAGGCACCACGAAACTTCGCACACACCGGCTAGACATGTAGGCGCACCAGTTCTCTTTTGAATCCTCGCACGAAACACGCGGTGCACGGTGCAATTCCACTTTTTACAACGGCGGCTAGGGCGGGAAGGTGCGGGTGCACGATGAACCCTAGGTTGGAGCCGTCCCCGAGCCCCTATGCGGCCATGCCGAGCTTGGCCAACCTCCACTGGTGCTGTAGAATCTTTCTAGGGAGCTTTTTGCGGGCTATAGCACCGGGGCGACGTCGCCGGACTTCATCTGAGCCGGTGTGCCGCCGCGGGCTAGTTTAGGGGCCCTGCCAGCTCGAGAAAACCCCACCAGTGTGTTCCTCGCGTGGAATTAGGGGCTGGCGGCGAGTTCCAGCGGCAGGGGTGGCCGGACGACCGATCCCGGAGCTACTCCGACGAGCCCGGCGGGGGGATCGCGCGGGAGCGGGAGGTGGAAGAAGACTTCGCCGGGCCCGCCTGTCAGTTGCATGGCAACAGTGGGATGGATACGCTGTGGCGTGGGATCAATTGTGACAGCGCGGGAAATGACTCTGTGACCCCGTGTGGCACTCCCTCAGCAGCTGACACGTGCCCCCTGGCCCCACAGTCAGGTTTAAACTTTTCCCGAATTTATTCAAATTTCAGACTTTTCCCCAAACTTTAGAAGAGCATAACTTTTGCTAGGAACCTCCAAATTTAGTGATTCAAATTGGGTTAGATTCAGATTTACAAACTCTATCCAAATATGCAACCCAATTTGTATGAAAGTCTGTATTTAATTTTGGATAATTCTTTAAAGCCTTTCAGCAAAAGAATCTTAGAGGGAGTTTGGTTTATCCAAAAATCCCCAAATTTTGCTAGAACATTCCTTAAGGTGTTCTTAGACTCCTGTACAAGTTCAGTTCATTTGGAGTTGATTTGGTCAGGAGAATTCAGATTGTAAGTTACTGTATTCAAATAAATACAGAAACATTTTCAGAGAATTTCCAAAACTTGCAAATTCAGTTTTGGGCAATTCTTAGCTCCAAAAATTCTAGGAAAATTCATGTAGACTCTATGAACTATAATTGAAATTGTAGTTCTCTGAGTTTTACATGAACATGGGTATTAACTCAGAATTAATTCATCTTTGAGTAAACACTTAGAGAATTGTTCTGAATAAACCACTCCATAAAAAGTGCTAAATTTTGGTCCAGAGGACTTTCTTGTGACAAGGAACTCACATGAAAATTTCCAGCTCCATTGGAGCTCTAGATCACCACTGTCATGTGTAATCTCTTAAGGTGATCAACACTTAAGTGGGAAAAGCACTCACATTTGATCATAGTGTTTAAACCCAACCCAAACCACTAGCACCAGTGTCATTTTAAATTCTTAAACAGAGTTCCAGTTTTTAAAACTGCCATTAGATCTTATTAGTAAAAGCTTTTCAATTAAATACATGTGCATGATCATATCGTGTAGCATATACGTGACGAAGGTGAGAAGGACTTGAAGTGAAGATCGGGGAAGGAGGAAAACAAGTGATCAAGCTCCAAGTGATCGTCACTAACTGATTGTAATCTTAGTCACCTGCAAAACAGGTAAGCCCCGGTTTGCATTTAAACAGTTTTATAAAGCATTTTCATTTGTAGAGATCATAGCTTTGCATCATTGATTGCAGTAAGTCTAGATGATATTGAAAACCCCACTTACATGACCAGAAATACCTAAGAGAGAAAGGGTAGAATAGCACCTCCTCGAGTGGATTTGGCTACGCTAAATGTTAGTAGGAAAGGTCCGGTAGAAGTCGAGTAGTTGGAAGCTACTTGCGAGTTTAGGGCTGGTTTACTCGGAACGGGTCCGAATAGAAAAGATGAGGAAAGTTCACACATAAGAAATGGAGACCGGGAAGGGAGGTTTAGATGCAGCAGGTCGCAGGCCATGCATGCATAGCCCTGCCTGTGTCGGTTAAGGCCCGTCCGTGCTTGGCCATGTTGGACAAGTTTGAGTTGTGTACCGGGCGCATACTGGCTATATGGGACCCAGGAAACCGATGTACCATGGGAGATCCATAGTGGAACTTTTCGAACTGCCTTAGGCTTTCGGCGTCAGGGTAGCAGGAGGTACCTCGCTCAAGAACGTACCACTGCAGGTATGTACCTTGAGGGAGCTTGCGTACTCGGGGCAGTTGGACTGCGTCCAATGTGGAAGATCTTGGGAAAGGTGGCCACGTACAACGTCAGTCGAGTTTGCTGCCGGCAACTCGGAGTACGGGTGTACGTGTCGTGTAGTCCGGGCGTATACTGATTCGAATCACCGTCGCTCGCGGTCATATGAGCATACTTGCCCACTGCGTCTTGACGTAGTAACAACTGGAACTGGTTATCTTTGAACTTGATAAGGCTGTGCTGTAACTTGTATTGCAACTATGATTGAATTAGAGATAGGCGCATTAAACTTTACTTTCACTTTGTGCAAGGAGCATCGCAACAAAGCGTTTCTTGTTTGATTGTGGAGTTGCGATGCTTTTCGGCTCAAGGTCTGCACAATGAGGCTTAAAAATCTGAAAGTTAAGGATCAACTTTAGGCGAGTCCTTTATGCAAATTTAGCTAACCTAATTGCAACCGTCGTGCATGTAGAGTTTCTTGCTTAGGAGAGACGGATCAGTCTTGCTGATCCTATGTGCTCACGCTTGCTATATAAGTGGTTTTGCAGGTTAACATCGATGCTAAGATGGAGGTTGTCCGGTAAGACTCGGAGACTTCCGAGTCGTTTAACCCAGGGAGGACCCCGCCGCTGCTGTTGGCTTCGTGTTGCTAGCGAGAGGTGTCCGCAGGCTGGACTTCATCTCGAGTGCTCTTAGTTATTCGACGTGAGTTGATATAGACTTCCGCTGTAGCTACTTGATGTAAACTATTTACAAAGAAAAACTTGTAAGCTTCCGCTATTGTTTTATGTACTACATTGTTCCTTGTATGTGTGCTGTTGGGTGCCGCACAACACGGCACCATCCAATGCGATTCTCGGGCGAGTGGCCTGTCTCAGTGGACGGGGCCGTCTCAGCGTGGTATCAGAGCTGTATTGGTAATAGCGTACGGAATAAGGAAGGTATTACGATAAAAATTTAGGATACGGTGAGGAAACGGTATTAGGACCACATATGGATTACTATTAGCTTATTATGAAGGTGGCAAACTAACTTATTTATTATGTCAGAAAATCGTGCACCTCGGGACGAGTTATGTCTTGGGGGGTGCACGTAAGCGTTGTCCCTCAGTGCGCACAAGCTGAAGGGTGGAGCCCCACGGGTGGCAGGTAACCTGACCCGCTTTAGTATCCTCTATGACTTCTCATGTCGTTTGGGGGTACTCGAGCAACGTCTGTCCCAGGCGTGTGTGGTGCAATTTGGGAAACCCCGTCACGTGGTTAGTAACGTGAACACGTAGCTCAAGGTGTGTTTGGCTTGAGAACACCTGTGCGAGTGATGACGAACAGGTGTAAGAACTGTATGGATACCGGGTTCGGTGTGCAGCCGGACCTGACGATTGAGTGTGACTTATGCAGGATTAACCACGAAACCATAGTATGAATAGAACACGTTTGCGAGTGACCGTTTAGTGCCACCTAAGATACGAATATGCCGGTATAATCCGGTTAGGATTTATTTTTGGTGAGGCTACGTAGTACCGACATGCTTCTTACGGTGCATCGACGCCGTACTAAACTTAATAACCTCTTTCCTTTGAAGAAATGACTCATGAAATAACTTTCAAATAAAAATGGAAGTTTGAAACAAATATTAGTTACTGAACTCTTATTTTGAGCTAAGATTCAAATGAGAGGAAGACTAGGCTTCAAAGATTTCAAAAACAAAGTGCTCTGTTTTCGGCAGAAATTTTTGCTGGACTTCAACAGTGCATAACTCTGAGTAGCTTGACCCAATTAAGGTGTATGATACAGTTCTGGAAAGATTTTCATGTGATGTACAACTTATTTGTAGACCTCCAGAGCTAAATCACATGCTAAATGGGTACAAAGTTCAGAGAAAGGTAAACTGTCCAGAACCAGGACAGCAGCAAAACCACTCTGGACCTTTCTGTTTTTAAGCCATAACTTTCTGTAGAAAAACCCTTAAGAAGCCTATGATACACCATTGGAAAGGTTATGAATGTGCAACATTGTTGTAGTTCAAAGTTGCTCGGATTCGTATTGTATTTACATATACAACTGTGATAAAATCAGCCACATACAAAGGAGATGCTGGCAAATTTTATCCAGGAATTCTGTCAACTTTGGAAAATCATAACTCTTAATCCAGAGATGATCTGAAAGCATATGAGTACTCGTTGGAAATATACTGAAGTTAATTTTAACTTTGGTATTCGACTTGAGTTATGAAAATGCTCTTAACTAGATCAAAATCTGGAGACAGTGCATAAAGGTCTGTCCTGTACAGATAGGCTTAATAGCTATGCCTACTAAGGAATTGTGTAAACATGGATTTTGTTACTGCTTTTATTAAAGTTGACATATTCATGTTTCCATTAGTCTCACATACTGCTGAGTTCTTGTTTAACTCATCTACTATATTTTTGCAGTATGGTTCGTACTCGCTCTAGGAGTAGGGCCGGAAGTTCTCGTCGAGGCGGTGATGCTTCCATTCCACCGTTGGAACCACCATCCACGGGATGGATGGATATTATGACTCGAGTTGTCGAGTCTAATCAAGAGAACGCTAGGCTACTCCAAGAAGCAACACAAGAACACACACGCTTACTCTAAGCTTTGGTACAGCAAGGCGTACTCCAGAACACACAACAAGCCGTTCCATCTCGGGACGCTTATCTGGATTTCTTGGCGACTCAACCGCCAATCTTTTCTGAAGCCACCGAACCTGTGGAAGCAGATCAATGGATTCGTGTCATGGAGTCAAAATTCGGAGTATTCAAGTGTGATGACTACCAGAAAACTAAGTTTGCCGCTCAGCAGCTCCATGGACCCGCCGGAAACTGGTGGGTTGATTATCTTGACACCGTTCCGGAGGACCATCAAGTAGCATGGAGTGAATTTTGTGAAGCCTTTCGTACCCGTTACATACCACTAGGTATTGTTAAGGCAAAGCGGGAGAAATTTTTGGGCTTAAAGCAAGGGGACATGAGTGTCCTCGAGTATGTCAGAAGATTTAATCTTTTGGCCCAATATGCTCCCGAGTATGTGGCGAAAGAAGAGGCACGGTGTGACCTATTCTTCCATGGCCTGAGTGCCATATTACGGGAAAAGCTGGCCGTACACAATAACGGCAGTTACACCGACATGGTCGATGCGGCTTTCATTCAGGAGAAGCCGACACTTGAGTGGCAAGCGGAGAAGAGAAAGATGAGTGAGATCGAGCAGGCTAGCACAAGTTATGTGTCTCAGAAGTACCGTTTGGTGTATCAAACACTATCCGGTGAAAGATGGAGGCCACCTGTACGATCAACTCCTCGGAGATTGATTGCTGGTCAGGTTCTGCAACTTGCACCACCTCCACAGCCGCAGCATCAGACGGCGGTTTGTGCTCCATCGCTGCAGCCATTTGTACCTAGCAGTCCACCGCAAGTCAACGAAGATCCGGAAAGACATCCGTGTTTTACTTGTGGGCGTATGGGCCATTATGCTAGGCAATGTCCAGAGGGAATTCGAGGCTACGGGTCATCATATTTACAACAATACGATCTGTACCTCAATCTGCAGATAAGAGGGCAGATAAGGGGCAATATTCACTATACTGTGATTGATGATGTTCCGGAAGGAGAAGACGCTTTAGCAAGGATGTTTTCTCTGAATCAGCTACCGGTTTTAGTTCTATTTGATTCCGGTGCCACAAACAACTTCATTAGCCAATCTTTCGTGGCTCAACATCAGCTCCAAACAGTTTATACAAAGAGGCAATACCTCATATCTTCGCCCGGGAGCAGCAGTACCGCAAGCGAGGTTGTCTCCCGAGCACCTCTTTGTTTGGGGGGTAAAATATACCCTACGACCCTCATTATTCTTGAAGGTCTGAAGATCGACATCATTTTGGGGATGCCGTGGTTGAATTACCACAGAGCGGTTCTTAACATCAGCTCCAGGACCGTTGAGCTCAACTCCCCACAGCACGGTCTTCATATATTAATTTTGGGCGCCAGACGGCAGCAGATTGCAACAGTGAACCACACGGAAGCTGTTAAGATAGAGGATATTCCGGTGGTACGTGAGTATCCGGATGTGTTTCCCGAAGATTTACCGGGCATGCCGCCCGAACGAGACGTTGAGTTCAAGATTGAACTTATACCGGGAACAACACCGATATCACGAAGGCCGTACAAGATGGCACCCAATGAACTGGCAGAATTGAAGACACAACTGAATGACCTAATGAGCAAGGGCTTTATACGACCGAGTTCGTCACCTTGGGGTTGTTCAGCGTTATTTGTCAAAAAGAAGGATGAAACACTACGACTTTGTGTTGATTATCGTCCTTTGAACGCCGTTACCATCAAGAACAAGTATCCACTACCTCGCATTGATATGCTCTTCGATCAATTAGTGGGTGCGAAGGTATTTTCGAAGATGGATCTTCGGTCCGGATATCACCAGATTAAAATCCGGGCAGAAGATATTTCGAAGACGGCATTCTCAACGAGATACGGGCTGTATGAGTATCTCGTTATGTCTTTTGGTTTGACCAATGCCCCGGCACACTTTATGTACCTGATGAATTCAGTGTTCATGCCGGAGTTGGATAAATCCGTCGTTGTCTTTATCGATGATATCTTGGTGTACTCCAAGTCAGAGGAGGAACATGTTGAACACCTGCATATTGTGCTACAAAGATTGCGAGATCATCAGCTCTATGCAAAATTCAGCAAGTGTGAATTCTGGATTAATCAAGTACCTTTTCTCGGACACATCATTTCAGCGGAGGCATCGCTGTAGATCCAAGTAAGATTATCCAAGTACAGAAATGGGAGTCACCAAAGTCAGTACATGAAATCCGTAGCTTCCTCGGTTTAGCGGGTTATTACCGGAGGTTCATTCCGGGTTTCTCCAAGATTGCTAAACCGATGACGGAATTATTAAAGAAGAATACCAGATTTGTATGGGGTGCTGCATGTGAACAAGCTTTCAAGACTCTAGTGAAGCATCTCACAACAGCCCCAGTTCTTGCTCAGCCGGATACGACAAAGCCATTCGACGTTTATTGCGATGCATCTGGCATCGGTCTTGGCTGCGTGCTGATGCAAGAAAGACGAGTGGTCGCTTATGGATCTCGTCAACTTAGAAATCACGAGCAGCATTATCCAACTCATGATCTTGAGTCAGCTGCCGTGGTCCTTGCTTTGAAGATGTGGTGGCATTACTTGCTCGGAAATCTTGTACACCTCTACACCGACCACAAGAGCTTGAAGTACATCTTCACTCAGAAAGAATTGAACATGAGGCAACGAAGATGGCTAGAGCTCATTAAGAACTATGAACTGGAGATTCATTATCATCCAGGAAAGGCGAATGTGGTCGCCGATGCGCTCAGTCGTAAGGCGCATATCCATCACCAAACTATTGCTGAAATGGATGATGAAGAACCAAGCCTCCGTGTCGTCCCGTATGGAGCTCTCTATAATCTCGCTCTCATCCCTACCATCCGAGAGGAGATCATTGAAGTTCAACGAAAAGACAAGGGTATGTTTCACATACGGCGAAGGATAGACAACGGAGAAATGAAGTGCTTCCGGAAGGACGATGAAGGTACCTTGTGGTTCAACGACCGGATTGTAGTACCCCGGGATATGGGACTACGGAAGAAAATTTTGGATGAAGCTCATTTGTCCAAGTTTTCCATTCATCCGGGCAGCAACAAAATGTACCAAGATCTCCGGAAGAAGTTTTGGTGGACACGTATGAAACGTGAAGTTGCAAAGTACGTTTCAGAGTGTGATACGTGTCGAAGAGTCAAGGCCGACCACATGAAGAAGTAAGGCCTGTTGCAGCCACTACAAGTACCGGCATGGAAGTGGGAAGACTTGAGTATGGACTTCATCGTCGGGTTGCCGATGACCTCCCACAACCATGATTCAATTTGGGTAATCGTGGACCGGTTAACCAAATCAGCACATTTCATCCCTGTGCATACTAGGTACAACGCAAAGCAGTATGTGGAGCTGTACATAGCAAGGATCTTGTGCTTACATGGAGTTCCCCGCACCATTGTGTCAGATAGAGGATCGCTGTTCGTAGCCCGTTTTTGGGAACAGCTACACGCCTCCTTGGGGACGAAGTTGATTAGAAGCTCTGCGTATCACCCTCAAACCGATGGGAAAACTGAGAGGGTGAATCAAATACTGGAAGATATGCTAAGAGCATGTGCCATCCACCACGGTAAAAGCTGGGATGGTCACTTACCGCTGGCGGAGTTCTCGTACAACAACGGATATCAGACGAGCATTAAAATGGCACCATATGAAGCTCTATACGGCCGGAAGTGTCGTACACCATTGAATTGGTGCGAATCCGGTGAACGAGTAACGTTCGGGGTTGATCTTGTCAATGAAGCCGAAGAGAGAGTTCGGATAATACAAGAGAACCTCAAAGCTGCCCAATCTCGTCAAAGGAGCTACGCGGACCAGAGACGTCGACCGCTGCATTTCAAAGTTGGAGAGCACGTATATCTTCGTGTGTCTCTGATGAAAGGGATTCATCGGTTCGGTGTCAAGGGGAAACTTGCTCCCCGATTCATCGGTCCGTTTGCTATAACGGAGAAGTGCGGAACTGTAGCCTACCGGCGAGCCTTGCTGGTATTCACGACATATTTCACGTGTCCCAGCTGAGGAAGTGTCTCAAGTTTACCGCTGCCATCCGCACCAAAGACATCGACGAGTTGAAGCCGGATCTCACCTATGTCGAGCAACCTGTACAGATTATCGACGAAAAGACCCGGACCACCAGGATCCGGACTTTGAAATTTTACAAAGTCCTGTGGAGTAATCATACCCCGGAAGAGGCGACGTGGGAGACCGAAGATTACATCCACAAGAACTATCCGGAGCTTTTGTCATAAACTTTGTAATTACCTCCCCTCTCGTTCCTCTCTTGAATCTCAAGACGAAATTCCTTTTAAGGGGGGAGGAATGTAAAGGTCCCAAAATTATGAATACAAAGAAACACTTGTTTGCAAAAGTTGGTTTCATATGTATGAAATTTGGGACTTGTTAAAAACTTTTCCCCACATGTGATAACACACATGAGGGTTTTCTTCACACAAGTTCAAATGATTATTTGGAAACTTGGAACCCAAGAGGGGCCAAAAACTAAGATGGGAAGTTCCCATATGTGTGAGAAAACAAAAATCAGATTTGGAACAATTTATTCAAACAAAAATTCAAATGAGAACAACACAATGGAATTCAAAATTGTTGTGCTAAAAATCTCATTTGCAGCAGCCAAAATAAAAATCAGATTTCAGATTTGAATTCCTTGAGTCCAAATTAGGGGGTGTGCAAAGTTTCATGATTTATGAAAATGATTTGCAACCCACTTTTCAAATGGACTTCAAATGACAAAGAATTCAAACACACATTTGAATTTGGATGAAACTTGCCCAATTATCCAAATGCATATCAGATTTGAATTCCCACAATATTCAAATTTGGGAGATATTTTAGAAGAGATAAGGAGGACTGACATGTGGGACCCACATGTCATTGGGAGCACTGAAATTTGCAAAAGATCTTCAGTCCACAGTCTCTGTTTTGCTTACCTCCCACGAGAAGCGATCGGCAGAGCCGACAGCGGCGCTCACCGCCTCGGGCGACCGCCTCCCCACGGGAACCGCCTCACCCCAGGGATTTATTACCCCCTGTCGTGCTCCCTTTCTCCTTCGACACTGAGGCCTCAGCGCTGTTCTTTCCTCCCTCACCCGAGAAGCAACCGAGCACTGCTGTCGTGCGTCAATCGCTCGGACACACTCAAGGTCACGTGAAAAACTTCGTCTGAGCAGACAAACAACACCACAAACCTTTCCACGACCTCCTCGTGCCCTCACCGAGGGAGTTCTTGCTCTCCACACCGAGGTACCCCAGTTTCCGCGGCGGCCGTCACACAACAGCGACGACGTGCTTCCGTGGACAGCCTCCTCCAGAGCTTGTCACGACCAAGCAAGGCCACTCTGGCTCGCGCAGGAGCTCCATGAAGCTTCCACCCGAAGCACAGGGCCTGTCTCAGCCCCTCGACGGCAAATTTTGAAGATCCTCTCCGGCCGGTGAAAACCGACTTTCCGGTATGATTCTGCAAAATTACCGATTGATTGTTGTTTAGGCACCACGAAACTTCGCACACACCGGCTAGACATGTAGGCGCACCAGTTCTCTTTTGAATCCTCGCACGAAACACGCGGTGCACGGTGCAATTCCACTTTTTACGACGGCGGCTAGGGCGGGAAGGTGCGGGTGCACGGTGAACCCTAGGTTGGAGCCGTCCCCGAGCCCCTATGCGGCCATGCCGAGCTTGGGCAACCTCCACTGGTGCTGTAGAATCTTTCTAGGGAGCTTCTTGCGGGCTATAGCGCCGGGGCGACGTCGCCGGATTTCATCCGAGCCGATGCGCCGCCACGGGCTAGTTTAGGGGCCCTGCCAGCTCGAGAAAACCCCACCAGTGTGTTCCTCGCGTTGAATTAGGGGCTGGCGGCGAGTTTCAGTGGCGGGGGTGGCCGGACGACTGATCCCGGAGCTACTCCGACGAGCCCGGCGGCGGGATCGCGCGAGAGCGGGAGGTGGAAGAAGACCTCGCCGGGCCCGCCTGTCAGTCGCACGGCAACAGTGGGCTGGATACGCTGTGGCGTGGGATCAATTGTGACAGCACGGGAAATGACCCTGTGACCCCGTGTGGCACTCCCTCAGCAGCTGACACGTGCCCCGTGGCCCCACAGTCAGGTTTAAACTTTTCCCGAATTTATTCAAATTTCAGACTTTTCCCCAAATTTTAGAAGAGCATAACTTTTGCTAGGAACCTCCAAATTTAGTGATTCAAATTGGGTTAGATTCAGATTTACAAAATCTATCCAAATATGCAACCCAATTTGTATGAAAGTCTGTATTTAATTTTGGATAATTCTTTAAACCCTTTCAGCAAAAGAATTTTAGAGGGAGTTTGGTTTATCCAAAAATCCCCAAATTTTGCCAGAACATTCCTTAAGGTGTTCTTACACTCCTGTAAAAGTTTAAGCTCATTTGGAGTTGATTTGGTCAGGAGAATTCAGATTGTAAGTTACTGTATTCAAATAAATACAGAAACATTTTCAGAGAATTTCCAAAACTTGTAAATTCAGTTTTGGGCAATTCTTAGCTCCAAAACTTCTAGGAAAATTCATGTAGACTCTATGAACTATAATTGAAATTGTAGTTAACTGAGTTTGACATGAACATGGGTATTAACTCAGAATTAATTCATCTTTGAGTAAACACTTAGAGAATTGTTCTGAATAAACCACTCCATAAAAAGTGCTAAATTTTGGTCCATAGTACTTTCTTGTGACAAGGAACTCACATGAAAATTCCCAGCTCCATTGGAGCTCTGGATCACCACTGTCATGTGTAATCTCTTAAGGTGATCAACACTTAAGTGGGAAAAGCACTCACATTTGATCATAGTGTTTAAACCCAACCCAAACCACTAGCACCAGTGTCATTTTAAATTCTTAAACAGAGTTCCAGTTTTTAAAACTGCCATTAGATCTTATTAGTAAAAGTTTTTCAATTAAATACATGTGCATGATCATATCGTGTAGCATATACGTGAAGAAGGTGAGAAGGACTTGAAGTGAAGATCAGGGAAGGAGAAAAACAAGTGATCAAGCTCCAAGTGATCGTCACTAACTGATTGTAATCTTAGTCACCTGCAAAACAGGTAAGCCCCAGTTTGCATTTAAACAGTTTTATAAAGCATTTTCATTTATAGAGATCATAGCTTTGCATCATTGATTGCAGTAAGTCTAGATGATATTGAAAACCCCACTTACATGACCAGAAATACCTAAGAGAGAAAGGGTAGAATAGCACCTCCTCGAGTGGATTTGGCTACGCTAAATGTTAGTAGGAAAGGTCTGGTAGAAGTCGAGTAGTTGGAAGCTACTTGCGAGTTTAGGGCTGGTTTACTCGGAACGGGTCCGAACAGAAAAGATGAGGAAAGTTCACACATAAGAAATGGAGACCGGGCAGGGAGGTTTAGATGCAGCAGGTTGCAGGCCATGCGTGCATAGCCCTGCCTGTGTCGGTTATGGCCCGTCCGTGCTTGGCCCTGTTGGACAAGTTTGAGTTGTGTACCGGGCGCATACTGGCTATATGGGACCCAGGAAACCGATGTACCTTGGGAGATCCATAGTGGAAATTTTCCAACTGTCTTAGGCTTTCGGCGTCAGGGTAGCAGGGGGTACCTCGCTCAAGAACATACCACTGCGGGTATGTACCTTGAGGGAGCTTGCGTACTCGGGGCAGTTGGACTGCGTCCAATGTGGCCACGTACAACGTCAGTCAAAGTTGCTGCCGGCAACTCGGAGTACGGGTGTACGTGTCGTGTAGTCCGGGCGCATACTGATTCGAATCACTGTCGCTCGCGGTCATATGAGCATACTTGCCCACTGCGTCTTGGCGTAGTAACAACTGGAACTGGTTATCTTTGAACTTGATAAGGCTGTGCTGTAACTTGTATTGCAACTATGATTGAATTAGAGATAGGCGCATTAAACTTTATGCAAATTTAGCTAACCTAATTGCAACCTTCGTGCTTGTAGAGTTTCTTGCTTAGGAGAGACGGATCAGTTTTGCTGAGCCTATGTGCTCACGCTTTCTATATAAGTGGTTTTGCAGGTTAGCATCGATGCTAAGATAGAGGTTGTCCGGTAAGACTCGGAGACTTCCGAGTCGTTTAACCCAGGGAGGACCCCGCCGCTGCTGTTGGCTTCGTGTTGCTAGCGAGAGGAGTCCGCGGGCTGGACTTCATCTCGAGTGCTCTTAGTTATTCAACGTGAGTTGATATAGACTTCCGCTGTAGCTACTTGATGTAAACTATTTACAAAGAAAAACTTGTAAGCTTCCGCTATTGTTTTATGTAATACATTGTTCCTTGTATGTGTGTTGTTGGGTGCCGCACAACACGGAATCACCCAATGTGATTCCCGGGCGAGTGGCCTGTCTCAGTGGACGGGGCCGTCTCAGAACCTGCCGAGGAGAATTACGCTTCCTCTACCTGTGTGCAGGGCCTCCAGGTTCTAGCTACGGGGAACGCATGAAGGGGGGGCAAGGAGCTATTGACTACTCCAGCGCAAGACCGGAGGATCTGGGTTTCGCCCTTTCTGCAGGGACGAGTCCCGAAGGCCCCACGTGTCCAGCGGGGCCGGAGCTCCCCTCTCCTCAGGAGGAGCTCCGGGCCCGCCACGTGGCCGGCAGAAGCCGGACCTCCCCCTCCGCGGGGAGAGCTCCGAAGGCTCCATGTGTCCCACGGGGCCGGACCTCCCTCTCCTCAGGGGAGCTCCGGGCCCGCCACGTGGTCGGCAGATCCGGACCTCCCCATTCTCATGGGACGAGTTCCGGAGACCTTCGTGGCCCTTAATACAATAAGGACAGGGGAAGGTGTCTGTGCAGAGCTTCGAGATTGGTGAAGGCCTCTGAGTACCTTGCGGAGCTGAGGGCTCGGCCAGGCAAAACCAAGAAGAAGACAAGAGCACACAAACACAAAAAGTCACAAGAGTCTATTTATTCAAAGCTCCATGAGCTGGACTACAGACTCGATAAAAAGAAAAAAGATACAAGTCCTAGGGTTCCCCTGGCTCGCGCCGGAACCTAGAGGCTACAAGGGCGGCCACGTCCCCGACTTCAGCCCTGGTGGTTTCTGCCCGCTCCGCGGCAGGGCCCTGTCTCGCTGGCTCTAGTGAGAAGGAAGGGTCCCGACTCCTGAAGCATGCCAACACATGCGTGGCAACCTCCACGGCCAGGCCCCGTCCCTCTGCCTCGAGCTCGCCGGCGACCACCGCATCTAGTCGGCTCAGCTTGGCGCCGATTGACTCGAGCGCGGGGATCACGTCGGCCACCTACAGCACAGGGGCCGCCGTCTTCACCGGGCTGAAGCCAAGGGGGACCAGGGCGGACCCTGCCAGGTCGACGAAGCTCAAGACCACACGGGCCTCGGAAAACCGCGAGGCCAAGAGCTCCTCTACCTCGCGGCAGGCTGCCAGCAAGGCGTCGTGGCTCCCCTTGGAGAATTCCTTCTCCTTGGCCGCCAGGGAGCTTTCCCGAAGGTGGAGAGTCTGGGCAAGACGCTCCAATTCAGAAGCCCGGAAGTCGGCAGCCAGCTCCCGATCCAGGATCGCCTGGCGCTCATGGGAGACCTGCTCCTCCCTCGTGGCAAGGCCTGCCTTCCGGGCCTCTAGCTCCGTAGCCTGGGCTCGCAGGTCGCCCTCGCCCGCCACCGGCCGCGCAGCGACTCTCTCCGCCTCGGCCGCCACGGAGTGCTCCTGATCCTCAACCGCGCGCTCACGGCGCGCCAGCCTCTACCGCACCTCCTCCAGGGCAGAGAAGTTCTCCTCGGCCCGGGCATGCGCCTTAAGGGCCTCCTTGTGGAGCCGCCGCGTCTCAGAGTCCAGACGGTCGACAGCCCGCTTCTGTCGGTCGAGGAGCACCTCCATGATATCAAGCGACTCCCGCCTGGAGTCGAGCTCCCCCTTGACCTTCGCAGTCCGCTCCCTCAAAAGGTTCCTCCAGGTGAGAAGGCGATCCCTCTCAACCACCTGCTCCTCTCACTCGCGGCCGAGCGCGGCCAAGACCTGCCAGACACTCGTCTGGGCGAGCACGAGAGCGTCTGCCAGGGGCAGTGGGACAGCATAGGCCGGAGCGGCGCCCCCGACCTCCTCCATCATGTCGTCTTCAAGAGAAGACGACGCACCGGCAACCCAGATGAGACGCCGGTCAGGAGAAGCCGGCGCCGGGACGGGCTCGCCCCCATCACGCCCTGGTTCGATGCCCACCGTAAGGCCGGTGGCAGTTCCTTCCGCTCTGGCAGCAGGAGGCGGGACTTTGACAGCCGGACCCGCCAAACCCTCACCGACAGCTAGCTCCTGAGCCGGTGAAGAAGGACGAGTGGAGGGAGTCGACGCTGCCATAGAAGCCGGGCCGACTGGTACAGGAGGAACTTGCGCTGGCTTGGGGGCCGCGACAACCGTCTCGGCAAGAGGAGTCGACGCTGCCATAGAATTCGGGCAGGTCGGTACAGGAGAAACTTGCACTGGCTTGGGGGCCGCGGCAACCATCCTGGCTTCCGAGCGTTGCGGTGCAGACCCCTCGTCAGTCGGGGATGGCCGAGAAACCCGAGCACTCCAACGGGCTCTGAACCCCGGCTTCCGAGCCGGGGTAGGACCACTAGAGCCCGCCGTCGCCGCCGACGGCTGCCCCGCAGTCGGCCGGACTGATGGAGCAGGGGATGCTTCTGAAGCCCCCCTTGACGCGTCAGCAGTTTCCTTGGAGACTCCACCGCCTGAAGCCCCCCTCGACGCGTCAGCAGTTTCCTTGGAGACTCCACCGCCTGAGGAGGGAGGACGCGACGCCCGGGAACCTTCAGCCCGTCGTCGCTCAAGAGGAGTCCCATCGGGGTGATGAGCCCGAGACCTCTTGGGGTCGCCACCGGACGGGGCGCTATCTCCAGAAGCAGGGCGTGCAGGCGCCCTGGATCCCTGAATCGGCGCAGACGCCGCCGCCGGAGGAGATCGAGCGCGCTTCTTCTCTGGAGGTGGGTTGGAAGCCATGGCAGAAGACAAAGGCGCAAGAACTCAAGGAAGGTGCAAGCGCTGGGAAGTGCAAAGGGAAGCCGCGATGCAGGTAAGATCCCCTTTTAAAACTTCCCAGGAGCGATTCAAAGCGATTCAAAACTCTTTGAATACACCACTTGGGCAACCGCTTCGGCTCCAAGACCAAGCGTCGATGACAAGTGGACCCAAGTTGTCCAGCTGAAGCGGTGGGCCAAGAAGTCAGTCTCCCAAGGAGATGAGCCGGCAAAGCACTTCGGCGGTTCATGAAAAAAGCGCCACGACGTGTAGAAGTGGTAGCCTTGGGAACCGCTGCAGTAAAAGCAACCATCAAGTGGGCACACGCTCCCACGATCCCGCGACTGTTCGTGCTCCAGCAATGGTCAATACGGGACTTAGAGAAAGTGCGCGGAGTGGAAGAGACGGAGGCCCCACCTCGGGCTCGCTATCTCCCCCGAGATGGGCCCGGGGGCCACTATCGGTACCCTCGATACGGGGTACCCCTGCGCACAGGGGGAAATGCCTAAGGACCTCGCCCTTCTTCACAGGGAAATCTCCGAAGGCGCCACGTGTCCAGCGGGGCCGGACCTCCCTCTCCTCAGAGGAGAGCTCCGGACCCGCCACGTGGCCAACTGAGCCGGACCTCCCCCCTCCGCGGGGAGAGCTCCGGAGGCTCCGCGTGTCCTGCGGTGCCGGACCTCCCTCACCTCAGAGGAGAGCTCTGGGCCCGCCACATAGCCAGCAGAAGCCGGACCTCCCCCCTCCGCAGGGAGAGCTCCGAGGGCTCCACGTGTCCCGCGGGGCCGGACCTCCCTCTCCTCAGAGGAGAGCTTCGGGCCCGCCACGTGGCCAGCAGAGCAACGCTGCCTGCCCCCACGCGGTAGGCAGCAGGCATAAAGATGCTCCATACCTTGCCCTACAAGGTATTCAAGGACCGCGCCTTCCCAAGGCGTGGAGACGCGGAGCACGCCTCTGTCAGGTGCCGTTGTGCCCAGTCGCATCACAGACTGGCGCGCCGCGTCAGAGCCTGCTCGCCAATAAACACAGCGATAAGACATCCCCTGCCGCCCCTGCCATCATCAACCACTACGACTAGCTTGCGGCATGGGCAGGGCGGCAGAACGAAGACTCGGAAGCCTTCGCCAGAGACAACTACCGGCATAACTGCAGATACGGTAGATGGCAGGCAATCTCCCTAGGACCACCTGTCGGGTCCCAGGCCCACCTTGTAAGCCGCTCGAGCCTTGGACTATAAAAGGCTCGGGTAGGCAACGTTAGCAAAGGTTCGAACTCTGTCGACTCGCACTCTACCCATCTCACTCCCTCAAGCTCAGGACTCCGGTTCTGAGCAGCAAGCAATACAGCGAGCACCTCTGCTCACCGTGGACGTAGGGTTTTACGCTCCAGCGGCCTGAACCACGTAAAACTCCCCGTGTCAAGCTTCTCCCTCAATCGTCCCTAACGCTGAAGCTCTCCGCGAGTGACTAGCCCCTCCGAAAAAGAACCTCCGCGGGCTGCCCAGAGAAGATCCGGGAGAAGTGTCGGCTACACACTTCGACAGAGCTCTTCAGCCTAGCGGATAAGTGCGCCAGGGCAGCTGAAGGGCGGAACTGGCACTCACAACCAGCCTCCGAATCAGGAGGACAGCCCGGATCCGGCGCTGCTTCCCATGGAAGCAGCAAGAAGATCAAGAACCGGGGCGGTGGCAAGATGAAACCCCTGACCGCAGTTCCCTTTGCTGCTGCAGCAGCACCCAGTGGAGCTCGGGGGCCTTGCCCCGACAAGAGGCAGCGACAGTCACCAGTTCCAGATGGTGACCAAGGCGAGCCGTGCCCCGTGCACAACACCAGCAGCCATACAGCTGCTGAGTGCCGGGAGATTCAGAAGCTCGCGGAGCGCTTCCGCAAGGGGAAGCAACCACGTGCTGATGCCCCTCCCTTCCGTCAAAGGGAGGGCAAGCAGAAGGTCGACACCCAAGACAATGTCGACCACCAAGTGGAGTTCCAGAAGCCTCAGCGCGCCGTGAAGGCAATACACAACCATGAGGACTCCAGCTCCAGCGACGACGAGCGCCGGAAGATGCTCTACGTCATCTATGGTGGGTCCGCTGACCCCTCGTCCCGAAGTGCAGTCAAGACTCTGCGCCGAGCGGTAGCGTCGGTGGCCCCTCCCCCAAGTGTTGCGCCGCACCTCAAGTGGATGGGAACCCCCATCAGCTTCGACGCCACCGACTGCCCCAGGAACATGGCTGGGGCCGGCTAACTACCGCTCTTGGTAGCTCCCACCATCGCCAACGTGAGGATGTACCACGTTCTGGTAGATGGCAGGGCTGGGCTGAACCTCATCAGCCACGCAGCTTTCCAGAAGCTGCAGATTCTGATGGCCAAGCTCACCCCATCAAGTCTGTTCTCAGGGGTAGGGCCGGGACAAGTCGTCCCCTATGGTAACATCAGCCTTCCGGTGACCTTTGGGGCACCGGACAGCTATCGAACAGAGTACATTCTGTTCGATGTAGCGGAGATCGACCTCCCCTTCAACGCCATAATTGGCAGGCCAGCCCTGTACCGATTTATGGCGGTAGCCCACTACGGCTACCTCGTCTTGAAGATGCCCACACCAATAGGCGTCCTCAAGATTCGTGGAGATCACACTGCTGCAGTATCAGCCTTGGAGAAGCTCCAAGCACTTGCAACAGCCCGAGCACCAGCCCCTGGCGATGCAGAACCGGGCCAGCTCCACCCGAGTGCATGCCACCGTGCCTTGACCTCAGCACCCCGCGTGCAACCCCTCGACGAGGGCGACGTCCCCCTGAAGGTCGTCCAAGTCGGCACCGATGCGGCCCAGACCACCCGGGTAACCGGGGGCCTGGACAGCAAATAGGAAGGCGCACTCATCACCTTCCTCCGGCACAACGTCGACGTGTTTGCATGGCAGCCGTCGCAGATGTCGGGGATCTCTAGGGAGGTGATCCAGCACCATCTGAAGATCTTCCCTGACGCTCGACCAGTCCAACAGAAGCCCTGCAAGCAGTCCATCGAGCGGCAGAACTTCATCCGAGAAGAAATCAAGAAGCTGTTGGACGCTGGCTTCATACGGGAAGTCCACCACCCCGGTGGTTGGCGAACCCCATCGTTGTCTCGAAGGCCGGCGGGAATCTCCGGATGTGCATCGACTACACCAGTCTCAATAAGGCATGTCCCAAAGATACATTCCCCCCTCCCTAGAATAGATCAAATAGTAGACTCTACATCAGGCTATGATATGCTATGCTTCCTAGATGCCTACTCGGGCTTTCATCAGATCCCTATGTCTAGAGAAGATGAAGAACACACTTCTTTCATCACAGTAGACGACCTGTATTGTTATGTATCTATGCCTTATGGTCTAAAGAATGCTCTTCCCACCTTTGTATGTGCTATGCACAAAACCTTTGGAGAGTTAATAAGAGACTTAGTCGAGGTGTATGTCGATGACATCATTGTCAAAGTCAGGCAGAGCTCATCATTGTTAGATAACCTAGCCCTAGTCTTTGACAAACTGCTCTCCACACGCACTAAGCTGAACCCTGACAAGTGTGTGTTCGGCGTATCCTCTGGGAAGCTCCTAGGATTCCTGGTCTCACACTGAGGAATTGAGGCCAACCCAGGGAAGATAAAGGCCATTGACCTGATGCGGGCCCCCGCCCGCATCAAATATGTCTAGAAACTCACAGGATGCCTAGCCGCACTGAGTCGGTTTATACCGAGGCTAGCAGAGCGAGCGCTCCCCTTCTTTAAGCTCCTGCGCAAATCCGGTCCATTTGCTTGGACTGATGAAGCAGAAGAAGCTTTCCAGGAGTTGAAGCAGCTCCTGACGACCCTACCCATCCTGGTAGCCCCCGAGCCCGAAGAGCACTTGCTGCTGTACATCGCGGCAACAACTGAAGTGGTGAGCATGGTTCTCGTCGCAGAGCGGCCGGACCCCTCGTCACCGCAGCCTGCTCTGGTAGCAGAAGGCAAGCACCAGGAGACCCCGGAGGCTCAAGACGACCTCCCGGAGCTCCAAGACAACCTCCCGGAGGTCCATCGGGACCTCCCGGAGCTCCAGGATAACCCCCCGGAGGCTCAAAGGAACCTCCAAGAAGAACAAGACGCCCTCCCGAGGATCCAAGATGACCACCCGAAAGACTAGCGGGACCCTCTGGGAGGTCCAAGACGGCCTAGAAGCCTTCGAGTCCCAGCTCCCGGAGGCTCCCCCGGACCCGTCTACCCCCTGTCGGCCTCAGCCAATGGAGGAGGACATCTCAGGCCCAGGGGGGAGGGTCCAGACCATCCAGAGGCCTGTCAACTACATCAGCGAAGTCCTCCACAACGCCAAAACAAGGTACATGGAGGTCCACAAGTTGCTGTATGCAGTACTTGTGGCATCCAGGAAGCTCCGCCACTACTTTCAAGCCCACCGGATCTTGGTGGTCACCTCCTACCCGCTGAAGGCCATTCTTCACAGCCCCAACGCGACCGGTGTAGGATCGAAGAGCACGTGAAAAGCTACCAGAGGGGGGTGAATGGTAGATTAAAACTTTTCGCAGCGGAAACAACAAAAAACCCTCATAAAAAATCAATAGGTTAAAGAAACAGTGTGTGCAAGTGTTTTCAAACGTGTTCAACCGTGACAAATCAAGTAGAGAGGTAGAGAATCAAGTCATGGATATAATGCAACAAGAATCACTTGAAAACACGAAGTAAAACTTGAGATACGATCAAAACATTAAACGAAGATCAATCTGTTCTACCCGATATAAAACAGATCTGCAACGCTGCAAAGAAACTCGTGTATCTCAAAAATTACAGATCCGAAGCTCGTGAAAATTTCACAGATGATAGATAATTGAGTTGTAAAGACAACTCAAAAAGAATCAAGTCAATCGGATCTGTAAAACTCGAGTTATGAATGAAACACCGAAGCAACGTCGGTCTGTCCAGAAACTCGGCAAGAAAGATTTGACGAAAAACAAGTCGGACGAACAAGGCACAAAAGCTCCTCGAAACTATGAACTTTATTCAATAGAAACACAAGAGGAACAGCCCAAAGTTCTCTACCCACGAGAGCTCTGGCCTCCCTTACTTTTATAGCCAGCCCTCAGGCTAAACAATCCAATCTAGGACTCCTACTCCTAATTGGACTCATATCCTAACCTACCGTAACTGCTCAGGACTCTCCTATTCGCAGATAGAAGCAATCGTGAGACTTCCAAACACCTTAGGAACGTCCTAAACATTTCTAAAACAACTCAACTTCATGCCTAGCACGAAATCCTATCATAACCAACTCAAATCTTCCATATTTGAGCCATATCCGACTCAGCCTCAGCCTGAGTACGCAATCCAGCCGGTTGGACCTTTCCGACCAATTCTTTACGTCCACTTCTCTTCATCACGCCTTGAAACAATGTTGCCACGTCCATGCACTCCTTGCACACGTGCAAACACCTTCCAACGACGTACACGCAACCTTCATATGCACTGCCCTTGATCCAAACATGCTGCGCGACCTCCCGATCAACTCAACCACAACTCCTTCCGAACTTGGTTGTTGGAACCTCATATCCTCCCTGAGACTAGTCTAAGGATCCCGTCACAAGCCATGTCTTGAACTCAAGCAACACCTGCACATGAATAAACAACCAATTCTTCCGAGCACAAGTCCTCGACTTGACTCACATTAGTTCGAAAACCACAACACCTTACATGAGCACGTCACATAAGCATGTTGCAAACCATATCAAATGATAACAGCCATAACCACCAAAACACACCAAAAACTTAGCAAATTAATACTAAGCAAACCTTCCCATAAAGCAAGTTTGAAACATTGCGAGTTAAAAGCAAAAACAAGACGCTGCAGTTCTACGAGTTGAACTTCACGGGAGCTCCCTAAAAACAAGCTCCGGACCTCAAAGAAGCTCTCCGGACCTTGCAGGAGCTCTCCGGACCTTGCCAACACTTGGCGGACCTAACAAAGAACTTGTCGGACCTTGCCACAGAAGAATGTTTTGGCAATATTCAAAACTTTGAATGTTAATGCTAACTTTTATCCTAATTGCCAATGTATTCAGCACATATAGGTCTCACAATCTCCCCCTTGATGAATGCATTGGCAACACCAATTAAAATCCGAACATTGGCTTATGAAAAGTTTTGAAAAGATTTGAAAACTCATTTCTCCCCCTTTATTAATTTCTCCTCATTTTTTAAAATCAGAGAAGGAAGAAAGTGTATAACATATGCAAAGTGTAAAAAAATTCTCTCCTTATACATATTTCTCCCCCTTTGACAATGTATTCAGCAAGATTCAAAAGAGAAAATTTTAAATGTTATGAGCATATTATAACATATACATACAAAACAAATCTCATCCAAGTCATACTATCAGGTTACTTACACTATCACATCAATGAGATACATAAAGTAGTGTAAGCCATGCTAGAGATCAAATGTATTTTTTAGTTTAAGCAAGTCATGATCTCCCTTACTCAACTATTTCAAAACCTGAAAACATGACACTTGTTGCTGCATTTTTATTATTCATAATCCTTTAAGGCACAAAGTTGATCATATGATATTTGCAAGAGATTATATGCCGCATCAGCCTTATTCTAACCAACCAAGCCAAGCCTATGTCATTTGACAATCAGAAGCTTAAGGACATGGTTTTAGTCATACACAATTCCTTCCAAGTTCATATCTTAGTGCAATGATAAGCAATCTCAAAAGAAGAAGTGCGATGCATGCATATTCTCTTGATCTTTTCTCAATTTTTTATTTGAAAACTCAACATGTGAGCTGATCACTTGATTAATTTTTTATGATTAAAAGCACTTGTGAGCACGCAACAAGTTCAAAACAACAAGAAAGTTCGATCATGACCAGATTTAGTGTAAGTAATTATTCCAATTACTAGTCATGGCAAAAACTACAAAATGTATAACATGAGTAATGTAGTAAGAACTTTCAGCCTGTAAAAGGAATCACAAAGTCATATATGTATGAAATACTATGCTCATATTATTTTAGTTTCATATTCACACATAGACTTTCAAAGTTTCAAAAACTCCCCCTCAATTTAAGCCATGAGGATGCATAACCCCTATTTCACTACGAATGAAACAAAAACGAGTGAAATCCAAAGGTTTTGTAAAAATATCAGCCAATTGTTGTTCGGTATCGACATGGTGAAGCACAATGTTTCTTTTTTCAATATTATCACAAAGAAAGTGATACCTAATGTCAATGTGCTTAGTTCTAGAGTGTTTCACGGGGTTTTTAGCAATACAAATTGCACTAGTGTTATCACAAAACAGTGGAACACTATCTAAATCAACCCCATAGTCCTTAAGTGTTTGAACAATCCAAAGAATTTGTGAGCAAGCGCTAGCCGCAGCTACATATTCAGATTCGGCCGTGGATTGTGCAACTAAACTTTGTTTTCTAGAGGACCAAGCAACAAGTGAATTACCAAGAAAATGAAAAGCACCCGAAATACTTTTACTATCAATCCTACAACCCCCAAAATCAGCATCCAAAAAAAGCTTTCAAAGAAACGGTTGAGGAAGAAGGAAGAAAAATGCCAAATTCTTGAGTTCCATGTAGGTACCTGAGAATCCTTTTGATGGCTTGGTGATGTGAAGCACGTGGAGAAGCTTGAAAACGTGCACAAAGATATACGCTGAATTGTATGTTCGGTCTTGACGCCGTGAGATATAAAAGTGATCCAATCATACTTCTGTATTCTTTTTTATCGACCGGGTCACCATCTTCGTCAAGTTCAAGTGTTGTTGCTGTTCCCATTGGTGTCCGAAGAGGCTTGCATTTGTCCATGTTGAAGCGCTTAAGAAGGTCCTTTGTATACTTAGTTTGATGCACAAAAGTTCCTTATTTTGTTTGCTTGATTTGCAGCCCCAAAAAGTATGTGAGTTCTCCCATCATACTCATCTCAAATTCTGAACTTATCATAGCTTAAAACTTGGACACGGATCATGAGAAGCACAACCAAAGATAATATCATCCACATACACTTGAACGAATAATGAGTCACTGCCATGCTTAAGTACAAAAAGATTTTTATCAACCTTGCCCATGGTAAACCCCTTTTCAAGTAAGAATATTTTTAACCTATCATACCATGCTCTAGGGGCTTGTTTTAGACCGTACAAGGCTTTGGACAGTTTGTAAACATGATTAGGAAAATTTGGATTTTCAAAACCCGGTGGCTGCTTAACATAAACCTCCTCCTGTATGTAGCCATTAAGAAAAGTACTTTTAACATCCATTTGATATAACTTGAAACCTTTAGATGCAGCAAATGCTAATAAAATTCTTATAGCTTCTAATCTAGCAACAGGAGAAAATGTTTCATCAAAATCTAGACCTTCAATTTGAGTGAAACCTTGAGCAACCAACCTATCTTTATTCCTAACCACAACCCCATCCTCACTTTGCTTATTTTTAAATACCCATTTAGTTCCAATTAATGTGTGACCTTGAGGTGGAGGTACAAGTTTCCAAACATTATTTCTTTCAAAATTTTCTAACTCTTCTTGCATGGCATTAATCCAAGATTCATTAGTGAGTGCGTGTGATATATCCTTGTGTTCAAAAGAAGCAACAAAAGCAGAATGAGTATGAGAGTTTGGATCGCAAAACCTGGACCGAGTGACTCGTTCATGCAAGCTTCCAATGATTTGTTGTGGAGGATGACTTTTGAGTACTCGGAGGGGAGTAGACACTTCACAAGCACCTTCTTCTTCATGTTCGGACCTTTGATTAGGAGAGCTTGTTGATTGAGGAAGATCCGAACCAGCAGTAGTGACTGTTGGTGCTGGTTGTGGTGCAAAATCAGCAGCTTGATCGTTATTTACTTCCGAGTTTTCGGGCAGCAGCACCACTTCTTCATCTTCTTCAATAAAAATACTCTCCCCCTGCGGATATGGATCCGGACCTGCAATATCGGAGCTAGTACTTGGGCTAGCTTCATCAAAAGAAACCTCGCAAGTCTCCAAAATTTTGTTAGTGTCAAGTAAAAGCACACCGTAGCCTCTAGTATGAGATGGATAACCAAGAAACATGCCATCAACAGATCTAGCTTCAAATTTATTAAAATTACCATGTTTCTTAACAAAGCATTTGCAACCAAAAACTCTAAAGTGTGTAACACTAGGCCTATGTCCAAACCGGATCTCATATGGGGTTTTTCCAAGCTTAGCACGCAAGAAAACACGATTTGAGACATTACAAGCGGTTGCAATTGCATCAGCCCAAAATTTCCTAGGAGTTTGATATTCATCAAGCATAGTCCTAGCCATCTCAACTAAGGTCCTGTTCTTTCTTTCTACGACACCATTTTGTTGTGGTACATAGGGTGAAGAGTATTGATGATCTATTCCATTTTCAGCACAAAAGTGATCAAAGGATTAGTTTTTAAATTCAGTTCCGTTATCACTTCTAATTGCTTTTAATGATCCTGGGTGATCAATAGATAATCTAAGAAATAAAGTTCTAAAATGACTAAAACCTTCATTCTTAGATGCCATAAAATAAAACTAAAAATATCTGGAATAATCATCAACAATCATAAGCACATACCATTTACCTCCGAAGGATTGAACACGTGTCGGACCTACTGTGTCAAGATGTAAAAGTTGTCCCGGTTCAGCTGTCATGGTCATTGTGAGAGGAGCATGTGAACCTGCAACAAACTTAGCATGTCTACAAGAAGAGCACACAATATCATTGTCCTTTTTAAGCTTCGGCAGCCCACGTATGCGATTGAGAGCACTAAAACGAGTGAGATGATCAAAGCCTATGCGACCAAGTCTACGATGCCAAAAATATAGATCCTTTGTATCATTAGCAACTAGACACCGATGCTTAGAAGTTGACAAATCAAAATCAGCTTTAAAAACTCTTCCAAACCTAGACATGTTAAACAAAAGCTCACCTTTTGAATCTACAACCTTGCAGCAATTTTTAGCAAAGCTAACCTCTAGATTTTCATCTAGCAATTGTGAAACCGAAAGCAAGTTGTATTTCAAATTTTTAACAAGTGCCACATCTTTCAAAGTGTAGAGATTGTTTACTCTAACCGAACCTTTAGCAATTATGGGAGTAGAAGAGTTATCGGCGAAAGTAACATTTTCTACACGTGACACAAAAGAGAGAGAGGAGAACCATTCTTTGTTACCGGTCATGTGGCGTGAGCAACCTGAATCCACAATCCAAATGTTCTCCTTCCTCAAACGTGAAACCTACACAGCAGCACAATACGTCGATGACTCAATACTGGGGTTAATTAAAAGACTTTTAGGAATCCAATACTAAGTCACACGACGTCCAGCAGGAATAACACGCGAAAGCTGAGAAGGTACAGCAGGTTTATGAGCCAAACATCGAAAATTTTTGTTCCTAACTACTGACTTAGAAGATGTGTTATATGTAGCACAAAAAACAGTAGGTCCGGGAGCAAGTTTTTGACTCATTACAGCAGGTTGCAAGCTCCGAACATTCGGTCTAGCAGATTTTGCTTGGTTGTTATGTGATCTAGCAAGTATTCTTTGTTTCTTATCGTGTTTAGCTAGTCTATAACAAAAATCCATGACATGACCATCTCTACCACAGTAGGTACAATGAAAAATAACCTTATTATCATGTCTAGATGAGCAAGCAACACGTTTATTAGAACCCGAATGGGACAGTACTCCTGCTGATTTCAAAATCACCTCTTTTTGTCTAAGAGCTGTTTGAATCAAACCGCTTCCTAATGACTTTACAACTTTAGGTGGGTGTGCCTTAGCATGAGCATGAGAATTAAAACCTAAACCAGTTTTATCATTACAAGACTTGGAAGAATTCAGCAGCAAGTTTAGCTTCTTATTTGCATTAGAAAACCGATCTAGTGTCCTATGCATGTCATCAAGTTTATTGGACAGATCAAAGCAGTTTTCACATGAAGTTTTTCCTTTTAGTTTGCAATTTGAACAATATTTAACTTCATGCACACGTAAAGCATTGTTCAAAATAGAAATCTCATTCATAGCATCATTTAGTTTCTTATTCAGATCATCACATGAAGAACAATGCAAATCAATTGTAGAACAACAAGCATCTTTCAAATTTTTATCAATAAGTGCAGCAAGCTCTTTGTTCTTTTCAATTTCAAGTTCAAGTTTATCAAGTGTAGATGCGTGTGCACTTCTTAAAGAGGATAATTGTTCATAAATCAAATCACATGAGGAACAAGAATCATCACTAGGAATCAAAGTTTTTAAACGATTAATTTCAGATTCTAGTGATTCAATTTTAACAGCATTGTTCCTAAGTTTTTTATCCTTTTTGTTTAATATAACAGTGGCACGAGAAATAGCATCACACATTTCTTCGCAAGTGGGACATACCTCTTCATCGTTGCTGTTGTGTTCTGCCTCCTCGAAGCTTGAACTTGACTTGCTCGCCATGCAGCACATATTTGCCATAGCTTCTTCATCTTCATCACTACCGGTGTCCACATCACTTGAGCCGAAATCTTGAAGTGCAGAAATCATACTATGCACTATGTTGCGCATTGATAAATCTTTCTTCTTCTTATTCTTTGCAAATGATTTCTTCGGCCTTGTTTGCTTTTCTTCACGTGAAGTCGGACCTGAAAGGTTAGGGCACTCCGTATGAAAATGTCCTGTCTTACCACATTCAAAACATCGTTGAGGTCCGGAGCTTCCTCTCCTTCTAGTTCTCACATTTTGCAATGCTTTTGAGAACCGAGTAGAGATGAGTGCAAGCTCCTCCTCTGGAAACTCTTCAATCTGTTCAAGGGTTAGAGAGGACAGCAAAGAGAGTGCACCACTAGATGATGATTGACTAGAACTAGACATGTCACGTTGCGAAACAAATGCAATAGACTTGTTGGGGTTTTTACGTGAGATGATGTCAATTTCATGAGTTTTCAATTTAGAATAAAGCACGTCTAAAGTAAGAGAACTCATGACAGTAGATTCACAAATAGATGTAACTTTCATCTCCCAAATTGACATATCTAATGCTCCTAACAATTGTCTAGCATTTTCAGCATCTGAAAAGTTAACATTGACACTACGCAAGTTGCTGAGAATTTTATTAAAGCGAGCAAAAAGGTCGTCAATTGACTCACCGGGTTGCATCTCAAAACGCATGTATTCTTTCTTGAACATATCTTGCCTTACCTCCTTGATCGTATTGGATCCTTCATGGTAGTCACAAAGAGCTTTCCAAACATCATATGCAGATCGGAGGTGTCCAACACGGTCAAAGTCGCTTTGAGTCAATCCTTGGATGATCAAGTTACGAGCCTTGTTGTTGTTGTCAACATCTCTCATGTTCGCAGCCGTAACTTGATTGTTGGGTGGTACATCGAAGTTCCGGTAGACCTTTTCCCATATGGCGAAGCCTTGCGCCTGTATGTAGGCCTCCATCCGCGCCTTCCAAGCCTGAAAATCGGTGCCATTGAACACACAAGGTTTTGTGGAGTACTTCTCCATGATGGTTAGTCAAAACACGTGCAAATCACAAAGATTAGAGAACCTTGGCTCTGATACCTATTGTAGGATCGAAGAGCACGTGAAAAGCTACCAGAGGGGGGTGAATGGTAGATTAAAACTTTTCGGAGCGGAAACAACAAAAAATCCTCAGCAAAAATCAATCGGTTAAATAAACCGTGTGTGCAAGTGTTTTCAAACGTGTTCAACAGTGACAAATCAAGTACAGAGGTATATCATCAAGTCACGGATCTAATGCGACAAGAATCACTTGAAAACACGAAGTAAAACTTGAGATACGATCAAAACATTAAACGAAGATCAATCTGTTCTACCCGATATAAAACAGATCTGCAACGCTGCAAAGAAACTCGTGTATCTCAAAAACTACATATCCGAAGCTCGTGAAAAATTCACAGATGATAGATAATTGAGTTGTGAAGACAACCCAAAAAGAATCACGTCAATCGGATCTGTAAAACTCGAGTTATGAATGAAATACCGAAGCAACGTCGGTCTGTCCAGAAACTCGGCGAGAAAGACTTGACAAAAACAAGTCGGACGAACAAGGCACAAAAGTTCCTCGAAACTATAAACTTTATTCAATAGAAACACAAGAGGAACAGCCCAAAATTCTCTACCCACGAGAGCTCTGGCCTCCCTTGCTTTTATAGCCAGCCCTCAGGCTAAACAATCCAATCTAGGACTCCTACTCCTAATTGGACTCGTATCCTAACTTACCGTAACTGCTCAGGACTCTCCTATTCGCAGATAGAAGCAATCGTGAGACTTCCAAACACCTTAGTAACGTACTAAACATTCCTAAAACAACTCAACTTCGTGCCTAGCACGAAATCTTATCATAACCAACTCAAATCTTCCATATTTGAGCCATATCCGACTCAGCCTCAGCCTGAGTACGCAATCCAGCCGGTTGGACCTTTCCGACCAATTCTTTACATCCACTTCTCTTCATCACGCCTTGGAACAATGTTGCCACGTCCATGCACTCCTTGCACATGTGCAAACACCTTCCAACGATGTACACGCAACCTGCCCTTGATCCAAACATGCTGCGCGACCTCCCGATCAACTCAACCACAGCTCCTTCCGAACTTGGTTGTTGGAACCTCATCTCCTCCCTGAGACTAGTCCAAGGATCTCGTCACCAGCCATGTCTTGAACTCAAGCAACACCTGCACATGAATAAATAACCAATTCTTCCGAGCACAAGTCCTCGACTTGACTCACGTTAGTTCGAAAACCACAACACCTTACATGAGCACGTCACATAAGCATGTTGCAAACCATATCAAATGATAACAGCCATAACCACCAAAACACACCAAAAACTTAGCAAATTAATACTAAGCAGACCTTCCCATAAAGCAAGTTTGAAACATTGCGAGTTAAAAGCAAAAACAAGACGCTGCAGTTCTACGAGTTGAACTTCACGGGAGCTCCCTAAAAACAAGCTCCGGACCTCACAGAAGCTCTCCGGACCTTGCAGGAGCTCTCCGGACCTTGCGTCGGACCTTGCCAACACTTGGCGGACCTAACAAAGAACTTGTCGGACCTTGCCACAGAAGAATGTTTTGGCAATATTCAAAACTTTGAATGTTAATGCTAACTTTTATCCTAATTGCCAATGTATTCAGCACACATAGGTCTCACAACCGGCAATGTTGCTAAATGGGCAGCGGAATTGGCGGAGTTTGAGCTGGACTTCCTTCCTCGCCACGCAGTCAAGAGCCAACCACTGGCTGACTTCGTGGCCGAGTGGACGCCAACGATGTCTAACCCAGGGGGCCACGAAGACGGTGAACCAAAGCCCCGAGCTCCGGTCTTCACCGGGCCCCACTGGACGCTCTTCTTCGACGGATCCTCGCGAAAGTAGGGGGCCGGTGCTGGCGTACTGCTTCTCATGCCATCGGGGGAGCAGTTTAGGTACATGGTGCGTCTCAATTTCAAGGCAACCAACAACATGGCAGAGTATGAAGCACTCATCTTTGGCCTAAAGACAGCCCTGTCTCTGGGCGCTCGCCATTTGTTGGCACAGGGCAACTCCCAGCTAGTCATCAAGCAAGTTAAGGGTGAATCCTCCTGCAATGACCCGCAACTAGCTGCTTATCTGCTCCACGTGCAGATGTTGGAGAAAGACTTCCTCGCCTTGGACCTGTGCCATGTACCGCACGCTGGCAATGTCGCGACCGACGACCTCTCAACGAAGACCTCCACCGTAGCCCCTGTGCCCGAAGGAGTCTTCAAGAGGACGTTGCTGCGGCCCACAGCCCTGCCTGTCGAGCCGGGCGAAGGGGGCTGGACCAGCACCTCGAAGCTGGCGGTCCCGGCGGCCCTGCAGCCATGGACGCCGCCAAGGATCGTAAGCGTCACTAGGGACTCCGTGCAACCCAGTGCTCAAGATCCAGAAGCTCAAGTCAGACCCGATGCATGGATCACGGAGATCCGGGACTACTTGAAAGACAACATCCTCCCTGATGAACGTGTATCTACTAAACGGATCGTGCGCATGGCTAAAAGATACGCGCTGGTAGAAGGGGATCTCTACCGGCGTGGCGCCAACCACGTCCTATTGCGGTGCATAACCCAGTGGAAAGGCTGTGACTTGCTCGCTGAGATCCATGGAGGCGAATGTGGGAGTCACTCTTCCTCACGCACGCTCGTCGGTAAAGCCTTCCGGCATGGATTCTACTGGCCGACAGCACTCCAGGATGCCATCAAGTTGGTCGAGAGCTGCAAGGCGTGCCAGTTCCAGGCCAAGCAGATCCACACACTGGCTAAGGTGGTTCAGATGATCCCGCCCTCGTGGTCGTTCGCCATATGGGGGTTGGACATCCTGGGACCATTCCCCAAAGCCGTCGGGGGATTCCGGTACCTCTACGTCTCCATCGACAAGTTCACCAAGTGGCCGGAAGCTACACCCGTCGTCACCATCAACAAGCAATCTGCAGTAAAGTTCATCAAGTCGATCATCTGCCGGTTCGGGGTCCCGAACAGAATCATCACCGACAATGGGACCCAGTTCACCAGCGCAACCTTCCAAGACTACTGCGAAGACCTCGGCATCCAGGTGTGTTATGCCTCTGTTGCTCACCCAAAGAGAAATGGGCAGGTCGAGAGGGCCAACGCCGAGATCCTTCGGGGCCTCAAGACTCACACCTATGCCGGCTTGAAGAAACATGGCGCCAAGAGGGTAGACGAGCTTCCGAGCATACTATGGGCTAACCGGACATCCCAAAGCTGAGCCACCGGAGAGACACCCTTCTTCATGGTATACGGGGCCGAAGCTGTGCTTCCCCCAGACATCACCATGGGGTCTCTCCGTGTCCGAGCTTACGACGAAGCCACGCAGGACAACCTCCGGCGTGAAGACATCGACCTCGTCGATGAGGCTCGATTACATGCAACGCTCTGCAACGCACGATACCGGCAAACACTCCGGCGCTACCACCAAAGTTATGGCGGGCCCGGAGCTCTCCTCTGAGGAGAGGGAGGTCCGATCCCGCGGGACACGTGGAGCCTTCGGACCTCTCCCCGCGGAGGGGGGAGGTCCGGCTTCTGTCGGCCACGTGGTGGGCCCGGAGATCTCCTCTGAGGAGAGGGTGGTCCGGCCCCGTGGGACACGTGGCGCCTTCGGAGCTCTCCCCACGGAGGGGGGAGGTCCGGCTGCTGCTGGCCATGTGGCGGGCCTGGAGCTCTCCTCTGAGGAGAGGGAGGTCCGGCCCCGCTGGACACGTGGCGCCTTCGGAGCTCTCCCTGCGGAGAAGGGCAAGATCCTTAGGCATTTTCCCTTGTGCACGGGGATACCCCATATCGTGGGTACCGACAGTGGCCCCCGGGCCCATCTCGGGGGAGATAGCAAGCCCGAGGTGGGGCCTCCGTCTCTTCTGTTTCGCGCACTTTCTCTAAGTCCCGCATTGACCGTTGCGAGAGCACGAACACTCGCGGTATCGTGGGAGCGTGCGCCCACTTGATGGTTGCTTTTACTGCGGTGGTTCCCAAGGCTGCCACTTCTGCATGATGCGGCGCTTTCTTCGGGAACCGCCGAAGCGCCTTGCTGGCTCGTCTTCTTGGGAGACTGAATCCTTGACCCACCACTTCAGCTGGACGGCTTGGGTCCACCTGTCATCGGGGCTCGGTCTTGGAGCCGAAGCGGTTGCCCATGCGGTGTATTCGAAGAGTTTCAAATCACTTCGAATCGCACCCAGGAAGTTTTAAAAAGGGGAGCTTACCCACATCACAGCTTCCCTTCGCACTTCCCAGCACTTTTCCTTGGATTCTTGTGCCCTTGTCTTCCCTGTCCTTGAGCTCTCCCCTGTCATGGCTTCCAACCCGCCCCCAGAGAAGAAGCGCGCTCGATCTCCTCCGGTGGCGGCATCCGTGCCAAGTCGGGGAAACAGGGTGCCTGCACCTCCTGCTTCTGGAGATGGCGCTCCGTCCGGTGGCGACCCCAAGAGGTCCCAGGCTCATCATCCTGACGGGACTCCTCTTAAGCGACAACAGGCCGAAGGTTCCCGGACGTCGTGCCCTCCCTCCTCAAGCAGTGGAGTCTCCAGGGAACCTGTTGATGCGTCAAGGGGAGCTTCTGGAGCATCCCCTGCTCCGTCAGTCCAGGCAACTGCGGAGCGGCCGTCGGTGGTGACGGCGGGCTCTGGGGGTCCTACCCCGGTCGGAAGTTGGGGTTCAGTGCCCGTTGGAGTGCTCGCGCTTCTCGGCCATCCCCGACTGATGGGGAGTCTGCGTCGTTCTGCTCGGAAACCGAGACAGCTGCCGCGGCCCCCAAGCCAGCGTGAGTTACTCCTGTTCCGGTCTGCCCGGATTCTATGTCAGCGCCAATTCCTTCCACTCGTCCCTCTCCACCGGCTGAGAGGCCAGATGTCAGTGAGGGTTCGGTGGGTCCTGCTGTCGAGGTCCCGGTGCCAGTTTCTCCTGACCGGCGTCTCATCCCGGCCCCCGGCACGTCGTCTTTTCTTGAGGACGATGTGATGGAGGAGATCGGGGGTGCCTCTCCAGCCTCTGCTGCCCCACTGCCCCTGGCGGATGCCTTCGTGCTCGCCCAAGCGAGCGTCCGGCAGGTCCTGGCCGCGCTTGGTCGTGAGCGAGAGGAGTAGGCGGTTGAGAGGGATCGCCTCCTCATCTGGGGGAACCTTTTGCGGGAGTGGACAGCGAAGGTCAAGGGCGAGCTCGACTCTAGGCGGGAGTCGCTTGACATCATGGAAGTGCTCCTTGACTGGCAGAAGCGGGTTGTTGACCGCCTGGACTCCGAGATGCGGCGGCTCCACAGGGAGGCCCTTGAGGCGCATGCCTAGGCCAAGGAGAGCCTCTCTTCCGTGGAAGAGATACGGCAGAGGCTGGAGCGCCGTAAGCGCGCCGTTGAGGACCAGGAGCGCTCCGTGGCAGCCGAGGCGGAGAGGGTCGCTGCGCGGCTGGCGGCAGGCGAGGGCGACCTGCGCGCTCGGGCCAGGGAGCTAGAGGCCCGGAAGGCAGACCTCGCCATGAGGGAAGAGCAGGTCTCCCGGGAACGCCAGGCGATCCTGGATCGGGAGTTGGCTGCCGACTTCCGGGCTTCTGAGTTGGAGCGGCTCGCCAAGACTCTCCGCCTTCGGAAAAGCTCCCTGGCGGTCATGGAGAAGGAATTCTCCGAGGGAAACCACGACGCCCTGCAGGCGGCCCGCCGCGAGGTAGAGGAGCTCTTGGCCTTGCGGTCCTCCGAGGTGCGTGCAGTCTCGAGCTTCGTCGATCAGGTGGGGTCCGCCTTGGTCCCTCTTGGCTTCAGCCCGGTGAAGGCGGTGACTCCTGCACTGAAGGTGGCCGAGGTGATCCCCGCGCTAGAGTCAATCGGCGCCAAGCTGAACAGGCTAGACGCGGTGGTCGCCAGCGAGCTTGAGGCAGAGGGACGGGGCCTGGCCTTGGAGGTTGCCACGCATGTGTTGGCATGCTTTAGGAGTCGGTTCCCTTCTTTCTCACTGGAGCCAACGAGAGATGGCCCTGCCGCGGAGCGGGAGGAGACTGCCAGGGCTGAAGTCGGGGATGTGGCCGCCCTTGTAGCCTCTAGGTTCCGGTGCGAGCCAGGAGGACCCTAGGACTTGCTTCTTTCTTTTTATCGAGTCTGTAGTCCAGCTCATGGAGCCATGAATAAATAGACTCTTGTGACCGTTTGTGTCTGTGACGCTTTTGTCTTCTTCTTGGTTTTGCCTGGTCGAGCCCTTAGCTCCGCAAGGTACTCAGAGGCCTTCACTAATCTCGAGGCTCTGCACAGACACCTTCCCTGGGTCCTTACTGTATTAAGGGCCCCGGAGGTCTCCGGAGCTCACCCCCTGAGGATGGGGGGGTCCGGATCTGCCGGCCACGTGGCGGGCCCGGAGCTCCCCTCTAAGGAGAGGGAGGTCCGGCCCCACGGGACACGTGGAGCCTTCGAGCCCCCCCCCCCGGAGGGGGAGGTCCGGCTTCCGCCGGCCACGTGGCGGGTCCGGAGCCCCTCCTGAGAAGGCGGGAGCTCCGGCCCCGCTGGACACGTGGGGCCTTCGGAGCTCCCCCCCCCAGAGGGGGAGGTCCGGCTTCTGCCGGCCATGTGGCGGGTCCGGAGCCCCTCCTGAGAAGGCGGGAGCTCCGGCCCCGCTAGACACGTGGGGCCTTCGGGCCCCGTCCCTGTTGAAGGGGCGAAACTCGGACCTTCCGGTCCAGCCTGGAGTAGTCGATGGCTCCTTGCCCCCCACCTCATGTAGCCCCTGTAGCTATAACCTGGAGGTCCTACACACAGGTAGAGGATACGTGATTCTCCTCGGGGGGTCCTCCCTTCCCCGTCTCTTAGTCTTATTCGGCTTATGGTCCTAGTCCAGTATACGGGACTTGGGCAATTCTGTGCGCGAGGCACCGGGGCTCCGGCTCCCTCCAAGGTCCGGGTACGACCGTCCGGCCCCTAGTACCGGACCGTACACCGGGGAAGCAGAGTGGACAGGCTTTGGGGACGGAACTAGACAAAGCGGCTGTACTCCCCTGGACCTCCCGAGGGAAGGGTGTGCACGCTTTGGGTACAGAGCCGGCTAAGCGGGATACGCACCCTGGACCCCCCTATGCACGGCGCCGGCCTTTCTTGGAGGTGACCAACTGGCACCGCAACACCTGACTGGGGGAGGCCCGAGAGGCCCCCCTGGCCATCGGCAGGTGCCTCAAGTGCAACCGCCTTCGGTAGGATAGCAAATGCTGACTATGGATGAGCGCGGGAAAAGGGGAGCTAAATGTACGGTGAGCATACATAGAAAGTGCGGTCATAAAAACTAATGCGTAATTTAAATGAGCACATGAGAAAGAGCGAAGTAGAATAGGTTTCTGTGTAAATGCCCATAGGGGGAAGTCAGGCTGTACATGGAGGCAACGACCCGCCTCATTAAGAAGGAAAGCAAGACTCTACGCGCTTAGGGTCGGAACCAGGCCAAGCTGGACGTAGTCCTGGACCGTCCCCCGAGACTTAGCTGCTCCTAGCGCTGTTCCTAGACACTATGGGATTTATTACAGAAGGGTATGGCCCTGTTCTACTAACGCTCAGGAGGTAGGACTTACAGTGTTGTTCCATGCTAAGGATTTGGGAACAGATCCCATCCTTGGTTGAAAGTCATGTGTACCTGGGACGGCAACTTTCGGGACTCGGAAGGGACCTTCCCGGATGGGGGAGAGTTTATAGGTCCTTCGCGGGAAAGTGTGTGCCGCGGCACCAGGTTGCCTTCTTGCAGGTCCCTGACGCGCTTGGTCCTTTGGCGGTAGTGCTAGGGCACCAGCCGAGGCCGTGCGTTGTGGGGTGTCACCTGCAGCCGGGCCTCACCGACGAGGTCGTCATCTTCACGCTAGAGTGGGTCCTGTAAGGCTTCTCCTGGGAGCCCCGGGGTACCCTCCCCTTCTAGCTAAGGCCTTCAAGGGGTAGGAGGACCCGGACTCTTCTTGGGAGACCCAAGGCGTCTTTCCCCTTCTGGCTAAGGCCTTCAAGAGGTTGACAGACCCTGGGCGGCCCCCAGGAGGTACGGCCGAGGCACAAAGACGTGCACTCGGGTGGAGCTGGCACGGTTCTGCACCGTCGGGGCTGGTGCTTGGGCTGCTGCAACTACTTGGAACTTCTCCAAGGTTGAGATCGTAGCAGTGCAGTCTCCACGGACTTTCCGGAGCGGCCGTAGTTGTCTACTGCCCCGGCTCGTCATCACCGGAGCTGGAGTCCTCACCGTTGTGCACCGTCTTTATGACGTGTTGAGGCTCCTGAAACCCCACCTGGTGGCCGACGCTGACTAAGGCGTCGACCTTCTGCTTGCCCTCCCTCTGAGGGAGGGGCGGAGCATCAGCTCTTAGCTGCCTCCCTTTGTGGAAGCGCTCTGCGAGCCTCTGGATGTCCCAGCACTCGGCAGCAGTATGATTGCTGGTGCCATGCACGGGGCATAGCTCGCCTTGGTCACCATCTGGGGCTGGTGACTGTCGCTGCCTTTTGTCGGGGCGCGGCCCCCGAGCCCCACTGGGTGCCGCTGCTGCGGCAACGGGAGCCGTGGCCGGTGGCTTCATCTTGCCACCGCCCCGGTTGTTGATCTTCTTGCTGCTTCCATAGGAAGCAGCGCCAGATCCGGGCTGTCCTCCTGACTCGGAGGCTGGCAGGGAGTGCCAGTTCCGCCCCTCTACTGCCCTGGCGCATTTGTCCGCCAGGCTGAAAAGCTCTGAGACATCGCGAACCTCTCTGGTCACGAGCTTCTCAAGCATCTTCTCGTCCCGGACACCCTGCCGGAACGCCACCACCACAGAAGCACTTTGAATGTGCGGGATGGTGTTGCATATCTGGGAGAACCGCTGGATGAAAGAGCGCAGCTATTCCCCAGGTTGTTGCTGGATGGCGTGGAGGTCAAGCTCCGTGCCAGGCCGGGTGTAGGAACTGCCGAAGTTGGCGGTGAACTGCCGGCAGAGCTCTGCCCAGGAAGTTATGGAACCCTGGGGGAGGTTCATGAGCCAAGACTGGGCTGGGCCGGTCAAGGCGACGGGGAAGTAGTTGGCCATGACAGCCTCGTCCCCTCCTGCAGCAAGGACGGCAATGGAGTAGATCTGGAGGAACTCCGACGGGTTGACGCTGCCGTCGTACTTCTCGGGCAGGTGCAGCCGAAACTTGCACGGCCACCTCACGAAGCGAAGGTGGGGCGCCAGGGCCGCACATCCTGCTCCTGTTGCTGCAGGCATTGGTGCCGCGAACGCTTGGTTCGCTGCTGGCACTGTGTACCCCGGTATGGGCAAGGCTGCGCCATAGACCGGGGGCGCCGTTTGCAGGGCATATGGCTGTGGCATATGCTGCGTGGCGTATGCCTGGGGCAGAGATCGCGTGGCGAAAGTCCGCGCCTCAAGCAGGGTCGAGGCTGACGTCATGCTGTCGCCGGCCTCTTGGCTGCGACGCCTTTCTCGTCGTTGCTCGAGGAACACTCGGGCATCTTGGCCCAAGTGGCATCGTTCCAGCTCTGTCCTCAGGTCCGTCGATGGGAGCCTGGTGGAGCTGGAGTCCGCCGTCTGCCCGTCAACCATTGGCGTGAGCGTCAGCGACACGGCCGGTTGGCTGGGGCGTCGTCCCCGCCGAAGTCGAGGTTTTGCGGCGGCGACGACAAGACGGTCTACTTCGCGAATCCACTGCTGGGTCGCTGCCTGAGGCGCGTCCTCAGCAGGTGGATTGCGCAGTAGCGCTCTTGCTGCAGCTAGCGCGCCCCCGTGGGGGACGCTCAGCGATGCAGAAGACCTCACGCTAGCTGGAGCCTGCATTGCCGGAGTCGGCTGCTGGCTCCCAGCTTGCGCCACACTCCGTCCAGAGTGTGTCGACACGTATTCCCCGCTAGTCACGGTCCGTCGTGAACGCGGGGGAGGAGAGCTTGCCGCTGAAGGAAGCTTCGTCATCTTCGTCGGCAGAAGCTCGTCGCGCAAGGGAGAAGCCCCCTTCCTGGCGCGCCAAATGTCGAAGTGTGTGGTCGACACTTCCCCCGGACCTACTCTGGGCAGCCCGTGGAGGTTCTTTTTCGGAGGGGCTAGTCGCTTGCGGAGAGCTTCAGCGTTAGGGACGAGTGAGGGAGAAGCTTGACACGACGAGTTTTACGTGGTTCGGGCCGCCGGAGCGTAAAACCCTACGTCCACGGTGAGCAGAGCTGCTCGCTGTATTGCTTGTTGCTCAGAACCGGAGTCCTGAGCTTGAGGGTGACTGATGCCTAGGATGCGAGTTCACAGATTTCGAACCCCTGCTAACGTTGCCTACCCGAGCCTTTTATAGTCCAAGGCCCGAGCGGCTTACAAGGGGGGGGGGCGGGACCCGACAGGTGGTCCCTGGGAGATTGCCTACCGACTATCGTATCTGCAGTTATGTCGGTAGTTGTCTCTAGCGAAGGTTTCCGAGTCTTCATTCTGCCGCCCTGCCCATGCAGCAAGCTAGTCGTAGTGGTTGATGACGGCGGGGGCGGCAGGGGATGTCTTGTCGCTGTGTTTATTGGCTTGCAGGTTCTGACACGACGCGCCAGTCTGCGATGCGACTGGGCGCAACGGCACCTGACAGAGGCGTGCTCCGCGTCTTCGCGTCTTGGGAAGGTGTGGGCCTTGAATACCTTGTACGGGTAAGGTACGGTGTGTCTTTACGCCTGCTGCCTACCGCGCGGGGGCAGGCAGCGCCGTCCTGCTGGCCACGTGGCAGGCCCGGAGCACTTCTCTGAGGAGAGGGTGGTCCGGCCCCGCGGGACACGTGGCGCCTTCAGAGCTCTCCCCGCGGAGGGGGGAGGTCCGGCTGCTGCTGGCCATGTGAAGGGCCCGGAGCTCTCCTCTGAGGAGAGGGAGGTCCGGCTCTGCTGGACACGTGGCGCCTTCGGAGCTCTCCCTGCGGAGAAGGGCGAGATCCTTAGGCATTTTCCCCTGTGCACAAGGGTACCCCATATCGTGGGTACCGACAGAACACCTCTGTAAGTTCTACCCTTAGAGCAGTGGTAGGACATGTTTTTTCTTTTTTCTGTAACAGATCCCATAGAGCCCAGGAGCAGCGCTCGGAGCAACTAAGCCCCAAGGGGTGGTCCAGGACTACGTCCAGCTTAGCTTGGTCCTGTACCCTAAGCACGTAGGCCCTGCCCCCCTTCACAATGGGGTGGGTCGTTGCCTCCATGTACAACCTGTTTTCCTCCTATGGACTTATATGAATGAAAAGAACTCTGTCCTATCACACTTACTTATGTGTTCATTTAAATTATGCATTAATTTTTATGATCACCTTCCCATGCTCAAGACAGTGTACGTTTATCGTATACTTGGCTCTCCTTTCCCACTCTCATGCCTAGTCGCCATTTGCCATCCTGCCGAAGGCGGTTGTACTTGAGGTACCTGCCAAAGGCCCGGGGGCCTCTCGGACCTCCCCCTGTTAGGATACTGTGACGCCAGTTGGTCTCCTCCAGGAAAGACCTATGCCAGAGCGGGAGGTCCAGGGTGTGCAGCCTGCTTTGCCTGGTCCTGCACCCAAAGTGTGCACACTCTGCCTCCCCAGCGCTACGGTCTAAGTACTAGAGGCCAGACGGCTACACCCTGACCAAGGAGGGAGCCGGACCTCCGGTACCGAGTGCACAGAATTACCCAAGCCCCGTATACCGGCCCGGGACTGTAAGCCAAATAAGACTAAGAGACAGGGAAGGGAGGACCTCTGAGCAGAATTACCATTTCCCTACTTGTGTGCAGGACCTCCTGAGAGGCCTCCCGGACCTCCGGCGCCGGAGCTCCAACACCGGCGTGCTCCGGACGGTCAGAAGGCCCTGGCCTTGGCTCCCACACAGGAATGTGGCAGGTGTGCCCAATGCATTGGCCACACCTACCAGGTGGCCATTACGGGGACTACACAAAGGAAAGTCGGAGCACCCGGTTGTATTGAAGTCTCAAGACTTCTCAAGACCAGAGCTCCAGACTCCAACTCAAGACACCTTTGGTCCTTATGAGAACAAGGGCCCAAGGGAGGTGTCTGTGCTAAAAAAAGCATCGGGATCGGTGGAGACCTCGGGGTCCTTACGGGGCTAAGGGCTCGGGCAGGGTAAGCCAAGAAAAGGAGGTAAAAAGCACAGGCATATAAAACAACAAGTTTATTCATTGAAGAGCTCCATGAGCTGGTCTACAGACAGAAGACAAAAGAAAAATACAAAATCCCTCCATCTACAAGGGCAAGCATATAAGAGTCCCCGGCCTCCTGTTAGAACCGAGACGCGATGAGGGCGGCGACGTCTCCGACTCTGGCCTTGGCGATCTCCTCTCGCTCGGTGACGGGGCCCCGCACCACCGGCTCCAGAGAGATGGAGGAGTCCCAACTCCGGAAGCACGTAAGCACGTGCGCAACGACCTCCTTCGCCAAGCCCCTCCCCTTGACCTCGAGCTCGTCGCCGATCACAGCTTCCAGCCTCTCTATCTTGGCGCCGATGGACTCGAGTTCCAAGAGCGCCTGGGCCATCTCTTGTGCCGGTGCCCCCGTCCTCACAGGGATGAAGCCGAGAGGCACTAGAGCAGACTCCGCCTGGCCAACAAAGTCCCAGACTCCCTGGGCCTTGACGGTCCGCAAAGCCCGGAGCTGCTCCACCTCTTGACGAGCCGCCAACAGGGCACCAAGTCCTTCCTCGGCGAACCTCCTCTCCTTGGCCACCAGGTCGTTCTCCCGGAGCTGGAGGTCCCGGATAAGGCTCTCCAATTCCGACACCTGGGAGTGGGCAGCAAGCTCCCAGTTCAGCACCGTCTTGCGGTCCTTGGCGACCTGCTCCTCCCTTTCGGCCAAGGCTGCCGCCCGGAGTTCCAGCTCCCCGGCCCTGGCCCTCAGGTCGCCTTCTCCCGCCTGCAGCTGCTCGGCGACCTCCTTCTCCTTGTCCGCCACGGTGCGCTCCCGCTCCATGACGGCACACTCGCACCGTGCCAGCTGCAATCGGATCTCCTCATTTGCGATGATGCGGGCCTGAACACCGTCATGGGCCTCGCGGGCCTCCTGCATGATCTTCCGGGTCTCGGTGTCCAGGCGGTCGACAGCGTTCTTCTGCGCAATGAGGAGTTTCTCCTCAGCATTGAGCCTCGTCCTCTTAGCGTCAAGCTCCTCCTCGACCTCCCTGGTACACAGCTTCAAGAGCCGCCCCCAGCCGCGGGGGCGGTCCCTCTCGTCCGCCAAGTCCTCCCGCTCGCGCTCGAGCGCAGCCTGAACCTGTCGGACACTAGACTGGGCAAGTTCCATGGCGTCCGAAAGGGACAGTGAAGAAGCATAGGCTGAAGCTACGTCGCGAACCTTCTCCATGGCGTCGTCATCCAACGGAGGAGACGCCGACGCCACAAAACCCGGGGGAGCCACGATGATGCGCCGATCAGGAGAAGACGGCACTGAGGCAGGGCTAGTCCTGATGCACTCCTGTTCACCACCCACCTAGGGACCCGCGTCGGCTCCTCCTGCGCGCTCGGGGTGGACGCCCCAGGTCCAAGCCCTAGCGACAATGACAAGAGATCCCAAGCCGTCCTGCGGAAGCAGTGGACCAAGAAGTCAGTCCCTCAAGCGGACAACCCGGAGGTTCCTGACAAGGTGCTGCGACATGCAGTAGTAGCAGCGTTGGGAACCGCCGCGGTTAAAGCAACTATCAAGCAGGGGTCACGTCCCCACGACCCTCCTTCTATAATTAAACGCGTGGGCCCGCGCGGTAGGGTCGTGCTGCTCTTGCAACGGCCTAAAGGAGTTTCCAAGAAAGTGCGTGTTGGTACCCTCAGTACCGGGTACCCCCGCGCACAGGAGAAAAATTGCCTAATGACCTCACCCCCTCCATAGTGGTGAGCTCCGAAGGCGCCACGTGTCCAGCAGGGCTGGGCCTCCCATCTTCTTAGAGGCGAGCCCCGTGCCTGCCACGTGGTCAGCAGAGTCAGGCCTCGCCCCCTCCGCAGGGGCGAGCTCCGAAGGCGCCACATGTCCAGCGGGGCCGGGCCTCCCCTCTCCTCAGAGGCGAGCCCCGGGCTTGCCAGAAGGCTAGCAGTGCCGGACCTCGCCCCCTCCGCACGGGTGAGCTCCGAAGGCGCCACGTGTCCAGCAGGGCCGGGCCTCCCCTCTCCTCAGAGGCGAGCCCCGGGCCTGCCACACGGCCAACAGAGCCGGGCCTCGCCCCCTCACAGGGGCGAGCTCCGAAAGCGCCTTGTGTCCTGCGGGCCCGGGCCTCCCCTCTCCTCAAAGGCGAGCCCAGGGCCAGCCACGCAGCCAGCAGAGCCGGGCCTCGCCCCCTCCGCAGGGGTGAGCTCCGAAGGCGCAACGTGTCCAACGGGGTCGGGCCTCTCCTCTCCTCATAGGCGAGCCACGGGCCTGCCACGTGGCCAGCAGTGTCGGACCTCACCTGTGACGCCCTCAATTCTGTGGAAAAACCACGGAACCGAGAACTAATGCATATGTGTGCCCAGGATGTTCATCACACATACACATATGTTCCACAAACTGAATTCAGATTTATATATTACCACAAATAACAGAGTTTATTACAATATCTCATGAGTCTTGGACTCATGCTCACAGCGGAAATCTTATTTCTATGCAGCGGAAGTCTTCTAACTAATGCGGAAACAATTCTAGGCAGCAATGGCTTCATCTCTACTCCATTCCCACAGGCAAGATTGAGAACAGATCACACGCCTAATGCTCCACTTGGTCTTCATAGAAATATTCTCCTGTTGCTGATGACGAGATAATAATGCAAGTTTGAGTACAATGATGTACTCAGCAAGTGCGAGAAAAATATGATATGAATCTCATAACAAGGTAGGTATAAAAAGGCTCATTGCAGAAAGCGAAGTTATTTATCAAACCATGGTAAAACAACGACTCATCTTTAAGTGAATGTAATCCCAACATGTATTAAAATACCTATCATACCTCCATTATGTTCATAACCAGTCATCAATCAACCTCATTCTCGCTCACGAATACCTCCTCGTATTCGCTACCATCTCACGAATACTATCTCGTATTCTCTACCATTTCATCTCATAAAACAACTTCGTCTCCCACCGAGACCAATCTTGTTGCCATGACTCAACAGTCATGCAACCCATCTTATCACCCGGACTCAACAGTCCCAAAACCAAACCATAACCAAACCATCCAAAACCATAACCAGTAACCATCCCAATAACCATATCCAATAACCATATTCAATAACCATCCCAACTAATCATGGCAGTTGGCCAGGCGCTCGTGACCGTAAGCTCGGCTATCATGATAGTTTTAAGAACTCTGCAGAGTTTGCACCTGTGTACCCAAAAGTTTGTGATTTCGTCACCAGTCGGCGACTGCAGAACCTCCATTATACCAGTACACAGCCGTCGGTGTATGGCCAAGAGATCACAAAATAGCCTTTACAAAGGGGCTACTAGATGTATGGACTCACTAAGGTTTCGCCGGCAGGCTAGAATCTCCAATTCTCCCACCCACGGGCCCCCTCTTGTGCCATGCAGTTCCCAGGAAAGTCCTCACTCGACTCCCATTCCCCGCGCCTTCCACAGTCCATAAAAAACTAGAAACGTACCTAATTACTCAGCTAAGCCGCACCCATACTTGGCCTTGTGGTGGCACTGTTATCCTCGCATGTGCATGCATGAACCGGTCCTTAGATCTACGGCAAGTAAACCACCATCTTATGCTACCTCATTCACAAACCCAGTCTTGCCTAGATCTCCCTCCGATCCATGTTCATTAACAACATCAGTTTCTCATTATCGTTACGAGTGCAGTTTAGCTAGACACATCTATCTCGCTTCCCAATCCCATGGACTCAGCGAAGCATAAGAGTAAAAATCATATCCGACTCATAAACTTCCCTGGTGACAAGAGTGGTTTAACCATAGCTAGTAAACTCCTATAAAATGGTTTCCCATCATGTTTGACTCAGCACACAAACCTTTTCGCAAATCAAAACAGTTTTACCCAAAACATAGGATCAACATGGTCAAGGAGCACTTGCCTTGTTCTTGCGGTTCCGGTTGCTCTTGGATCTCGAAACCTTGTTGTTGAAGCTCGTCGTACACAGCTCAATAAGCTTGTCCTTCTATATGCAATCACACACATACAAGATTCATAACAATCAACACCATGAACAAACCTTAAACTAGATGCGATGATGCGTATGCATGCTATCCTATAATGCAGTTTAGTCTTATTAGGTCGGTTTGTACAGGTTCTTGCATGGTTTTATGATGAACAAAGGTGTTCGGATCAAATGTGGACGTGGCGATGACCTTGTCTTTAGATTAACCCGATCAACAAGTGATCTATCCACGAGAAAGCTTCTGTTCGAAAGAAATCAAAGAACGGATGAAAAGAAAACACAACGATGTTGTAAGGTGGTATTGGAGACCTACCTTACGTTCTTCTCGGTCTCGGGTCCTTCTCAGATCGTTGGGCTCTCTTCCGGCGATCTTCCTTGCTGAACTCCGGCGATGGCTTTCTCGGTGAGTTGAGGCTAGGGCTCTAAGTTGTCGGCTCAGGAGTTGGAAAAGAAGTTCGTGGTTTTGGCCAAAGGTTCTGGGTTCCATTTATAATCGGGAAGCGAGGAGTCCTAATCTGATTGGATTCCAAATAAGAGTCCTATTTAGGTCGTCATTGAATCCTAACAACTTATCTCGAGTTGATTTGGTGTGGTATTATTGTGGAATTCAGGTTGGTTTCTTCTCCGTACGGATATTTCTACGCGTACAGAATCCAAAACCGCTCCAGAACTCGTTACCTCCTCAGTGATGAGCTCCGGAAGCTCCACGTGTCCACCGGGCCTGGTCTCTTCCTTTCCGCAGAGACGAGCTCCGATTTGTGCCGCGTGTCAAGCGAGCGAGGCCTCCCTTCTCCTTCGGAGGTGAGCTCCGTGTGCGCCACGTATCCTGGCAGTCGGGACCTCCTCTCTTACTTGGAGGTGGCTCCGCGCACGCCATGTGTTAGTGCCGGTCTTTCCCTCTTTCCTCAGGGACGTGCTCCGAGGTAGACACGTGTCCAACAATGTCGGACCTACCAGAGATAAGCTCCGGTGATGACACGTGTCAACCGTACCTCTCGGAGGTGAGCTCCGAGATCGACACGTATCCCGCGCGCCTGGTCCTCTGATTCTCGCGGTGACTAGCTCCGAAGGTGACATGTGTCCTGCGGAAATGCCTTTGCTTCTTCCGTAGAGGCTAGCTCCGGGGGCAACACGTGTCCCACAGGGTCGGACCAAGCGTTCGCGGCACCAACGCTTGCAGCAACAGGAGCAGGATGTGCGGCCCTGGCGCCACACCTTCGCTTCGCGAGGTGGCCGCGCAAGTTTCGGCCGCACCTGCCCGAGAAGTACGACGGCAGTGTCAACCTGATGGAGTTCCTCCAAATCTACTCCACCGCCATCCTTGCTGCAGGAGGGGACGAGGCCGTCATGGCCAACTACTTCCTCGTCGCCTTGACCGGCCCAGCCCGGTCTTGGCTTATGAACCTTCCCCAGCGTTCCATAACCTCTTGGGGAGAGCTCTGCCGGTAGTTCACTGCCAACTTCGGCAGCTCCTACACCCGGCCTAGCACGGAGCTCGACCTCCACACCATCCAGCAACAACCTGGAGAGACGCTGCGCTCCTTCATTCAGCGGTTCTCCCAGATACGCAACACCACCCCGCACATCCAAAATGCTTCTGTGGTGGTGGCGTTCCGGCAGGGTGTCCGGGGCGAGAAGATGCTTGAGAAGCTCGTGACCAGAGAGGTTCGCGACGTCTCAGAGCTCTTCAACCTGGCGGACAAGTGCGCCAGGGCAGATGAAGGGCAGAACTGGCACTCTCTGTCAGCCTCCGAGTCAGGAGGACAACCCGGATCTGGCGCTGCTTCCTATGGAAGCGGCAAGAAGATCAAGAACTGGGGCGGTGGCAAGATGAAACCACCGGCTGCGGCTCCCGTTGCTGCAGCAGCAGCACCCAGTGGGGCTCGGGGGCCACGCCCCGACAAAAGGCAGCGGCAGTCATCAACTCCAGAGGGAGACCAAGGTGAGCTATGCCCCGTGCACGGCACCAGCTACCATACTTCTGCTGAGTGCCGAGACATCCAGAAGCTCGCAGAGCGCTTCCGCAAAGGGAGGCAGCTGCGAGCTGATGCCCCACCCTTCCGTCAAAGGGAGGGCAAGCAGAAGGTCGACGTCCAAGACAACGTCGGCCACCAGGTGGGGTTTCAGGAGCCTCAGCGCGCCATAAAGACGGTGCACAACGGTGAGGACTCCAGCTCCAGTGACGACGAGCCGGGGCAGTAGCCGACTACGGCTGCCCCGAAAGATCAGTGGAGACTGCACTGCTGCGATATCAGCCTTGGAGAAGCTCCAAGCAGTTGCAGCAGCCCAAGCACCAGCCCCAGCGGTGCAGAACCGGGCCAGCTCCACCCGAGTGCACGTCTCTGTGCCTCGGCCTCACCTCTCGGGGGCCGCCCAGGATCTGTCAACCTCTTGACGACCTTAGCCAGAAGGGGAAAGACATCTTGGGTCTCCCAAGAAGAGTCCGGGTCCTCCTACCTCTTGACGGCCTTAGCCAGAAGGGGAAGGTACCCCGGGTCTCCCAGGAGAAGCCGCGCTGGACCTGCTCCAGCGTGAAGATATCTACCTCATCGGCGAGGCACAAGTGCAGGTAACACCCCACAACGCACGGCCCGGCTGGTGCTCTATCACTACCGCCAAAGGACCAAGCGCGTCAGGGACCTGCGAGAAGGCAACCTGGTGCCGCGGCACACACTTTCCCGCGAAGGACCTATAAACTCTCCCCCAGCCGGGAAGGTCCCTTCCGAGTCATGAAAGTTGCCATCCCAGGTACACACGCCTTCAACCAAGGATGGGATCTGTTCCTGAACCCTTGGAGCATGGAACATCACAGTAAGTTCTACCTCCTGAGCATTAGTAAAACAGGCCTTTACATTTCTGTAATAAATCCCATAGAGTCCAGGAACAGCACTCGGAGCAGCTAAGCCTCAGGGGACGGTCCAGGACTACGTCCAGCTTGGCCTGGTTCTGACCCCAAGCACGTAGAGTCTTGCTTCCCTTCTTAATGGGGTGGGTCATTGCCTCCATGTACAACCTGCCTTCCTCCTATGGGCATTTACACAGAAACCTGTTCTACCTCGCTCTCACTTATGTGCTCATTTAAATTACGCATTAATTTTTATGACCGCACTTTCTATGTATGCACACCGTACATTTAGCTCCCCTTTCTCACTCTCATCCATAGTCAGCATTTGCTATCCTACCGAAGGCGGTTGCGCTTGAGGCACCTGCCGATGGCCAGGGGGCCTCTCGGGCCTCCCCCAGTCAGGTGTTGCTGTGCTAGTTGGTCACCTCCAGGAAAGGCCTGCGCCGTGCATGGGGGGTCCAGGGCGCGTATCCCGCTCAGCCGGCTCTGTACCCAAAGCGTGCGCACCCTGCCCTCCGGAGGTCCAGAAGAGTACAGCCGCTTTGCCTGGTTCCGTACCCAAAGCCTATGCACTCTGCTTCCCCGGCGTACGGTCTGGTACTAGGGGCCGTACGGCCGTACCCGGACCTTGGAGGGAGCCGGAGCCCCGGTTCCTCACGCACAGAATTGCCCATGCCCCGTATACCGGACTAGGACCGTAAGCCGAGTAAGACTAAGAGACGGGGAGGGGAGAACCCCTCGAGGAGAATTACGCTTCCTCTACCTGTGTGCAGGACTTCCAGGTTCTAGCTACGAGGACCGCATGAAGGGGGGAGCAAGGAGCTATCGACTACTCCAGCGCAAGACCGGAGGATCCGGGTTTCGCCCTTTCTGCAGGGACGAGTCCCGAAGGCCCCACGTGTCCAGCGGGGCTGGAGCTCCCCTCTCCTCAAGAGGAGCTCCGGGCCCACCACGTGGTCGGCAGAAGCCGGACCTCCCCCTCCACGGGGAGAGCTCCGAAGGCTCCACGTGTCCCACGGGGACGGACCTTCCTCTCCTCAGAGGAGAGCTCCGGGCCCGCCACGTGGTCGGCAGATCCGGACCTCCCCATTCTCATGGGGCGAGTTCCGGAGACCTCCGAGGCCCTTAATACAATAAGGACCCGGGGAAGGTGTCTGTGCAGAGCTTCGAGATTGGTGAAGGCCTCTGAGTACCTTGCAGAGCTAAGGGCTCGGCCAGGCCAAACCAAGGAGAAGACAAGAGCGCAACAGACACAAAAAGTCACAAGAGTCTATTTATTCATGGCTCCATGAGCTGGACTACAGACTCAATAAAAAGAAAAAAGATACAAGTCCTAGGGTTCCCCTGCCTCGCGCCGGAACCTAGAGGCTACAAGGGCGGCCACACCCCCGACTTCAGCCCTGGCGGTTTCCTCCCGTTCCGCGGCAGGGCCCTGTCTCGCTGGCTCTAGTGAGAAGGAAGGGTCCCGGCTCCTAAAGCATGCAAACACGTGCGTGACAACCTCCAAGGCCAAGCCCCGTCCCTCTGCCTCGAGCTCACTGGCGACCACCGCATCTACCCTGCTCAGCTTGGCACCGATTGACTCGAGCGCGGGGATCACCTCGTCCACCTTCAGCACAGGGGCCGCCGTCTTCACCGGGCTGAAGCCAAGGGGGACCAGGGCGGACCCTGCCTGGTCGACGAAGCTTGAGACAGCACGGGCCTCAGAAGACCGCGAGGCCAAGAGCTCCTCTACCTAGCGGCGGGCTGACAGCAAGGCGTCGTGGCTCCCCTCGGAGAATTCCTTCTCCTTGGCCGCCAGGGAGCTTTCCCGAAGGCGGAGAGTCTGGGCAAGCCGCTCCAGCTCTGAAGCTCGGAAGTCGGCAGCCAGCTCCCGATCCAGGATCGCCTGGCGCTCCTGGGAGACCTGCTTCTCCCTCGTGGCCAAGTCTGCCTTCCGAGCCTCTAGCTCCGTAGCCCGGGCTCGCAGGTCACCCTCGCCCGCCGCCAGCCGCGTGGCGACTCTCTCTGCCTCGGTCGCCACGGAGCGCTCCTGATCCGCAATGGCGCGCTCACGGCGCGCCAGCCTTTGCCGCACCTCCTCCAGGGCATAGAAGTTCTCCTCGGCCCGGGCATGTGCCTCAAGGGCCTCCTTGTGGAGCCGCCGCGTCTCGGAGTCCAGGCGGTCGATGACCCGCTTCTGTCGGTCGAGGAGCGCCTCCACGATATCAAGCGACTCTCGCCTAGAGTCGAGCTCCCCCTTGACATTCGCTGTCCGCTCCCTCAAAAGGTTCCCCCAGGTGAGGAGGCGATCCCTCTCAACCACCTGCTCCTCTCGCTCGTGACCGAGCGCGACCAAGACCTACAGGACGCTCGTCTGGGCGAGCACGAGAGCGTCTGCCAGGGGTAGTGGGGCAGAAGAGGCCGGAGCGGCGCCCCCGACCTCCTCCATCACGTCGTCTTCGAGAGAAGACGACGCACCGGCAACTCGGATGAGACGCCGGTCAGGAGGAGCCGGCGCCGGGACGGGATCGCCCCCATCACGCCCTGGTTCGATGCCCACCGTAAGGCCGGCGGCAGTTCCTTCCGCTCCGGCAGCAGGAGGCGGGACTTAAAGACCGGATCCGTCGAACCCTCACCGATAGCTGGCTCCTGAGCCGGTGAAGAAGGACGAGTGGAGGGAGTCGACGCTGCCATAGAATCCGGGCAGGTCGGTACAGTTGAAACTTGCGCTGGCTTGGGGGCCGCGGCAACCGTCCCGGCTTCCGAGCGCTGCGGCGCAGACCCCCCATCAGTCGGGGATCGCCGAGGAACCTGAGCACTCCAACGGGCTCTGAACCCCGGCTTCCGAGCTGGGGTAGGACCACTAGAGCCCACCGTCGCCGCCGACGGCTGCCCCGCTGTCGCCCGGGCTGACGAAGCAGGGGATGCTTCTGAAGCCCCCCTCGATGCGTCAGAAGTTTCCTTGGAGACTCCACCACCTGAAGCCATCCTTGACACGTCAACAGTTTCCATGGAGCCTCCACCGCCTGAGGAGGGAGGACGCGACGCCCGGGAACCTTCAACCCGTCGTCGCTCAAGAGGAGTCCCGTTGGGATGATGAGCCCGAGACATCTTGGGGTCGCCACCGGACGGGGCGCCATCTCCAGAAGCAGGGCATGCAGGCGCCCTAGATCCCTCACTCGACGCAGATGCCGCCGCCGGAGGAGATCGAGCGCGCTTCTTCTCCGGAGGCGAATTGGAAGCCATGGCAGGGGAGAGCTCAAGAACAGGGAAGACAAAGGCGCAAAAGCTCAAGGAGGGTGCAAGCGCTAGGAAGTGCGAAGGGAAGCCGCGATGCGGGTAAGATCCCCTTTTAAAACTTCCCAGGTGCGATTCAAAGCGATTCGAAACTCTTCGAATACGCCGCTTGGGCAACAGCTTCGGCTCCAAGACCAAGCGTCGATGACAAGTGGACCCAAGTCATCCAGCTAAAGCGGTGGGCCAAGAAGTCAGTCTCCCAAGGAGACGAGCCGGCAAGGCGCTTCGGCGGTTCCCGAAAAAAACGTCGCGACGTGCAGAAGTGGAAGCCTTGGGAACCGCCGCATTAAAAGCAACCATCAAGTGGGCACACGCTCCCACGATCCCGCGGCTGTTCATGCTCTGGCAACGGTCAATGCGGGACCCAGAGAAAGTGCGTAGAATGGAAGAGATGGAGGCCCCACCTCGGGCTCGCTATCTCCCCCGTGATGGGCCCGGGGGCCACTGTCGGTACCCTAGATATGGGGTACCCCCACGCACAGGAGAAAATGCCTAAAGACCTCGCCCTTCTCCGCAAGGAGAGCTCTGAAGGCGCCACGTGTCCAGCGGGGCCGGACCTCCCTCTCCTCAAAGGAGAGCTCCGGACCCGCCACGTGGCCAACTAAGCCGGACCTCCCCCCTCCGCGGGGAGAGCTCCGAAGGCTCCACGTGTCCCGCGGGGCCGGACCTCCCTCCCTCAGAGGAGAGCTCCGGGCCCGCCACATGGCCAGCAGCAGCAGGACCTTCCCCCTCCGCGGGGAGAGCTCCGAAGGCGCCACGTGTCCCGCGGGGCCGGACCTCCCTCTCCTCAGAGGAGAGATCTGGGCCCGCCACGTGGCCAGCAGCAGAGCAACGCTGCCTGCCCCCGCGCGGTAGGCAGCAGGAGTAAAGACGCGCCATGCCTTGCCCGTACAAGGTATTCAAGGCCCGCGCCTTCCCAAGGCGCGGAGACGCGGAGCACGCCTCTGCCAGGTGTCGTTGCGCCGAGTCACATCACAGACTGGCGCCTCGTGTCAGAGCCTGCCCGCCAATTAACACAGTGACAAGACATCCCCTGCCGCCCCTGCCATCATCAACCACTACGACTAGCTTGCGGCATGGGCAGGGCGGCAGAACGAAGACTCGGAAGCCTTCGCCAGAGAAAACTACCGGCATAACTACAGGTACGGTAGATGGCAGGAAATCTCCCCGGGACCACCTGTCGGGTCCCGGGCCCACCTTGTAAGCCGCACGAGGCTGACTATAAAAGGCTCGAGTAGGCAAAGTTAGCAAGGGTTCAAACTCTGTTGACTCGCACTCTAGCCATCTCACACCCTCAAGCTCAGGACTCCGGTTCTGAGCAGCAAGCAATACAGCGAGCATCTCTTCTCACCGTGGACGTAGGGTTTTACGCTCTAGCGGCCTGAACCACGTAAAACTCCCCGTGTCAAGCTTCTCCCTAAATCATCCCTAACGCTGAAGCTCTCCGCGAGTGACTAGCCCCTCCGAAAAAGAACCTCTGCGGGCTGCCCAAAGCAGGTCCGGGGGAAGTGTCAGCTAAACACTTCGACACGGTTGCTCTTGGATATCAAAACCTTGTTGTTGCAGCTCGTCGTAGACAGCTCCCTGAGATTGTCCTTCTATACGCAATCACGCACATACAAGATTCATAACAATCAATACCATGAACAAACTTTAAACTAGATGCGATGATGCATATGCATGCTATCCTATAATGCAGTTTAGTTTTATTAGGTCGGTTTGTATGGGTTCTTGCATGGTTTTATGATGAACAGAGGTGTTTGGATCAAATGTGGACGTGGCAATGACCTTGTCTTTAGATCAACCCGATCAACAAGTGATCTGTCCACGAGAAAGCTTCTGTTTGAAAGAAATAGAAGAACAGATGCAAAGAAAAAACAACTATGTTGTAAGGTGGTATTGGAGACCTACCTTACGTTCTTCTCGGTCTCGGGTCCTTCTCAGATCGTTGGGCTCTCTTCCGGCGATCTTCCTTGCTGAACACCGGCAATGGCTTTCTCAGCGAGTTGAGGCTAGGGCTCTAAGTCGTCAGCTAAGGAGTTGGAAAAGAAGTTCGTGATTTCGGCCAAAGGTTCTGGATTCTATTTATAATCGGGAAGCGAAGAGTCCTAATCAGATAGGATTTCGAATAAGAGTCCTATTCAGATCATCGTTGAATCCTAACCACTTATCTCGAGTTGATTTGGTGTGGTATTATTGTGGAATTCAGGTTGGTTTCTTCTCCGTACCAATATTCCAATGCGTACAGAATCCAAAACCGCTCCAGAACTCGTTACCTCCTCGGTGATGAGCTCCGGAAGCTCCACGTGTCCACCGGGCCTGGTCTCTTCCTTTCCGCAGAGACGAGCTCCGGTTGTGCCGTGTGTCAAGCGAGCGAGACCTCCCTTCTCCTTAGGAGGTGAGCTCCGCGTGCGCCACATATCCTGGCGGTCGGGACCTCCTCTCTTACTCAGAGGTGGCTCCGCGCACGCCACGTGTTAGTGCCGGTCTTTCCCTATTTCCTCAGAGACGTGCTCTGAGGTAGACACGTGTCCAACAATGTCGGACCTACCGGAGATAAGCTCCCGTTATGACACGTGTCCAATAGAACCGGACCTCTCGGAGGTGAGCTCCGAGATTGATACGTATCCCGCGCGACTGGTCCTCTGATTCCCGCGGTGACTAGCTCCGAAGGTGACATGTGTCCGGTGGAAATGCCTTTGCTTCTTCCGCAGAGGCTAGCTCCGGGGGCAACACGTGTCCCACAGGGTCGGACCTCCCCCCCCCTTTGCGGAGATGAGCCCCGAGCCTGCCACGTAGCCAGTTTAGCGGCGGACCTCTTCCCACTTCGCAGGAATGAGCTCCGAACACGCCTCGTGTCAACGAGCCGCGGAAGTTGTCTTCGGCGCTCCCTGTGAACTGGATTCGGCTCTTATTGGCTATCCTTTTGATATTTTCTCTGTTCCTACTTTTCTTAAAATGTTTTCTCTTCATGAAATATGAATACATGCAGAAATCAGGGATATGGGTGTCACATCACCCCCTCCGCATGGGTGAGCTCCGAAGGCGCCACGTGCCGTGCTGCCCACCCCGGCTCGGTAGGCAGCAGGAGTAAAGGCACGCCATGCCTTGTCTGATCAAGACATTCAAGACCATCGCCTTCCCAAGACGCGGAGACGCGGTGCGCGCCCCTGTCAGGTGGCCCTGTGACCAGTCGCGTCACAGTTAAGATAAGCACACCATGTCAGAAGCTATTGACCAATAGATACGGCGACAAGACATTCCCTGTCGTCCCTCCCATCATCAACCACTACGCCTAGCTTGCGGCATGGGCAGGACGGTAGATCGACGACTAAGAAGCCATTGCTAGACACAACTACTAGCATTCACTGCAAGATATGGTAGATGGCAGGAAATCTCCCTGAGGCCACCTGTCGGGCCCCGGGGCCCACCTTGTAAGTCGCCCGAGCCTTGAAGTATAAAAGACTCAGGTTGGCAACATTGCAAGGGGTCCGATAGTGAGAAACTCAGTTCATATAGATCACCAAGATTAGAGCTCCGGTTCTAAGCTCCGAGCAATACAACTCCCGTGGACGTAGGGTGTTACGCTCCGGCGGCCCGAACCATGTAAAAATCCTTGTGTCAATCCTTTCACAACCAACGTGACCTCCCGAGAGAACTAGCCCCCTCCAAAAAAGAACCTCCATGGGTTGCTCCTGAAGCAGGCTCGGGGAAGTGTCGACGGCACACTTCGATAGTGCGTGGGGTAGAAAAGGAGAAGGCCCTACCCGCGGGATCGTTATCTCCCCCGAGGTGGGCCCGGGGGCCACTGTCGGTACCCTCAATACCGGGTACCCCCGCGCATAGGAGAAAAACCGCCTAAGGACATCGCCCCCTCCGCAGGTGTGAGCTCCGAAGGCGCCACATGTCCAGCTGGGTCGGGCCTCCCCTTTCCTCAGAGGCAAGCCCCGGGCCTGCCACGCGGCCAGCAGAGCCGAGCCTCGCCCCCTCTACAGGGGCGAGCTTCGAAGGCGCCACGGTTCCAGCGGGGCCGGGCCTCCCCTCTCCTCTGAGACGAGTCGCGGGCCTTCCACGTGGCCAACAGAGCCGGGCCTCGCCCCCTCCGTAGAGGCGAGCTCCGAAGGCGCCACGTGTCCAGCGGGTCCAGGCCTCCCCTCTCCTCAGAGGCGAGCCCCGAGCCTGCCACGTGGCCAGCAGTGTCGGACCTCGCCCCCTCCGCAGGGGTGAGCTCCGAAGGCGCCACATGTCCAGCAAGGCCAGGCCTCTTCTCTTCTCAGAGGCGAGCCCCGGGCCTGCCACGCGGCAAGCAGAGTCGGGGCTCGCCCCCTCCGCAGGGGCGATCTCCGAAGGCGCCATGTGTCCAGCGGGGCCGGGCCTCCCATCTCCTCAGAGGCGAGCCCCTGGCCTGCCACGCGGCCAGCATTTCCGGGCCTCGCCCCTCCGCAGGGGCGAGCTCCGAAGGCACCACGTGTCCAGCGGGGCCGTGCCTCCCCTCTCCTAAGAGGTGAACCCCGAGCCTGCCACATGGCCAACAGTGCCGGACCTCATCCCCATCACAGGGGTGAGCCCCGAAGGCGCCACGTGCCGTGCTGCCCACCCCGGCTCGATAGGCAGCAGGAGTAAAGGCACGCCATGCCTTGTCCGATCAAGACATTCAAGACTCGCGCCTTCCCAAGACGCGGCGCACGCCCCTGTCAGGTGGCACTGTGACCAGTCGTGTCACAGTTAAGACAAGCACACCATGTCAGAAGCTGTTGACCAATAGATATGACAACAAGACATTCCCTATTGTCCCTGCCATCATCAACCACTACGCCTAGCTTGCGGCACGGGCAGGACGGCAGAACGACGACTAAGAAGCCATTGCTAGAGACAACTACCAGCATTCACTGCAAGATATGGTAGATGGCAGGAAATCTCCCTGGGGCCACCTGTCGGGCCCCGGGGCTCACCTTGTAAGCCGCCCGAGCCTTGAAGTATAAAAGACTCGAGTTGGCAACGTTGCAAGGGGTTCGAAAGTGGGCAACTCAGTTCATCAAGATCACCAAGCTTAGAACTCCGGTTCTAAGCTTCGAGCAATACAACTCCCGTGGAAGTAGAGTGTTACGCTCTGGCAGCCCGAACCACGTAAAAATCCTTGTGTCAATCCTCTCATAACCAATGTAAACTCCCGAGAGAACTAGCCCCCTCCGAAAAAGAACCTCCGCGGGTTGCTCCTGAAGTAGGCCCGGGGAAAGTGTCGATGACACACTTCGACAAAGTCAATTATCTCCAACTATATATGTGTCACAGTATTTTTTGAAGGAGATTTTGCACACAACCTGGCACGCAGAGATATTTTGTTACCGGATTTTTGGTGCATTCACCAACGATCCTGGACTCGAAAGAGGCCCTGATTATCTGAGGTTGAAGCAGAGTCGTGGCCATCGTAAGACTCAACGTATAAGAAATGATATGGATGAGTGCTCATCGTCGCAACAAGTGAGATGTAGCAACTGTAACGAAGTTGACCATAGTTACAAGAATTGCGTTCGGCGTAATGTTCTTGGAGCAGCAAAAGCGGGACCCTCAATAAATCCATATGACGGACGGTGTCCTCGTGCTCGTCACTCACGGTGGGATGATCAATGATTAAATTTGTAATAATTTCGTTTTAACGTCACCATGTATTACAGATTTTGTTGTTTAAGAACAATATTGTTCGTTAAGATTTTACATAAGTTAATAAGGAATAACAATTTCATGTATTTTAACCCTGCAGCCATGGCTGCGATTGACAGTGGCACTTATGAGCTCTTGGACGGTCAGTTTGACTCTCGACACCGCTCGTACTTGAGCAGTGTTTGAGGAGTCGAACTCACCACGTTGCGGCCTAGGGTGCCGAAGACGATGTTACACCTGGACGATAGGTGGATCAACAGGTACGAAATTTTATAATTATCTAGTTAATAAATACTAGATTGTTTTGTAGTAATTTTATATCGTGTATTGCAGGTTGGGTGCAGCGGGGCTCCTACCACTGTGTAGGATGTTGGAGCCCCAGGTAATAGAACAGTCTAAAGAAAAGTCCACGCGACTAACCTACGACGTTCCCTACTTACTATATTGGTCAATCGTTGGAGACCAGAGACACACACTTTTCAAATGCCTTGTGGAGAGATGACAGTCACGCTTGAGGACGTGTCCTATCTGTTAGGGATTCTGCTCGTCGGGCAGGTCGTTTGTAGGTCTGACTTGTCGGGCGGATGGCGCGAGAACCTACAGGCCCATTTATCCGGCGTCGTACTGCACCCGAGGTACACTCAGAGGCACGGACCGGTGAGACCGATCACAGATAGACAAGACCACGGTCCGCCGAAGACTTGATTGCAGCAGTTTGAGGTAAGTTTATTTGGATTTATAGAATATGTCGTCATTACTAATTAATATAACAATACATAATTATTTGTTCCTTTTAGCCCGAGAACATCCACCAGGACGCGGATGAGTACACGATCTCCAGACGCTTGGAGGCGTACCTTCTGTGGCTTTTTGGGTGGATCTTGTTCTGCGGCTTGGGTACAGAAGTGGGCAGAGACACCTCAGGACGTAATCGCGGATGCCTTCCCGTTCAGCGCGGAGTCGTACAATGAGTACCTACGTTGGTACGTCTCTCGTACACGTACGCGAGTTTCGTACGTCCCAGCAGAGTCGGAGGCACATGTCGCATCGACGACAGACACGTACCCTCGAAACAGAGATTGTAACACTTTACTAGCAGTAAGTTTCCTATTACTATTTTCTTAGTTTCGTAAGTTTTCTTATAATTTGTATTACTTACATTTTTTCGTTTATAGTTTTAAATGCTTAGGAGTGCCAAGATCGATGCGAGGGCTATGGTACAAAGGGCGGATCAGGGCTTGCACATCTCGGCGGAAGAGAACACAACGCGTGGAAAAAATGCATAAGTACATCGCCGACGCCATGAAGCATATGTCTCTCTCGTGCACGGAGTCTTGTCGTCAAGACTCCTCCGGACAGCAGCCGTTCTACGCACCGGTGATGACTATTCCACCGTTAGGTACAACGTAGATATACTACTGATTTATACAAATAGGTTCAACGGAGTCATTAATATTGTTTTCTGTGCAGTGCCTTCGACGTCCTACGTACGTCCTACGTGTCCCGGTGACATTGTTGGGACATCCAACTGGTGCAGTGATACGTGTTACTTTAATTTATATTATTTGTAGGTTTTGAGGACCCGTCTTACGGTTCCGATGTGACGCAGCAGGATTGGGGAGTCCCCTTCGACTGGGAAGCGTATGTCGCTGATGCTATGGCGGACACACTTCCTCAGACGCAAGGAGCTCCGGAGCCGACGCAGCCGACGGACGATGCGATCTCGCCAACGCCTCCTAGGCCCAGGAACCCCCCTGATCCGCTGACTTACGATGCGGACCACGTACGAGTGGCGCATAGGGCTGGTAGGGGTGCACGTGGAAAGCGTGCTAGGCATTGATCTATTGTGTAATTTATTTTTATTTTTTGTTTCACTCTATGTATCATATCTTTTATGATAATTAATTTATATCTCTACTTTTTGCATGTTACTTTATATCATAAATAATAACTCTTTTAATACCAAAACACCCAACTACAAATGAAAAAATGTTCCTGATTATGGATTCAAAATCGTCCACGAGTTGGACAAGTAGTCCACGACGTGGACGACTCGTCCATATAATAAACGAGTCGTCCACGGGGTGGATGACATTAGCACAATAAAAGTCGTAGCACCTTGAAGAGTCACCATTACAAACTGAGACTGAGCGAAGAGAGTACTAAAATAATGGCGAGCAGAGGTTGTGGTAGGACAGGAGTGTAAAACATTAGATCGGTGCGTCCTGACTACTTGTTGGGTGGTCCTGATTGGTATGAACCACCGGTAGACAGATTCCTGGTTCTAAGCAAGAGTGATTTTGATGTGTTCAATCCTCTTCGTCCATATGATAGCACGAAAGAAGAGTGACCCAAATGTCGTTGTGGCCTTGATTGTGTTGTGCAAATGAAGGATGGAAGGGAGGGCAGCGGTCGTCGATTCTTTCGTTGTCCTAACGGTGGAGTAGGTTCAAAATACATATTATTTTTTTGCTACAATATTGTCATTTTTTGACCCTTTTTGCTTTTTAACTAGTGCTACTTCGATGATGATAACTGCGGATACACACTTTGGTTGACTCACTGCCAATCAAGCCAACGGAAGATTACATTAAATATTTACAAGATCAAAACCGAGAGATGGTTGGTGAACTAGCGGAAATGGAGTCACAGCTATTCGAATACATAGGTGCTAGGCCCGTCTGCGACAACAAGGATTGCGAATGTCCTCACCACAAGCCAAACCATAACCGTTAGAACTAGGTTTCACTAATATGGAGCAACATGTATGCTCGCAATGTATCCTTGTAATGTATTATCTTCTAATTCAAATTTTAATAAATATGGACGAGGGTAACTATTATTGTTCTATAATTTTTGCACTGAAGTGAAATGAACCGTTATTGGTGGTTCAAAATACAAATTATCTATTTTGCCAACAATCAATAGGGACTTTTAACTGGACGACTCGTCCACCTAACAGACGAGTCCTACAACTAATAGACGAGTTGAACAATTGATGGACGAGTAGTACAAGTGATGGACTAGCCGTCCATATGGTACACGACTCGTGCACATGATGGACGAGTCATACAAATAATGGACTAGCCGTACCGCTGATGGACTTGTCGTCCACGTACTGGATGACTCATCCACCTGTTCAACGAGTCATACAACTGATGTACTAGTCGTCCACGTACTCGACGAATCGTTCACCTTGTGGATGAATCGTCTATCTTCGATTATCTATTTAAGAGCACTTCGGACATTCGCCACAACCACACTTCACAGACCCAACTATCGCGGACATGGACTTACTGTACTCACCACCAAATCAAAAAGAGAGAGTTCACGTTCATGTGGCACTGATTGTCAGTTCGTGAAAGATTTAAGGCTGGGAGTCACTTACTCTTTGAGACTATGGATGTGCAACAACTATGAATATTGACCCTCCGCATAGGACCACGCCATTTTTCACGAATGGTAGACGTCAGATAACATGTTTACTTCACGTATTCATATTTTAGCTTTAATCTTCATAACAACACATAACTAATCATGCAGTCTCCACCACCCCTTTATGAGTTCACAGGGTACATCGACAATGAACAAACACCGGAAGACATCGAGTACGTACACGCGATGCATAGAGCTGCCTGGGACAAGTTCCACTACGAGATGGAGTTCGAAAAGCGGGTTGAGCAGGAGAGGAAGGATGTGGCTGAACATGCGGAGCATCGGCGCAAACGTCAGGAAGAACTTCAAAGAATCGACGAAAAGTATCGTCGCCAGGATTAGGAGGAAGAACGCATTGCTCGCCAGGCGAGAGAGGATGAACTGGAGCGCTTACGTGAGAGAGCACGTCGCACAAGGGATGTCGGGGCGGATGCATTGCGCAAGGGAAAATATCCCCGTAGCACTCAGTAGAATCTATATTTGCAATTTAATAAACTTCGTAATGTATCCGAATGTTTTAAATCAAGTGTTGCTGTTATTTTGCTAAATTTAGTTACATTTACATCCATAACAAGAAATAATAAAATTTGTGATCGTGTTACATAATTCAAAATTCTGTAAAATAGAATAAATAAAAGTCATATTAAACAACTTACATAAAATCATAACATAATATACTATATTAAATTCTATAAAAATATTTTGTAAAAATGTCTCTAAGCATTTTTAAATGGATGCTAAAAACCTAATCTTATAATATGGCATGCAGAGAGCAATATTGCCTTCGTGGCCTGTCGTCCATAGTGTGGACGACAGGATGGTCCACGTGGGCTGCATACGTGGTACAATCGTCCACAACGTGGACGACACGATGTCCACGTAGACAAATCGTTCACGTTGTGGATGATAGGGTGGCTAGTTTAAAAAAATTAAATGTTATTAATATTGAATTGTTTAAAAACAGTGCCAAAAATAAAAAAAATTCTAAACATCAAGCGCGTCGTTCTTGGAGATGATCGTAGGCCGTGATAAGTTGGCCCGTGCGGCTGAGAGAAGGCCCATCTCTCCGCAAGACCAGGTCAGGTTCAGATGAAACTGAAAGCTCAGCATACTTGTTGGACTCTTCCGGGCCATTCCACGATAACGATCCATGCCGACGATCGCCGGAGGAGGTAATTACTAAGATCTGATGACCATGAGACAGAGAAACAAGGAGAACCAACGCGTCATCCCGTGGAAAAATAAGAGACATCCCAAATTCGTTGCATTAGGTAGCTAGGACCCCTACTCTGATGATGACGCATAAGCGAAATACGTAACACTAATCCTACTCGTCAGCCCCTCTCCTTCAATGTATCTTGCCATCTCTCTCGTCGCCTGGTTACCGCACTCGTTAGGCGAACAGCAGGAGGAAGAGACTCCGTCGCCAGTTCGCGCGAACCACGCAACGCTGTCGGGTGATTAGCAAGCGGGGATCATCTACTGCAAGCGTGATCTAAACCCACGCACGAGTTGGAGTTGGAGCAACGGTGCGCACCCGTGATGACACGATGTGGTTAGGTGCGTGAGTTCTTCGACCAGCTGATCACTCACTAGTCCCGGCCTTTAATTAAAGAGGTTACCGATCGAATAACTGGGGTTACCAACTTCGATTGGCCTACCTGCCCTGCCCTGCTCTGCCTTGATTTACATCTAAATTAAGCTTGCAGAAATCATCATCGGAGAGACGATGCGCGCATGATCAGTGTGACGATGGAACATTACAGTGCCGGATTCGCTTTGTTCAACGGTGTGGCGGTGTAACAATGGTTTTCTTTTTCTGATTCTGTATAAGGGTGTAGCGGACATTTTTCAGATTTTTTCGTTAACAATCGGGTCCGTGATGTTCTGCTTATACGAGAATGAAGAAAATTGAGCTACTTTTCTTTCGGTTAAACGGTGGGTAAAGGTGAGAAAGGAACCCTTTGACCAAAACTGAAGGTAGGTATACAGATGTAGGCAGTGACAATACGTATAAAGACTAGTCACATCTGGAGACGAGATATGTCAGACTACACCGGACTTGTAATCTGAATAATGAAGCAAAGTAAACGCTCTGTTTGACATGGCTTAAACTTATTAAAAATGCAGCTTGTCTAAAAAGCTGGTGAACAACAGGTTAAACTTATATCCTGCTTTTAGTTCATTCTGAGAATCAGCTGAACTAATAAGCTGCTAGAGAAACTGACTGTTTGGTACACCCGTAACTTATTTTTATAAAAAACTGATTCAAAAGCTGTGCCAAACAGGCCAAAAGGTAGCAGTCACACAAGCTGTTTTGGAGTCGAGGCCGTTCCTTTAATTAGTTGAGCAATGCAGGTTTCTTGCTTATGCTTGAAGATCGCTCTTCCAATCATAACATCGTGCAATGCTTCTGCTGACCCTCTACTGTCCGTTTATACACGTATCTTGACTCTGTTGCACACTACCGTGACGAGTCCGTTGAAACTAATGCTTCTCTCGCGGTTGAGTAGTCCCAGTGTACAACCGTACACGGCTGGTTCATGCTAGAGACGCACGTAAGTGAGCTCAAATGTCCAGCACCCGGAAGAGCGAGAAAAATCAGGGGGGCAACAAAATGATATTCAGCAATTAAGCAAAGAGTAATCGCGCACGAAAATCACAAGAGTAAGACATGCATGGCATTCAGCGCACCGGTGCGCCTCGCCATGTAATTAACTGTTGCCCCAAATGCACGTCATGTGCAGCGTGTCAACGTGTGATCCAAGTTGCAAATCTCTCTGCTACTGCAGCTTACCGGCAAAATCCCTGGATTCATGTGGTGCGTGCCACAAATCCGGCTTAGCTTAATCTATCCTTTTAATTTCTTTGACCGTGCAACCAGCAATATGTGTTTTAGTGTGATTTTCATTTCGCTACAGCCGATCAAACTACTGATTTTTCATGCTTTTTTTCACAATGACCAAACTATCCTCTAGAATCGACAGTTTTATTTTATTTATACTAGTCTTCTCTTTCAAATAGTATAATCCATTGTATACTCAGGTTCGAATTCTAAACTCAGCATATATATGTCATGTATTTACGATTAATTATTTTTTCATTTGAAGGCGTCATTCCCGTTGCCAGATGAGGTGACTGTAGCGACATCATAAATATCAAGATTAATCGGCCCAGTCTCTCTCAAAGGTGCTCATAGAATAGGATGTGTGCACGTGTGTTCATATAACTGATTGGGTGAGTGCTTATATACATATATGAGTATGCTTAAATACTATGTTCCAAAGCAAAAGTTGTTTGTTGATAATTGGTTTTAGATGCCTTCACAGAGGGAAGAAAGAGGTTATATATAGTCATCCAAGAAGTTGGTAAATTTACAAAATTAGGCCCTACCAAAAGAGTAGGAAAAGGTAGGTGAGGTTATGACTCCTTGGCTCGTGCACAACTTGACAGGGTCCTGCTCTTAGACCTTGAGACTTGCGACCAGCATGCAATTTCAGCGGTAGGTGCGTACTTAGCGAGTTGCCTGGTAGTATAAAGTATTATATTAAGAGGATATCGAAATTGTGACCTGACTAAAACAAAAAAGCGTTGATGCGGTATACGTGTTCTTCGATCTCTCTTCCACAGAATAAAGTTTTCATTTCTAGTGACAGATGCATATCGTTTTGAATTAAAAAATACAACTAATTACATGTTTATATATTTATTAAGTCCTTTGAAACTTTAAGTAATATTACAAAAGCTTAACTTTTTTAGACAATCAGCGAATTCCCCGTATTTCAAAACATTGCAAGCATGTTCGTACTCACTAAATTAGTGTACTAATAACTTATGCAAAATTTGACTAGGACCTGTGAGCAAATAATGCGTAAACAAGATCGAACACGAGACAAAGATTTTACGTGGAAAACCCTTGCGGGAAAAAACCACGGGCGCCGACTGGCGATCTTCACTATATGAGGAGAGTTTTACAATAGAGGATTACAATGAGGGTCTCTTCTCTCTCCTCTCTTTCAACAGCCTACAAGGTGTATCTATAGAGGTGGCTAATAAAGGAAATACATCCTGAAAATAAATATAATCCATAATATCTCCTAGGCGTCCCCATGAGATCAGAATTTGGATCATATTCCAACAAACTCCACCTTGAGACAAATTCCATCTTGTAGCCAATGAATAATCATCAATCAACTCTCTTCAATAATAAATAACATCGAGCGTCAATAAGTCACTAGGACTCAAGCTTTAATACCAATCAAGCTTGAGTATAACTCAAACTTGTTAGTAGGAACTGCCTTTGTCATCATATCAGCAGGATTATAATGAATACTGATCTTGCACACTTTAATATCACCATGAGACATAACATCTCGAATAAAGTGATATCTCACATCAATATGCTTCGTTCTCTCATGAAACATTTGATCTTTTGTAAGGTGAATAGCACTCTGACTATCACAAAATATAGTAATGCAAGAATCATCTCCATAAAGCTCAGCATATAAACCTCTAAGCCAGATGGCTTCTTTACAAGCCTCAGAAATAGCCATATATTCTGCTTCAGTAGTTGATCAAGCAACAGTAGACTGTAAACAAGCTTTCCAACTAACAGCACAACCACCAATGGTGAAAACATAACCTGTGAGAGATCTCCTCTTATCCAAATCACCACCATAATTTGAATCAACATAACCAACAAGTCCATCTCCAGATTTCCCAAACTGCAAACAAGCATTAGAAGTACCGCGCACGTATCTCAAAATCCATTGAACTGCTTTCCAGTGCTCTCTACCAGGATTAGCCATGTATGGACTGACAACACTTAATGCATATGACAAATCAGGGCGAGAGCAAACCATAGCATACATAAGAGATCCAACTGCGCTAGTATAAGAAACTCTAGACATGTACTCAATATCATAATCTGACTCGGGACATAGAACTGAAGATAATCTAAAATGTGGAGCTAAAGAAGTACTCACTGGTTTTGCATCATGCATACTAAAACGATGAAGGACCTTTTCAATATAAACTTGCTGACTAAGATATAACTTGCCAGCTTGCCTCTCTCTAATAATCTCCATGCCAAGAATTTTCTTTGCTGCACCCAAATCCTTCATCTCAAATTCATTACTCAATTGAGCTTTCAGATTGGCTATTTCTGACTTATTCTTTGCAGCAATCAACATATCATCGACATAGAGAAGTAAATAAATAGCTGAATCATGAACAGTCTTCAAATAAACACAGCTATCATAGGCAGGCCGCTTAAAATTTTGAGAGAGCATAAAGGAGTCAAATCTCTTATACCACTGTCTAGGAGACTGTTTTAAGCCATAAAGAGATTTCTTTAACTTACACACGAGGTGTTCTGAGCCTGGAACAATAAAGCCTTCAGGTTGATCCATGTAGATATCTTCATCTAATTCTTCATGTAAGAATGCAGTTTTAACATTGAGTTGTTCCAACTCATAATCACGCATAGCAATAATACTGAGTAAACTGCGAATAGAGCTATGTTCACAACAGGAGAAAAAAACATCATTATAGTCAATACCTGCAATCTGACTATAGCCTTTAGCAACCAACCTTACTTTATACCTTACAGTCTCATTTGGAGAAATAGGCCCTTTCCTCTTGAAAATCCATTTGCAACGAACAGGTTTTTTCTCTTTAGGCAAAGGCACTAAATCCCAAGCAGCATTCTTTTCAAGTGACTCCATCTCATCTTGCATAGCGGCAACCCAATTATTACAATCCCTAGAAGTAATAGCCTCAGAATAATTAGAAGGTTCTGCATTACCTTCAACAGCTTCTACACAATTCAAAGCATAAGCAACAACGTTGCATTCCTCAATTAACCTCTTGGGTCGAATATGAGGTCTCCTAGACCTATCAGCTGCAATAGAATGTTGTGGAGGCTGCACAACAGGAGATGAATGTGGGATAACCGATGAATCATCATCAATAAGTGCATCTGAATCATCAGTGTCTGGTGTATGTTCTGAATCAATTAAATGCTCCACCTGCAGACTAGAATTCTGAACAGGAGCATTAGTGCTCATAGCATTTGTACTCATAGCAGATTCATTAAAGACAATACTTCTGCTAGTTATAACTTTTCTAGATTCAGGATCCCACAATCTATAGCCTTTAACACCAGAACCATAACCAAGAAAAATGCACTTAATAGCTCTGGGCTCCAATTTTCCATTATCAACATGAGCATAAGCAGGACAACCAAAAATCCTCAATTCAGAATAATTAGCTGGAGCACCAGACCATACCTCAATTGGAGTCTTCTTATCAATAGCAATAGAGGGTGAACGATTAATAAGATAACAAGCAGTGGAAGCAGCCTCAGCCCAAAAACGTCTATTAAGACCAGCATTAGAGAGCATGCAACGGGCCTTAGAGATGATAGTCCTATTCATACGCTCAGGCACACCATTTTGCTAAGGTGTGTGAGCAACAGTGCGGTGTCTCACAATGCCATGAGACTTGCAATAAGAATTAAATTCATTTGAACAGAATTTCATCCCATTATCAGTACGAAGAACCTTCACCTTTTTATCAGTTTGATTCTCCACCATAGTCTTCCACTCTTTAAATGCAGAAAATGCTTCTGATTTATGCTTTAATAAATAAGGCCATACTTCTCTTGAATAATCATCAATAATAGTCAACATAAAACGAGCACCTCCAATTGATGTGTTACGAGATGGCCCCCATAAATCAGAATGCACATAATCAAGAATACCTTCAGTTGTATGAACCGAAGTGTTGAACTTCACCCTCTTGTGTTTGCCAAACACACAATGCTCACAAAAAACCAATTTACTAATGTTGTGCCCATCAAGAAGACCTCTCTTGCTCAAAATTGTCATGTCAAGTTCACTCATATGACCAAGACGCATATGCCATAAATTTGTGGCATCAGAATCAGATAACAACTTTGAAGAAACAGCAACATTACCAATAATCGTAGTGCCTTGAAGAATATATAAATTTGAATTTAACAAATCACCTTTCATGACAACAAGAGAGCCTTTAGTTACCTTCATAACTCCACCTCCAGCAGAATACTTGTACCCTTTAAGATCAAGAGTACTCAAAGAAATGAGATTTCTCGTCATAGTTGGAACATGTCTCACATCTATCAATGTCCTGACAATACCATCAGACATCTTAATCTGAACGGATCCAATGCCTACTACCTTGCGAGGTGTGTTATCACCCATCAAAACAGAACCTCCACCTTGGACAGATTCATAAGTGGAGAACCAATCTCTGTTAATACAAATATGAAACGTGCAGGCGGAATCAAGAACCCATTCATCATTGATTTTAGCACATCCAGCAAAAGCAACGAGAACATCACCGTTAGAACTGCTATCAGAAGCGACAATAGAGGCACTACCATCATCATCGATTTATTTGATGACTTTTGAGTAGCTTTTCTCTTTTCTTTATTCTACAGCTTGTAACATTCAGAGATATTATGATTATCTCTCTTGCAATATCTGCAGAACTTTTCTTTACCTTTAGATTTAGAACGATGCCTTTGACCACTCGAATTTTTATTTGATTTCTTCTCTGTTCTACCATGAACAACTAAACCCTCTCCATCAGAACTGGCAGCGGAATCAGTAGACACTATCTGTTTCATCTTTTCTTTAGCATGCAAAGCATCATAAACCTCATGAACAGTTAGAGTATCATGACTGTATAATATAGTGTCTCTGAAATTTGAGTAAGACGGGGGCAACGAACACAAGAGCATAAGAGCTAAATCCTCATCATCATATTTTACCTCTACGGACGCTAGGTCCGAAATGATCTCCTTGAAGACCTGAACATGAGAGGACATTGAACCACCCTCTTGCAGCTTGTGAGTAAACAATTTCATCTTCAGATGCATCTTGCTGGTTAGATCATTGGACATGCAGATCGATTCCAGCTTGAGCCATAAAGCAGCAGCGGTTTTCTGTTCCAAAACCTCTTGCAAAATATTATTAGATAAATGAAGATGAATTTGTGAAAGAGTCTTACGATCACGACGCTTTTCATCATCGGTCCAAAGCTCTTGCTTCTTGGAGAAGCCATCAAGCGCATCATCTAAATCAGTGTGCACTAATATTGCCCGCATCTTGACTTGCCATAAATTGAATCGTGTATCACGATCCAGCAGCGGAATATCATATTTGAGAGAAACCATGAAGGAAATCAACATTAATTAATCTGCAATGCACAATTCTGCGTAGACGAAGACAATAATTTGCAAGAAAAATTTAGAGAAAAGAAGCTCCCGTAGAAACTGTTGTGTGCCCATAAGAAAAAAAAAGTCCCCTGATGAAACGTTGATTTGACAGATCACCAGCAGCAGGTGTCTAGCCCTTTGTGGCAGATTCAGACCGATTGCTCAGGAGTTGGCGTGAATTGCCGCAGTCGCGGTGGCAGGTGGGCAGCACTGGTGCGCTTGCAGGTTTCCAATTCAGAACAAAAGTCAGATGGGCAACATTGGCGTGGCGGTGGCAGGTCCCTGCGCCGAGTGCCAGGAACGCGAGGACTCGGAGTAGCGGCACACGCGTGCGTGCGCAGGATGATGACGGCTGTGACACACGCCAATCGAGCAGACCACGCAACGTGGCGACCGAAGACCCAAGATCTTTTGGCGGCGGCTCAGAACGAACAGATGTAATCGCTGGCGGCGGCGCATAGAACAGGGTCGAAACCCTAGAGATTTTTTTAATCAATCTCGTATCTGGCTCTGATGTCACTTGTGAGCAAATAATGCGCAAACAAGATCGAACACGAGACAAAGATTTTACGTGGAAAACCGTTGCGGGAAAAAACCACGGGCGCCGACCGGCGATCTTCACTATATGAGTAGAGTTTTACAATAGAGGATTACAATGGGGTCTCTTCTCTCTCCTCTCTTTCAACAGCCTACAAGGTGTATTTATAGAGGTGACTAATAAAGAAAATAAATATTGAAAATAAATATAATCCATAATATCTCCTAGGTGTCCCCACGAGATCAGAATTTGGATCATATTCCAACAGGACCTGTCGTCCATATATAGCTGAATTTTCTCACATGGTTCTCAATGTTCTTTTTTAGGGAAGCTCTTAAGAAAATATTCAGCTCTGAGAAGGAGATGTGTCATGGCACATGTACTAGAATTCTATTTATTTTTATTTGATGCTGGTTAGTTTAAAAATAAACTAACCAATAATAAATAAAAAAAGAAAGGGAGGGGTAGTATCATCTTCAAAGTCTTCATCGTGCACGTTAACCCGTCAAAACCACCAATTTATCCTTGCATGAAACCTGGAGAAGGAAATGGTCGGAGCTAAGAACCAGTAGACCACGTATCTACACGACTGATCAAATAATGGACGTCACACGCAGATATTTCATAGGCTCCAAGCACACCGGACGACCTTTATAACCTCGTCTCTCTCGCTCTCTCTAACTCCTCCAACCTTACGTACATTTTAACCTGAGCTCCGAGCTCCTTGCATCGCTAGTTAAAACCGCGCGCGCGCGCGCGCCCACCTCCAAAGAAACCCAGCCTTCTAGCGGCGGCAGCCATGGGCAACGCTCTCGCCTGCAGGCGGCGTGTAGCCGAGGTGATGACGGTGGACGGCGCCACGTTCCGTTACAAGATCCCCGCCACGGCCGTCGCCGCGCTGCGCGGCCACCCGGGCCACCAGCCTCTCGAGTCAGAGGATGTGCGCCGGCTCGGCGTGCGCGCGCGGCCGCTCAAGCCCGGGAGGCTCTACTTCCTCGTCCAGGTCACCCGCAGCAGCGCGGGCACCCGCGCCGCCGACGACCCGCGCGCGCCGCGCAAGACGTGGTCCGGCGCGCTTCACGTCGGCGCTCGGGAGCGTCTCGAGAGCCTTGATGCTGTCGCGCCGCACCGTGTCGGACGTGGCGCCGTCGTGGGCCGCCGCCAGGGCGGTCCGCGAGCCGTCGCCACGGCCGTCGTCCGTGGAGGTCGGCATGGACGGCACCGTGCGGCTGCGGATGCGCCTGCCCAAGGCCGAGGTAGCGCGGCTGATGAAGGAGAGCAAGGACGCCGCCGAGGCCGCCAAGAAGATCATGCAGCTCTGCGTCGCGTGGGACCAGGGCGCGGCAGCGCCGGCCTCCGCCCTGTCCGGCAGGAAGACGGCCCCAAAGAAAGAGGTGAGCATGCATCTTCTTCCAATCTCCTGTCACGTCCCTTTTATTATGCTCAGCGATTAAGGATGCTCAACCTTCCTATTTACTTTCCTTATTTTAGAATTATTACTATGAAAATGATAGTTTTCATTTATTTTTATTACGATTATTATTATCTTAACGATAATAATTTAAAAATGGATGGAGTCCTAGTTAGCTCATCCTGCTCCTGGGATGCGTGAAGCTGATAGAAAGAGATTGGCGGAACGTAATGCTGCAGAACAGCGAAACATGCACACATGTACAGTGTAGTGTGGTGGTATCTCGACCGCACCTGCGCTAATTTGTAAGCTAGTGTACGCTCCACAGCGCACATGGTACGTGTATGGCAGTATGGCAGCACTCGATGCGTACTGGTTATAGTATGGGGTTGGCTTAACTGAGATTATTTATAACCCTATCAATTGATTAATGACTACTTATTCTGTTATTTCTTTAGTTAACGCTGATTAGTTTAAAAATAAACTACTCAGCGCGCGTCAAATAAGGAACAGAGGTAGTACTAGCTAGCTACTCTAACTTACTGAGCAGGCAAAGGTAACGTCCCACTAGCTGGATTCCAAGAAGAAAACGTCAGCTGGCTAAGTCATTATATAAGAGGCAGCTGGTCAAAAGCCGTCAGTTATCTAATCGACGGTGGACAAAAAAGAAAGTGAGTTTGGGTTTGGTTTTGGTAGCAGCTGGTATACTGGTCATGGCGGCCGAACTAGTACTAGCAGCATGCATGCAGCTACGTACTTCGCTTAACAAAAACCAGCAGATGACTCCGCTGGTAATTACTAGCGGATGAGCAAGAGTAGCTTTTGCTAACGGCTCCACGTCCCATGAGGCCGTGCAGACGCGCGCGTCTGGCCAAGCGATCGAGCATGCACCTAAGATTCCGGGGTTCGTTAGACTAACAACGAGTGCTATGTTGTACCACGGTCGCCCGCGGCGATCGGGACGGCTCGTGCATGCCCTGCCGGGAGCTAGAGGTCAGGAGCTGTTTCACAATCGGTGAAGGGTGGTGAAACTTAGTTTAGTTTGCAACCGATCAAATCCTTGAAAGTTGAAACTGTTCATCTCAATGTAGGAGGAGTACAATATGGGACCAGAAGGGCTGCGCCGTGCAGCATGGACGACCAATCCACTGAGGCAGGGTTGGTCGGAGTAACGTACAAATGATTAGTCTCTGGACTCTGGTTAAAGTTGATCTAACTAATCTTACGTCCAAGTCCATTATTAGTCCGTACAAAGGACTATCATATTATGAATCGTAACTCTGCTGCGTTCCCGGTCGTAGTATATCGCACAAACAGAGAGCGACTTCGCAGCGCTTTGGTTGCTCTCCTTGCAAGCCACAGAGGGTGCTCATTTTGCATTGTCAATGGCTTTCAACGACACATCCTTTTACTACGTCGCAAGACCCATTGGTTTTCTATCGTTGCTGTTCAAGCTGCGAAGACGGAATTCAGTTAAACTCTCTTTTCCTGTTTTCTGGCAGAAACGGACGAGGTTTGTGACGGCCCCGGACGAGATCATCTGATGACAAAACGGGAAGATGGAGAAGCGTATGTTTTTTCCCTTCCTTTTCTAGGGTTAAGAACACGAGAAGCCGCCGAAGACTCATGGGCTTCCGATCTCCCCAGCATCAACTTCTCAACAACTCTTAACTAGGCCCCTCACCGTCTCCCTTGCTCTCTGATTCCGCATCTGTACATAAAAACAAAAATAGTAGTAGTATATAGTAACTTTTATACTAGATAAAATGAAAAACAAAACTAGCTAGAAAAGGTTGACAATGTCGTGCTGTACTGTACCAGTGTGTATTGTAGTTGGCTTGAGCAATTTGATGAGCAAAAGTAAATGTATGTGTACATATATGCTATTTTGACTTATCTCCCTTTTCTTTAAGATAATAGGAAAAGAGTACACGGTCTTATTGTTGGTTATATGCCCAAGAGGTAATCATAACAATTCGGATAAAGGCTTGATGGATATTTGATCCATGAGAAATTAGGGTACTAATAGGCCTGTGACCTAAAAGCCCATTAGCGCGTCTATAAATATGAGGGGTAGGGTTAGGGGCAGATTACTCCACCACATAACAGCCCTAGCCGCCGCCCCTCACAGACCACACGCCGAAACCCCTGTCGCGCGCGCGGTGCTAGCACACCGGCGCACGGCGTTCCTCCATGTACGTGTAGACTCCGTGGAGGCGCTGCTGTTACTGCTGCACTGATCGGCTACGGTGACGTGACGACGTTCCTGTGACGAGGAGTCAGGAGGAGATGAACGTGATCGTCTACTTCTCCTACACCGACGCGCATCCACGATCCGCTGCGCTGCGCGTCTAGTGGTAACGATCCATGACCTTCTTACTCGCATGTTTCCTGGGTGATACGGTCGAATTGCTAGAGTAGCACATCGCCTATTTCCCAACAGTGGTATCAGAGCCGACTTACGTAGTTTTTGGTCTGGATCTTAGATGTGATCTACTGCAGACAAGTCCATATGATGAATTTTTATTGTTCGGCTTTTGGGGTTTGGAATTGGTTAGAGTAGATTGCCATCATACGACTAAAGGATTAGTTCGTGCTCCTTCTCTGCTGTGTGCGCAACCTGTCCCTACCGGCTGGAATCACCATCGGGACTAATAATGTACATAGCTAATAGATTGAGCCAACAGATCACAGTCATGTGTCACGATCTTCTCGTGGATAACCGGTCATAATTAAAATTGAGGCATTCTGAATGGCTCAGATCCGGGTTGATTTGATCAATTCGATGAGATTTTCATAGTGATTTCATAGATGCGATCTATGTAATTCCGTTTGGTGTTCAGGGCGCTGCCCTGCCGTTGCTGTCTACTATAGTGACATCATTAAGTTGTTTCGCGATAGAAATCGTTCTATGCTTAACTTGTTTTTGCAGTGAATGATGTGAATGGTATGGCCTAAATGTGATGTGATGATATGTGTGTAAAATTCGTACAGCCCGCGTGTTGCAAATTTAACACAACCGGGTTGAAGTTGTCACATAATTGTATAACGACCTGCGTGTTGCCCTATGATGCCTGATCTCTCATGTAATTTATTTGATAGCTATTAGATGTATTAGCTTCTTTTATATTCATTGAGAAATCTCAAGCATGATGGCGATGGTGATCACCATAAGAAGGGAGACATGGAGGTGTAGATCGTAATGGAGACCACTATGATCCTAAAGGTCATACTATTCACAGATATGATATGATTATATGCGTGTGATGTTTTACTATTCTTTTCATGCTTTTCATATGGTGGATGTTTTGTCATGATAGAATAGCTTCCCTCGGAAAAGTTGAGTATTTGATGCCGTTTACCTATAGCTGCACCTATGTTGTTTCGATCGTTGTATGGTAGGTTTGCCAAAGCAAAATACCGTCATCTATCATAATGAATAGGGTGAATGTTGGACATTCACATGCATAGTATTGGTTTACTCAACAAAGCTATCAAAACGGTTTTGGGCTTTATGACATAGTGTTGGGGGCCGAGGCATTGGATGTCACCCAACAAACAAGAATCATATAGAGATATGATTAACAATGGTTGTTTACCTCTGTCACTAATTTTCTAGCAGTGAAGCCAAAGCTCACGAGAAATTAGTGAATATGGATCTTGGACCACCATATGTCGTTAGAGGGAGGAACGATGCTCATATAGTGGTGGTGTCTTTTATTAAACTGTTAATAAAAGATTGATATATAACATAGTGCTAAAACCTTGCATATTTATTTTCTATTGTACATCATGTCTGCTAGTAACAATTCTGGTTTCAATTTGCGATTTGTGCTTGAGAAAGAAAAGCTCAATGGAGCTAACTTTATTGATTGGTACCGCAACCTGAGAATTGTTCTCAGGCAAGAGAAAACTGAGTATGTTCTTGAGCAACCATACCCTAATGACCTTCCCGATGATGCAAATGTCGCAACTCGCATGACTTATAAGAACCACTGCGTGCGCTTAATGCAAGCTGACTCATGCTTGCCATAATGTCCCTGATCTACAGAAACAGTATGAGCATACAGATGCTTATTCTATGATTCAGGGACTACGTGGAATGTTTGAGAACCAAGCAAGGGCTGAAAGGTACAACATCTCAAAGTCCTTGTTCTCATGCAAGCTGGCAGAAGGTAGCCCGATCAGTCCCCATGTAATCAAGATGATTGGTTACACTGAGACTTTGGACAAACTTGGTTCTGAACTCAAGGATGACCTGACTATTAACATTATTCTCCAGTCACTCCCACTGAGCTATGAGCCATTTATATTGAATTATCAAATGAATGGCATGGAGAAAACGTTGGCTGATTTGCATGGGATGCTTAAAACAGCCGAGAAAAGCATTAAGAAAAACACCACTCATGTGATGATGGTTCAAAAGGAGAATAAAAAGAGGAAGCGTGTGACGCATCCTAAAGGCAAGGGAAAGGTTCCCAATGAGTCTTCAAGCTCAAAGCCAAAGGGTAAATGAGGCCCTTCTTCTAATGATGAATGCTTCCACTGTCATGCTAAGGGGCATTGGTCTAGGAACTGCAAGAAGTACTTGGAGGATAAGAAGAAGAAAGAGAGTGAGACTTCCACTTCAGATATAAATGTTATAGAAATTAATATTGCTACATCTTCTAGTGAATCATGGGTATTTGATACCGGATCAATGATTCACACTTGCAAATCGTTGCAGGGTCTAAGTGAGACTAGAAGATTTGCAAAAGGCGAGTTGGATGTTCGGGTCGGCAAAATGGAGCAAAGGTTGTTGTCATAGCTGTCGGAACTTATCACTTGTCATTACCCTCAGGATTAGTTTTGGAATTAAATAATTGGTATTGCATTCCTTCTTTGAGCAAGAACATTATATCTTCTTCATGTTTGGAAGAAGTTAATGGTTATGAGATTATAATAAAGAACAAATGGTGTTCTATTTATTATAATAATATTTTCTATGCTCAATGTCCATTAGTGAATGGATTATATGTTCTTGATTTTGAGGATAAAACAGTCTATAACATTAATACAAAAAGGGCTCGACGAAATGATCTAAATCCCACTTTTATTTGGCATTGTCGCTTAGGTCATATAAATGAGAAACGCATTGAGAAACTCCATAAAGATGGTTTGTTAAGTTCATTTGATTTTGAATCACTTGACACATACGAGTCTTGTTTGCTTGGGAAGATGACCAAAGCACCCTTCACTGGTCAAAGTGAGAGGGCAAGTGACTTGTTGGGATATACATACTGATGTATGTGGACCAATATGTTCAGTAGCTAGAGGTGGTTTTCAGTATTTCATTACTTTTACCGATGACTTTAGTAGATATGGATATATCTATCTAATGAGGCACAAGTTTGAATCTTTTGAAAAGTTCAAAGAATTTCAGAATGAAGTACAAAATCAGTTGGGCAAGACAATTAAACTTCTACGATCTGATCGTGGGGGTGAATATTTGAGCCATGAATTTTATGGTCATTTAAAACAATGTGGAATTGTTCCACAGTCGACTCCACCTGGAACGCCTCAATGGAATGGGGTGTCCGAGCGGAGGAACCAAACCTTGTTAGACATGGTTAGGTTGATGATGAGCCAGACTGATCTTCCACTATCCATTTGGGGTTATGCTCTTGAAACTGTTGCGTTTACACTAAAAAGAGTCCCAACTAAGTCTGTTGAGAAGACACCATATGAGATGTGGACCGGGAAACATTCCGGATTGTCTTTCCTCAAAGTTTGGGGATGTGATGCTTATGTCAAACGTTTGACATCAGACAAACTTACTCCCAAATCAGACAAATGCTTCTTTGTGGGATATCCTATGGAAACCAAAGGATATTATTTTTATAATATAATGGAGGGTAAAGTGTTTACTGCTCGCAATGGTGTCTTCTTGGAGAAAGAGTTTCTCTCAAAAGGATTTAGTGGGAGCAAGGTGCATCTTGAAGAAATTTAAGAAATACCTAAAAATGTTTCGGCACCCTCTAAACCTATACAGGATGTACAAGATGTTATACAACCACTTGATGAAACACCAGCCCCACGAAGGTCTACAAGGGTACGTCGTTCAACTGAAAAGTTAACACTCCTAACCACGGAACAACAGGACATGATATTGTTGGACAATAATGAGCCTGTGACCTACATTGAAGCAATAATGGGACCCGACTCTGAGAAATGGCTTGGATCCATGGAATCCAAAATAGAATCCATGCATGAGAATCAAGTTTGGAACTTGGTTGATCCAATCGATGGTGTGAGACCGATCGATTGCAAATGGATTTTCAAGAAAAAGACTGATATGGATGGAAAAGTTCACATCTATAAAGCACGATTGGTGGTGAAAGGTTTCAAACAAATTCAAGGTGTTGATTATGATAAAACATTTTCGCCCGTCGTCATGCTAAATTCTGTTCGGATTCTCCTAGCAATTGTTGCATATTTTGATTATAAAATATGGCAGATGGATGTCAAAACAGTCTTTCTTAATGGGAGTCTGACTGAGGATGTGTACATGACACAACCTGAGGGTTTTCTCGATCCTAAAAGTGCTAGAAAAATATGCAAACTTCAAAAGTCCATCTATGGATTGAAGCAGACATCTCAGAGTTGGAATCTACGTTTTGATGAAGTGGTCAAAGGGTTTGGTTTCATCAAGAACGTAGAAGAACATTGTATTTACAAGAAGGTTAGCGGGAGCGCACTTATATTTCTGGTCCTATATGTAGATGACATATTGTTGATTGGAAATGACATTCCAGTATTAGATGTTGTTAAATCCTCATTAAGAAAAAGTTTCTCAATGAAGGATTTAGGAGAGGCAGCGTACATTTTGGGCATAAACATCTATAGAGATAGATCTGAAAGGCTAATTGGATTAAGCCAAGACACATATATTGACAAGATATTGAATCGGTTCAATATGCAAGATTCTAAGAAAGGTTTCTTGCCAATGCCACATGGCGTCACTCTAAGCAAAAGTCAATGTCCTTCAACGCCTGATGAGCAAAAGAGGATGAGAGTGATTCCTTATGCTTTGGCTATTGGATCTATCATGTATGCCATGTTGTGTACACGCCCAGATGTATCCTATGCTCTAAGTGTTATGAGAAGGTATCAATCAGATTATGGTGAGGCTCATTGGACAGTTGTCAAAAACATTCTTACGTACTTGAGAAGAACTAAGGATGTGTTCCTAGTGTTTGGAGGTGAAGAAGAGCTCGTTGTAAGAGGTTACACCGATGCTAGCTTCCAAACAGACAAGGATGACTCTAGATCACAATCCGGTTTTGTGTTCTGCCTCAATGGAGGGGCAGTGAGCTGGAAAAGTTCCAAGCAAGATACAGTAGCAGATTCAACGACGGAGGCCGAGTATATTGCAGCTTCTGAAGCTGCAAAGGAAGCTGTTTGGATCAGAAAATTTGTTTGAGTTGGGTGTTGTTCCTAGTGCGTCCGGACCTGTGGATCTCTATTGCAACAATAATGAAGCCATTGTACAGGCAACGGAGCCTAGATCACACAAAAGATCTAAACATATATTACGACGCTATCACCTCATTCGAGAGATTATCGACCGAGGTGATGTGAATATATGCAAGGTGCATACGGATTTGAATGTGGCAGATCCATTGACAAAGCCTCTTCCACAATCAAAGCATGAGGCGCACACGAGATCTATGAGTATTAGATACTTACATCAGTGATCCTAGTGTGTACGTGGGAGACTTGTGTCATAGCTATGTTTATGTACTATTTGAGTAACTATTATTCACATTGATCATCAAGTATGTGACTTTTTCGTGAGACTCTTTGTTAATTATAATATTACTCAAAATGATCCCTAGTCTACATCGTTATATGAGATAACGATAGTACGTAGACTAGCACATGTATTAATTGATGATCACTATCGGTACCCTCAATATGGGGTAGCCCCGCGCACAGGTGAAACTGCCTAAGGACCTCGCCCCTCTCCGCGGGGAGAGCTACGAGGGCGCCGCGTGTCAAGCGGGGCCGAACCTCCCTCTCTTCAGAGGATAGCTCCGGGCCCGCCACGTGGCCAACAGAGCCGGACCTCCCCCCTCCGCGGGGAGAGCTCCAAAGGCTCCACGTGTCCAGCGGGGCCGGACCTCCCTCTCCTCAGAGGAGGGCTCCGGGCACGCCACGTGGTCAGCAGAGCCGGACCTCCCCCTTTCACGGGGAGAGCTCCGAAGGCCCCACGTGTCCAGCGGGGCCGGACCTCCCTCTCCTTAGAGGAGGGCTCCGGGCTCGCCACGTGGTCAGCAGAGCCGGATCTCCCCTCTCCGCGGGGAGAGCTCCGAAAGCTCCACGTGTCCAGCAGGGCCGGACCTCCCTCTCCTCAGAGGAGGGCTCCGGGCCCGCCACGTGGCCGGTAGAATAGCGCTGCCTGCCCCGCGCGGTAGGCAGCAAGAGTAAAGACGCGCCATACCTTGCTCGTACAAGGTATTCAAGACCTGTGCTTTCCCAAGGCGCGGAGACGCGGAGCATGCCTCTGTCAAGTGCCGTTGCGCCCACTCACATCGCAGTGAAGACTGGCACGCCGCGTCAGAGGCTGTATGCCAATAAACACAGCGACAAGACATCCCCTGCCGCCCCTGCCATCATCAACCACTACGACTAGCTTGCGGCATGGGCAGGGCGGCAGAACGAAGACTTAGAAGCCCTCGCTAGAGACAACTACCGGCGTAACTACGAATACGGTAGATGGCAGGCAATCTCCCCGGGACCACCTGTTGGGTCCCGGGCCCACCTTGTAAGCTGCCTGAGCCTTGGACTATAAAAGGCTCGGGTAGGCGACGTTAGCAAGGGTTCACACCTCAGCGGTTCGGCTTTTACACACTCGCACCTGAGTCATTCGCACCCCAGCACTTAGGTCATCCCCAAGCTCAGAACTCTGGTTCTGAGCACCAAGCAATACAACGAGCATCTCTGCTCACCGTGGACGTAGGGTTTTATGCTCCGGCGGCCTGAACCACGTAAAAATCCCTGTGTCAAGCTTCTCCTTCCATCGTCCCTAACGCGTAAGCTCTCCGTGAGTGACTAGCCCCTCCGAAAAAGAACCTCCGTGGGCTGCCCAGAGCAGGCCCGGGGGAAGTGTCGACAACACACTTCGACATTTGGCGCGCCAGGTAGGGGGCTTTTCCCTTGCGTGACGAGCTTCCGCCGACGAAGATGACGAAGCTTCCTTCAGCGGCAAGCTCTCCCCGCCCATGTTCACGACGAACGGTGACCAGCGGGGACTACGTCTCAACACACTTGGGACAGAGTGTGTCGGTGCAAGCTGGAAGCCAGCAGCCGACTCCGGCAGCGCCAACTCCAGCGAGCCCAAGATCCACTGCAGCACTGAGTGTCCCCCACGGGAGTGCACTAACTGCAGCACGAGCGCTACTGCGCAATCCACCTGCTGGGGACGCGCCTCAGTCAGCGACCTAGCAGTGGATTCACGATGTAGACCGTCTCGTCGTCGCCGCCGCCAACCCTCAACTTCAGCGGGGACAACGTCCCAGTCAACCAGCTGTGTCGCTGACGCGCACACCCACGATTGACGGGCAGACGGCAGAGTCCCGCTCCACCAGGCTCCCCTCGGCGGACCTGAGGTCGGAGCTAGAACGACGCCACCTGGGCAAGGATGCCCGAGTGGTCATCCAGCGACGGCGAGAAAGGCGTCGCAACCAAGAGGCCGGTGACAGCATGTCAACCGCCTCGACCCAGCCTGAGCCGCAGACGGTCGCTACGCGATGTCTGCCCCAGGCATACGCCACGCAGCATATGCCACAGCCATATGCCCTGCAAATGGTGCCCCAAGTCTATGGCACAACCTTGCCCATACTGGGGTACACAGTGCCGACAGCGAACCAAGCGTTTGCAGCACCAACAGCTACAGCAACATGAGCAGGATGTGCGGCCCTGGCGCCACACCTTCGCTTTGCGAAGTGGCCGCGCAAGTTCCGACCGCACCTGCCCGAGAAGTACGACGGCATCGTCAACCCGGCGGAGTTCCTCCAGATCTACTCCACCGCCATCCTTGCTGCAGGAGGGGATGAGGCTGTCATGGTCAACTACTTCCCCGTCGCCTTGACCGACCCAGCTCGGTCTTGGCTCATGAATCTCCCCCAGGGTTCCATAACCTCCTGGGGAGAGCTCTGCCGGCAGTTCACTACGAACTTCGGCAGCTCCTACACCCGGCCTGGCACGGAGCTCGACCTCTACGCCATCCAACAACAGCTTGGAGAGACGCTGCGCTCCTTCATCCAGCGGTTCTCCCAGGTGTGGAACACCATCCCACATATCCAAAATGCTTTTGTGGTGGTGGCGTTCCGGCAGGGTGTACGGGACAAGAAGATGCTCGAGAAGCTCGCGACCAGAGAAGTTCGCGACGTCTCAGAGCTCTTCAGCCTGGCGGACAAGTGCGCCAGGGCAGCTGAAGGGCGGAACTGGCACTCACAACCAGCCTCCGAATCAGGAGGACAGCCCGGATCTGGCGCTGCTTCCCATGGAAGAAGCAAGAAGATCAAGAACCGGGGCGGTGGCAAGATGAAGCCACGGACCGCAGCTCCCGTTGCTGCTGCAGCAGCACCCAATGGAGCTCGGGGGCCACGCCGCGACAAGAGGCAGCGACAGTCACCAGCTCCATATGGTGACCAAGGCGAGTCGTGCCCCGTGCACAACACCAGCAGCCATACTGCTACTGAGTGCCGGGAGATTCAGAAGCTCACGGAGCGCTTCCGCAAGGGGAAGCAACCGCGTGATGACGCCCCTCCTTTTTGTCAAAGGGAGGGCAAGCAGAAGGTCGACACCCAAGACAACGTCGACCACCAGACGGAGTTCCAGGAGCCTCAGCGCGTCGTGAAGGCGGTACACAACCATGAGGACTCCAGCTCCAGCAACGACGAGGGCTGGAAGACGCTCTACGTCATCTACGGTAGGTCCTCTGACCCCTCGTCCCGAAGCGCAGTCAAAACTCTGCACCGAGCAGTAACGTCGGTGGCTCCTCTCCCAAGTGTCGCGCCGCACCTCAAGTGGATGGGAACTCCCATTAGCTTCGATGCCACCGACTGCCCCAGGAACATGGCTGGGCCCGGCCAGCTACCTATCTTGGTAGCGCTCACCATCGCCAACGTGAGGATGTACAACGTTCTGGTAGATGGCGGGGCTGGGCTGAACCTCATCAGCCGTGCAGCTTTCCAGAAGCTACAGATCCCGATGGCCAAGCTCACCCCATCGAGCCCGTTCTCAGGGGTAGGGCCGGGATAGGTCGTCTCCTACGGCAACATCAGCCTGCCGGTGACCTTTGGGGCACCGGACAGCTATCGAACAGAGTACATTCTGTTCGACGTGGCGGAGATCGACCTCCCCTTCAACGCCATAATCGGCAGGCCAACCCTGTACCAATTTATGGCGGTAACCCACTACGGCTACCTCGTCTTGAAGATGCCTACACCAACAGCCGTCCTCAAGATTCGTGGAGACCGCACTGCTGCAGTGTCAGCCTTGGAGAAGCTCCAAGCACTTGCAATAGCCCGAGCACCAGCCCCTGGTGGTGCAGAGTCGGGCCAGCTCCACCCGAGTGCACGCCACCGTGCTTCGACCTCAGCACCCCGCGCGCAACCCCTCGACGAGGGCGGCGTCCCCCTGAAGATCGTCCAAGTCGGCGCCGATGCTGCCTAGACCACCCGGGTAGCCGGGGGCCTGGACAGCAAATAGGAAGGCACGCTCATCACCTTCCTCCGGCACAACGTCGACGTGTTTGTGAAAGTGCATCTAGGAAATCCCTTGTGGGTTTTGGCTAATTGATGACAAGCACATGAGACCCTAACGAAATGATTGCAGGACAAACTAAGTGAACTAGCTAGGTGCGCACAAAAAGATGAAAAATAGAGTGGTGCCCGAAAAGGAAGACTTTAGTGGAATTTAGAAGAGCAAAGTAGATATAAATGTATAGGGTGTGTGTGAGAGACACATCCCAAGAGCTCATGACTTTGTGTAAGGGTAAGGGCTAATAATCAACTAAAATCCACTGAACACCGGACTAGTCCGTCCACGTATCGGACTAGTCCGGTCAGCTTACTGGAACTCAACCGGACAAGTCCGGTTTTGGACCGGACTAGTGCGGTCATGTCTCTGTTGTCCTCTTTAGAGAACTGCGGACTAGTCCATCCAAGCGACAGGACTAGTCCGCTGTAGTTTCTGGAACCACATTTCACATAGCACCGGGCAAGTCCGGTTTGTGGACCGGACTAGTCCGGTTAACCCACTGGAAGTAGACCGGACAAGTCCGATCATATACCAGACTAGTCCGGTAGTAGGTTTAACAACGGTAACTTTTTGGGAAACCCTATAAAAAGAGGTCCTTCGTCTTTTCCCTGAAGAGACACGATACATATTGTCAAAAACTCGAACCCTAGCACCGCCACCTATCCCAAGAGCCCAAAAACACATCTCCCCATACATCTAAGGTGCAAAAAGGCCAAGATCAATCAAATACTTGGATTTGGGATTGAGAGATCGTCGTTCTTTCATTGTGAGCTCTTGGGGTTTGATTTCTCTACACTCATATTCTGCATTGTAATCTTTTTTAGTGTATTTGATCATCTTCTCTGTAATTCTTGTGGGAGCCCTCAACGTGTGAGGTTGCCCCACAAACTCGGTAATTACCCCTGATAGTGGAGTCAAGTCGGCCTTTGTGGTGACTTGAAGAGGGAAAGGGTTGGGAACCCGGCTCTGTGTGAGCTTCCTCAACGAGGACGTAGATCTCTTGGTGAGATCGAACCTCGGTAAAAATTCGTGTCTCCTGTCTCTCATTTGTTTTACATTTTGATACATTAGATCACTAGTTTGCTAGTCATCGTTTGACTTCCTTATAAGTTTGCATGTGCATCCATACAATAAATTTAATTTAAAAAAACTGTTGTTCTCATTCCGCTGCTAAAAGATTAAATTTGTGAGACACACTTAATTAACTCAAATAATTCAGCACACCGGACTAGTCCGCCCACACAACCAGACTAGTCTGGTCAGTCAAGTTTCTGATAACTTTATTAAGTGTGCAGGAATCCTTTAAAGTCCTATTCACCCCCCTCTAGGCCACATTCAATTGGTATCATAGCCAAGTTCTCCACCAACGAGACTCACATCTCGGAGAGATCAATGGCCTCTGAGAAGAACAACGATATCCCGAAGACGAACAACAACGATGAGGAGCAAGAAGCCAAAGCCTTCGATGGGCTGAAAGAAAATCCACATGACGATGATGAAGTGAGACAGCTAAAGACATTACTGAGAAAGAAGTTAATGGCACAAAAGGGAAAAGAGGAAGAAAAGACGATGGGGAGTGGTCATCATGACTACTCCCGGTATCCTTACAACTACAACCGTCTCAATTCAAATAATCATTATCTCTCTATTCCTATGGGAAGGCCCCCACAGTTTGACGGAAGTGACTACACCATGTGGAAGTACAACATGAAGATGCATCTGATATCCCTGAACCCTAGTCTGTGGCACATTGTCTGCACAGGCATCGATATTCCGGACACGGATGATGAACTCACTCCAGAACAAGAACAAGAGATTCACCGAAACGCACAAGCCGTCGCCGTGATCACATCATCACTAAGCAGAGAGGAATTCACCAAGATCGATGGGTTAGAAAGTGCAAAAGAAATCTGGGATACCCTCAAGACAGCTCATGAAGGAAATAGGTCTGTACGTGAAGCCAAAATTGAGATGCTAGAAGGAGAGTTGGGGAGATTTGCTATTGAAGAAGGCGAATCACCTCAAGACATGTACAATCGGATGAAGGCACTCATCAACAAAATCCGTGCCTATGGAAGTAAGAAATGGATAGATCACGAAGTGGTCAAAAGAATGATTAGAGCCTTTATGCCAAGAAATGTCACACTTTGCTCAATGATCAGAGAGAGCCCCGATTTTCACAAAATGACTCCCGATGAATTACTAGGGAAGATCATAAATCATGAAATGATGGAGAAAGAAGCCCAATACGTCAAAGACTTAGCCGAACTCACCTCATCCAAAAAGAAAGAAGTTGCTCTCAAAGCAACGTGCAGACCCAAACTCAAAGAAACTCGTGAAGACCAAGACGATGGAGATACAAGCGACGAGAGCACCGATCTTGATGACGAAGAAATGGTACTCTTCATCAAAAAGTTCAAACGCATGATGAAGAGAAGACACGACAACAATTCACATGAAGGCAAAAGCAAGGATAAAGGAAAATCCAAGGCTCGACGCACTTGCTACAACTGCGGAGAGTATGGTCACTTCATGGTGGACTGTACTTATGAAGAAAATAAAAAGAAGAACGAAACAAGATCTCAAGAAAAGAAAAATTTCAGAAAAAGAAGACAAGCCCATCAAGCTCACATTGGGAAGGAGTGGGACTCAAACGACGAGTCCTCCTCCGATGAAGAAGAAGAGATGGCCACTTTCGCAGTCAAGAAACCAACTATGAGAGCCACACTCTTTCCGAACATGGGAGGACGAGACATGAACAACCACACTTGTCTTATGGCTAAGGAAGGCAAGAAAAGGGTTCGACTTACTCCTCCTGTGCTAAATTCCTCCATTGATGACTTTGATAGCTCTAGTGATAATGAAGAATTGTTTAGAGGGCTAAGTAAAATTGCTTTAAAGAAAATGGAAATGTTGTCAAACGAAATCTTTGAAAAGGAGGAACTTGTCAACCGACAAGAAGATATGCTCATCCGTGAGATGAAGAGATATCAAGAAGTTGAAAAGCTTCTTGAGCTTGAGAGGGAGAAGAATGAGTCACTTGAGTTAGAGCTAGCCTTGAGTAAGGAAATTTACTCAAAGTTAGAGGACTCGCACATTGCAATCAAGGAAGAACTTGCTAACTTGTCAAAAGTTAACAAAATCCTTGAGGTGCAAGTTGAGTCGCTCAAACAAAGTGACTCCTCTTCCTCCAAGAGCTCTTCCTCCATAGACATGAGCTCGACAACAATAAGAACCTGCACTTGCTCTAGTAAGAAGAATGTAATTTCTAATGCTTCAACCCCACATGACATGCATTCTTCTCAAAACGGCATCTTTGATAAGGAGAAGATCAAATATGCACGAAGTGCATATATGATCACTAGACCTCCCAATGTCAAAGATGGTCTTGGCTTTGATAGGAACAAACACATGTCTACTTCTAATCATGCTAAGAATAGGATCATTTTTGTTAAAGAAAAATCCCATGAATCTGAGCTACAAACACTAATCCATACATTTGATGCTTCTTATGTTCTCATAAAAAACAAGTATGGAAAAGTCATTGCTAAATATACAGGGCCACGCCACAAGAACTTGAAAACTTGTGTGTGGGTGCCCAAGACTCTTGTGACTAACCTGAGAGGACCCAAGCAAGCTTGGGTACCTAAAACCCAGAAATAATTCTATTTTGCAGGCTTACTCCTCCGGTGGATCTAAGTGGGTGCTAGATAGCGGATGCACAAATCATATGACCGGAGAGAGAGGTATGTTTGTGGAATACGAGTGCAACAAGGATCCAAGTGAAGGTATATGCTTTGGAGACAACAGTCAAGGAAAGGTCCTTGGTAGTGGTAACATTGAAATATCCTCTCAACACACCTTATCTAATGTTTTACATGTAGACTCTCTAGATTATAATCTTTTATCAATATCTCAACTATGCGATAAAGGTTACAACTGTTTATTCATTAATGAGGGTGTGACCGTCTTTAGAAGAAGCGATGGCTCGATTGCATTCAAGGGATTGTTGAAGGGAAAGCTTTATCTTGTTGACTTCAACAAAGATAAAGACGAACTCAACACTTGCTTGGTTGCTAAGACCAACATGGGATGGCTGTGGCATAGACGGCTAGCCCATGTTGGAATGAGAAATCTGTAGAAACTTCTAAAAGGTGGTCACATCCGTGGTCTTAAGGATGTGGTTTTTGAAAAGGACAGGCCGTGCAGCGCTTGTCAAGCAGAAAAACGGGTTGGAGCACCACACCCGCCCAAGAATGTGATGACCACCGCCAGACCGCTGGAACTTCTCCACATGGATCTCTTTGGTCCAATTGCGTACATCAGCATTGGCGGTAACAAATATGGTTTAGTAATTGTTGATGATTTTTCAAGATTTACCTGGGTATTTTTCTTGTATGATAAATCAGAAACTCAGGGAATCCTCAAGAAGTTCTTGAAAAGAGCTCAAAATGAATTCTCATCAACCGTAAAGAATATCAGAAGTGACAATAGGACAGAATTCAAGAACACCCAAGTTGAAAAATATCTCAATGAAGAAGGTATAAAGCATGAATTCTCGGCACCCTACTCTCCTCAACAGAACGGGGTGGCCGAAAGGAAGAACAGAACATTGATCGAAATGACGAGAACAATGTTGGATGAATACAAGACGTCAGACCGATTTTGGGCAGAAGCGGTGAACACCGCTTGTCATGCCACAAATCGGTTGTACCTTCATCGACTACTGAAGAAAACTCCATATGAGCTTCTCACGGGTAAAAAGCCTAAGTTTCCTATTTCAAAGTTGTTGGTTGCAAATGTTTTATTCTGAACAAGAAACCAAGGGCCTCGAAGTTTGCTTCGAAGTCCGATGAAGGATTCTTGCTCGGATATGAATCGAATGCCTATGCCTATCGTGTCTTCAACAAGGTGTCCGGCCTTGTTGAAGTAGCGCCTGACATAGTGTTCGATGAAACTAACGGCTCACAAGTGGAGCAAGTCGATAAGTCTATGCTAGATAAGGAGGAAGCCCCATGTGAAGCGCTGAAGAAAATGGCACTTGGTGATATCCTACCACGAGAGGAGACACAAGATGAATTTTAACAAGGAAGCAATGATCAAGGGGAGCTCCTACACAAGATCAGGTTGAGGAAGATCAAGAAAATCAATATGATCATGGAAGCAATGATCTAGGGGGAGACATGACACATGAAGAAAATGAAGAACAAGCAACTATACAAATTCCACACCCAAGAGTACATCAGTGTGTGCAAAGGGACCATCCTGTCAACAATATCATTGGAGATATTGCTAAGGGAGTAACTACTAGATCTCAAATTGCAAATTTTTGTGAACACTATTCTTTTGTGTCTTTTCTGGAGCCATACAGGGTAGAAGAAGCCTTAAGGGATCCAGACTGGGTGATTGCGATGCAAGAGGAGCTGAACAACTTCAAAAGAAATGAAGTGTGGGAGCTGGTGGAAAGACCAAGGGCGAACATCGTTGGAACCAAATGGGTCTTTCGGAACAAGCAAGATGAACATGGAGTAGCGACAAGAAATAAAGCGAGGTTGGTGGCCAAAGGTTATTCTCAAGTGGAAGGTTTGGATTTCGATGAAACCTTCGCTCCTGTAGCTAGACTTGAGTCCATTCGCATTTTATTGGCATATGCTACTCACCATAATTTTAAGTTGTATCAAATGGACATCAAGAGTGCCTTTCTCAATGGTCCGATAAAGGAGGAAGTCTATGTGGAGCAGCCACCGGGGTTCGAAGAGCAGGAGTATCCCAACCATGTCTATAAACTGCGTAAGGCTCTCTATGGCCTCAAACAGGCTCCTCGAGCCTGGTATGAGTGCCTTAGAGATTTTCTGATTCAAAATGAATTCAAAATTTGTAAAGCTGACTATACACTCTTTACTAAACATTTTGATGATCATTTATTCGTATGTCAAATTTATGTTGATGACATTATCTTTGGATCCACTAACAAGTCCTTCTGTGAAGAATTTAGCAAAATAATGACAGACAGGTTCGAGATGTCAATGATGGGTGAATTGAAGTTCTTCTTGGGATTTCAAGTGAAGCAACTGAGAGAAGGTACATTTATAAGCCAAACTAAATATACACAAGACATTCTCAAGAAATTCAATATGGACAAAGCCAAGCCCATCAAGACACCCATGGCCATCAACGGACATCTTGACCTCAATGAAGACGGTCCAAATGTGGACCAAAAGGTATATCGGTCCATGATTGGCTCCTTACTATACTTATGTGCATCTAGGCCAGATATTATGCTTAGTGTTTGCATGTGTGCAAGGTTTCAAGCCGCACCTAAAGAGTGTCACTTAATTGCTGTAAAAAGAATCCTAAGGTACCTTGTGCACACACCCAACTTGGGCCTTTGGTATCCCAAAGGATCCAAGTTTAACTTGATAGGGTATTCCGACGCCGACTATGCAGGATGCAAAGTCGATAGAAAGAGCACGTCAGGGACTTGTCAATTTCTTGGTAGGTCCCTAGTTTCTTGGTCATCTAAAAAGCAAAACTCCATTGCTCTTTCCACAGCGGAAGCGGAGTATGTTGCAGCCGGTAGTTGCTGTGCGCAACTACTTTGGATGCGACAAACTCTTAGGGACTACGGCTACAATCTAAGTCATATCCCGCTTCTATGCGATAATGAAAGTGCTATAAAGATCGCACACAACCCTGTAGAGCACTCAAGAAATAAACACATAGATATCCGTCATCACTTTCTTAGAGATCATTCATTAAAAGGTGACATTGCTATTTCACATGTTAGGACTGAAAAACAACTTGCGGATATTTTTACCAAACCATTAGATGAGAAAAGGTTCTGTGAACTAAGAAATGAGCTAAACATTCTTGACTCTCGAAATGTGGCTTGAAACATTGCATACCTGGTTGCAACTTAAAATATTCCTCTGTATTGTTAAAAATGCTCCTCCTCTCCTTTTCTACTCAGAAAACTATTTTTATGAAGAAATCTTGAGGATTATGACCATTGTTTGATTGCTGATTGCCTACTGGTCGTAATCACCAAGACTATTTGCAAAATTAGTGTCCTTGGATCACCTCTAAACTCTATTATCTGCATCAAGTCTGCTGGAACCGGACTTGTCCGGTTGTCGACCGGACTAGTCCGGATAGACCACAGTTAGGTTAATTCAGGGGCACCGGACTAGTCTGCTACCATGACAGGACTAGTCCAGTCAGTCGCATATAGAAGCACTTGGCCGGCCCAGATCTCTCCCTCACCCCTCATTAGACTTTCTCTCCCTCTCCTCTTCCAAACCCTAGCCCCCAAAGTGATTTTCTGGTTGAACCCTCAAAATCGAGTTTTTCTCCGCGAAAAAGACTCCCCTTGACGAGTGGTTTCCCTCCTCCGGACTCATCCGGACTGATTTCCACTTCTTCGACGCGAATCTTCAAATCTTGGTAAATTTCCCCCTTTAAACCAAAATCTCAACCTTTCTAGTTCTAGCTAGTTTTCTTTGATTTCAAAAGGATGTACATTGCCTCAATAGATGTATTCCTACCATGTTCCTACCCTTGTGCCCTTAGATAGGAGATTTGATTCAAATGAAACATTAGGGTTCTTATGCCAGCCCGGACTAGTCCGGCGCACAGAGGCGGACAAGTCCGGTCCACCGGACAAGTCCACACTCTGAAACCGGACAAGTCCGGTCTCTGACAGTTGAACCCCTACGTTCCCATTTGAAGTCGATAATGAGTCCATTTGCATCTAATCCTTGAACTCCGTATCAGGCATCATGTCTTCAGGCTCAGATGACAACTCCTTTCACATTGATGAAGACGTTCAACACGAGAAAGTGAAGAGGACCAAGGAGAGAGTTATGAAGAAGAGACATGATGTCAATGTCCACTCTCCACCCTCTGACGACAATCAACCTAAGAAGAGGAAAGTCATTGGCAAAAAGGCCTCTAAGGAAAGATGCTGCTGAGGGCTCGTCAGGGCCAAAAAGAATTCTCAATAAAGGGAAGGGACTTGCTAGTGGTCCCCTTGGGCCCTTGAAGATGAAAAACCCTATTCACCGCAACAGGCAGCCTTCAAGTGAGGATTTCACTGGAAAAGGGAGTGAGCTAGCTGATAATTTCAGGAAGATTCAAGTGTATGACCGACCTAAGCAATGCTCTGATCCAAGGTTCTGGAGCAACTTCCATGCAGACTACTACGAGCATGTGTACATGAAGATGAAGAACCCTGTAGTAGAGAGTCAATGGCTAAATGTTGAATATCTGAAGTTGAAGAGGTATCCTGCCTTTCGTGAGATGGTGGAGGCGTTAGAGAGGCACAGTCTGACGGACCTGCTATCCTTTGAGTATGACTGGAACAATGAAGTAATTACCCAGTTTTACTCCACTCTCTACTTTGCTCGGGATGATGGAGACAGTCTTACTTGGATGACTCATGGTTCAAGGTATAGTGTCAAGTATGATGAATTTGCTAGGATTCTTCACCTCCAACACACTTTGGATCATGAACTGGTCATTCATAATCTGAAACCCCTGGAGAAGGAGGAACATGAATTTCTCTATGACACAAGGATGCCATATGTTCCTCCCACCATCAAATATCTAAAGCCCTTCTTTGTGGTCCTAAATAGAGTCTTGAGAAAGACTATAGCTCCGAAGGATGGAGATGCAGGAACTATACAAGGAACCTTGAGGACTCTCATGAAGGTCATTAGTGGGAGGAGACCATTCAATGTCTTTGAGTATATCTACAATGACATTGTGAACATCTCAATTACCCCCAATAGGTCCTGTTGATACGCACCGTATATCATGTACATGATTGAGAAAGTGACGGGACTTGAGTTTGTCAAGGATATCAAGCATACGGGGTTGAAGCCGCAAAAACCCACCGAGTACACTTTACCTCCGGCTCCAACTGGCCCGTCCTCTCCACCAGTGGAGAGGAGATCAAAGCAAGCTCATGATGACACTAGATCTGCAGCTGCTCCTCCTGGATCTCCACCTGCCCAAGAATCATCCAGCGGAATCCTCAAGATGCTCTCCTCCATCTTTGCCTGCTGCCACAAGATCGAAGACAGGCAGCGCAAGGAAAAGCTTGCAAGGAAGAAACATCAACAATACGTCAATGCCAATATCAAATCTATCTGTGCAAAGCTTGAGATTGAGCCCGTTAGATCACCGCCCGTCTCCGAGGACTCAGAGGAAGATCCTGCTCCCGTGGATGCCGAAGTCAGTGAAGATGAAAATCAGACTGAGGCTGACGGAGGAGGCAACGATGAGTGATTCCCCTCGATTTTTCCCTTTTTGGTGCCTTGATGCCAAAGGGGGAGAGATTGAGATTAGATTTGGACTATTTCTATCTAGTATTAGTTATTAAGCTCTTTTGTGGTCAAGGACATGTACCTATTTTAAAATCTTGTAATGCACTATTTCTTATGTGTGATGCACTATGCTCTAATGCCTACTTATATGTTCACTATTGTTTGTCTTTAATCTATCACATTTTGTTTATCACACACCTGTTAGGCACCCCACCATAAGGTGTGTGCATATGTGAGAAGTTTTTTGTGAATTCTTTATTATTCTCATATGTGCACACCTTATGAAAATCAACCTTTTATTCTCAATTGTGATATCTCAAATGGTTGTCATCAATCACCAAAAAGGGGGAGATTGAAAATGCATCTAGGAAATCCCTTGTGGGTTTTGGCTAATTGATGACAAGCACATGAGATCCTAACGAAATGATTGCAGGACAAACTAAGTGAACTAGCTAGGTGCGCACAAAAAGATGAAAAATAGAGCGGTCCCGAAAAGGAAGACTTTAGTGGAATTTAGAAGAGCAAAGTAGATATAAATGTATAGGGTGTGTGTGAGAGACACATCCCAAGAGCTCATGACTTTGTGTAAGGGTAAGGGCTAATAATCAACTAAAATCCACTGAACACCGGACTAGTCCGTCCACGTATTGGACTAGTCCGGTCAGCTTATCCGGTCAGCTTACTGGAACTCAACCGGACAAGTCCGGTTTTGGACCGGACTAGTCCGGTCATGTCTCTGTTGTCCTCTTTAGAGGACTGCGGACTAGTCCATCCAAGCGACAGAACTAGTCCGCTGTAGTTTCTGGAACCACATTTCACATAGCACCGGACAAGTCCGGTTTGTGGACCGGACTAGTCCGGTTAACCCACTGGAAGTAGACCGGACAAGTCCGATCATATACCGGACTAGTCCGGTAGTAGGTTTAACAACGGTAACTTTGTGGGAAACCCTATAAAAAGAGGTCCTTCGTCTTTTCCCTGAAGAGACACGACACATATTGTCAAAAACTCGAACCCTAGCACCGCCACCTATCCCAAGAGCCCCAAAACACATCTCCCCATACATCTAAGGTGCAAAAAGGCCAAGATCAATCAAATACTTGGATTTGGGATTGAGAGATCATCGTTCTTTCGTTGTGAGCTCTTGGGGTTTGATTTCTCTACACTCATATTCTGCATTGTAATCTTTTTGAGTGTATTTGATCATCTTCTCTGTAATTCTTGTGGGAGCCCTCAACGTGTGAGGTTGCCCCACAAACTTGGTGATTACCCGTGATAGTGGAGTCAAGTCGGCCTTTGTGGTGACTTGAAGAGGGAAAGGGTTGGGAACCCGGCTCTGTGTGAGCTTCCTCAACGAGGACGTAGATCTCTTGGTGAGATCGAATCTCGGTAAAAATTCGTGTCTCCTGTCTCTCATTTGTTTTACATTTTGATACATTAGATCACTAGTTTGCTAGTCATCGTTTGACTTCCTTATAAGTTTGCACGTGCATCCATACAATAAGTTTAATTTAAAAAAACTGTTGTTCTCATTTTGCTGCTAAAAGATTAAATTTGTGAGACACACTTAATTAACTCAAATAATTCAGCACACCGGACTAGTCCGCCCACACAACCGGACTAGTCCGGTCAGTCAAGTTTCTGATAACTTTATTAAGTGTGCAGGAATCGTTTAAAGGCCTATTCACCCCCCTCTAGGCCACATTCAGTTTGCATGGCAACCGTCGCAGATGCCGGGGATCCCTAGGGAGGTGATCGAGCACCATCTGAAGATTTTCCTTGATGCCCGGCCAGCCCAACAGAAGCCCCGCAATCTGTCCATCGAGTGGCAGAACTTCATCCAAGAAATCAAGAAGCTGCTGGACGCTGGCTTCATACGGGAAGTCCACCACCCCTGGTAGTTGGCGAACCCCATCGTCGTCCCGAAGGCCGGCGGGAATCTCCGGATGTGCATCGACTACACCAGTCTCAATAAGGCATGTCCCAAAGATCCATTCCCTCTCCCTAGAATAGATCAAATAGTAGACTCTACATCAAGCTGTGATATGCTATGCTTCCTATACGCCTACTCGGGTTTTCATCAGATCCCTATGTCTAGAGAAGATGAAGAACACACTTCCTTCATCACAGTAGATGGCCTGTATTGTTACGTCTCTATGCCTTATGGTCTAAAGAATGCTCTTCCCACCTTTGTACGTGCTATGCACAAAACCTTTAGAGAGCTAATAAGAGACTTAGTCGAGGTGTATGTCGATGTCGGTACCTCGATATGGGGTACCCCCGCGCACAAGGGGAAAATGCCTAAGGATCTCGCCCTTCTCCGCAGGGAGAGCTCCGAAGGCGCCACGTGTCCAGCGGGGCCGGACCTCCCTCTCCTCAGAGGAGACCTCCTGGTCCGCCACGTGGCCAGCAGCAGACGGACTCCCCCCTCCGCGGGGAGAGCTCCGAAGGTGCCACGTGTCTCGCAGGGCCGGACCTCCCTCTCCTCATAGGAGAGCTCCGGGCCCGCCACGTGGCCACAGAAGCCAGACCTCCCCCTCCGCGGAGAGAGGTCCGAAGGCTCCACGTGTCCTGCGGGGCCGGACCTCCCTCTCCTCAGAGGAGAGCTCCGGGCCTGCCATGTGGCCAGCAGGGCGGCGCTGCCTGCCCCCGCGCGGTAGGCAGCAGGTGTAAAGACGCACCATACCTTGCCCGTACAAGGTATTCAAGGCCCGCGCCTTCCCAAGACGCGGAGCACGCCTCTGTCAGGTGCCGTTGCGCCCAGTTGCATCGCAGACTGGCGCGCCGTGTCAGAACCTGCCAGCCAATAAACACAGCGACAAGACATCCCCTGCCGCCCCCGCCGTGATCAACCACTACGACTAGATTGCGGCATGGGCAGGGTGGCAGAACGAAGACTCGGAAGCCTTCGCTAGAGACAACTACCGACATAACGGGTCCCGGGCCCCCCCTTGTAAGCCGCTCGAGCCTTGGGCTATAAAAGGCTCAGGAAGGCAACGTTAGCAAGGGTTCGCACTCCAGCAACTCACACCCTAGGCATAAATTACCCTCAAGCTCAGGACTCCGGTTCTGAGCAACAAGCAATACAGCGAGCACCTCTGCTCACCGTGGACGTAGGGTTTTAAGCTCCGGTGGCCCGAACCACGTAAAACTCGCCGTGTCAAGCTTCTCCCTCACTCGTCCCTTACGCTGAAGCTCTCCGCAAGCGACTAGCCCCTCCGAAAAAGAACCTCCGCGGGCTGCCCAGAGCAAGTCCGCCGGAAGTGTCGACCACACACTTCGACATTTGGCGCGCCAGGAAGGGGGCTTTTCCCTCGCGCGACGAGTTTTTGCCGACGAAGATGACGAAGCTTCCTTCAGAGGCAAGCTCTCCTCCCCCGCGTTCATGACGGACCGTGACTAGCGGGGAATACGTGTCGACACACTCAGGACGGAGTGTGTCGGCGCAAGCTGGAAGCCAGCAGCCGACTCTGGCAACGCCGACTCCGGCAATGCAGGCTCCAGCTAGTTTGAGATCTTCTGCAGCGCTGAGCGTTCCCCACGGGGGCGCGCTAGCTGCAGCAAGAGCGCTACTGCGCAATCCACCTGCTGGGGACGCGCCTCAGGCAGCGACCCAGCAGTGGATTCGTGAAGTAGACCGTCTTGTCGTCACCACCGCAAACCCTCGACTTTGGCGGGGACGACGCCCCGGCCAACCGGCTGTGTCGCTGACGCGCACGCCAACGGTTGACGGGCAGATGGCGGATTCCAGCTCCACCAGGCTCCCATCGACGGACCTGAGGACATAGCTGGAACGATGCCACTTGGGCCAAGATGCCCGAGTGTTCCTCGAGCGACAACGAGAAAGGCGTCGCAAGCAAGAGGCCGACGACAGCATGACATCAGCCTCGACCCCGCCTGAGGCGCAGACCTTCGCCACGCGATCTCCGCCCCAGGCATACGCCACGCAGCATATGCCACAGCCATATGCCCTTCAAACGATGCCCCCGGTCTATGGTGCATCGTTGCCCATACCGGGGTACACAGTGCCAGCAGCGAACCAAGCGTTCGCGGCACCAACACCTGCGGCAACAGGAGCTGGATGTGCGGCCCTGGCGCCCCACCTTCGCTTCGCAAGGTGGCCATGCAAGTTTCGGCCGCACCTGCCCGAGAAGTACGACGACAGCGTCAACCCGGCGGAGTTCCTCCAGATCTACTCCACCGTCGTCCTTGCCGCAGGAGGGGATGAGGCCGTCATGGCCAACTACTTCCCCGTCGCCTTGACCGGCCCAGCCCGGTCCTGGCTCATGAACCTCCCCAGGGTTCCATAACTTCCTGGTGAGAGCTCTGCCGGTAGTTCACCGCCAACTTCGGCAGTTCCTACACCCGGCCTGGCATGGAGCTCGACCTCCACGCCATCCAACAGCAACCTGAGGAATCGCTGTGCTCTTTCATCCAGCGGTTCTCCTAGGTACGCAACACCATCCTGCACATTCAAAGTGCTTCGGTGGTGGTGGCGTTCCGGCAGGGTGTTCGTGACGAGAAGATGCTTGAGAAGCTCGCGACCAGGGAGGTTCGCGACGTCTTAGAGCTCTTCAGCCTGGCGGACAAATGCGCCAGAGCAGCAGAAGGGCGGAACTGGCACTCTCTGCCAGCCTCCGGGTCAGGAGGACAGCCCGGATCTAGCGCTGCTTCCTATGGAAGCGGCAAGAAGACCAAGAACCGGGGAGGTGGCAAGATGAAGTCACCGGCTGCGGCTCCCGTTGCCGCAGCAGCGGCACCCGGTGGGGCTCGGGGGCCGCACCCCGACAAAAGGCAGTGACAGTCACCAGCCCCAGATGGTGACCAAGACAAGCTATACCCCGTGCACGGCAGCTGTCGCCATACTACTGCCGAGTGCCGGGTGATTCATAAGCTCGTGGAGCGCTTCCGCAAAGGGAAGCAGCAGCGGACTGATGCCCCACCCTGCCGCCAAAGGGAGGGCAAGCAGAAGGTCGACGCCTCAGTCAGCTTCGGCCACCAGGTGGGGTTTCAAGAGCCTCAACGTGTCATAAAGACGGTGCACAACGCTGAGGACTCCAGCTCCGGTGATGACGAGCCGGGGCAGTAGCCAACTACGGCCGCCCCGGAAAGTTCGTGGAGACTGCACTGCTGCGATATCAACCTTGGAGAAGTTCCAAGTAGTTGCAGCAGCCCAAGCACCAGCCCCGACGGTGTAGAACCGGGCCAGCTCCACCCGAGTGCACGCCTCCGTGCCTCGGCCGTACCTCCTGGGGGCCGCCCAGGGTCTGTCAACCTCTTGAAGGCCTTAGCCAGAAGGGGAAAAACGCCTTGGGTCTCCCAAGAAGAGTCCGGGTTCTCCTACCCCTTGAAGGCCTTAGCCAGAAGGGGAGGGCACCCCGGGGCTCCCAGGAGAAGCCGCGCAGGACCCGCTCTAGCGCGAAGATAACGACCTCACCCGAGTGCACGTCTCTGTGCCTCGGCCCTACCTTCTGGGGGCCGCCCAGGGTCTGTCAACCTCTTGACGGCCTTAGCCAGAAGGGGAAAGACGCCTTGGGTCTCCCAAGAAGGGTCCGGGTACCCCTACCTCATGACGGCCTTAGCCAGAAGGGGATGGTACCCCGGGTTTCCCAGGAGAAGCCGCGAAGGACCTGATCCAGCGTGAAGATGACGACCTCGTCGACGAGGACCGGCTGCAGGTGACACCCCACAATGCACGGTCTCGGCTGGTGCTCTAGCGATACCGCCAAAGGACCAAGCGCGTCAGGGACCTGCAAGAAGGCGACCTGGTGCCGCGGCACACACTTTCCTGCGAAGGACCTATAAACTCTCCCCCAGCCGGGAAGGTCCCTTCCGAGTCACGAAAGTTGCTGTCCCAGGTACACATGCCTTTCAACCAAGGATGGGATCCGTTCTCAAACCCTTGGCATGGAACAACACTGTAAGTCCTACCTCATGAGCGTTAGTAGAACATGACCATACCCTTATGTAATAAATCCCATAGGGTCTAGGAACAGTGCTCGGGGCAGCTAAGTCTCAGGGGACGGTCCAGGACTACGTCCAGCTTGGCCTGGTTCCGACCCTAAGCGCGTAGAGTCTTGCTTCCCTTCTTAATGAGGCCCGTCGTTGCCTCCATGTACAACCTGACTTCCCCCTATGGGCATTTACTCACAAACCTGTTCTACTTCGCTCTCTCTCATGTGCTCATTTAAGTTATGTATTAGTTTTTATGACCGCACTTTCTATGTATGATCACCGTACATTTAGCTCCCCTTTTCCCGTGCTCATCCATAGTCAGCATTTCCTATCCTACCGAAGGCGGTTGCACTTGAGGCACCTGCCGATGGCCAGGGGGGCCTCTCGGGCCTCCCCCAGTCAGGTGTTGCGGTGCCAGTTGGTCACCTCCAGGAAAGACCGACGTCGTGCATGGGGGGTCCAGGGTGCGTATCCCACTTAGCCGGCTCTGTACCCAAAGCGTGCGCACCCTGCCCTCCGGAGGTCCAGGGGAGTACAACCGCTTTGCCTGGTTCCGTACCCAAAGCATGTGCACTCTGCTTCCCAGACGTACGGTCTGGTACTAGGGGTCGGACGATCGTACCCGGACCTTGGAGGGAGCCGGAGCCCCGGTGCCTCGTGCACAGAATTGCCCAAGTCCCGTATACCGGACTAGGACCATAAGCCGAATAATACAAAGAGACGGGAAAGGGAGGACCCCCCGAGGGGAATCACGTTTCCTCTACCTGTGTGCAGGACCTCCAGGTTACAGCTACGGGGGCTACATGAGGTGGGGGGCAAGGAGCCATCGACTACTCCAGCGCCGGACCGGAAGGTCCGGGTTTCGCCCCTTCAAAAGGGATGGGGCCCGAAGGCCCCACGTGTCCAGCGGGGCCGGAGCTCCCGCCTCCTCAGGAGGAGCTCCGGACCTGCCACGTGGCCGGCGGAAGCCGGACCTCCCCCTCTGGGGGGGCTCCGAAGGCTCCACGTGTCCCGCGGGGCCGGACCTCCCTCTCCTTAGAGGGGAGCTCCTGGCCCGCCACGTGGCCGACGGATCCGGACCCCCCCCCATCCTCAGGGGGTGAGCTCCGGAGACCTCCGGGGCCCTTAATACAGTAAGGACCCGGGGAAGGTGTCTGTGCAGAGCTTCGAGATTGGTGAAGGCCTCTGAGTACCTTGTGGAGCTAAGGGCTCGGCCAGGCAAAACCAAGAAGAAGACAAAAGCATCACAAACACAAAGGTTCAAAAGAGTCTATTTATTCATGGCTCCATGAGCTGGACTACAGACTCGATAAAAAGAAAGAAGCAAGTCCTAGGGCCCTCCTGGCTCGCGTTGGAACCTAGAGGCTATAAGGGCGGCCACATCCCCGACTTCGGCCCTGGTAGTCTCCTCCCGCTCTGCGGCAGGGCCCTCTCTCGCCGGCTCACATGAGAAAGAAGGGTCCCGGCTCCTGAAGCATGCCAACACATGTGTGGCAACCTCCAAGGCCAGGCCCCGTCCCTCTGCCTCCAGCTCGCTGGCGACCACCGAGTCTAGCCTGTTCAGCTTGGCGTCGATTGACTCCAACGCGGGGATCACCTCGGCCACCTTCAGTGCAGGAGCCGCTGCCTTCACCGGGCTGAAGCCAAGAGGGACCAAGGCGGACCCCGCCTAATCGACGAAGCTCGAGACCGCACGCGCCTTGGAGGACCACAAGGCCAAGAGCTCCTCTACCTCCCGGTGGGCCGCCTGCAGGGCATCGTGGTTTCCCTCGGAGAATTCCTTCTCCTTGACTGCCAGGGAGCTTTCCCGAAGGAGGAGAGTCTGGGCGAGCCGCTCCAACTCAGAAGCCCGAAAGTCGGCAGCCAACTCCCGATCCAGGATCGCCTGGCGTTCCTGGGAGACCTGCTCCTCCCTCGTGGCGAGGTCTGCCTTCCGGGCCTCTAGCTCCCTGGCCCGAGCACGCAGGTCGCCCTCACCTGCCGCCAGCCGCGCAGCGACTCTCTCCGCCTCGGCAGCCACGGAGCGCTCCTGGTCCTCAACGGCGTGCTTACGGCGCTCCAGCCTCTGCCGTATCTATTCCACGGAAGAGAGGCTCTCCTCGGCTTGGGCATGTGCCTCGAGGGCCTCCCTGTGGAGCCGTCGCGTCTCGGAGTCCAGGCGGTCAACAGCCTGCTTCTGCCGGTCGAGGAGCTCTCCCATGATGTCAAGAGACTCCCGCGTGGAGTCGAGCTCGCCTTGACCTTCGCGGTCCGCTCCCGCAAAAGGTTCCCCCAGATGAGGAGGCGATCCCTTTCAACCGCCTGCTCCTCTCGCTCACGACCAAGCGCGGCTAGGACCTGCCGGACGCTCGCTTGGGCGAGCACGAAGGCATCCGCCAGGGGCAGTGGGGCAGCAGAGGCCGGAGCAGCACCCCCGATCTCCTCCATCACATCGTCCTCAAGAAAGGACGACGCGTCGGGGGCCGGGATGAGACGCCGGTCAGGAGAAGCTGGCGTCGGGACCTCGACAGCAGGACCCACCAAACCCTCACTGACAGATGGCCCCTCAGCCGGTGGAGAGGGACGAGTGGAAGGAGTTGGCGCTGACGTAGAATCCGGGCAGACCGGAACAGGAGGAACTCGCGCTGGCTTGGGGGCCGCGGTGGCTGTCTCGGTTTCTGAGCGCAGTGGCGCAGACTCCCCATCATTCTGGGACGGCCGAGAAATGCGAGCACTCCAACGGGCCCTGAACCCCGACTTCCGAGCCGGGGTAGGACCCCTAGAGCCCGCCGTCGCTGCCGACGGCCGCTCCGCAGTCGCCTGGACTGACGGAGCAGGGGACGCTCCAGAAGCTCCCCTTGACGCATCAACAGGTTCCCTAGAGACTCCGCTGCTTGAGGAGGGAGGACGCGACGTCTGGGAACCTTCGGCCTGTTGTCGCTTAAGAGGAGTCCCGTCGGGATGATGAGCTCGGGACCTCTTGGGGTCGCCACCGGACGGAGCGCCATCTCTAGAAGCAGGAGGTACAGGCACCCTGTTTCCCCGACTTGGCACGAATGCCGCCACCGGAGGAGATCGAGCGCGCTTCTTCTCTGGGGTGGGTTGGAAGCCATGACAGGGGAGAGCTCAAGAACAGAGAAGACAAGGGCGCAAGAATCCAAGGAAAAGCGTTGGGAAGTGCGAAGGGAAGCCGTGATGTGGGTAAGATCCCATTTTTAAAACTTCCCAGGTGCGATTCAAAGCGATTCGAAACTCTTCGAATACACCCCATGGGCAACCGCTTTGGCTCCAAGACCGAGCGCCAATGACAGGTGGACCCAAGCCGTCCAGCTGAAGCGGTGGGTCAAGGAGTCAGTCTCCCAAGAAGACGAGCCGGCAAGGCGCTTCGGCGGTTCCCGAAGAAAGCGCAGCAACATGCAGAAGTGGCAGCCTTGGGAACCGCCGCAATAAAAGCAACCATCAAGTGGGCGCACGCTCCCACGGTCCCGCGACTGTTCGTGCTCCGGCAGCGGTCAATGCGGGACTTAGAGGAAGTGCACAGAACAGAAGAGACGGAGGCCCCACCTCGGGCTCGCTATCTCCCCCGAGATGGGCCCGGAGGCCACTGTCGGTACCCTCGATATGGGGTACCCCCGCGCACAAGGGGAAAATGTCTAAGGATCTCGCCCTTCTCCGCAGGGATAGCTCCGAAGGCGCCACGTGTCCAGCGGGGCCGGACCTCCCTCTCCTCAGAGGAGAGCTCCGGGTCCGCCACGTGGCCAGCAGCAGACGGACCTCCCCCCTCCGCGGGGAGAGCTCCGAAGGCGCCACGTGTCTCGCGGGGCCGGACATCCCTCTCCTCAGAGGAGAGCTCCGGGACCGCCACGTGGCCGATAGAAGCCAGACCTCCCTCTCCGTGGAGAGAGGTCCGAAGGCTCCACGTGTCCTGCGGGGCCGGACCTCCCTCTCCTCAGAGGAGAGCTCCGGGCCCGCCACGTGGCCAGCAGGGCGGCGCTGCCTGCCCCCGCGCGGTAGGCAGCAGGTGTAAAGACGCACCATACCTTGTCCGTATAAGGTATTCAAGGCCCACGCCTTCCCAAGACGCGGAGACGCGGAGCACGCCTCTGTTAGGTGCCGTTGCGCCCAGTTGCATCACAGACTGGCGCGCCGTGTCAGAACCTGCCAGCCAATAAACACAGCGACAAGACATCCCCTGCCGCCCCCGCCGTCATCAACCACTACGACTAGCTTGCGGCATGGGCAGGGCAGCAGAACGAAGACTTGGAAGCCTTCCCTAGAGACAACTACCGACATAACTGCAGATACGATAGTCGGCAGGCAATCTCCCCGGGACCACCTGTCGGGTCCCGGGCCCCCCCTTGTAAGCCGCTCGAGCCTTGGACTATAGAAGGCTCGGGTAGGAAACGTTAGCAAGGGTTCGCACTCCAGCAACTCACACCCTAGGCATAACTCACCCTCAAGCTCAGGACTCCGGTTCTAAGCAACAAGCAATACAGCGAGCACCTCTGCTCACCGTGGACGTAGGGTTTTATGCTCCGACGGCCCAAACTGTAAAAGCCCAAGAAAAGGGACTTGCAAAAAAATTTCTTCACCTCACAACACCACAGTTTTATTGTGGACATCTTAGAAAATATTGTGAAGAGCGAGTAACCTCCATCAAAAGAGTAATTAGAGGGGAAAGCCTTCACTTTCACAAAGTAGGGTTTATACACATATGATCACACATGAGAGGGTGATTCAAAACTGTTGCATTTCAATTCATGATTGCAGCAGCTAAAACAAGGATCAAAGTGCATAATTGGATTCCTCAGGTCCAAATTAGTGGGGAGGCAAAGTTTCAAAAAATTTTGAAAAGATTTGCTACCCATTTTTCCAAAAAGGATCCAAATATGCCAAGAATTCAAATATACATTTGAATTTGAGGTAAATTTGCCAAACCATACCAATGTAGCTCAGTTTGAGATTTCCAACTTTTGAATTCATCTTTTGTCAAGTTTTGGGGATCTTTTGAGAGGTGGTAGAGCACTGACCAGTGGGGCCCACATGTCATTGGGTGAAATAGACTTAGCCCCCAAGTCTTCTCTCTGTTTCTCAGTCAACCGAGCGCAGCCAGCTGCCGCGCGTGCACCGCCGGCCGAACGGCCACCCTCCTGGTTCCCGTCGCTCGCGCTAGCAGCCGGGAAACGGCACGCCCTCTCCTCTACGTGACCCCCTCGCCAAGCCACCGAAGACGTACGCGTGCTTCTTTGCAAAACAGCGAGCCCCCGCTCTGCTCGGTCACCGACGCCGCTCCCCCGATCCTCCCCTGCACGCCGACGTCCGCTCGGCCTTTGCCCGAGCTCCCAACACAGAAAGGGAGCGCCGGTGTGTGCTCTAGCTATCCATCTCACCACCTCGTGGTGTTAGCACCGCACTCGACCACAAATCGACGATCGCCACTGAGAGCTCAGGCCACCGGCGGAAAGGCGAGGACTGCTCCCCGTGGACAGCACGCCACGACCAGTTTCACCGCCGGACTCCTACACGAAAAAGGTGCGCCGTGAGTTAGGGCGGGGCGGCAAGTTTGGGGCCGGGAGACGGCCTGGAAAGCAGTTCCGGCGACGCTCGCCGGAGTGCGCCGCCGCGGGCCCCTGTTTGGCGCGAGGAAGGAGAAGACTGCCGGGTGGGACCCACCGGCAGACATTTAAACATTTTGAAATGTCCAGTTTGTAGTTCAAACTTTGGAGGACCACAACTTGGGTTAGGAGAATCCAACAATTATGATACAAATTTTGTTGGATTCCTCTAACAGAGTACAATCCAAATCTGAAACCCAATTTTTATGAAACCCATTAATTAATTCTGTAAAATTCTTTAAAGCTTTTCAGCAAAAGAATTTTAGAGGGAGTTTGGTTCATCCAAAAATCCCCGAATTTTGCCAGAATGTTCTTTAGGACATTAGTAAACCCCTGTAAACGTTTCAGGCCATTTGGAGTTGATTTGATCAGAGAAATTCGAATTGGAAGGTGCTGTGTTCATTTGAACACAGAAACATTTTCAGAGAATTTCCAAAACTTGGAAAATCCAGTTCTGGGCAAACCTTAACTCCAAAAATGCTAGGAAAATTCATGCAAACTCTAGGAGCTATAATTGAAATTGTAGTTCACTAAGTTGGGCATGAACAGGGGTCTGACCTCAGAATTAATTCTTCCTTGCTTATTTGCTAAGAGAATTATTCTGAGCAAACCACTCCATGAAAAGTGCTAATGTTTGGTCCAGAGAGTTTTCTTGTGACAAGGAACTCACACAAAAATTCTCAGCTCCATTGGAGCTCTAGATCACCCCTGTCCTGCTTAACCACTTAAGGGATTAATATGGAAAAGGGGGAAAACCACTTAGCATTTAACCATGTGATTAAGTCCAAGCCAAACCACCAACACCAGTTCATCTTTAAATTCTTAAACAAAGTTCCAGGTGTTAGAGGCTGGTTATTAGAACTAATAGTAGAAGTCCTACTCTAAAACTCACATTTGCATCTAAATTAACATGTAGCATTTTATTAACGTGTAGCCGTTGAAGAAGAGACTCCGGAAGTGCTGGACTTCCTTCTTCTGGACGAAGACTTAACCCCTGACCAGCAGCAACAAGGCAAGCCCCGGTTTGCATTAACCTTTTTATAAGTTTTATTTTGTTTACACGTGTCATATAAGGTATGATTGTGCATTAGGTGTAGGATGGATGGAACCCCACTTGCATAACCAGAAATTTTCCCTAAGAGTGAGGGTAGTGTCTAAGATCTCGAGTAGACAGGCTATGCTTAATAATTCATAGGGCTTCGGTACAAGTCGAGTAGTTGGAATCTACTCGTGAGATAGGCTTGGGACACACGGGTTCGGTTGAGTGACGTGAGATCATTTTAGTAATGAAAATGAGACTAGGCAGGGGCTAGGGCGCAGCAAGAGAGAGTCTTGGGTGCGCAGCCCTGTCCGTGTTGATTGAGGACCGATCCGTGTGCGGCCCACGCTGATCAAGTTTGAACGTACCGAAGGCATATCGGATATATGGGCCCCGATAAACCGATGTAGCCTAAACCTCCGGGCGTCGAGGCATAGCACACCGATTTATAGGTGTAGGTTGAGGGCAGCAAGGTGGAAATCTGCCAACGGGCATAGAGAGATGCTCCGTATGGGGAACCTCCTGCTCGTTTCGGTGCGACCAGTTCGACGTTTGGGCTGCTGGGTGAAAGGTTGTCCCGTACGACATCGAGTGAGCGTGCTGTGCAGCTCCACGGGTGGGCGTACGTGACGTGCTCTTTGGGTTTCCCTGCAGGTGTATATCGAGTCGATTCGCCGTCCCTCGCGGTGAAGAGTACCACTTGGTCACTGAGTCGTGACGTAGATTAATGGATGAAACATGTTGATTCAATATTGCTGGTTGATATAATTGTATTGCTACATGTGTGCCACCAAATACTGCTTACTAAATTTCAGATTTCATGAACTGTTAACTTGTTGCTAAAAGATGAACTAAGGATGAACTTGTAGGCGTGTCCTTTTGCTGAAATGTTACTATCCTATGTCCATGGTACCCCTCATGTAGAGTTTCATGCTTAGGTGAGTCGGTTAAGCCTTGCTGAGCCTTCGTGCTCACGGTTGCTGCTTAAGTGTTTTTCAGGTGAGGAGCCACCCACGGACTCGGAGTACGAGTCCACCGGCGAGGGTTACCCTCCGTCGGGGGACTACGGCTGAGTGGGAGCCGTACACGCCGCGCTGAGCTGAGGAGTGTAGCTAGTGTGGGTTGCCCTAGGGCTGGGCAACCACTTTTGCTAGATAGGCGGGCGTGAGTTGTATAGTGTAGACTTCCGCTGTGTAATATAAACAAATGTTGTAACTGAAGTTTGTACCTGTTTGTACAGTTTCAGTTGTTTTCCCATGTAATCAATTATGTTCTTATGACGTGTGCTGTCGGGTGTCGCATCGCGCGGCACCACCCTCTGCGATCCTGGATGAGCGGATTCCGGTCCGCCACAGTCTGGTATCAGAGCTGCAGTGGGGATAGCACAGTACTTAAGGACTGCATTATGGGAAAACATAGGTTACGGTGAGCAATCGGTAGTTGCCCAAGTAAGGACTATATTAGCATAGTTACTTAAAGTGGCAAATACTAACCTATGTGTTATAATTCTGAATTTCAATTATGTAACGACGCACCTACGCTCTGGTAAGTATGGTAAGGAACGCCACCGAAAGCGGTTCAATTTCGGTTAGCTCCCCCTGACGAGGAACGTGGTTCAGTGATTTGTCTCACAGCTTGGTGTGAGACGTTAATATGAACCTCTTGAACTCTTCATGTTCCTGAGTTCATATGAAACGTTGATCCCTAGCGTGCATTAGGCAAGTAAGTGGAGACCCCATCGCGTGGTCAGTAACGCGAGAGTGTGTTCGTTTGGAAATAGTCCAGGAGGACATACGCAGCGCTTGCCATCGGCGTGCCCTGCAGGGCAGTAGGTGGTATCTGTTGGGTTGATAACATTCCCAACCGTGACGACCCGTTCATGACATACTCGGGTTCCCCGTCGTGTGGTGTTGAAACGCGATCACGTGCCTTGAGACGTGACCTAGCTCAAGGACGGCCGTATGACAATGATACGGGCGTTTGTATTTACTTTCAAATATGGAACTGCCTGAAATGAACAACCTTTGAGTGCATCACTGTTGGGTGGTTTTCTGCAGGTACTAACCACGTATGTATCCGTATAGAAAACGTGTGCGAGAGACCGTTTAGTGCCACACTTGAGACGTATATGCCGGTATGATCCGGTTAGGATTTTCTTTTGTGAGGAACGTAGTACCGAGATATTGTAGGCATATGCATGAAAATAATGATAACAAGGAATTAAAATCTATAGGTTCCACATTTAGGACCCTGGTTTGGTATAAGAATGGGATAGTGATGAGTGTAGTTCCGAAAAGACTGAAAAACAGAGTGCTCTGTTTTGGGACAGCAAGGTTGCTGATCTTCAACAGGGCATAACTCACAGGTCTTTTAGCCGAGAGAGGTGTGCTATATAGTTCTGGAAAGGAATTGAAGTACTCTACAACTTTGTTGTAGACTTCCAGAGCTGAAACCCACCTTAAGATGGCTTAAATTCCAGAGGAATGTAAACTGTCCAGAACCAGGACAGAGTAAAACATTCTCGGAGCTGTTCTGTTTTTCAAACATAACTCCCAGGTGAAAAATCAAAATTAGTATATAATACATCCTTAGAAAGAGTAGAAGATGTGTGACATCTTTGCAATTCAAAGTTCCTGAAATTTCAGCACAGAATTTAGTGGAAATCAGGGTTGAAAACAGCCACTTCCAAGGGAGGTGCTGTTAAAATTATTCCAGAAATTCTGCTGACTTTGAATTAGCATAACTTTTTAAGCAAAGCTGATCTGGAGGCAAATGAGTACTCGTTGGAAAGATACTGAAGTTAACTTTAACTTTGGTATTCAACTTGAGTCATGAAAATGCCCAGAACCAGATCAAAACTTGGAATAGGTAGAAACTGGTCATTCTGACGGAAGAATGACAGTTGAACTCATTGGAGAGGGTGTTGTATCCTAAGGGTGGTATATGTGATGACAACGCGATAGTAATGTCTCGTGGTGGCAAAACTTAGTTATGGTGAGCTTCCAAAGTGGAGGTTCATTCCAAGCTTCTCCAAGCTCGCTAAGCCGATGACAGAGTTGCTGAAGAAAGGGACGAAATATGTTTGGAACACGGCGTGTGAAGGAGCGTTCCGAGCATTGGTGAAGCATCTCACCACAGCCCCGGTCTTAGCTCAGCCGGATACAACAAAGCCCTTCGACGTGTATTGTGACGCATCCGGTATTGGGCTCGGCTGCGTGTTGATGCAGGAAGGACGTGTGGTCGCTTATGGCTCACGCCAACTTCGGAACCATGAGCAGCACTACCCGACTCACGATCTTGAACTTGCTGCCGTGGTGTTGGCGCTGAAAATGTGGAGGCACTATCTCCTGGGGAACTTGGTGCATCTCTACACCGACCACAAGAGCTTGAAATACATTTTCACCCAGAAGGAGCTGAATATGAGGCAAAGGAGGTGGTTAGAGCTGATCAAAGATTATGAGATTGAGATCCATTACCACCCTGGCAAGGCGAATGTGGTTGCCGACGCGCTGAGTCGGAAATCACATGTCCATCACCTCACCATTACACCGGTGGAGGAGGAAGAGCCAAGTTTATACTTGGTTCCTTATGGATCGCTGTACAACCTCGCCCTCGTCCCTACCATCAGGGAGGACATCATTGCAGCTCAGAAAAATGATAAAGGCATGGCACATCTCCGGAGACGGATTGACAATGGGGAGATCAAATGTTTCCGGAAAGATGATGAGGGGACGCTGTGGTTTAATGACCGCATAGTCGTACCCCGGGATATGGAGTTGAGAAAGGAGATCCTCGATGAAGCTCACTTGTCCAAGTACTCCATTCATCCGGGCAGCAACAAAATGTACCAAGATTTGAAAAAGAAATTTTGGTGGACACGGATGAAGCGGGATGTAGCTAAGTACGTATCCGAGTGTGATACGTGTAGACGAGTGAAGGCTGACCATATGAGGAAATCAGGGCTGCTGCAACCCCTGAAGATTCCAGCATGGAAATGGGAAGATGTGAGCATGGATTTCATCGTGGGATTACCCTTAACATCCAACAAACATGATTCCATTTGGGTGATTGTTGACCGACTGACCAAGTCAGCTCACTTCATCCCCGTACATACACATTCCCATGCCAACCGATATGCGGAGTTATACATTGCCAGGATTCTATGCCTGCATGGTGTACCCAAGACCATAGTCTCAGACCGAGGTGCATTGTTTGTATCTCGCTTTTGGGAGCAGTTGCACGCTGCTTTGGGTACTAAACTGATTAGGAGCTCCGCCTACCACCCTCAGACAGATGGCCAGACAGAGAGGGTGAATCAAGTTCTGGAGGACATGTTGAGAGCATGTGCCATCCACCATGGTAGGAACTGGGATAATCACTTACCATGGGCGGAATTCTCGTACAACAACGGCTATCAGGGGAGTATCAAGATGGCACCCTACGAAGCTCTCTACGGTCGCAAGTGCCGCACCCCATTAAATTGGTGCGAGTCCGGTGAAAGGGTCACATTCGGGGTCGATGTGGTGAACGACGCCGAAGAGCGCGTTCGGACAATTCAAGCCAATTTAAAAGCCGCTCAATCCCGGCAGAAGAGCTACGCTGATAAGAGGCGTAGGCCGTTGCACTTTGACGTTGGGGAACACGTGTACCTACGCGTGTCTCCGATGAAGGGCGTGCACCGGTTCGGTGTGAAGGGGAAGCTCGCTCCCCGTTTCATTGGACCCTACGCTATCACCGAGAAGTGTGGACCAGCGGCGTATCGCTTGGAACTACCGGCATCTCTTGCGGGTGTCCATGATGTTTTCCATGTTTCGCAACTGCGAAAATGTTTGAAGCATACAGCTGCTGTTCCTACCGAAGACATCAGCGAGTTGAAACCGGATTTAACATATGATGAGTATCCGGTGGCCATTCTTGATGAGAAAGCCCGAACCACGCGTAGCAGAACGTTGTGGTTCTACAAAATACTCTGGAGTAACCACACCGCCGAAGAAGCGACGTGGGAGAGCAAGGAGTTCCTTCGCTCAAATTACCCGGAGTTCATGGCTTCTCAACACGGGTAAGTCCCTATTACATCGCTATCTCTTCTTTTGTAATCTCGGGACGAGATTCTTTTAAGGGGGGAGGGATGTAAAAGCCCAAGAAAAGGGACTTGCAAAAAATTTTCTTCACCTCACAACACCACAGTTTTATTGTGGACATCTTAGAAAATATTGTGAAGAGCGAGTAACCTCCATCAAAAGAGTAATTAGAGGGGAAAGCCTTCACTTTCACAAAGTAGGATTTATACACATATGATCACACATGAGAGGGTGATTCAAAACTGTTGCATTCCAATTCATGATTGCAGCAGCTAAAACAAGGATCAAAGTGCATAATTGGATTCCTCAGGTCCAAATTAGTGGGGAGACAAAGTTTCAAAAATTTTTGAAAAGATTTGCTACCCATTTTTCCAAAAAGGATCCAAATATGCCAAGAATTCAAATACACATTTGAATTTGAGGTAAATTTGCCAAACCATACCAATGTAGCTCAGTTTGAGATTTCCAACATTTGAATTCATCTTTTGTCAAGTTTTGGGGATCTTTTGAGAGGTGGTAGAGCACTGACCAGTGGGGCCCACATGTCATTGGGTGAAATAGACTTAGCCCCCAAGTCTTCTCTCTGTTTCTCAGTCAACCGAGCGCAGCCTGCTGCCGCGCGCGCACCGCCGGCCGAACGGCCACCTCCTGGTTCATGTCGCTCGTGCTGGCAGCCGGGAAACGGCGTGCCCTCTCCTCTACGTGACCCCCTCGCCAAGCCACCGAAGACGTACGCGTGCTTCTTTGCAAAACAGCGAGCCCCCGCTCTGCTCGGTCACCGACGCCGCTCCCCCGATCCTCCCCTGCACGCCGACGTCCGCTCGGCCTTTGCCCGAGCTCCCAACACAGAAAGGGAGCGCCGGTGTGTGCTCTAGCTAGCCATCTCACCACCCCGCGGTGTTAGCACCGCACTCGATCACAAATCGACGATCGCCACTGAGAGCTCAGGCCACCGGCGGAAAGGCGAGGACTGCTCCCCGTGGACAGCACGCCACGGCCAGTTTCACCGCCGGACTCCTACAGGAAAAAGGTGCGCTGTGCTCTCTAGATCATGTAGATGCAAGCCGAATAGCGGTTGAACCACCGGATGAAGAGTATTTCCAGTTCTTCCGAAACGTAGTGCATTCGGGTAGAGCGCGGTCTACCCCAAAATTCCTGCTACTCGTTTAGCTATTGGCCGCGCAGGCTTGCCAACACCTTCCTCACTCCCTAGCGGCCCTCCTCGACCAAGAATCAAGGGAAATGACCCAGAAATGGCCGGGTTTAGGTTGTTTTTCGGGCCGCCATAGAATAACAGCTCGGTTCACCGTGGATCTCTAGGTTGCCGACCTTTTCATGGGGTTTGGCGGCCATTTCCATCACGCTCGAGCTCCCGTGGTGCTCTCCGACCCTTTGCCAATCATTTTGATGCGTTGTAACGCATTCCCGACCATGCCGGAACCCTAACCGCCGCTGTCACCGTCGGGAGCCCTGTTCCGGTGAGCTACGGCCTCCGGCGACGCCACCGACGAGTTCAGCGACATGAGTTAGGGCGGGGCGGCAAGTTTGGGGCCGGGAGACGGCCGGGAAAGCAGTTCCGGCGACGCTCGCCGGAGTGCGCCGCCGCGGGCCCCTGTTTGGCGCGAGGAAGGAGAAGACTGCCGGGTGGGACCCACCGGCAGACATTTAAACATTTTGAAATGTCCAGTTTGTAGTTCAAACTTTGGAGGACCACAACTTGGGTTAGGAGAATCCAAAAATTATGAAACAAATTTTGTTGGATTCCTCTAAAAGAGTACAATCCAAATCTGAAACCCAATTTTTATGAAACCCATTAATTAATTCTGGAAAATTCTTTAAAACTTTTCAGCAAAAGAATTTTAGAGGGAGTTTGGTTCATCCAAAAATCCCCAAATTTTGCCAGAATGTTCTTTAGGACATTAGTAAACCCCTGTAAAAGTTTCAGGCCATTTGGAGTTGATTTGATTAGAGAAATTCGAATTGGAAGGTGCTGTGTTCATTTGAACACAGAAACATTTTCAGAGAATTTCCAAAACTTGGAAAATCCAGTTCTGGGCAAACCTTAACTCCAAAAATGCTAGGAAAATTCATGCAAACTCTAGGAGCTATAATTGAAATTTTAGTTCACTAAGTTGGGCATGAACAGGGGTCTGACCTCAGAATTAATTCTTCCTTGCTTATTTGCTAAGAGAATTATTCTGAGCAAACCACTCCATGAAAAGTGCTAATGTTTGGTCCAGAGAGTTTTCTTGTGACAAGGAACTCACACAAAAATTCTCAGCTCCATTGGAGCTCTAGATCACCCCTGTCCTGCTTAACCACTTAAGGGATTAATATGGAAAAGGGGGAAAACCACTTAGCATTTAACCATGTGATTAAGTCCAAGCCAAACCACCAACACCAGTTCATCTTTAAATTCTTAAACAAAGTTCCAGTTGTTAGAGGCTGGTTATTAGAACTAATAGTAGAAGTCCTACTCTAAAACTCACATTTGCATCTAAATTAACATGTAGTATTTCATTAACGTGTAGCCGTTGAAGAAGAGACTCCGGAAGTGCTGGACTTCCTTCTTCCGGACGAAGACTTAACCCCTGACCAGCAGCAACAAGGCAAGCCCCGGTTTGCATTAACCTTTTTATAAGTTTTATTTTGTTTACACGTGTCATATAAGGTATGATTGTGCATTAGGTGTAGGATGGATGGAACCCCACTTGCATAACCAGAAATTTTCCCTAAGAGTGAGGGTAGTGTCTAAGATCTCGAGTAGACAGGCTATGCTTAATAATTCATAGGGCTTCGGTACAAGTCGAGTAGTTGGAATCTACTCGCGAGATAGGCTTGGGACACACGGGTCCGGTTGAGTGACGTGAGATCATTTTAGTAATGAAAATGAGACTAGGCAGGGGCTAGGGTGCAGCAAGAGAGAGTCTTGGGTGCGCAGCCCTGTCCGTGTCGATTGAGGACCGATCCGTGTGCGGCCCACGCTGATCAAGTTTGAACGTACCGAAGGCATATCGGATATATGGGCCCCGATAAACCGATGTAGCCTAAACCTCCGGGCGTCGAGGCATAGCACACCGATTTATAGGTGTAGGTTGAGGGCAGCAAGGTGGAAATCTGCCAACGGGCATAGAGAGATGCTCCGTGTGGGGAACCTCCTGCTCGTTTCGGTGCGACCGGTTTGACGTTTGGGCTGTTGGGTGAAAGGTTGTCCCGTACGACATCGAGTGAGCGTGCTGTGCAGCTCAACGGGTGGGCGTACGTGACGTGCTCTTTGGGTTTCCCTGCAGGTGTATATCGAGTCGATTCGCCGTCCCTCGCGGTGAAGAGTTGAATGTGGCCTAGAGGGGGGGTGAATAGGCCTTTAAAGAATTCCTGCACACTTAATAATGTTGTTAGAAATTTGACTGACCGGACTAGTCCGGTTGTGTGGGCGGACTAGTCCGGTGTGCTGAATTGTTTGAGTTGATTAAGTGTGTCTCACAAGTTTTATCTTATAGCAGCGGAATAAGAACAACAGTTTTTATAACTTAAATTTATAGTATGGATGCACGTGCAAACTTGTAAAGAACTCAAACGATGACTAGCAAACTAGTAATCTAATGTGTCAAGATGTAAACCAATTGAGAGACAAAAGACACGAATTTTTACCGAGGTTCGATCTCACCAAGAGATCTACGTCCTCGTTGAGGAAGCACACACAGAGCCGGGTTCTCAACCCTTTTCCTCTTCAAGTCACCACACAGGCCGACTTGACTTCACTATCAAGTGTAATCACCGTTTTTATGGGGCTACCTCACACGTTGAGGGCTCCCACAAGAATTACAATGAGAAGTTGATCAAATACACTCAAAAAGATTACAATTCGGAATATGAGTGTAGAGAGATCAAACCCCAAGAGCTCACAACGAAGGAACGACGATCTCCCAATCCCAAATCCAAGTATTTTATTGATCTTCACCTTTTTGCACCTTAGATGTGTGGGGAGATGTGTTTTTGGGCTCTTGGGACAGGTGGCGGCGCTAGGGTTTCAAGTTTTGACAGTATGAGTCGTGTCTTATTGGGGAAAAGCCGAAGGACCTCTTTTTATAGGCTTTTCCAAAAAGTTTCCGTTGTTAAACCTACTACCGGAGGTATATGATCGGACTTGTCCGGCCTACTTCCAGTGGGTTAACCGGACTAGTCCGGTCCACAAACTGGACTTGTCCGGTACTATGTGAGATGGGTTTTCAGAGACTTTAGCGGACTAGTCCTGTTGCTGGATGGACTAGTCCGTAGTCCTCTAAGGAGGACAACAGAGACATGACCGGACTAGTCCGGTCTAAAACCGGACTTGTCCGGTTGCGTTCCAGTGAGCTGACCGGACTAGTCCGGTTCACAAGGCGGACTAGTCCGGTGCACTATGTTTGCGTCTTTCAGAAAGTTAAACGGACTAGTCCGGTCCATGAACGGACTAGTCCGGTTTTCAGTGGATTGTAGTTGATTTTTAAACCCCTTACCCCTACGCAAAGTTATGAGCTCTTGGGATGTGTCTCTCTCACACACCACCTATACATTTATATCTACTTTGCTTCTCTAAATTTCACTAACTTCTTCCTTTTCGGGCACCACTCTATTTTTCACCTTTTTGTGTTTGTGTCGAGCCAGTTCACTTTGTTTATCCTGCAATCATCTTAATAGTTTCATTAGGATCTCGTATGTTCGTCATCAATTAGCCAAAACCCACAAGGGATATCCTAGATGCACTTACAATCTCCCCCTTTTTGGTGATTGATGACAACCATTTGAGATATCACAATTGAGAATAAAAGGTTGATTTTCATAAGGTGCGTACACATGAGAACAATAAAGAATTCACAAAAAACTTCTCACATATGTACACACCTTATGGTGGGGTGCCTCACAGGTGTGTGATAAACAAAATGTGCTAAATTAAAGACAACCAGTAGTGAACATGTAAGTGGGCATTAGAGCATAGTACTTCACACATAGGAAAAGAAATAGTGCATTACAAGATTAGGTACATGTCCTTGATCACACAAGATCTTAATGACTAATACTAGATAGAAAAATAGTCCAAGTCTAATCTCAATCTTCCATCTCAATCTCTCCCCCTTTGGCATCAAGACACCAAAAAGAGAAAAATTGAGGGAAGTCACTCATCGCTGCCTCCTCCGTCAGTCTCAGTCTGATCTTCATCTTCATCATCCACGGGAGCAGGATCTTCCTCTGAGTCCTCGGAGGTAGGCGGTGATCCAACAGGCTCAATCTCAAGCTTTGCACAGATAGACTTGATATTTGCATTGACATACTGTTGATGTCTCTTCCTTGCAAGCTTTTCTTTGCGTTGCTTGTCTTCGATCTTACGGCAGCAGGCAAAGATAGAGGAGAGCATCTTGAGGATGCCGCTAGATGATTCTTGGGCAGGTGGAGAGCCAGGAGGAGCAGCTGCAGACCTAGTATCATCATGAGCTTGCTTTGATCTCCTCTCCACTGGTGGAGAGGACAGGGCAGCTGGAGCCGTAGGGAGAGTGTACTCGGTGGGTTTTTGCGGCTTCAACCCCGTATGCTTGACATCCTTGACAAACTCGAGTCCTGTCACCTTCTCAATCATGTACATGATATACGGTGTGTATCCACAGGACCTATTGGGGGTAATTGAGATGTTCACAATGTCATTGTAGATATACTCAAAGACATTGAATGGTATCCTCCCACTGATGACTTTCATGAGAGTTCTCAAGGTTCCTTGTATAGTTCCTGCATCTCCATCCTTCGGAGGTATCGTCTTTCTCAAGACTCTATTTAGAACCACAAAGAAGGGCTTTAGATATTTGATGGTTGGAGGGACATATGGCATCCTTGTGTCATAGAGAAATTCAAGTTCCTCCTTCTCCAGGGGTTTCAGATTATGAATGACCAGTTCATGATCCAAAGTGTTTTGGAGGTGAAGAATCCTAGCAAATTCATCATAAGTGACACTGTACCTTGAACCATGAGTCATCCAAGTAAGACTGTCTCCATCATCCCGAGCAAAGTAGAGAGTGGAGTAAAACTGAGTAATGACTTCATTGTTCCAGTCATACTCAAAAGATAGCAGGTCCGTCAGACCGTGCCTCTCTAAGGCCTCCACCATCTCACGAAATGCGGGATACTTCTTCGACTTCAGGTAGTCAACATTCAGCCATTGACTCTCTACTACGGGATACTTCATCTTCATGTACACGTGCTCGTAGTAGTCTGCATGGAAGTTGCTCCAGAACCTAGGATCAGAACATTGTTTAGGCCGTCCATACACTTCAATCTTTCTGAAGTTATCAGCTAGCTCATTCCCTTTTCCAGTGAAATCTTCACTTGAAGGTTGCCTGTTGCGATGAACGGGATTTTTCAATTTCAAGGGCCCAATGGGGCCACTAGCAAGTCCCTTCCCTTTATTGAGAACTCTTCTTGGCCCTGATGAGCCCTCAGCAGCATCTTTCCTTTGAGGCCTTTTGATAATGACTTTTCTCTTCTTAGGAAGATTGTCGTCGGAGGGTGGAGAGTGAGCATTGACGTCATGTCTCTTCTTCATCACTCCCTCCTTAGCTCTCCTCACTCTTTCACGTTGAACTTCTTCGTCAATGTGAAAAGAGCTGTCATCTGATCCTGAAGACATGATGCCTGACAAGGAGTTTAAGGATTAGATGCAAACGGACACCTTATCGACTTCAAATGGGAATGTAGGAGTTCAGCTGTCAGAGACCGGACTTGTCCGGTTTCAGAGTGCGGACTAGTCCGGTGGACCGGACTTGTCCGCATCTGGACGCCGGACTAGTCCGGCCTAGCATAAAAACCCTAACTTGAGTGTTTTATTTGAAGCAAATCTCCTATCTATGGATACAAGGGTAGGAAAGTGGTAGAAATACATCTATTTATGCAATGTACATCCTTTTGAAATCAAAGGAAACTAGCTAGAGCTAGAAAAATTGAGATTTTGGGTTTTGGGGGGGATTTACCAAGATTTGAAGATTCGCGTTGAAGGAGTGGAAATCAATCCGAATGTGTCCGGAAAGTAGGATCCCCTTGTCGAGAAGAGGCTTTTTCACGGAGAAAACTCCGAGTTTGAGGGCTCAACTCGAAAATCACTTTGAGAGCTAGGGTTTAGGAGAGAGGGTGTTGCAAAGTGATTATGAGTGGAGAGGGAGGCGTTTGGTCCGGCTGACTGCTTCTATATCCGACTGACCGGACTAGTCCGGTCCTGGTAGCGGACTAGTCCGGTACCCCTGAGTTTAACCTAATTGTTGTCTGTCCGGACTAGTCCGGTTGGGAATCGGACTAGTCCGTTTTCAACAGACTTGATATATATATAGATAACTAATAGTGATCCAAGGACAACAATTTTACAAGTAGTCTTGGTGATTACGACCAGTATACAATCAACAATCAAACAATGGTCATAATCCACAAGATTTATTCATTAAGAATAGTTTTCTGAGTACAAAGAAGAGGAGGAGCATTTTTGACAGTACAAAAGGGCAGCCCGGTGCATGTAGCTCCCGCTTGCGCAGGGTCCAGGGAAGGGTCCGACCCATTTGGGTCTTTTGTACGCAGCCTTTCCCTGCATTTCTGCATTTTTGACAGTACAGAGGAACAATTTTAGTTGCAACCAGGTATGCAATGTTTCAAGCCACATTTCGAGAGTCAAGAATGTTTAGCTCATTTCTTAGTTCACAGAACCTTTTCTCATCTAATGGTTTGGTAAAAATATCTGCAAGTTGTTTTTCAGTCCTAACATGTGAAATGGCTATGTCACCTTTTAATGAATGATCTCTAAGAAAGTGATGACGGATGTCTATGTGCTTAGTTCTTGAGTGCTCTACCGGGTTGTGTGCAATTTTTATAGCACTTTCATTATCGCATAAAAGCGGGATATGACTTAGATTGTAGCCGTAGTCCCTAAGAGTTTGTTGCATCCAGAGCAGTTGCGCACAGCAACTACCGGCTGCAACATACTCTGCTTCCGCTGTGGAAAGAGCAATGGAGTTTTGCTTTTTAGATGACCAAGAAACTAGGGACCTACCAAGAAATTGAGAAGTCCCTGACGTGCTCTTTCTATCGACTTTGCATCCCGTATAGTCAGCGTCGGAGTACCCTATCAAGTTAAACTTGGATCCTTTGGGATACCAAAGGCCCAAGTTGGGTGTGTGCACAAGATAACTTAGGATTCTTTTTACAGCAATTAAGTGACACTCTTTGGGTGCGGCTTGAAACCTTGCACACATGCAAACACTAAGCATAATATCTGGCCTAGATGCACATAAGTATAGTAAGGAACCAATCATGGACCGATATACCTTTTGGTCCATATTTGGACCATCTTCATTGAGGTCGAGATGTCCGTTGATGGCCATGGGTGTCTTGATGGGCTTGGCTTTGTCCATATTGAATTTCTTGAGAATGTCTTGTGTATATTTAGTTTGGCTTATAAATGTACCTTCTCTCAGTTGCTTCACTTGAAATCCCAAGAAGAACTTCAATTCACCCATCATTGACATCTCGAACCTGTCTGTCATTATTTTGCTAAATTCTTCACAGAAGGACTTGTTAGTGGATCCAAAGATAATGTCATCAACATAAATTTGACATACGAATAAATGATCATCAAAATGTTTAGTAAAGAGTGTATAGTCAGCTTTACAGATTTTGAATCCATTTTGAATCAGAAAATCTCTAAGGCACTCATACTAGGCTCGAGGAGCCTGTTTGAGGCCATATAGAGCCTTACGCAGTTTATAGACATGGTTGGGATACTTCTGATCTTCGAACCCCGGTGGCTGCTCCACATAGACTTCCTCCTTTATCGGACCATTCAGAAAGGCACTCTTGACGTCCATTTGATACAACTTAAAATTATGGTGAGTATCATATGCCAATAAAATGCGAATGGACTCAAGTCTAGCTACAGGAGCGAAGGTTTCATCGAAATCCAAACCTTCCACTTGATAATAACCTTTGGCCACCAACCTTGCTTTATTTCTTGTCACTACTCCATGTTCATCTTGTTTGTTCCGAAAGACCCATTTGGTTCCAACGATGTTCGCCCTTGGTCTTTTCACCAGCTCCCACACTTCATTTCTTTTGAAGTTGTTCAGCTCCTCTTGCATCGCAATCACCCAGTCTGGATCCCTTAAGGCTTCTTCTACCCTGTATGGCTCCAGAAAAGACACAAAAGAATAATGTTCACAAAAATTTGCAATTTGAGATCTAGTAGTTACTCCCTTAGCAATATCTCCAATGATATTGTTGACAGGATGGTCTCTTTGCACACCCTGATGTACTCTTGGGTGTGGATTTTGTATAGTTGTTTGTTCTTCATTGTCTTCATGTGTCATGTCTCCCCCTAGATCATTGCTTCCATGATCATCTTGATTTTCTTGATCTTCCTCAACTTGATCTTGTGTAGGAGCTCCCCCTTGATCATTGCTTCCTTGATGAAATTCATCTTGTGTCTCCTCTCGTGGTAGGATATCACCAAGTGCCATTTTCTTCAGGGCTTCACATGGAGCTTCCTCCTTATCTAGCATAGACTTATCGACTTGCTCCACTTGTGAGCCGTTAGTTTCATCGAACACTACGTCACGCGCTACTTCAACAAGGCCGGACACTTTGTTGAAGACACGATAGGCGTAGGCGTTCGATTCATATCCGAGCAAGAATCCTTCATCGGATTTCGAAGCAAACTTCGAGGCCCTTGGTTTCTTGTTCAGAATAAAACATTTGCAACCAAAAACTTTGAAATAAGAAACATTAGGCTTTTTACCCGTGAGAAGCTCATATGGAGTTTTCATCAGAAGTCGATGAAGGTACAACCGATTTGTGGCATGACAAGCGGTATTCACCGCTTCTGCCCAAAACCGGTCTGACGTCTTGTATTCATCCAACATTGTTCTCGCCATTTCGATCAATGTTCGGTTCTTCCTTTCGGCCACCCCATTCTGTTGAGGAGAATAGGGTGCCGAGAATTCATGTTTTATACCTTCTTCATTGAGATATTCTTCAACTTGGTGTTCTTGAATTCTGTCCCATTGTCACTTCTGATATTCTTTACTGTTGATGAGAATTCATTTTGAGCTCTTTTCAAGAACTTCTTGAGGATTCCTTGAGTTTCTGATTTATCATACAAGAAAAATACCCAGGTAAATCTTGAAAAATCATCAACAATTACTAAACCGTATTTGTTACCGCTGATGCTGATGTACGCAATTGGACCAAAGAGATCCATGTGGAGAAGTTCCAGCGGTTTAGCGGTGGTCATCACATTCTTGGCGGGGTGTGGTGCTCCAACCTGTTTTCCTGCTTGACAAGCGCTGCACGGCCTGTCTTTTTCAAAAACCACATCCTTAAGACCACGGATGTGACCACCTTTTAGAAGTTTCTGCAGATTTCTCATTCCAACATGGGCTAGCCGTCTATGCCACAGCCATCCCATGTTGGTCTTAGCAACCAAGCAAGTGTTGAGTTCGGCTTTATCTTTGTTGAAGTCAACAAGATAAAGCTTTCCTTTCAACAATCCCTTGAATGCAATCGAGCCATCGCTTCTTCTAAAGACGGTCACACCCTCATTAGTGAATAAACAGTTGTAACCTTTGTCGCATAGTTGAGATATTGATAAAAGATTATAATCTAGAGAATCTACATGTAAAACATTAGATAAGGTGTGTTGAGAGGATATTTCAATGTTACCACTACCAAGGACCTTTCCTTGGCTGTTATCTCCAAAGTATATTCCTTCACTTGGATCCTTGTTGCACTTGTATTCCACAAACATACTTCTCTCTCCGGTCATATGATTTGTGCATCCGCTGTCTAGCACCCACTTAGATCCACCGGAGGAGTAAGCCTGCAAAACAGAATTATTTCTGGGTTTTAGGTACCCAAGCTTGCTTGGGTCCTCTCAGGTTAGTCACAAGAGTCTTGGGCACCCACACACAAGTTTTTAAGTTCTTGTGGCGTGGCCCTGTATATTTAGCAATGACTTTTCCATACTTGTTTTTCATGAGAACATAAGAAGCATCAAATGTATGGAATAATGTTTGTAGCTCAGATTCATGGGATTTTTCTTTAACAAAAATGATTCTATTCTTAGCATGATTAGAGGTAGACATGTGTCTATTCCTGTCGAAGCCAAGTCCATCTTTGACATTGGAAGGTCTAGTGATCATATATGCACTTCTTGCATATTTGATCTTCTCCTTATCAAAGATGCCGTTTTGAGAAGAATGCATGTCATGTGGGGTTAAAGCATTAGAAATTACATTCTTCTTACTAGAGCAAGTGCAGGTTCTTACTGTTGTCGAGCGCATATCTTTGGAGGAAGAGCTCTTGGAGGAAGAGGAGTCACTTTGTTTGAGGGACTCAACTTGCACCTCAAGGATTTTGTTAACTTTTGACAAGTTAGCAAGTTCTTCCTTGATTGCAATGTGCGAGTTCTCTAACTTTGAGTAAGTTTCCTTACTCAAGGTTAGCTCTAACTCAAGTGACTCATTCTTCTCTCTTTCAAGCTCAAGAAGCTTTTCAACTTCTTGATATCTCTTCCTCTCACGGATGAGCATATCTTCTTGTCGGTTGACAAGTTCCTCCTTTTCAAAGATTTCGTTCGACAACATTTCCATTTTCTTTAAAGCAATTTTACTTATCCCTCTAAATAATTCTTCATTATCACTAGAGCTATCAAAGTCATCAATGGAGGAATTTAGTATAGGAGGAGTAAGTCTAACCTTTTTCTTGCCTTCCTTAGCCATAAGACAAGTATGGATGTTCATGTCCCGTCCTCCCATGTTCGAAAAGAGTGTGGCTCTCGTAGTTGGTTTCTTGACTGCGATTGTGGCCACCTCTTCTTCTTCATCGGAGGAGGACTCGTCGTTTGAGTCCCACTCCTTCCCAATGTGAGCTTGATGGGTTTGTCTTCTTTTTCTGAAATTTTTCTTTTCTTGAGATCTTGTTTCCTTCTTCTTTTTGTTTTCCTCATAAGTACAGTCCACCATGAAGTGACCATACTCTCCGCAGTTGTAGCAAGTGCGTCGAGCCTTGTATTTTCCTTTATCCTTGCTTTTGCCTTCATGTGAATTGTTGCCGTGTCTTCTCTTCATCATGCGTTTGAACTTTTTGATGAAGAGTACCATTTCTTCGTCATCAAGATCGGTGCTTTCATCGCTTGTATCTCCATCGTCTTGGTCTTCATGAGTTTCTTTGAGTTTGGGTCTGCACGTTGCTTTGAGGGCAACTTCTTTCTTTTTAGAAGAGGTGAGCTCGGCTAAGTCTTTGACGTATTGAGCCTCTTTCTCCATCATTTCATGATTTATGATCTTTTCCAATAATTCATCGGGAGTCATTTTGTGAAACCCGGGGCTTTCTCTAATCATTGAGCAAAGTGTGACGTTTCTTGGCATGAAGGCTCTAATCATTCTTTTGACCACTTCGTGATCTGTCCATTTCTTACTTCCATACGCACGAATTCTGTTGATGAGTGCTTTCATCCGGTTGTACATGTCTTGAGGTGATTCGCCTTCTTCAATAGCAAATCTTCCCAACTCTCCTTCAAGCATTTTGATTTTGGCTTCACGAACTGACCTATTTCCTTCGTGAGCTGTCTTGAGGGTATCCCAGATTTCTTTTGCACTTTCTAACCCATCGATCTTGGTGAATTCCTCTCTGCTTAGTGATGATGTGATCACGGCGACGGCTTATGCGTTTCTGTGAATCTCCTGTTCTTGTTCTGGGGTGAGTTCATCATCCGTGTCCGGAATATCGATGCCTGTGCAAACAATGTGCCACAGACTAGGGTTCAGGGATATCAGATGCATCTTCATGTGGTGTAGTCACTTCCATCAAATTGTGGAGGCCTTCCCATAGGAATAGAGAGATAATGATTATTTGAATTGAGTCGGTTGTAGTTGTAAGGATACCGGGAGTAGTCGTGATGACCACTCCCCATCGTCTTTTCTTCCTCTTTTCCTTTTTGCGCCAGCAGTTTCTTTCTCAGGAGTGCTTTTAGCTGCCTCACTTCTTCATCGTCATGTGGGTTTTCTTTCAGCACATCGAAAGCTTTGGCTTCTTGCTCCTCATCGTTGTTGCTCGTCTTCGGGATATCATTGTTCTTCTCAGAGGCCATTGATCTCTCCGAGATGTGAGTCTCGTTGATGGAGAACTTGGCTCTGATACCAATTGAATGTGGCCTAGAGGGGGGGTGAATAGGCCTTTAAAGAATTCCTGCACACTTAATAAAGTTGTTAGAAATTTGACTGACCGGACTAGTCCGGTTGTGTGGGCGGACTAGTCCGGTGTGCTGAATTGTTTGAGTTGATTAAGTGTGTCTCACAAGTTTTATCTTATAGCAGCGGAATAAGAACAACAGTTTTTACAACTTAAATTTATAGTATGGATGCACGTGCAAACTTGTAAAGAACTCAAACGATGACTAGCAAACTAGTAATCTAATGTGTCAAGATGTAAACCAATTGAGAGACAAAAAGACACGAATTTTTACCGAGGTTCGATCTCACCAAGAGATCTACGTCCTCGTTGAGGAAGCTCACACAGAGCCGGGTTCTCAACCCTTTTCCTCTTCAAGTCACCACACAGGCCGACTTGACTTCACTATCAAGTGTAATCACCGTTTTTATGGGGCTACCTCACACGTTGAGGGCTCCCACAAGAATTACAATGAGAAGTTGATCAAATACACTCAAAAAGATTACAATTCAGAATATGAGTGTAGAGAGATCAAACCCCAAGAGCTCACAACGAAGGAACGACGATCTCCCAATCCCAAATCCAAGTATTTTATTGATCTTCACCTTTTTGCACCTTAGATGTGTGGGGAGATGTGTTTTTGGGCTCTTGGGACAGGTGGCGGCGCTAGGGTTTCAAGTTTTGACAGTATGAGTCGTGTCTTATTGGGGGAAAGCCGAAGGACCTCTTTTTATAGGCTTTTTCCAAAAAGTTTCCGTTGTTAAACCTACTACCGGACTAGTCTGGTATATGATCGGACTTGTCCGGCCTACTTCCAGTGGGTTAACCGGACTAGTCCGGTCCACAAACCGGACTTGTCCGGTACTATGTGAGATGGGTTTTCAGAGACTTTAGCGGACTAGTCCTGTTGCTGGATGGACTAGTCCGTAGTCCTCTAAGGAGGACAACAGAGACATGACCGGACTAGTCCGGTCTAAAACCGGACTTGTCCGGTTGCGTTCCAGTGAGCTGACCGGACTAGTCCGGTTCACAAGGCGGACTAGTCCGGTGCACTATGTTTGCGTCTTTCAGAAAGTTAAACGGACTAGTCCGGTCCATGAACGGACTAATCCGGTTTTCAGTGGATTTTAGTTGATTTTTAAACCCCTTACCCCTACGCAAAGTCATGAGCTCTTGGGATGTGTCTCTCTCACACACCACCTATACATTTATATCTACTTTGCTTCTCTAAATTTCACTAACTTCTTCCTTTTCGGGCACCACTCTATTTTTCACCTTTTTGTGTGTGTGCCGAGCCAGTTCACTTTGTTTATCTTGCAATCATCTTAATAGTTTCATTAGGATCTCATATGTTCGTCATCAATTAGCCAAAACCCACAAGGGATATCCTAGATGCACTTACAAGAGTACCACTTGGTCACTGAGTCGTGACGTAGATTAATGGATGAAACATGTTGATTCAATATTGCTGGTTGATATAATTGTATTGCTACATGTGTGCCACCAAATACTGCTTACTAAATTTCAGATTTCATGAACTGTTAACTTGTTGCTAAAAGATGAACTAAGGATGAACTTGTAGGCGTGTCCTTTTGCTGAAATGTTACTATCCTATGTCCATGGTACCCCTCATGTAGAGTTTCATGCTTAGGTGAGTCGGTTAAGCCTTGCTGAGCCTTCGTGCTCACGGTTGCTGCTTAAGTGTTTTTCAGGTGAGGAGCCACCCACGGACTCGGAGTATGAGTCCACCGGCGAGGGTTACCCTCCGTCGGGGACCACGGCTGAGTGGGAGCCGTACACGCCGCGCTGAGCTGAGGAGTGTAGCTAGTGTGGGTTGCCCTAGGGCTGGGCAACCACTTTTGCTAGATAGGCGGGCGTGAGTTGTATAGTGTAGACTTCCGCTGTGTAATATAAACAAATGTTGTAACTGAAGTTTGTACCTGTTTGTACAGTTTCAGTTGTTTTTCCCATGTAATCTATTATGTTCTTATGACGTGTGCTGTCGGGTGTCGCATCGCGCGGCACCACCCTCTGCGATCCTGGATGAGCGGATTCCGGTCCGCCACACAAACCACGTAAAACTCGCTGTGTCAAGCTTCTCCCTCACTCGTCCCTTACGCTGAAGCTCTCCGCAAGCGACTAGCCCCTCCGAAAAAGAACCTCCGTGGGCTGCCCAGAGCAGGTCCGGGGGAAGTGTCCACCACACACTTCGACAGTCGATGACATCGTTGTCAAAGTCAGGCAGAGCTCATCCTTGTTAGATAACCTAGCACTAGTCTTTGACAAACTGCGCTCCACGCGCACTAAGCTGAACCCCGACAAATGTGTGTTCGGCGTATCCTCTAGGAAGCTTCTAGGATTCCTGGTCTCGCACCGAGGGATAGAGGCCAACCCAGAGAAGATCAAGGCCATCGACCTAATGTGGCCCCCCGCCCGCATTAAGGATGTCCAGAAACTCACGGGATCCCTAGCCGCGCTGAGTCGGTTTATATCGAGGCTAGCAGAGCGGGCGCTCCCCTTTTTTAAGCTCCTGCGCAAATCCGGTCCATTTGCTTGGACCGACGAAGCAGAAGAAGCTTTCGAGGAGTTAAAGCAGCTTCTGACGACCCTACCCATTATGGTAGCCCCCGATCCCGAAGAGCACTTGCTTCTCTACATCGCGGCAACAACTGAGGTGGTGAGCATGGTCCTCGTCGCAGAGCGGCCGGACCCCTCGTCACCGCAGCCTGCTCCGGCAGCCAAAGACAAGCACCAGGAGACCCCGGAGGCTCAAGACGACCTCCCGGAGCTCCAAGACGACCTCACGGAGGTCCAACGGGACCTCCCGAAGCTCCGAGATACCCCCCCCGGAGGTTCGAAGGGATCTCCCAGGAGAGCAAGACGTCCTCCCGGGGCTCCAGGATGACCACCCAGAAAACCAACGGGACCTCCCGGAGGTCCAAGACGGCCTAAAAGCCCCCGGGTCCCAGCTCCCGGAGGCTCCCCCGGACCCGTCTACCTCCTGTCGGCCTGAGCCAATGGATGAGGACATCTCAGGCCCAGGGGGGAGGGTCCGGGCCATCCATAGGCATGTCTACTACATCAGCAAAGTCCTCCACGACGCCAGGACAAGGTACCTGGAGGTCCACAAGCTGTTGTATGCAGTACTCGTGGCATCCAGGAAGCTCCGCCACTACTTTCAAGCCCACCGGATCTCGGTGGTCACCTCCTACCCGCTGAAGGCCATTCTTCACAGCCCCAAAGCGACCGGCAATGTCGCCAAATGGGCAGCGGAATTGGCAGAGTTTGAGCTGGACTTCCTTCCTCGCCATGCAGTCAAGAGCCAAGCACTGGCTGACTTCGTGGCCGAGTGGACGCCAACAATGACCAACCCAGGGGGCCACGAAGACGGCGAACCAAAGCCCGAGCTCCGGTCTTCACCGGGCCTCACTGGACGCTCTTCTTCGACGGCTCCTCGCAAAAGCAGGGGGCAGGTTCCGGCGTACTGCTTCTCATGCCATCGGGGGAGAAGTTTGGGTACATGGTGCGTCTCAATTTCAAGGCAACCAACAACATGGCAGAGTATGAAGCACTCATCTTTGGCCTAAAGACAGCCTTGTCACTCGGCGCTCACCAGTTGTTGGCACAGGGCGACTCCCAGCTAGTCATCAAGCAAGTCAAGGGTGAATGCTCCTGCAATGACCCACAACTAGCTGCTTATCTGCTCCACGTGCAGATGCTGGAGAAAGACTTCCTCGCCTTGGACCTGCGCCATGTACCGCGCGCTAGCAATGCCGCGGCCGATGACCTCTCAACGAAGGCCTCCACCGGAGCCCCTGTGCCCGAAGGAGTCTTCGAGAGGACGTTGCTGTGGCCCACAGCCCAGCCTGCCGAGCCGGGCGAAGGGGGCTGGACCAGCACCTCGAAGCTGGTGGTCCCGACGGCCCTGCAGCCATGGACACCGCCAAGGATTGTAAGCGTCACTGGGGACTCCGTGCAATCCAGCGCTCAAGATCCAGAAGCTCAAGTCAGACACGATGCATGGATCACGGAGATCCGGGACTACTTGAAAGACAACATCCTCCCTGATGAATGTGTATCCGCTGAACGGATCGTGCGCATGGCTAAAAGATATGCGCTGATAGAAGGGGATCTCTACCGGCGTGGCGCCAACCATGTCCTATTGCGGTGCTTAACCCAGGGGGAAGGCTGCGACTTGCTCGCTGAGATCCATGGAGGCGAATGCGGGAGTCACTCTTCCTCACGCACGCTTGTCGGTAAAGCCTTCTGGCATGGCTTCTACTGGCCAACATCACTCCGAGATGCCGTCAAGCTCGTCGAGAGCTGCAAGGCGTGCCAGTTCCACGCCAAGCAGATCCACACACCGGCTCAGGCGGTTCAGATGATCCCGCCCTCGTGGTCGTTCGCCGTATGGGGGTTGGACATCCTGGGACCATTCTCCAAAGCCGTCGGGGGATTCCGGTACCTCTACGTCGCCATCGACAAGTTCACCAAGTAGCCGGAAGCTACACCCATCGCCACCATCAACAAGCAATCCGTAGTCAAGTTCATCAAGTCAATCGTCTGCCGGTTCGGGGTTCCGAACAAAATCATCACCGACAACGGGACCCAGTTCACCAGCGCGGCATTCCAAGACTACTGCGAAGACCTCAGCATCCAGGTGTGTTATGCCTCCGTTGCTCACCCAAAGAGCAATGGGCAAGTCGAGAGGGCCAACGCCGAGATCCTTCGGGGCCTCAAGACACGCACCTATGCCGGCTTGAAGAAACATGGTGCCAAGTGGGTGGACGAGCTTCCAAGCACACTATGGGCTAACTGGACATCCCAGAGCCGGGCCACCGGAGAGACACCTGTAAGGGCCTCAGTTTTTGACACACATTTGCAGTGTTCATCACCACACCACACACCTCATTTGAGGAAGAATGATGAACACAATTGAAGAGCAAGTAACAATTATCAACATGCTCATTAGAGAACAAACTTACACATTGCAAAAGTGGTATTTCCCACATGTGATATAGATGGGCTGGACATATGAAAACTCCTACACTTTACTAAGGATGTCCATGCCAAGTTTCACCCAAATTCAAAACCTTTTTGAGGTCAGTTTGGGTATAGTTAGGAAGAGGGCAGTTTGAAACCATATTCAAATTCAAACTGTTTTTATCCAATGAATTTAAAAGTGGGGGGCATATTCTTACTCAGCACATTTTTGTGAGCTCACACACCAATTTTCACTCCATTTGGAGTTGATCTTGACATGAGCTAAGTGGGAGAAATTCAAACTTTATTTGAATTTCAAACTGAACTTGTGCTGAAATTCATTCAAACCAAACCTCATTTGAACTTTGATCAATTCAAATGGCTCATGGGTGAATAATTTGAATTGCCAAGGGTAGTATGGGGTTCACTATTTACAACAGTGATTAGGAGTAAATTTCAGAGGTTAAAACTGGAGGTGGGACCCACATGTCAGCCACTGCAAAGATCAAACCGACTGAGACTTTCTCACTCGGGTCGCCGAGCCGCAGCGGTGATCGCCACCGAGGCCAGCCGCCGCGCCACCAGCTGCTTGCCCACGCGCGGGCATGAGGCGGTGCAGAGCCTTCTTAAGGCGCCTGCCCCCTCCTCGGCCGAGGCACCACCGTTCTTCCCCGCAAGAACTCAGCGCCGGCCGAAAAACTTCCGCAGCTCGGACTTGATCGGAGAACGCCGATCGCATCTCCCTCCTTCCACTCCAGATCCCCAGCAAGGTACTAGAGACCTTCCTCCATCCTCCCCGTTGCTAGAATTCGATTGAAACCGAGTGATATCGGCTGTGCCGAAAGATCAAAATCGGAACTTGGAACCGCCGCACCTCGGGCTCTCGTGGACAGCCCAACCAGGGCATTGTCACGCCCGAGCCAAGGCACCCTTGGACGCGCGGGTGACTGGTGCTGCTCATCCCCGAGCCACAGCTCGAGTGGTTGCTCACCGGCGGCGAATTTCCACTTTTCCCCTTTCTGTGTGCAGAACGACCTTCGGGTACGATTCTGTTTAATTCGTGCTCTAGAAAGGATTAGAGGGCCTCAGGCCGCTCTCACACGAGCTAGACACGGTAACGCACAAGTTGTCTTCACAACTCTGGGCCGGAGAACCTCTGTGCCCGGCGTAATTTAAGGTCTACTAATGGCGGAACGGACGGGCGGCATCGGGCGCACGGTGAGGACCTATTTCGGGCCTTCCCCGAGCTGCCTCAAGCTCATGTCGACCTTCTCTGAGGTCCACTGATGCTCCCCGACCGATTTCCCAAGTAGCTGAGGTGCTAGGGTAGTCAGCCGACATGGCCGAAATCGTTCTGAGGTGGCGGCTCGTCGCCGACCATGCTCCGGCCATTGTCATGAGCAGCTAACCCTAGAATCATGTTCCCCGAGTAAAAGTAGGCAGGGGCGGCCAGAATCGAGAAGTTTGGAGCTGTACAGCAGCCGGCGGCGAGCTCTCCGGCGAGATCCCTCGGCGGCGGGGCGCGGGTGTCGCAAGGTTGAAGAAGGGGGTGGACCCCAGCTGTCAGCGGCCGATATTTTGAATCGGGATCCGGCTGCGGCCAGGATCGGGTGTGCTGGCGCGCAAAATCCTTGTGGGCCCCGATGTGCCATCGCCTAGGCGTGCGACGCGTGTCCCCTGGGCCCACGCGCGAGTTTAAACTTTTCCCCGATTTTCAGATTTCCTTCAAACTTCAAATCCTTATAACTTTGGCTAGAAAGTTCCAAATTGAGTGAACCAAATTTTGCTGGATTCATCTCTCTGAGTACTTTCCAGAAAATCAAGTTTCACTTCATGAAATTCCTTATTTCTCCAGAATTAATTCCTTAAAGTTTAAACTGTTAGGAATTTTAACTGGAGAATCCTTTGGAGGAAAATCCTGAAATTTTGCTGAGATGTTCACCAAAATATCCTTGAACTACCATAAAAATTTAAGATCCATTTGAGCTCATTTAATCCACCTAATGGTGTGATTAGTGAAACTGTTCCGGAGAAAATAGAAAATGTTCAGAAACATTTTCAGAATTTTCTCTGAAATTGTTTAGCTCATATTTTTAGTTAGAGACTTCCAAATTAAGTGAGACCAACTCCATTAGAACCCTATGAAAATCTAGTTTTCAGAAAGTCATAGTTTGTTCAGGAAAATCCTTAGAACACCCTAAAAGCCTTTAATTAAGGTCAAGGACATAATTAATTATGGAGGGCTCAATTGAGCTTTGCTACAACTAAAACTTGACCAAGTCCCTGTTTAGGTTGTAACCAAGCCACAATAAAAGTTTCACAGTCATTAGGTCTGTCTAGCAAGGGTTATAGACTTCACAACTTCAAAGTTAATACAAATGCATTTAAATTGATACATATGTTTCTTATATCATGTAGTCGCTAAGGTCGAGGAGGAACCCGAAGTCCTAGACTTCGTTACTCCGGAGGAACAGCTAGCCTACGACCAAGAGCAGCAAGGCAAGCTCCGGTTTGCATTAACCTTTTTACAAATTTTTATTGTTTTGAGCACATACTTGTTTCCTTTGTTCTGTGCATTAGAGTCTTGTTTGGAAATCCAACTGCATAGCCAAGAAAACCACGGGTTGGGTTTAGGATTGCAAACCCCGTTAGCCACTGCATTGCTAGGATAGAGTAGGATTCGGTACAAGTCGAGTAGTTGGAACTACTCACGAGAATAGGCTAGTGGCACATTGCTCGGGTAGAGATAGCACATGATACACATGGCAAGAAAATGAGACCGAGCAGAGAGTAAGGGCAGCAGGACTTTGGGGCCTGTGTGCTGTAGCTCCGCTTGTGTCGATTGAGGACCGAGCCGTGTGCGGGCCTGTTGAACAAGCTAGAACAGTACCGAAGACCTACCGGCTATATGGGAACCGGGAAACTGATGTAACTCGGGTAGCTGGGTATTGAGGCATTGCCCGTCGTTCATAGGGTAGGTTGAGAGCTCGAGGTGTAAATCGGCTGGCGGCACGGAGATGCGCGTGCAGAGACCTCTTGCTCGGAACGATGGGACCGGTTCAATATTTGGCTGACGGGTGAAAGGTAGTCGCGTACGGCGTCCGTGATGGTTGTTGTAGGCAACATCGAGTACGGGCGTACGTGACGGGTTGTTCGGGTAACCCTGCAGGTGTAAATCGATTATAATCGCCGTCCCTCGCGGTCAGTGAGTACCACTTGTTCACTGTACCGTGACGTAGAAAGAACAGGCTAGTTACATGTTAAAATGTTGCTGATTGAAAGCTGGACATTGATTGTTAATGATATGCTGTAGCTTAGAGCTAATTAAAGTTCTTTTCAACTTTGGGCAAAGTACATGAGAGAAATGCGTTTCTTGTTTGATTGCGGCTCTCTCATGTGCCTTAGCGTAAGGTTCTCCACAACCTGCTGCTAAAACTTGAAAGTAAGGTTCTACTAATTAGGCGAGTCCTTGCAAATGATTTTTACCTCATGCAACGATTACCCTCATGTAGAAGTTCCATGTTTAGGTGAGACGGGTCAGACTTGCTGAGCCTTCGTGCTCACTGCTTGTGTTTGAAGCTTTTGCAGGGTTCTATGAGGAAGGGACTCCCGAAGAGGAGACGGAACCCCAGGAGGGGAACCCCGTCGAGTGGGAGTCGTGCACGCCGCAGAGTTAGTGTGCGTGGGTGCTAGCAAGGACACGTTCGAGGGCTGAACGTGCACTTGATGCTTAGTCTACGCCCGCGAGTGTAGACTGAACTTATTTTGATGTAAACATGTTCATAAACTTGTTTATGTAATAAAACTTCCGCTTCCGCTTTGCACCTTTGACGTGTGTTATACGGTGCTGTGCAACGCAGCACCCCTCAGCGTGATCCTGGCTCGACAGGACCAATGGGGTCGTGTCAGCGTGGTATCAGAGCTCGCTTGAGGTTTAACACAGTACAAAGGCCTTCTTTTTCAAAAATCCAGTGAGGAACGAGTTAGTAGCCCGTATAAGGATGTTATTAGTATATAGAAAGTGGCATATTAACCTATTTGTTATGTCGGAAAATCGTGTATCTCGGGACGTTTATGTCTTGGGGGGTGCACGTAAGCGCTGTCCACCAGTGCGCACAAGCTGAAGGGTGGAGCCCCACGGGTGGCAGGTAACCCGACCCGCTTTGATATCCTCTACGACTCTTAATGTCGTTTGGGGTATTCGAGCAACGTCTGTCCCTGGCGTGCGTGGTGCAACATGGGAGACCCCGTCACGTGGTCTGAAACGTGAACACGCAACTCAAGGCGTGTTTGGCTTGAGAACATCCGGGCGAGTGATGACGGCCGGGTGTACCAACTGTATGGATTCCGGGCTCGGTGTGCAGCCGAGTCTGACGATTGATTGAGTTTCTGCAGGTAGCCTTACCACGAAACGGTAGACGTGTAGCATCCGTGTGCGAGTGACGAGTAGTGCCACTGAACTAACGAAGCCGGCTAAGTCCGGTATAGGTTTTTCCTTTGTGAGGACGTAGTACCGACATAATCTGGTGACGCATCGACGTCACATCCAACTAAATGAACAACTTCATTTAAAAACTTAAAGGTTTTGATCCAAAGTAGTAAAACTTGATGTAACTCCTTCTCTTGAACAGGATATTCAAAGTTAACAAGTTTTCAACTTATAGGATGTTAAGGACAGAGCACTCTGTTTTCGGCTGAAACCGGGCTGAAGTTAATCAGGGGCTAGAGGTTGAGTTCTTTCGAGGTTGGGGTCGTATGATACATTTCTGGAAAGCGTTGGAAGAGCTTTACAAATCTTCTGTTGAGGTCCAGAGGTGTTTCATCCATTAACCACTCGAAAAATGCAGTAGAGTTGAAACTGTCCAGAAAACAGGACAGAGCAAAGACTCTCTGTAAACTCTCTGTAAATTAAGCATAACTTCCTGCTTAAAAATCCAAAAATAAGAAATGAGGTACTTATGGAAAGCTTATGAGATGGGTTACGACTTTGTAACAGAAAGTTTTGTCAGATTGGGAACAGAATTAACTGGGATTCTTGGATCAATTCAGTACCTAAAGCAGGGAGGTGCTGTCCAATTGATTCCAGAAATTCTGTTAACTTTGACATCTCATAACTTTTGAACCAGGATAGATCTTAGGCCAACCAAATACTTTCTGGAAAGCTATTGAAGTTAACTTTAACTTTGATGTTGAGCTCCAGAATTGGTTTGCCTTTAACATGGCCTAAATCAGGTTGATATGGAAACTGGTCACGACTGTCATGGGAACAGCAGATCAGCAGTCAAATTTGTTTAAAAATTTGAACTATGTTTCCAAGTGTTATGGGTTCAATGACATATCTTATGTTATAACTCAATGGTTTACTGTTTAAATAAATATTTGACATTTCTCAAATATATTTTTACAGATGGCAGCAGATAAACAGTTGGAGAACGGGTGGGTAGTTTCCCACTGTTCTGACCGTAGCGGCTACCCGGAAGCATTGTGGCAAATGCTCCAATATTTCGGGCACAACCAGATGCCGCAATACTTCGCCAAGGAAGAAGGCGAAGAGGGGAACAAAACGTGGACGATCCATGTCGAGGTTCCCGCAGGACCTACGCCACCCGGTTGGGTGCCATTCACCGTCACGGTGAGAGGAAGACAACCGGAAGGGATGTGGCAAGTGGCAGCCCGTGACACTATGTCACGTTTCTGCCAACTACATGTGCAGGCTATGGAGGGTACTCCATACGCACTCGTTCCGGTGGAGGGACGAGCTCAGCATGTGTGGGAAGAGAGGTACCTGGAGGAAACAGACCCGAGTTGCCCAAGGTACAACCCCGCGGAGGCAAATCTCAGCCTCCAAATGAGGGCGGGAAACGCTGTGATGGACAGCCAAGCTGTTCATACGGAGCATCTCGCCACCAAGCTCAAGGAGAGCACAAGCCGTGGAGATCAATTCGAGAGTGCTCACAGCGCACTCCGCAATGTGCTCCTTCCGACGATCAAGCGACTGAATGAACAACACAATCAGTTGCGTCGTCTGAAGAAGGCAAAGAAGAAGAGCCGTGTTGACATCGCGGTGTTGCAAGAGCTGGTGCAGACCCTAACCCAGCAGAATGAGGACCTTGCTCAAGAGCGGGACGACGCTATCGAGGAAGGCCAAGGCTGGGAGGGGGACTAGAACCAAGCTATGGACGAGGTGCATGCTTTGCAGGACCTCGTGCCCCCGGTATTGGGCGTACCGGTAGTCTTGGGTCTTCCAGCCATGGGAGAACCTGGAATGGGAGAAGAGGTGGTAGACCCCGAGCCACCAGCAGAGGTACCGGAGGAGGACGACCCACAGGAGGTCGAGTTCTACTCCGAGTAGGGGGTTACGGTTGCCAAGTAGGGCAGCTAGGGTAGCGTAACCCAACTTTTGTAATCGGTGACATGTCGTGTAGACATTAGCGTATGTATAGGTAGTGACGACATGAGCACGACTTCTCGGAGATCCGAAAATAATGTATCTTGTATAAAGTTTATGCTTTATCAATATATGTGAATGTTGTGCAAGTTAATCATGCGTCGCTTCAATACCTACTGCTGTTTATAGAATTTTGAGTAAGACATGTGCTAATTGCTGCTGTTTTGAATTTCAGAATGACGCGTACTCGTGCCAACCCTGATGTTGGAGGTACTAGCCAAGGGGGAGAGACCTTCCAACCACCTCCCGAGGACTCCTCGGGACAGCAGCAGCAACAGCAACAGCAAACACCGCCACCGCCACTACCAACGGTTACATTGGCCGACATTGTCGCGGCAATGGCGGGCTCGCATCAGCAGCACACAGAGTTGCTGCAGACCCTTATCGCCAATACGTCTCGCCCAGAGAGACGTCAAGATCGTGAGGAGCGCCAACAGAGCTCCTACTCCGACTTCCTGGCAACTCATCCCCCGGTATTTTCGAGGGCGGATGAACCACTTGACGCGGACAACTGGCTCCGCGCCATAGAGATGAAGTTCGGGCTGCTCCAAATCAGCGAGCAGCGCAAGACTCAGTTCGCGGTCCAGCAGCTCCAAGGATCCGCGAGCGCGTGGTGGGCCAACTTCTGTGCTTCCCAGCCCACCGACCGAGTGATGACCTGGGCGGAGTTCCGGACGGCCTTCAGGGCCTATCATATACCGCCCGGTTTGATGAAGAGGAAGACGCAGGAGTTCCTACACCTGCAACAAGGGAGCCGGAACGCGCTGGAATACTCCAGGGCGTTCAACGATCTCGCGCTCTACGCGTCGTATCACGCGGATACAGACGAGAAGCGGCGAGACCATTTTTACCAGGGGCTTAACCCGCTCCTGAAGGACAAGTTGGCGATGTTCAATCGCGGCAGCCTCAACGACATCATTGATGCTGCGATTGTTCAGGAGGACTCCGGCAAGGAGTTGGCGGCGGCAGAGCGAAAGCGAAGCACGCCGCAGAGCAGCGGAGAAGGAGGCGGTCCTTCTCAGAAGTTTCGGATGGTGAATCGCCCACCATCAGGCCCACACTGGCAACCACCACAGCGGTCGATGCCGTTCCGCAGTCGGCCGTACTCTTCACCGGCATTCCGGCCGGCACTGCCAGCACCACCGCAACAACAACAGCAGCAGCGGGCGATGCCGCGTGCGTTTGCACCTCCGCAACGCATGCCGGGCTTTTGTCCACCAAGTACTCCACCAGCAGCGGCTACATGTTACAAGTGTGGTCGTCCAGGACACTTCGCGAGCAGTTGCCCGGAGAGGCAAGGCGGCGGAGTGGCACCACAGTTTCCGGGGAGGAATCAACCCCGGAACCCTACTAATGCGCGGCGGGCAAACCCTAGGCCCGGCACTGTCCACCAGCTTGCCATTAAGGACGTGCCGGAGGGCGAGCCAATCCTTGCGGGTATGTTCCAACTCCACCAGCATCCCGCTATAGTACTGTTTGATTCAGGCGCCACGCATAATTTTATTAGCCAAGCTTTCATTGCTAAACACAGTTTGCCAATACTACCCACCGATAGTCCATATTTAATTTGTTCACCGGGTGGGAAGATTTCAGCAAGCGTAATGGTCTCCAAAGCACCATTATTCTTAGCGGGTAGAGTGTACCCCACGTCTCTCATTATCTTAGAGGGACAGAAGGTCGATGTCATCCTAGGGATGTCGTGGTTAACCCGCCACGGCGCTGTTTTAGACACCGTCCTTCGAGTCGTGCACTTAAACTCAGAAGTGCACGGTTCTCACTCATTATTTCTGGACAGTCCAGAAGTAAAACTTCCAAGTGTCTATCAAGCCACAACCATCAGATTGGAAGACATTCCAGTGGTCCGAGAGTTCCTTGATGTATTCCCGGACGATTTTCCGGGGATGCCACCCGATAGAGAGGTGGAGTTCAAGATTGAACTTACACCAGGAACCATGCCAATATCCCGAACGCCGTACAAGATGGCTCCCAAGGAGTTGGCTGAACTGAAGACTCAGCTCACGGACCTTCTGGAGAAGGGTTTTATTAGGCCGAGCTCCTCGCCATGGGGCTGTTCGGCATTATTTGTCAAAATGAAGGATGAGACGTTGCGGCTTTGCGTGGACTACCGTCCATTAAATGCCGTAACCATCAAGAACAAGTACCCGTTGCCACGGATCGACATGTTGTTTGATCAGTTGGTCGAAGCAAAGATCTTTTCCAAGATGGATTTAAGATCCGGGTGCCATCAGATTAAGATAAGGGCGGAGGACATTCTAAAGACAGCTTTCTCGACAAGGTACGGACTTTATGAGTACCTGGTCATGTCCTTTGGCCTCACCAATGCTCCAGCTCACTTCATGTACTTAATGAACTCGGTATTCATGCCGGAGCTGGACAAGTTTGTCGTGGTCTTCATCGACGACATCCTGGTATATTCCAAGTCGGAGGAAGATCACAAGAAACATCTGCGTATAGTCTTGCAACGGCTGCGGGATCACAAGTTATACGCAAAATTCAGCAAATGCAAGTTTTGGATATCGCAAGTGCCTTTCCTTGGGCATATCATCTCAGCGGAGGGTATCGCTGTGGACCCGAGCAAGATCACGCAAGTGCTGAATTGGAAATCCACGAGAACTGTTCATGAGGTACGGAGTTTCCTCGGACTCGCGGGATATTATCGGAGGTTCATTCCGAACTTCTCGAAGATTGCCAAGCCAATGACAGAGCTGCTGAAGAAGGCCACCAAATATGTTTGGAGTCCAGCATGTGAAGCAGCATTCAAGGCTTTAGTCAAGCACCTGACATCAGCACCGGTTTTGGCGCAGACCGGAGAAGGCGCCCATTACAATTTGAAGTTGGAGATTACGTATATCTACGGGTGTCTCCAATGAAGGGCGTAAACAGATTTGGGGTGAGAGGAAAGTTGGCACCCCGATTCATCGGTCCATTCCAGATTACCGAAAGATGTGGATCGGTGGCATACCGGCTGAAATTACCAGAAGCACTTTCCGATGTGCACGACGTCTTTCACATTTCCCAGCTGAGGAAGTGTCTCAAGCTATCAACTACCGTTCAGCTGGGAGACATTGAAGAACTGCAACCGGATCTCACCTATCGGGAGGAACCGGTGCAGATTATTGATGAAAAGGCCCAAACCACACGCAACCGTACGTTGTGGTTCTACAAGGTTCTATGGAGTAATCACTCCATGGACGAAGCGACATGGGAGAGCGAAGAATTCCTTCGCACTAACTACCCCGACTTTTTCACGTCGCATATCCGGTAATTTTCCACCGTCCTCTCTCTCATTTTCACTTTATAATCTCGGGACGAGATTCTTTTAAGGGGGGAGGAATGTAAGGGCCTCAGTTTTTGACACACATTTGCAGTGTTCATCACCACACCACACACCTCATTTGAGGAAGAATGATGAACACAATTGAAGAGCAAGTAACAATTATCAACATGCTCATTAGAGAACAAACTTACACATTGCAAAAGTGGTATTTCCCACATGTGATATAGATGGGCTGGACATATGAAAACTCCTACACTTTACTAAGGATGTCCATGCCAAGTTTCACCCAAATTCAAAACCTTTTTGAGGTCAGTTTGGGTATAGTTAGGAAGAGGGCAGTTTGAAACCATATTCAAATTCAAACTGTTTTTATCCAATGAATTTAAAAGTGGGGGGCATATTCTTACTCAGCACATTTTTGTGAGCTCACACACCAATTTTCACTCCATTTGGAGTTGATCTTGACATGAGCTAAGTGGGAGAAATTCAAACTTTATTTGAATTTCAAACTGAACTTGTGCTGAAATTCATTCAAACCAAACCTCATTTGAACTTTGATCAATTCAAATGGCTCATGGGTGAATAATTTGAATTGCCAAGGGTAGTATGGGGTTCACTGTTTACAACAGTATTAGGAGTAAATTTCAGAGGTTAAAACTGGAGGTGGGACCCACATGTCAGCCACTGCTCAGATCAAACCGACTGAGACTTTCTCACTCGGGTCGCCGAGCCGCAGCGGTGATCGCCACCGAGGCCAGCCGCCCCGCCACCAGCTGCTTGCCCACGCGCGGGCATGAGGCGGTGCAGAGCCTTCTTAAGGCGCCTGCCCCCTCCTCGGCCGAGGCACCACCGTTCTTCCCCGCAAGAACTCAGCGCCGGCCGAAAAACTTCCGCAGCTCGGACTTGATCGGAGAACGCCAATCGCAGCTCCCTACTTCCACTCCAGAGCCCCAGCAAGGTACTAGAGACCTTCCTCCATCCTCCCCGTTGCTAGAATTCGATTGAAACCGAGTGATATCGGCTGTGCCGAAAGATCAAAATCGGAACTTGGAACCGCCGCACCTCGGGCTCTCGTGGACAGCCCAACCAGGGCGTTGTCACGCCCGAGCCAAGGCACCCTTGGACGCGCGGGTGACCGGTGCTGCTCATCCCCGAGCCACAGCTCGAGTGGTTGCTCACCGGCGGCGAATTTCCACTTTTCCCCTTTCTGTGTGCAGAACGACCTTCGGGTACGATTCTGTTTAATTCGTGCTCTAGAAAGGATTAGAGGGCCTCAGGCCGCTCTCACACGAGCTAGACACGGTAACGCACAAGTTGTCTTCACAACTCTGGGCCGGAGAACCTCTGTGCCCGGCGTAATTTAAGGTCTACTAATGGCGGAACGAACGGGCGGCATCGGGCGCACGGTGAGGACCTATTTCGGGCCTTCCCCGAGCTGCCTCGAGCTCATGTCGACCTTCTCTGAGGTCCACTGATGCTCCCCGACCGATTTCCCAAGTAGCTGACGTGCTAGGGTAGTCAGCCGACATGGCCGAAATCGTTCTGAGGTGGCGGCTCGTCGCCGACCATGCTCCGGCCATTGTCATGAGCAGCTAACCCTAGAATCATGTTCCCCGAGTAAAAGTAGGCAGGGGCGGCCAGAATCGAGAAGTTTGGAGCTGTACAGCAGCCGGCGGCGAGCTCTCCGGCGAGATCCCTCGGCGGCGGGGCGCGGGTGTCGCGAGGTTGAAGAAGGGGGTGGACCCCAGCTGTCAGCGGCTGATATTTTGAATCGGGATCCGGCTGCGGCCAGGATCGGGTGTGCTGGCACGCAAAATCCTTGCGGGCCGCGATGTGCCATCGCCTAGGCGTGCGACGCGTGTCCCCTGGGCCCACGCGCGAGTTTAAACTTTTCCCCGATTTTCAGATTTCCTTCAAACTTCAAATCCTTATAACTTTGGCTAGAAAGCTCCAAATTGAGTGAACCAAATTTTGCTGGATTCAGCTCTCTGAGTACTTTCCAGAAAATCAAGTTTCACTTCATGAAATTCCTTATTTCTCCAGAATTAATTCCTTAAAGTTTAAACTGTTAGGAATTTTAACTGGGGAATCCTTTGGAGGAAAATCCTGAAATTTTGCTGAGATGTTCACCAAAATATCCTTGAACTACCATAAAAATTTCACATCCATTTGAGCTCATTTAATCCACCTAATGGTGTGATTAGTGAAACTGTTCCAGAGAAAATAGAAAATGTTCAGAAACATTTTCAGAATTTTCTCTGAAATTGTTTAGCTCATATTTTTAGTTAGAGACTTCCAAATTAAGTGAGACCAACTCCATTAGAACCCTCTGAAAATCTAGTTTTCAGAAAGTCATAGTTTGTTTAGGAAAATCCTTAGAACACCCTAAAAGCCTTTAATTAAGGTCAAGGACATAATTAATTGTGGAGGGCTCAATTGAGCTTTGCTGCAACTAAAACTTGACCAAGTCCCTGTTTAGGTTGTAACCAAACCATAATAAAAGTTTCAGTCATTAGGTCTGTCTAGCAAGGGTTATAGACTTCACAACTTCAAAGTTAATACAAATGCATTTAAATTGATACATATGTTTCTTATATCATGTAGTCGCTAAGGTCGAGGAGGAACCCGAAGTCCTAGACTTCGTTACTCCGGAGGAACAGCTAGCCTACGACCAAGAGCAGCAAGGCAAGCTCCGGTTTGCATTAACCTTTTTACAAATTTTTATTGTTTTGAGCACATACTTGTTTCCTTTGTTATGTGCATTAGAGTCTTGTTTGGAAATCCAACTGCATAGCCAAGAAAACCACGGGTTGGGTTTAGGATTGCAAACCCCGTTAGCCACTGCATTGCTAGGATAGAGTAGGATTCGGTACAAGTCGAGTAGTTGGAACTACTCGCGAGAATAGCCTAGAGGCACATTGCTCGGGTAGAGATAGCACATGATACACATGGCAAGAAAATGAGACCGAGCGGAGAGTAAGGGCAGCAGGACTTTGGGGCCTGTGTGCTGTAGCTCCGCTTGTGTTGATTGAGGACCGAGCCGTGTGCGGGCCTGTTGAACAAGCTAGAACAGATTCGAAGACCTACCGGCTATATGGGAACCGGGAAACTGATGTAACTCGGGTAGCTGGGTATTGAGGCATTGCCCGTCGTTCAGAGGGTAGGTTGAGAGCTCGAGGTGTAAATCGGCTGGCGGCACGGAGATGCGCGTGCAGAGACCTCTTGCTCGGGACGATGGGACCGGTTCAATATTTGGCTGACGGGTGAAAGGTAGTCGCGTACGGCGTCCGTGATGGTTGTTGTAGGCAACATCGAGTACGGGCGTACGTGACGGGTTGTTCGGGTAACCCTGCAGGTGTAAATCGATTATAATCGCCATCCCTCGCGGTCAGTGAGTACCACTTGTTCACTGTACCGTGACGTAGAAAGAACAGGCTAGTTACATGTTAAAATGTTGCTAATTGAAAGCTGTACATTGATTGTTAATGATATGCTGTAGCTTAGAGCTAATTAAAGTTCTTTTCAACTTTGGGCAAAGTACATGAGAGAAATGCGTTTCTTGTTTGATTGCGGCTCTCTCATGTGCCTTAGCGTAAGGTTCTCCACAACCTGCTGCTAAAACTTGAAAGTAAGGTTCTACTAATTAGGCGAGTCCTTGCAAATGATTTTTACCTCATGCAACCATTACCCTCATGTAGAAGTTCCATGTTTAGGTGAGACGGGTCAGACTTGCTGAGCCTTCGTGTTCACTGCTTGTGTTTGAAGCTTTTGCAGGGTTCTATGAGGAAGGGACTCCCGAAGAGGAGACGGAACCCCAGGAGGGGAACCCCGTCGAGTGGGAGTCGTGCACGCCGCAGAGTTAGTGTGCGTGGGTGCTAGCAAGGACACGTTCGAGGGCTGAACATGCACTTGACGCTTAGTCTACGCCCGCGAGTGTAGACTGAACTTATTTTGATGTAAACATGTTCATAAACTTGTTTATGTAATAAAACTTCCGCTTCCGCTTTGCACCTTTGACGTGTGTTATACGGTGCTGTGCAACGCAGCACCCCTCAGCGTGATCCTGGCTCGACAGGACCAATGGGGTCGTGTCAACACCCTTCTTCATGGTGTACGGGGCTGAAGCTGTGCTTCCCCCGGAGATCACCATGGGGTCTCTCCGTGTCCGAGCTTATGACGAAGCCACGCAGGACAACCTCCGGCGTGAAGACATCGACCTCGTCGACGAGGCTCGATTACACGCGGCGCTCCGCAACGCACGGTACCGGCAGGCGCTCCGCCGCTACCACCAAAGGTCCGTGCGTGTCCGGGAGCTGCAAGAAGGCGACCTGGTACTACGGCGCATACTTTCTCGCGAAGGGGCCAACAAAATCTCCCCCAGCTAGGAAGGTCCCTTCTGAGTCACGAAAGTTTGCCGCCCCGGGTGCGTACGTCTCTCCACCAAGGATGGGGATCCGCTCCCGAACCCTTGGAACATAGAACATCCGTAAGTTCTATCCCTAGAGCAGTAGTAGGACAGCTCTTTTTCTTTCTGTAATAAATCCTATAGAGTCTGGGAACAGCGCTCGGAGCAGCTAAGTCCCAGGGGACGGTCCAGGACTACGTTTCAGCTTGGCCTGGTTCCGACCCTAAGCGCGTAGAGTCTTGCTTCCCTTCTTAATGGGGCGGGTCGTTGTCTCTACGTTTAGCCTACCTTCCCCCTATGGATATTTATATGGAAAGAAACCTGTCCTACCACGCTCTTACCCCTGTGCTCATTTAAATTACGCATTAATTTTTATGACCACACTCTCTCTATATGCTCACCGTACATTTAGCTCTCCCTTCCCACTCTCATCCATAGTCGGCATTTGCTATCCTACCGAAGGCGGTTGCACTTGAGGTACCTGCCGATGGCCAGGGGGCCTTTCGGGCCTCCCCCAGTCAGGTGTTGCGACGTCAGTTGGTCACCCCCAGAAAAAACTTGCGCTGTGCAAGGGGAGCCAGGGGTGCGTAGTCTGCTTTGCCTGGTTTCGACCCAAAGCGTGCGCACCCTGCTCTTCGGAGGTCTAGAGGAGCACAGATTGCTTTGCCTAGTTTCATACCGGAAGCCTGTGCACCCTGACATCCCAGCGTTTCAGTCCAGTCTTGGGGGCCGGACGGTCGTACCCTAACCTCGGAGGGAGGCGGACCCCCGGCGTCGGGTGCACTGAAGTACCCAGACACCGTATACCGGACTAGGACCGTACGCCAAATAAGACTATGAGAAAGGGAAGGGAGAGCCCCCAAGGAGAATTATGGTTCCTCTGTTTGTGTGCAGGACCTCCCGGCTTTAGCTCCCCCGCAGGAGTATGGTAGCAGTGCCCAAACCATTGGCCACGCCTACGAGGGGGCCACTACGGGGACCGCGCACGGAGAGACCGGAGCTCCCAACAACTCCAACTCAAGACCAGAGGAACCGGACCCTGCTCCCTCCGTAGGGGCGCGCTCCGAAGGCCCCACGTGTACTAGCGGGACCAAAGCTCCCCTCTCCTCAGAGGAGATCCCCGGGCCCGCCACGTGGCCGGTAGAACCGGACCCCGCCCCCTTCGCTGGGGCGAGCTCCGAAGGCTCCACGTGTCCCGCGGGGCCGGACCACCCTCTCCTCAGAGGATCTCTGGGTCCGCCACGTGATCAGCAAACCCGGACCTCCCCCCGTCCTCACGGAGCGAGCCCCGGAGACCCCTTGGGCCCTTAACACAATAAGGACCCGAGGAAGGCGTCTGTGCGAGAATTCAAGATTGGTGAAGGCCTCTGAGTTCCTTGCGGAGCTAAGGACTCGGGCAGGTCAAGCCAAGGAGAAGATAAGGAACAGACGCAATAATAAGGAGTCTATCCATTCATTCAAAGCTCCATGAGCTGGACAACAGACTCAACAAAAGCAAAAAAGAAGAGATACATGACTTTCTGGCCGCAGGGGCGACTGCCTAAGAGTCCCCGGACTCCCGCTGGAACCTAGAGGCCACGAGAGCGGCCATGCCCCCGACTTCGGCCCTGGCAGCTTCCTCCCGCTCGATGACGGGGCCTAGTTTCACCGGCTCTAGAGAGAAGGAAGGGTCTCAACTCCGGAAGCACGCCAGCACCTGCGTGGTGACCTCCTTCGCCAGGCCTCGTCCCTCCGCCTCAAGCTTGTCGGTGATCACCGCTTCGAGCCTGCCCAGCTTGGCGCCCATGGACTCGAGTGCCAGGATTGCCTCAAACACCTCCTGCAACCGAGATGAGGCGCTGATCTGGGGAAGCTGGAGGACCTGCAGCTGCTCCTGCAGCTGCCGCTCCAGCCTCAACACCGGAGGGTCGGGCACCGCCAGCTGGCTTCGACGAGCCCCCGGCAAACGCCGGCTTCCGAGCTGGTGAAGGGGGACGAGCGTGTGTTGCCGCCGCCGCCGCAGGGGATGAACCCGCCGGCACAAAAGAAGCCTGCGTCGATTTGGCGGCTGTCGGAGCCGCTGCAGCTTCCGGACGCTGCAGTGCAAAACCTTCGCCAGCCGGAGATGGCCAGGGAACAATCTGACCCCCGGCAGCCGATGAGTCCCTGCCAACATGGGACTCAGGCTAAGGAAAGGAGAAAGGAACACAGGTTCTAAAATTTGGAAAGAACAAAGCTTACCGAGGGACGCGAGCGCTCCAATCGGCATGGAGCCCCGGCTTCTGAGCAGCTGCACCAGCGTCTCCCCTCAGAGCCCCCTCGCTCGACGCGAACGGCGCCCTCGGAGGTGACCGGCCACGTTTCTTCTCCAGCAAACTGGGGGACGGCTCCCTGCCCTTCACCCCGTCGGTGGTCCGAGCTCCGTCGACCTTCGGCGTAGGCTAGGCATCAGGTGATGCCTCGTGCTCCGATCCGGAGCACTCAACCCTAGGGATTGTGATCCCCCGGGAGACACCACCAACCTGGCGAGCGGCAATCCCGATGTCGTCCAAAGTCGGCAACTCCCGCAACAGCCTCGCCCTCAGCAATGGCTCCCGGGAGAGAGGGCGACAGGAAGCTGGTACCACAAGGAAACTACCGTCAAGGGGATCGCTGCTGATACGCTCCAGTGTTTCCTTCAGCTCCTCCTCTGAAGGAACCGAATCCAAACCCCTCTCCACTCTGGTGCCATCATGGATGCCGGAGAAGTACCACGCCGCGCGGTAGCGCTGCTGCAACGGCACTAAGAGCCGCAACAGAAAGTTTTCCAGTACCATCAAAGACGTCAACCCATGCTCCACCAAGAACCGCATCCGCGCCAAGATCGGCGCGTACTCGGGCTCCAGCGCCGGGTTGTCCTCCCAGAAGCGACACCCAGTGGTTGGGGCATCAGTCGGCAGCTGGAGGCGATCGTGCTCGTCGGTCTTCACGATCACCCAGTTATCTCTCCAGCCATCCCACCTCGCTGCGATGAAAGGCAGAGGGTACCCGGAGACTTTCGGGTCCTTGCAGCGGTGTTGGAAATAGTAAGCTCCCAGCTGGTTCTTCAATACGCGCCCGGTCGTTCGCAACACAAAGAAGTGGGGGAAGATCGTTACCGAGGCGCGCATCCCCAGGTACATCTCACAGAAGTGCACGAAGACAACGACCATGGCAAAGGAATTGGGAGAGAGGTGGTGAAGCTGGAGGTCGTACGTCTCCAGCAGCGTCAAGAAGAACGAAGAAATTGGCGGGACGAGCCCCGCCAATCCATAAGCGACAAAAAATACGATCTCTCCTGCTTCCAGATGCAGGGGGAGAGTCCCTCTCCGGAGGCATCGTCGCTGCTCCTCTGTATGCAACCCCAACAACTTTCGCATCGGCCTAAGCTCCGCCGACCGAGCGAGACGCGTCGGGGGCAAGTTGGAAGCCATGGCCGGCGGAAGCTCAGGAACAAGGAAGACAAGGGCGCAAGAGCTCGAAGGAACAAGGAAGATTCAAGCGCAGGGAAGTGCGAAGGGAAACCGCGATGCGGGTGAGATCCCCTTTTAAACTTCCCAGGCGCAATTCAAAGCGATTCGAAACTCTTCGAATACGCTGCTTGGGACAACTGCTTCAGCTCCAAGACCGAGCGTCGATGACAAGTGGACACAAGCCGTCCAACATAAGCGGTGGACCAAGAAGTGAGTCTCTCAAGAAGATGAGCCGGCAAGACGCTTCGGCGGTTCCTGAAAAGGCGCAGCGACGTGCAGAAGTGGCAGCCTTGGGAACCGCCGCAGTAAAAGCAGCCATCAAGTGGGGCACACGCTCCCACGATCCCGCGGCTTTTCATGCTCCGGCAACGGTCAATGCGGGTCTTTGAAAAGGTGCACGGAGTGGAAGAGGCGGGGGCCCCACCTCGGGCTCGTTATCTCCCCCGAGATGGGCCTGGGGGCCACTGTCGTTACCCTCAATATGGGGTACCCCCGCGCACAGGGGAAACTGCGTAAGGACCTCGCCCCTCTCCGTGGGGAGAGCTCCTAGGGTGCCGCGTGTCCAGCGGGGCCGGACCTCCCTCTCCTCAGAGGATAGCTCCGGGCCCGCCACGTGGCCAACAGAGCCGGACGTCCCCCCTCCGCGGGGAGAGCTCCGAAGGCTCCACGTGTCTAGCGGGGCCGGACCTCCCTCTCCTCAGAGGAGGGCTCTGGGCCCGCCACGTGGTCAGCAGAGCCGGACCTCCTCCCTCCGCGGGGAGAGCTCCGAAGGCCCACGTGTGCAGCGGGACCGGACCTCCCTCTCCTCAGAGGAGGGCTCCGGGCCAGCCACGTGGTCAGCAGAGCCGGACCTCCCCCCTCCGCGGGGAGAGCTCCAAACGCTCCACGTGTCCAGCGGGGCCGGACCTCCCTCTCCTCAGAGGAGGGCTCCGGGCCCACCACGTGGCCGGCACAACAGCGCTGCCTGCCACCACGCGGTAGGCAGCAAGAGTAAAGATGCGCCATACCTTGCCCGTACAAGGTATTCAAGACCCGCGCCTTCCCAAGGCGCGGAGACGCGGAGCACGCCTCTGTCAGGTGTCGTTTGAAAGTTGCCTAGAGGGGGTGAATAGGCTAATAAAACCTGAAATTCAAATAAACAGCGGATAAAATCAGAGCAGGCCGGACTAGTCCAGTCTGAGGTCGGACTAGTCCAGTCTAAGCCTAATTTGTGTTTTAGTTTTCCTTTTAAGTTTGTTTGAGCAGAAAATATGTGGTAGTCAAGTGATATCACTAATTAGTTGAGAATGGTTAGATTGCAAAATAATAGAACAATTTGTGAGAAATAACACAATGAAAGCTTGACAAGTAATTTTAGTGAGCAATTTAAATAGTAGAGAGACCAAGAGACACTCCCGAGGTTTGATTCCACACAGGAACCTACGTCCTCGTTGAGGAGTTTCACCAAGGATCGGGTCTTTTCTAACCCTTCCCTCACCGAGCGATCACCAAGATCAAGCCCGGGCTTTTTCACTATCAATCAAATGTGAATACAATGATCTTAGGGGCTACTCACACTTTGAGGCTCCCTACACCAATCAAGTAGTTCTAGAATTCAAAGTACAACTGTTAAAAACTCAAAATAATAGTTAGAGTGCAAGGGAATTAAACCGAGAGCTCAAACGTCGATCACCACGTCTTTCCTCTCACAAGAACCACTAACTCCTTAAGATCCAATCTTAGGCGTCTAAAAGGTGAGGAAAGAGGCTTAGAAGAGCTCTATGAATGATTTTCAGCGCTTGGGTTCGTGTCTAACTTATTCTCAGCCGGGGGGTCTCCTTTTATAGAAATCCCGACATTTAGCCGTTACCAACTAAAGTCCGGACTAGTCCGGTCCCAACCCCGGACTAGTACGATCTTAAGGGACCACTCATGTCACAGCTTACCAAACAAAGTTTTAGTGACTGTTGGATTCAAACGGTCATGAAACCCCGGACTAGTCCGGCCTAGATCGGACTAGTCCAATCTCAATCAGGAACCTTTGTTCCGTATGAGAACGGACTAGTCTGGTAGGGGCGGACTAGCCCGGCCCAAAGGGCGGACTAGTCCGGTCTTACCAGACTTAGTCCAAAAACTCTCTCAACTAGAGTTGCGGACTAGTCCAGCCAACCCCGGACTAGTCCGAGCTCACACAGGAACCTTTGTTCCGTCCTAATTTGGACTAGTCTGAAAAGATCGGACTAGTCCGGCCTGTGGAGCGGACTAGTCCGATGGCACTCAGAGACTTCTTCTCCGGACCTAAACGGTTTAGTCCGCTTAGTGGACTAGTCCGGCCTCTTGGGCGTACTGGTTCGGCCTTCTGAGACTTAGTCTCATAATGGCTCAGACTCACACAACAAGGGACTAGTCCGGCCTTTAACGGACAAGTCCGAACTGACTCAGAGACTCTTTATCCGGTCCAAAGCGGATTAGTCCGGGTATGAATGGACTAGTCCGGCCATTTGTCCAGACAAGTCCGGTCTTCCCTTTTCTTCATATCTATGACTACTTCGTCTCATGATTCTAACTTTCCATCTTTCGTTTGAGCTCTCTAGTGATTCTCAAGCACTCTAAAAGAGAAGACCCTATACACAACTAGAAAAATGTGAAGATTAATAGAAAACGCTATTTTCTACTCTTTCAAGTCTTTTTATTTTGCTTTTTGCTTCTTGAGAGACTCCATATCCATTTCTTTGATAAACACCTGTGCTCATACTCAGTAGAAACTCATTAGCATCTTAATTGTCGTCATCAATGAACCAAAACCCACGGGGATTACCTAGATGCACTTTCAATCTCCCCCTTTTTGGTGATTGATGACAACTCATTAAGATTTTTGAAAAGTAGATATATTAGATTGTTTTCATAAAGATTTACTCCCCCTAGATGTGTGCATAATGGATTATCAATAAAGAAAGAAAAATATGCACAAGAGCGAGTTGTTGGGGAATTTCATGCTTACATGTGTTATGGTGGTGTGACTAAGTATAAGCAGTAACCACATTAAGAAACATATAACATTTATGAGCAAGCATATTTCATTATGGCATAATTTGAAGAGATAAAATAACATAGTCATTACAAAAATAACATAACGTGGCATAATGTAGCACAGTTATTACAAACCAGCATGAAATGAGTTTAAAGAGCAAGATTATGACTATGACTAGACTACTCCCCCTTATTCTCTCCCCCTTTGGCATCAAGGCACCAAAAAAGGGAAAGAAAAAGGATAAAACCTAATCATTATCATCTTGATCTTCGTCGTGGTCACTCTAAGTCTCCTCGTCCTCATCCTCATCTTCATCGTCATCCTCGTGATGGGTGTGGGAGGTAGGAGGAGAGCTGAGGAGGATCCAAAATAGGCAAGCTCATCCTCCGTGAGAGTGGGAAACTCTGTCACGTCGTCATCATCTGATGATGGTGGAGACATAGGTATCTCCATTTTGTCGCACATGGCCTTGAGATACTTCTCTTGGCGTTGCTTCATCTTTTGCGTGCGAACTTCCACCTTCCGGCACGAGGAGAATATGACCTTGAAGATCTTGAGCAGTCCACTAGAGGAACCACTCGCTGACGGAGGGATGGATGGTCCGGCAGAGGGGGATGGAGCTGCAGTGGATCCCCTGCCCAAGGATGCAGGAGGGCGAGGAAGAGGAGTCGGCATCTGAGTACGTAGCTTCCTGTGCTTCACATCCTTTGCAAACTCTAGCCTCTGACTTTTTAAATCATGCACATGATGTATGGTGCATAGACACAAGATCTGTTCGGGGTGTGGGAGATGTTGAAGATGTCGTTGTAGATGTAGTCAAAGACATTGAATTTCTCTTCTTCATTGAGCGGCTTCAACAGGTTTCTGAGGTACCCCTGTATCATCCCCGCATCTCCATCTTTTGGAGCTAGAGTCTTCCTTAGAACTCTGTTCATCACTCCAAAGAAGGGTTTGATGTTGTGGGTTGAGGATGCCTCATAGGAGAGATAGGAAGGATACATGAAGTCCAAGTCATCCTTTCCTAGAGTTCTCTCATTGTGAATTATGATCTCATAGTTCAAATGCTCCCTAAGTCCTAGGATGCGAGCAAACTCATCATATAGAACCGAGTACACCACACCATTTGTCATCCACGTGATTTTCCTATTTCCATAGGTGTGGAAGTAACAGGTGGTGTAGAACTGGACTATGACCTCAATGTTCCAATCATATTGAAAAGCCATCAAGTCTTTGATCCCATGACGTTCTGTTGCTTCAATTACTGCATCAAAGGCTTGATGTTTCTTGTTGGCCATGTATGGCCAGTCCACCCACTGAGCATCAACTACCGGTGTCTTCATTGGGAGATAGACATGCCGATAGTAGTCACAATGAAAGTCACACCAGAAGCAAGGGTCTGGTGTGGACTTCTCGTACTTGTAAACCTCCTCCTTCCGGAACCTTCTGGCTTTGTCGGCTCCTTTCCCCTTGAAGGTTGCACTTGCCAATTTGGGTTGGCGGTTTGGGTTGTGCATGGGAGGTGCCCTTTCAAGGGGTCCAACAGGTCCCTGTGGGGGATTTTCTCTTCCCCGTCTAGGGTTGTCACGAATGACGAGTCCCCTGTTGGCTAGAGCCTTTTTCCTGGAAGGATCAGCTGCTTTGCCTTTTCCTTTGTCTTGGGTCGATTTTTGTGGCTCGGCAGGTTGTTTGTCCTTCAGGGTGACTAGTATCTTCCTCCTTGGAGGATCAACGGACTGGGAGGCTTGGGCTTCCCTGTCAGCCCGTTTCTTCATCCGAGCCTCCCTTGCAGCAGCCTCTACTGCCTCTGCCTCGGCTGCCGCACGATAAGCGGCTTGACGAGCCGCTTCGGCCTCGGGATTTGGAAGAGGGTTGTCGTTGGGTCCTGACATGATCTTGTGAGAAAAGAAGTATTTAGCTGATGGAGTATTGCGTTTAAATAAGTTTACAAACCCAAAGTTAGGGGTTAAGACTCTATCATCCGGACTTGTCCAGACAGGAGGAGGGCTAGTCCGCTCGGGCCGGACTTGTCCGGTTGGTGTCCGGACTAGTCCGGACTTTACAGTTTTAAACCCTAACTAATGTGATTTGATTACTAATTCATCAAAGTAGTTGCAATACTATGGGGTTTTGAAATAATATGGCATAGGAATCTCAGAGAAGCCCTAAGGTACCCAAGATATGTTCTAGGAATAGGATTTTTGTGAAAAGTCAAGGCTAGGTTAAAAAGTACCTTGAAGTGAGGGAATGTGATGAAATCCGCGGTTCAAAGGAGCGGAGATGGTCGGAGAAGAGTTCCCCGCACTCCACAAGCCTTGAATCGAAAATGCCTTCGAGGGATTTGAGGGAGAACTCCAAAATTGCCAATGGGGGCGAGTTTTGGAGGAGAGAAGTGGAGTGGAGGTGAATGAGGGAGAGGGAGGGGTGTCAGCCCGACCCTTGGAGGTTAAGTCTCCAGGGGCCGGACTAGTCCGGTCCTTAGTCCGGACTAGTCCGGTCTGTCGGACTAGGTCTGGACTAGTCTATAGTCCGGACTTGTCCGGGTGACAGGCGGACTAGTCCGTTGTGGACTTGTCCGCTGCATCTCGGACTTCTTAGAATGCCCGGACTTGTCCGGCATCTAGGTCGGACTAGTCCGGTTCTTAAAGTCTAAAAAATCTTATAAATATCAGAATTTTGCCTTTATTTGCGGTGGATTTAATTGCACCTGCTATATGGTCCATATATATATGTCGAACAAATAATTACATGATGACCACAATATAGCCAAAAGTAATATGAGAGAAGAAAATAGAGGAGGAACAAGTTTTTCACAATCGTGCACATTTTGGAAGTTGTGGAAGAATTTTGGAGGACTTCTATTTGCACAATTTTTCAACTCACATTCCTAGAGTCTAGTATGTTCAGCTCATTTCGAAGTTCACAAAATCGTCTTTCATCTAGTGGTTTGGTAAAAATATCCGCTAGTTGTTTTTCAGTTCTTACGTGTGAGATAGCTATGTCCCCCTTTAGAATGATCTCTCAAAAAGTGATGCCGGATGTCTATATGTTTGGTCCTAGAGTGCTCAACAGGATTGTGGGCTATCTTAATGGCACTCTCATTGTCACAAAGGAGTGGAATGTTGTTCATATTGTGACTATAATCCCTTAGAGTCTGTCGCATCCAAAGAAGTTGAGCCCAGCAACTCCCGGCTGCGACATACTCTGCCTCAGCTGTGGAGAGAGCAATGGAGTTTTGTTTCTTGGATGACCATGATACTAGGGACCTACCCAAAAATTGACAAGTCCCTGAGGTGCTTTTTCTATCTATTTTACATCCGGCGTAATCCGCATCGGAGTATCCGATGAGAATAAACTTAGACCCCTTTGGATACCATAATCCTAGGTTAGGTGTGTGAACTAGATATCTTAGGATCCTTTTAACGGCCGTTAAATGACATTCTTTAGGTGATGCTTGAAATCTTGCGCATAAACATACACTAAGCATGATATCGGGTCTAGATGTGCAAAGATAAAGTAATGAGCCAATCATGGAGCGATATACCTTTTGATCCACGCTTGGTCCATCTTCATTGAGGTCAAGGTGCCCATTTGTTGCCATTGGTGTCTTGATAGGTTTTGCTTTGTCCATGTCGAACTTCTTGAGTATGTCTTGTGTGTACTTGGTTTGACTAATGAACGTGCCTTCCTTGAGTTGCTTGACTTGAAATCCGAGGAAGAACTTCAACTCTCCCATCATGGACATCTCAAACCTATCTGTCATTATTTTGCTAAACTCATTGCAAAAAGATGTGTTAGTAGAACCGAATATAATGTCATCGACATATATTTGGCACACAAAGAGATCGTTGTCTACATTCTTTGTGAATAGTGTATAATCTGCTTTGCCTATCTTAAAGCCATTATCAATGGGTAAGTCTCTAAGACATTCATACCAAGATCTAGGAGCTTGTTTGAGGCCATAGAGAGCTTTATGCAATTTAAACACATGATCAGGATATTCTTGGTCTTCAAAGCCGAGTGGTTGCTCCACGTACACCTCCTCCTTGATTGGGCCGCTTAGAAAGGCACTTTTCACATCCATTTGATAGAGTTTAAAATCATGATGAGTAGCATAGGCTAATAGAATACGAATAGATTCAAGCCTAGCTACGGGAGCAAAGGTTTCATCGAAATCCAAACCTTTGACTTGAGCATATCCCTTTGCTACAAGTCTGGCCTTGTTCCTCGTCACCACTCCGTGTTCATCTTGCTTGTTGCGGAACACCCACTTGGTGCCTACCACGTTTGCGTTTGGTCTTTTCACTAGCTCCCATACTTGATTTTTTGTAAAGTTGTTTAATTCTTCTTGCATGGCTACTACCCAATCCGGGTCCTTGAGTGCATCTTCCACCCTAAATGGTTCCAAGGACGACACAAAAGAGTAATGTGCACAAAAGTTAGCTATACGAGAACGTGTTGTTACCCCTTTTGTGATATCTCCAAGGATGTTATCAACGGGGTGATCTCGTTGAATGCTTTGATGAAACCTTGGGTGAGGCACTTGATTTCTTGGGTGGTTTTCTTCTTCTTCTTCTTCTTCTTCTTCTTCTTCTTCTTCTCCCCCTTGATCAACACCATGGTTTCGATTTTCTTCTTCCTCAATTTGACCGTCTTGATCTTGGGGTGTTTGATTTTGATCTTGAGTGAGAGGTGCCAATTTTGATGAGCTTGTAGCATCTTGTCCTACATTTTCTTGGGGACGGATTTCTCCAAGCCCCATTCCTCTTAGTGCTTCACTTGGTGCTTCTTCTTCATCTAATACGCATTGATCAACTTGCTCCACTTGGGAGCCATTAGTTTCATCAAACACCACGTCACGTGCAATTTAAACGCACCCAGAGGTTTTGTTGAAAACACGATAAGCGTAGGTGTTTGAGTCATAACCAAGTAGGAAACCTTCATCGGATTTCGAAGCAAATTTTGAAATCCTAGGCTTCTTGTTAAGAATATAGCATTTACTTCCAAAAACTCGAAAGTAGGAGATATTGGGTTTGTTACCGGTTAGGAGCTTGTATGAGGTTTTCTTCAAGAGTCGATGGAGGTAGAGACGGTTTGTAGCATGACAAGCGGCTTGTATTCGTCGAGCATGGTTCTTGCCATCTCTATGAGTGTTCGGTTCTTCCTTTCAGCTACCCCATTTTGTTCGGGAGTATAAGGGGTTGAAAACTCATGTTTGATGCCCTCTTCATCCAAAAACTCTTCTACTTGAGTGTTCTTGAATTCAGAACCGTTGTCACTTCTAATCTTCTTAGTTTTTGAAGAAAACTCGTTTTGAGCTCTCCTCAAGAACTTCTTGAGGATTCCTTGAGTTTCTCCCTTATCATGCAAGAAAAATACCCAAGTGAAACGAGAATAATCATCAACAATTACAAGACCATACTTGTTACCGCCAATGCTTATATAGGTGACAGGGCCGAAGAGGTCCATGTGAAGCATCTCCAATGGCCTTGTTGTCGTCATCACGTTCTTGGCGGGATGAGTTGTTCCAATTTGCTTTCCTGCTTGGCACGCACTACATGGTATATCCTTTTCAAAAAAAACACTTTTTAGTCCACGGATGTGATCCCCTTTTAGAAGTTTTTGTAAGTTCCTCATTCCAACATGGGCTAGTCTTCTATGCCACAGCCATCCCATGTTGGTTTTTGCTATTAAGCATGTGTCAAGCTGAGCTTTATCTGTGGAAAAATTCACCAAGTAAAGTTTTCCCTTTAACACACCCTTAAAGGCAATTGAGTTATCACTTCTTCTACAGACGGTCACATCCTCGTTAGTAAACAAGCAATTATAACCTTTCTCACATAGTTGAGATATGGACAATAGGTTATAATCTAATGATTCAACGTGTAGAACATGTAAAAGAAAGTGTTGAGAGGAGATTGCAATTTTACCAATACCTAGTACCCTTCCTTGGCTGTTGTCTCCAAAATAGATGCCTTCATTTGGATCATAATTTTCTTCATACTCAACAAACATTTTTCTCTCTCCGGTCATATGGTTAGTGCACCCACTATCTAGCACTCATTTAGTGCCACCGGAGGAGTAGGCCTGCAAAATAATTTAAACATTGCTCTTAGGTACCCAAACTTGGTTGGGTCCTTTGAGGTTAGTTACTAGGCATTTGGGCACCAACACAAAAGTTTTTGGACTCTTGTGGAGTGGTCCAACATATTTTGCATAAACTTTACCATACTTGCTTTTCATAAGAACATAAGATGCATCGAAACTATGAAATACTATAGATTTTACATTTTTGGTAATCTTATGTGAGGTAGATGCAAGTTTGTTACTCTTGTCTTGACTTGAGTTTTCTTTCACGAAGGCTACGAATTTGCTATTGTTTTTAAGGATTCTAGCATTTTGCTTTCCTCCCCTAGTATATCCAAGTCCATCTTTGATGAAGGGAGATCTTGTGATTGTGTATGCACTACGTGCATATTTGATTTTTTTTCTTTATCAAAGATCCCACTCTTGTGTGTATTCTTGCTTTGTGCCTCTTTGAGCTCATTTTTTAAGTTTAAGACAATACTAGCACATTTACAAGTTTTAGTGTTGGATTCTATATTTGTTGAGAGAGAGCTTTTGGAGGATGAATTAATTGGGACACTTGACTTAAGTGAGTCAAGTTGTGCTTCAAGATTCTTGTGAGCTTTGGTTAAGCTTACAAGTTCATCTTGAGGTGCTACATTCTCACTTTTAAGCTGAACGCATGTCTCCTTGCTCATGGCAAGTTCGCTTTCAAGTGTTCTACACTTTTCTCTCTCAAGTTCAAGAAGTTTCTCAATCTCAAGGTTTCTTTCCTTTTCAAGGATAAGCAAATCTTCTTGTTAATTGAGAAGCTCTTCTTGTTCAAATATTTCATCCGATAGCATTTTCATTTTAGCTATAGCCTTTTTGTTTAATCCTCTAAACATGAATTCATTTTCACTACTACTATCAAAGTCACTATCATCTTCAATATGTAACTTAGAAGGTTTAGTCATTACCTTGCGCTTTCCTTCCTTTGCCATGAGGCATGTGTGACTTTGGCTCTTCCAATCACCCTTGTTTGGCAAGAGTTATTTCTTCATCGTTGGCCTCTTGATGGCTACGGTTGCCACTTTTTCTTCATCTTCGGAGGAGGATCCTTCATTTGAGTCCCATTCTTCTCCGATGTGGGCTTGTCCATATGTCTTCTTCTTTGTGAAGAATTTCTTGTCTTTGCGGCTTCCCATCCTTCTTCTTTCTCTTGTCATCTTCCTTGCTATGGGGGCAGTTCACAATGAAATGTCCATGTTCTCTACAGTTGTAGCAAGTCTTCTTTGTTCTTGACTTGCCCTTGTCTTTTCTCTTGTTCTCATAGTGATGGTTTCTCCTTCTCCTCATCAACCTTTTGAATCTTTTGATGAAGAATGTCATTTCTTCATCATTCATGTCTGTTCTCTCATCTTCACTTGTGAGTTGTGTTTCTTTTGCCTTGGACTTGGATGTGGCCTTGAGAGCAATGCCCTTCTTATTGTATGAAGTGATCTTGGCTAAGTCATTGATGTGTTGGGCTTCCTTCTCCATCATCTCATGGTTAATGATCTTCCCTAGCACTTCATCCGGAGTCATCAAATGAAAGTTTGGACTTTCCCAGATTAAGGTTCATAGGGTCACATTGCGAGGCATAAATGCTCTTATCATTCTTTTAACCACCTCATGGTCATTCCATTTCTTGAATCTGTATGCCCGACTCTTGTTGATAAGAGTTTTGAGTCGGTTGTACATTTCTTGAGGTGTTTCTCCTTCTTCCATGGTGAACCTTCCAAGCTCTCCTTCTATCATCTCAATCTTAGCTTCCCTCACGGATCGGTTTCCTTCATTTGCGATCTTGAGGGTGTCCCAAATGTCTTTGGCGAGCTCCAACCCATCTACCTTGTTAAATTCTTCAATGCTCAGAGATGAGTTGAGCACGGCTGCTGCTTGTGCATTGCGATGGATTTATTGTTCTTGTTCTAGGGTGAGTTCATCCTCGTCTTCGAGGATATCTATACATGTACATACCACATGCCAAAGACTTGGGTTCAAGGAAATTAGATGATACTTCATGTTGTGTTTTCACATTGTATAGTTAGTTCCATCAAAGTGAGGTGGTTTGCCTAGAGGAATTGATAAATAACTGGAATGAGAATTTATTCGTTCATAGTTAAAAGGATATCGCGAGTAGTCTTGTTGACTACTCTTGAGTTTCTTCTCTAACTTCTCCTTCTTTTTCTTTTTAGCCTCCTCCTTCTTCTTTTTGAGGAGTGCCATGAGACGAAGAACTTCTTCATCTTCTTCTGAGCTTATAACGTCTGGTAGAGGGGCAGTTGCGGGAGGTGGGTTAGAACCTTGTTCTTAAAAGTTGCTCGAACTTGCTCCTTTTCCCTTGTTGAGATTAATTTGGCTACCGACCTTGTCCCCCATCTCCTCTCCAAGCGGTTAAGCTTTTGTGGAGAGTTAGGCTCTGATACCAATTGAAAGTTGCCTAGAGGGGGGTGAATAGGCTAATAAAACCTGAAATTCAAATAAACAGCAGATAAAACAAGAGCAGGCCGGACTAGTCCGGTCTGAGGTCGGGCTAGTCCGGTCTAAGCCTAATTTGTGTTTTAGTTTTCCTTTTAAGTTTGTTTGAGCAGAAAATATGTGGTAGTCAAGTGATATCACTAATTAGTTGAGAATGGTTAGATTGCAAAATAATAGAACAATTTGTGAGAAATAACACAATGAAAGCTTGACAACTAATTTTAGTGAGCAAGAGACAAAGAGACACGATTTATCCCGAGGTTCGATTCCACACAGGAACCTACGTCCTCGTTGAGGTGTCAACCAAGGACCGGGTCTTTTCTAACCCTTCCCTCACCGAGCGATCACCAAGATCAAGCCCGGGCTTTTTCACTATCAATTGAATGTGAATACAAAGATCTTAGGGGCTACTCACTCTTTGAGGCTCCCTACACCAACCAAGTAGTTCTAGAATTCAAAGTACAACTATTAAAAACTCAAAATAACAGTTAGAGTGCAAGGGAATCAAACAGAGAGCTCAAATGTCGGTCACCACGTTTTTCCTCTCACAAGAACCACTAACTCCTTAAGATCCAATCTTAGGGGTCTAAAAGGTGCGGAAAGAGGCTTAGAAGAGCTCTAGGAATGAGTTTTCAACGCTTGGGTTCGTGTCTAACTTATTCCCAGCCGGGGGGTCTCCTTTTATAGAAATCCCGCCATTTAGCCGTTACCAACTAAAGTCCGGACTAGTCCGGTCCCAACCCCGGATTAGTCCGATCTTAAGGGACCACTCACGTCACAGCTTACCAAATAAAATTTTAGTGGCCGTTGGATTCAAATGGTCATGAAACCCCGGACTAGTCCGGCCAAGATCGGACTAGTCCGATCTCAATCAGGAACCTTTGTTCCGTATGAGAACGGACTAGTCTGGTAGGGGCGGACTAGTCCGGTCTTACCAGACTTAGTCCAAAAACTCTCTCAACCGGAGCTGCGGACTAGTCCAGCCAACCTCGGACTAGTCCGAGCTCACACAGGAACCTTTGTTTCGTCCTAATTCGGACTAGTCTGAAAAGATCGGACTAGTCCGGCCTGTGGAGCGGACTAGTCCGATGGCACTCTGAGACTTCTTCTCCGGACCTAAACGGTTTAGTCCGCTTAGCTGACTAGTCCGGCCTTCTGAGACTTAGTCTCATAACGGCTCAGACTCACACAACAACGGACTAGTCCGGCCTTTAACGGACAAGTCCGAACTGACTCAGAGACTCTTTATCCGGTCCAAAGCGGATTAGTCCGGGTATGAACGGACTAGTCCGGCCATTTGTCCGGACAAGTCCGGTCTTCCCTTTTCTTCATATCTATGACTACTTCGTCTCATGATTCTAACTTTCTATCCTTCGTTTGAGCTCTCTAGTGATTCTCAAGCACTCTAAAAGAGAAGACCCTATACACAACTAGAAAAATGTGAAGATTAATAGAAAACGCTATTTTCTACTCTTTCAAGTCTTCTTCTTTTCCTTTTTGCTTCTTGAGAGACTCCATATCCATTTCTTTGATAAACACCTGTGCTCATACTCAGTAGAAACTCATTAGCATCTTAATTATCATCATCAATCAACCAAAACCCACGGGGATTACATAGATGCACTTTCACCGTTGCGCCCACTCACATCGCAGTGAAGACTGGCACGCCGCGTCAGAGGCTGTATGCCAATAGACACAGCGACAAGACATCCCCTGCCGCCCCTGCCATCATCAACCACTACGACTAGCTTGCGGCATGGGCAGGGCGGCAGAACGAAGACTTAGAAGCCCTCGCCAAAGACAACTATCGGCGTAACTACAGATACGGTAGATGGCAGGCAATCTCCCCGAGACCACCTGTCGGGTCCCGGGCCCACCTTGTAAGTCGCCCAAGCCTTGGACTATAAAAGGCTCGGGTAGGCGACGTTAGCAAGGGTGCGCACCTCAGCGGTTCGGCTTTTACACACTCGCGCCTGAGTCATTCGCACCCCAGCACTTAGGTCATCCCCAAGCTCAGAACTCTGGTTCTGAGCACCAAGCAATACAACGAGCATCTCTGCTCACCGTGGACGTAGGGTTTTACGCTCCAGCGGCCTGAACCACGTAAAAATCCCTGTGTCAAGCTTCTCCTTCCATCGTCCCTAACGCGTAAGCTCTCCGTGAGTGACTAGCCCCTCCAAAAAAGAACCTCCGCGGGCTGCCCAGAGCAGGCCCGTGGGAAGTGTCGACAACACACTTCGACAATTACGTTTCACGGATCATAGATATGGAGATATCAAATTGATAATGTGAACACATGTTAGTGAACATAGTGTTGGATAGACCCATTCCGAGACACTGTTGGGATTGTTATTTACATATGTGCCATTAGTTAGTCTTGAGTGATATACCTGCTAGGTTTTTAGACCTGAGATCGTCATTGTTTCTCACTATGTGTAGTTGTGCACTTTGAAACTATCAAACGCTACTCCGTAACTGGGTGGTCATAAAAATAGTCTTCAGGTACATGATGAAGCATGGAATGAGATGTGTGCGGATCAAGATGGGATTTACCCCTCCTAAATAACAGGAGACATATCTCTGGCCCCTCGAGATAGTTGGATTGAAAAGTGCATAGCCATGCCAAAGTGATTAAGGAGTTAATCATTATGACTAAAAGGTAGTCATAGATTGAATCCACTATTTGATCGAGTGAATGGTCGAGCTATCACAAGGATGTCACGTATCTCGCCTTGAGCTTGACTGGTATCGTGTGGCAAAGGAATTAGCATGTGAATGTATCTAGGTTTAGTCGATATGATCTTTATGTACATTCGGGAGTCAGTATGTCCTGCTAGGTACCTCTACTGAGTTGTGTTTGAAAACGGTTTTCATTCATAACCGACTGTACATGAACCTAACGGGTCACACACTTAATGTTGAAAACTTAGCTATATGATTGTCTCTAGTGCAAGTGGGAGATTTTTGGTGATATGCCCAAGAGGCAATCATAACAATTCGGATAAAAGCCTGATGGATATTTGATCCATGAGAAATTAGGGTACTAATGGGCCTGTGAGCTAAAAGCCCATTAGCGCGCCTATAAATATGAGGGGTAGGGTTAGGGACAGATTAGTCCACCACATAACAGCCCTAGCCGCCGCCCCTCACAGACCACACGCCGAAACCTCTGTCGCGTGCGTGCTAGCACACCGACGCACGACGTTTCTCCTTGTACGTGTGAATTCCGTGGAGGCGCTGCTGTTACTGCTGCTCTGATCGGCTACGGTGACGTGACGATGTTCCTGTGACGAGGAGTCAGGAGGAGATAAACGTGATCGTCTACTTCTCCTACACCGACGTGCATCTACGATCCGTTGCGCTGCGCGTCTAGTGGTAACGATCCATGACCTTCTTACTCGCATGTTTCCTAGGTGATACGGTTGAATTGCTAGAGTAGCGCATCGCCTATTTCCCAACACTTATTACATACTCCCTCCGGTACAAGATTTCGGATATCGACGAGTGATTCATTAGAGTATATTTTACTTTCTTTGCCTATATTAAATACATTTAAGTGTACATACAATCCAATCAAATAATGCAGATTGATTGGTTGAGGCACAACATCCTAAGTGTTTTTGGTCTGGGTTCGATTCCCAACTATCCTTTTTTTTTTGCAAATCTTGGTATAAGGAGTAAATAGCACGTGAGACGAAGCGAACTATTACTGTGCCATGCGCATGCATGCCGGGGCATATTTGACTAAAAGCACTGCAAAATGAAAAACGACATGCTTTAAGTTACTTTAGGTATAAGGCTAAAATGACATCCTTTTCGAAATGGGAGGAAGTATATATAATTGCAGCGCCTACGTCTACACACCACACAAGTAAAGTGCATAGCACAGAAAACGAAACACCATATTGTTTGAATTACAAGAATTATTAGGGTTCAATACTTTAACTAAACCTCCATTCATGGTGTGTCAAAATTTGCATTGCCATCACTTCGAGACATCGACATGTGTCCATCATCTCCCTATCTTCCTCGTTCTTCTGCAGTTGCTGCGAACATATGTCTAATGCTATGTGCTGGATTCAACCAGAAATAGAATAACAGTAGCCTCAACGGAAACTTAGTATAATGACAACCAATGAACAATGTTGTATGATTTCATTTGTACTAAGAGACAATGACTCTTACTACCATGACAATTGCGCTTAGCAAAGTTATCTTTAGTCAGGACAATCCATTGTGTGCCACATGAAGATCTTAATTTTAAGAGGCATTTTCAAATTTTCATAGTATTCTGTGTGCTGGGTCACATTCCCATTGTTCAGAAGTCTTACATAGATTGGACATCAGAAAGATCTATAGGAGCTGAACAAATGTTTATTATTATGAAGTTGTATATCTGCAAAATACGGGAGACTAGAGTCTACCATAGTATAAGGTTTTGACCAATCAATGCTCTATCAAAGGAGGTATTGAGTGTAGTCCTCTCAGAGACTGCAGCTATTGTTGCACCGTTCGTCCAAACAATTAAATATATTTTAAAAGGGTTAGCTAATGTTCCTTGAAAGTAAACTTATGTACCCACTTATCTTTCCGAAAACTTTACTCTGTTGATCATTATTGAGTTGAAAAGTTCCCAGGCTAAGGAATATAGTATCCAATACTTCTATAAGACCCGATAAAATAAATGAGTCATAAGGGTTCCTCTCTTATTTGTTTCCTGCCATTTTCGCGTGCATGCATACGCTGTTCGGTTTATCCTGTCGTACGCAGCCTCACACATCTCCGTTTTCACCGGGGCGAGTTCGCGGCGTTGACATGCATCTAGACGCCGACGGCTGCGCGTGCATGCATGTGAAAACGCCAATATTTTGGGGGCCGCCGTCACTACGAGGACGCGGCCCGCCTGTCGCTTATGCGGCGCCGTTTTGCGCCGTCGCCGCCTCTGCTTTTTGGTCCTGATCTTTTTGGACCCAACTGATCGACGGCGGCTTCATCAGAGTCGGCAGCAGGCGGCGCCAGGAAATTCTTGAGAGGAAGCTAGAAGCGGGGAATGGGCTTGCAAGCTAGAATAGAAGGCCCGTCAACGGCCTGGAGCAGCTGCACGGAGACCCGTCGCTTATTTGGGCCGTTCCAGCAAATGTTTAGCTAGCCGGCCCTTGGACAGGTCAAGGTGCACGACAGTAGGCACGAGAGCAGGAAGCGCTGCCCTGAACAGCCACAACTATCGCTGTCTTTGTTGCCGTTACAGAAGTTCAGCACGCACAACATCCATGGCAGAACGTTGAATGAATCTATGGGGGTCCCATGTTGCCGTGCAGCGACATCACTGCCGGCGCATTTTCCGTCATTCTTGCGTCTGTGTGTGTGCCGGTACGCGCGCGCGCGGTAGCAATCTAGCGACCAATTCTTTGGGGAAAAGGGGATCAAATCAATATCGAAATTTCAATATGAACAAGGCTCTGGGGAGGACGGTCATGGACTCATGGGAAACGAGAGTGGGCCGAGCGTTCTCCGCTCCGACCCAGTCCTTGCTATGCTCTGCCACTCAGCGATCCGCCCGCACACCTATCGTTTTGCTCTCAACCACACGATTCCGCTTCGCACGGAATCCCACCGTCCGTCCCCGCCATCCCCCACCTAGAACACCGCCCGACCACCTGCAGTCTTGCACCAATTGGAACTCCATCCGTTTCGCTGTCACGTTGGACCAATGTTCTTGGGCTAAACTCTGTGTCCTACATACCAGTCGGAAGCCGCCGTAGCCTCCTCGTTGCCGTCCACATTTCACCAAAACCCAAAACCTAAAGCTCCCACCCCACCGCACGGCATCGCGCCGCCGCTCCGTCGAATCCATGGCCTCCGACGGGGAGGAGGCCCCCGACCCCGCATCACCCTCGCTGCCGCCGCTGCCCCAGATCCCGCCCTACCCTGAGGTAACGAATCCTTATTCTCTGGTTTCGTTTCCCGCCCCGCCGGTCTCTTCGCGGCGAGGCTTTCTCTGCTCCTTCGCCACCCGCGGGGCGCTCTCACCGTCCCTAGGCCTCCCGCGCGCAGATGATCCTGGAGGCAATCGACTTGCTGGACAACGAGAACGGCTCTAACAAGACGGCGATCTCGGGCTACATCAAGCGCAAGTACGGCTCCAGCCTCCCGCGCTCGCACGCCTCCATCCTCCGGGAGCACCTCGATCGCATGAAGAACACAGGCGAGCTCCATTTCGCCAGGAACAATTACTTCCGACCCGACGACGAGAAGGAGGATCCCACCGAGCCCGCCCCCGACGACGAGAAGGAGGATCCCAGCGAGCCCGCCCCCGCTGACCCGTCGTCCCCCGGCGGCCAGGACCCCGAGCTCGAGGACGGCGTCTCCGAGGTCCCCGACGGCGTTCCTACTCCAGATCCCATCCTCGAGGCTGATGCCGATGTCGTTCCAGCTCCATTTCACTCCGCCCACACCGCGCCTGCTCCAGCTCACGTCGCCGACGATACCACACCCGCCCCCGCCGACCCGTCGTCCCCCGGCGGCCAGGACCCCGAGATCGAGGACGGCGTCTCCGAGGTCCCTGATGGCGTTCCTACTCCAGATCCCATCCTCGAGGCTGATGCCGATGTCGTTCCAGCTCCATTTCACTCCGCCGACACCGCGCCTTCTCCAGCTCACGTCGCCGACGATACCGCGCCCGCGCCAGCAACAGCCGCCGCTCCTGATGCCGGTGATGTGCCTGTCAAGAGAGGGCGCGGGCGGCCCCCCAAGCCCAAGGTTCCTGTCGCCGTGGCCACCGGCGGCATGCCCCGCGCTCGCGGCCGCCCGCCCAAGAAGGCCAAGGTCGCCGAGGAAGCCTCCACTGGATCGCCTGCTCCAGCGGCTGGCAATGCCGACGACGCCAACGCTGTGCCTGTCAAGAGAGGGCGCGGGCGGCCCCCCAAGCCCAAGGGTCCTGTCGCCGTGGCCACCAGCGGCATACCACGCGCTCGCGGCCGGCCGCCCAAGAAGGCCAAGGTCGCCGAGGAAGCCCCCACTCGCTCGCCTGCTCCAGCGGCTGGCAATGCCGACGACGCCAACGCTGTGCCTGTCAAGCGCGGCCGTGGACGTCCCCCCAAGTTGAGGCCATAATGTCGACAGTGGGCTGGGCAATGCTTAAACGTCGTCTGTTCTGTTTTTGAATCCTGCTGCGATTGCAAGGTGGAAACCGGAGGTTTAACTGGCCTTTCCAAATCATAGTTGGCACTGTCTATGACTAGTGGCTTGGCATGTGGTGAAGTATCGTTAAATAATCTCGATTAGAGTGCATGTGCAATGGATGGTGGACGAAACTGCCGTACCTGACTGTTCTGGAGAATGAGTTAAAATTTCTGTGGCTCTCTTATTGCTTGCTTCCTGATTTATGACGGCAATGTTTATGATGTGGGGAATGGCGACAGTGACTGTTGACTTGAGCTGTTCTTCGTTTGTGTCTGCTTCAGGCGTTGTCAATTGCTGTTGAATTGATATGAGATGGACTAGGAACTAATCACAAAATTGAGTTGTTTTGACCTTGATACGTCTCTTGCGCGATGGCTGCTTGTTGTATGTTTTCTTAATTATTCTTACTTGCTAGGTTTTATTGTTTGGTGTTTTTGATGATTTTGGTATATAATAAAAATTGTTTTATAGAGACTTCTGGCCTATCAGGCATCATGCTTGTTCAGATGGGCAGAGACCTAAATTCCTTCAGTGCAAATTGCTCTTATCATGTAATGGTAGCTCATTCCTAATCATAACACACCAAGTGGGACAGATTTAGTGCACACTCGCTGATATCCTTTATCATTATTCAGTCACAACCTCCAAAAACATATTCAGTAAAATTAGGATTCTAATTGCATTTTTCATGAACTGGAAGCTAATCATAATTCCATCTACGAATTAATCATCAGATATGAAGTAATTGACCACTTCCTTCTGTCTCTATTTTTACGTGAATATGTAGAGTAATACCGTATTCTTTGAGTCATTTGGTGTGTGCATTATTTTTTATGAAGGTTTCCTTGCATGAGCCTCCTTGATTTCAACCTTTGGATTGCCTGCAAGGCGATGGCTGGTTTGTATGATGTTCGAGATTGAGTTCTTACGAATTATATTTCTTATTTGAACTGAACTCTGAAAGCGCAAGCGATGGAGAAATATATAACAACCGACTGTATTCTGGTATGTATGGCTAGATTTGCGAAAGTGTAGCATACAGTTTCTCACCATTCCTTTTTTTGAGAATGATAAAGAACAAAGGTGGAGTTCGACAAAGTTTCGTCCTGGAATCTCCTGTCTGTTTCCACACTATTTCCTATTTTTTCTTTAACAAAATAGAATTGAACGAGCAGGGTCTTTTGACCGGCGCGTCTGCTCGGGATCAACGTTATCTCATCTGTTACAGTCGTTGGTTCTTGCATATTTCATAAGCTCCATAGTGTGCTGCGATTAAAAAATTTAATTGTTTTGAGAAGTGTTGAATTTCCATAGTGACAGAACTGCAAATGTATGTGTACTGGCTAATTGCTGCATCTGTTCAACTATCCTCCGGCGAGGCTAGAGTTCCAGGGTTGTCGCGGAAGGGTTCAGAACGAGGATTTGTATGCCAATGAGCTTACCTGGGGGATGATGCTCTCCGTGGGGGCCATTACGGGGCGGCCGCTGTCTGACGGGCCAACACGGGCTGTGATCTTTTATGGTCCGCAAACCAGCTCGACCAATGAATCTGTGCTTTGACGGCCACATCCTGTCCAGCGAAGATGCCTTGGCAACGAAGCACAACGCAGAGACATCATTGCCTTGGCCCTTGCAAGCGCAAATAAATTCTTCTCTTCCCCATTCTTCTCTTCCTCATATGCTTCGTCCCGGCCGCGACAACCACCACCGCCGGGAGTCCACTCCGCGTGAGCGCGTCCACGCCAAATCTCCTCACCATCCACGCTTTCTCCGCTGCCTTCACCGCCGTCTCCCCGTCGCCGGCCGCCATGATGAAAGATAGGATGAAGGACTTCATGAAGAAGGTCACGTCCTCTTCCCCCTCCACCTTCAAGGGCACCTCCCACGTCCTCGGCTCCGACCCCTCCCTCTCCTCCTCCTCCTCCTCCTCCCGCCCCGCAAACCCTAGCCCTAACCCCAGGCCTGCCGCCCCCAAGCAGCCCCCGCCGCCACCTCGGGCGCCCCCGTCCATCGAATCCACGCCCCTCATCTCCTCCTCCGCCTCGCGCCGCCCGGACGCCGCGGCCAACAGCGCCACATCCGCGCTCACCGTGGCGTGCCCGAGCTGCGGCGACGAGTTCCTGTCCGAGCTCGCCGTCTCCGAGCACCTCGACGGATGCCTCGCGTCGGCGGGGGCCGCCCGCGCGAGAGCGGCAGCGTACCTCGGCGCCGATCCGCCCGCCGCGGCCGTGGAGGTGGTAAAGCGGCTGCTCGGGAACCTGCTCAGGGAGCCCGGGAACGACAAGTTCAGGCGGATCAGGCTGGGCAACCCGCGGATCAAGGAGGCCGTGGCGGACAGGGAGGGCGGGGCGGAGCTCCTAGAGGCCGTCGGATTCAGGGTCGGGGACGAGGGAGGGGAGATGTTCGCCGTGATGGATGAGACGCCTTCCGAGGCCAGACTCGGAGGGATCAGGCGGGCGGTGCTCCTGCTTGAAAAGGCCCATCCCTCAGCTCCCGTGCAGGTGGAGGCTGAACCCAAGGGTAGCTGCCGCAATGCAGTAGAAGAGCAGCAGGAGGTTAAGAAGACCATTGATCGGCAGGTGAGCTGGTATTCAGTGTAATGTGGTCTTCCATTTGCTTGTTTTGGTGTCGATTAGCTGGCATAAAAGGTTTGTTCCGATTGTTTCAGTTGAACAGTACTTCTAGTACATAATGTTCCTTTATTTGTTATATTTGTTTGAGCTATTTTTCCATCCATATTATAGTTTTTGCTTGAATTGCCACATGCCTTTCTAAGATAAGGAAGCGCCTGCATAACTTCTGGTGTGCAAGGACCTTCAGCCTTGCTCTAAATCCATATTACAGTTTTGGTTCTTCTTTATACCTTTCTAAGGACCGATAAATGATATAAATCATAAAGTTTATCAATACTGTTGCGTGCTACTAGAAATATGTGAAATGAAACCCTTCTATTGCTTCTTGCCTGTTTATTTTCATAAATATCTGCATTGGTCAACTGAAGGGAAATTTGAATCTGGCCAGAACTCCACAAAACTAACATGCCATCTAGTTTTTTCAATGAAACCTTTACGTGTTAGCCATTATTCAGACAACTTGTTCTGCTTCAACATGATATCAGTGTTCCAAAAGGCGCTAGGCGGGCGGTGACCCTCCGCCTATAGCCTAGGCGTGCCTAGGCGTTTTTAGGTGGCGCCTAGGCGTTATGTACTGTATTGTATACTCTATTTTTTTGAAAGTATAGAAGTATATACATATTTCCTGGGCTAATTTTTCACAGGCAACCTCCGGTCTCCTCTCTGTTTCCCTCTCCCTCCCGCGCAGCATCCAGCCCAAGCAGCCTTTTGGCGCCTTTGCGCAACCCAGCCGAACCCCCCAACCCCTCTTCCCCGTGCCCTCTCACCGCAATGAACCAAGGGCTCAGCCGCCCCCCGACACTGCTCCCCTGCCCCGCCCCCTCCCTCTTCCTGGATCTGCTCCCTGCCACCACGACACAACATGTTGCCCCCTGCTCCGCCTAGATCTGCCCCATGCGCCCTCCGGCTCCCACGCGCTCCACCTGGATCTGGTCGCGGATCTCGTCTCGCGTCCACGGTCCGCCCATCCCCGGATCGGCTCCCCCCGCCGCTGGCCCTGCTCGTGATGCCGCCGAATCGGCTCCCCCTGCCTCCGCCCCTCCATGCGAGCTTGCAATCCTCCCCCGCCCCAGGATTGGCTTGCCCTGCTGCCGCCCCTCCACGCGGCCTGCGACCCCCCCCCCCCCCCCCGACGCCTCACGGCCGCCTCACCCCCGAGGCAAGGCGGAACCCCAGCGTGGAGCGCTGAGGCATGCCTAGGCGTGCGCCTAGAAACGCCTTTTGGAACGCTGCATGAGATACAGTCCAAATTGATTGCCAGATGCAGATATTTGGTTTTCATGTTTGAATCTCATATGACATGTTACGATGGACATACATGTCCAGGTAACACACTTGCAATTAGAAAATCCAAACTGATACGTTCCACTTTCATGGCTATTGTTCCAATGCATCTTCAATATATATTGGAACAAGTTGTTTACCATGTCATATCCGTGCTTGATGCATCATACATGTGTGTAACTGTGAGCTAGCATAAATGTTAGAGACTCCGGTTGTCATTGCAACATATACATATACTATGTCTATATCTTGATTCCTTTATGCATTAATTTGTTTGTTTTTGGTCAAACATTGCATAACGATTTACATTTGGTTAATTACTGATTACTAAATATCCTGCTGACTTTACTCTCTTGAAAAAAATTTGAAGTGAATTTTCCTGATAAAACCATTTGAACTGACCGAAAGGTACCAAACCTCAAACTTTTACTTGGAGAACTAGCACTGAAACACTGCCTTATAATTTCTTATTTGTATGCACAAATTTCTTAGCCTACCCCAACATTCTTGGGACAAAGGCTTTGTTGTTGTATGCACAAATGAGGATTTACAATATGTTGCTTGTGTTGCCTTCCCCATCTTGCTTGGGACAAAAACACTTTGTTGTTTTTGTTTTGTTCATAGTCTTGTCTTTTTATCCTTTTGGTTTTGCAACTTATTGAGGTGCTATGCTATGTCAACTTTACAGACTCAGGTATTCTTCCCTGTTCCTGGAAGTTCTGTTGCAGAAAATGATGTATCAGATTCCTTTTACAACCTTACCAGTGAGGAGATAAGGAATGAAGCAAAGATGAGGAGGGAAAGGTTGGAGCAATCTCGATTGCTAATTCCAAAATCTTACAAGGAGAAGCAGGCACTGGCTGCTCGACAAAAGTATAAACAAGCAGTCATACGAGTTCAGTTTCCAGATGGAGTAATTCTTCAGGGTGTATTCCTTCCAGGAGAGACCACAGGTTCACTATATGAGGTAATTTTCTTGTATCCCATGCCTATTGTTTCTCTAGAATCTGCTGATACCATTCTTGGTGGCATTTAAATATACTGAACATGTTTACTATCTCATTGAAATGTTTATTGTTTAGCAAATTGTGTGACCGGATCTGTGGGTTCTGACTTGGTTATCCTTGCTATAGATTTTGCTGTCTCACAAAGCTTATTTTTACTAACAGTTTATTTGGAAATTAGTGGTCCAACTGGTATCCTTGAATAGTGAAGCCCAAAATAGCACGATTTTGAGTATGGATTGTCTGTTTTTAGGAATTACTTTGTCATAGGCTAGGTTGCTCCAATATGGTGTCATCAAATGATTTGGTGCGATGACCACATTATTCGATTTTGTAACACTTTAGTGATAACAAGGCATGAAATGCTATCACACTTGCTATTAAGTGAGATCAGTTAGCGATCAGGACTGGGTATCCATTCACATCTGGATACTTGAAATTTGAAAATACTTGAAAACTTGTGATCTCATTTTACCATAGGTTATGGGTCTTAAGACCAAGGGCACTACATCAGGCAATACAGGAGTTGGAATACTGATGATGTCATGCTTTGTGTCTGATCTTAGTTCTTCTGCTGTACTACCTGTCGAATCGTACTTGGGATACCAAACTTTTGATCAAACGATGTGCATTCACTCATGCGTTTCAAGCCTAACGTGGTACATTCTCTAAAGTCATCTAACTGATTGAGGATTCTTATAACAGTGCATCCACAATTTTAGGTTGGTGAGGCGATTTGAGTCGCCAGAGCACCAATCAGCCGACTTAACTGATTAACTGGACGACTTGACCGATTAATCGATGGTAGGTGGGCCAACTCAGGCACCAAGTCGTCCAGACCCTCTACGACTGACTAGTATGACTTGGTGGTGGCGACAGGCTTGAGGGAGGTGGAGTCGAGCAGGGCAACACGCCGGAGGGGGTGAAGTCTGGGCAGGAGAAATTTTCCTTCTCTGGCTCGTGGTGTCCCTGGTGGTGGCTGTAAAGGAGAGGGGCACGAAACCAGCTGATGTAGCCATTGCGTGAGCAACCCTAATGGGCTGAACCCCCTGGCCCAAATAACTCTTGACTGGCCCAGATATTGAGTCGTCCATGACTCAACAGCTCGACTAATTTCCTGAATTGGATGACTAGTCGGATGACCCAGTAATTAGTCGTTTGAGTCTTGTCATTGTCGCCCGCCCTGATTGAGCACAGCTAACCGATACATCGATTAGTCGTGGTTAGTCACATAAAATCATGCCAGTGCATAGGTATACCATGATTTCTGTGGGTATAGCACTTGATGAAACCGAATCTGTATGGGCAATAGATCAAGCTGTGCCCAGGATTAAAGACTGAATGGAAATGTAGTTTCAAGACTGACAAAAGAGCATAATTGGATATTCAAGCATAATAAAATTCAGTCCTACAGAGTGCTGAATGCAAAGCCTAATTATAATACACTTGCTATTATCCTGTAGTTATCTCCTGTGTTTCATTTTATGTTGTTACCTTTGCTCCAAATTATTCTTTGAAAACTGGTGTTCTCACCCATGCCACTTCTGGTTTAATAGCATTTACTAATGTGATGTCTTAACGCAGTTGGTCGCATCTGCTCTGAAGCAGCCAGGTTTGGAGTTTGAACTTGTCTTCCCAGCTGTTCCTAAGCCGCGTGTGGTGCCTCATTTTCCAAAACCTGGGGAGCGCGCAAGGACTCTGCTTGAGGAGGACCTCGTCCCGTCTGCGCTCCTCAAATTCAAGCCCAAGGAGACTGATTTGATGGTATTCACTGGTCTGCTGGATGAGCTACTTGCCGCCGGTGAAGCACTTACTGCAGCATCCTCGTGAATGGTAAATTGCATTTGATTGGTGGATGCCGACTCATATTGTGTTGCACAGATATCGTAGGATTTTACACCAAGGTTACATCAGACTCAGAGACAGAGTTAGACAGAGTTATGTGCTCCCTCGGTTCTGAATTAATTGATGTTTAGGATAAAAATTTAGTTTATTTAAACTAAAATTTTTATTCTAAACGTCAATTATTAATTTAGAATGAGGGAGTAGTTTCGAAAGGCCAGGACATACTATGTAGCTTCAGTGAGGTATGGGCTTGGTAAGACAGTCCAAGATCTCTGGAGGCCCATATTTAGATGGATCTTAAGTGGGCTGGGCCTTAAATGTACAACAATACATGTATTTCACTGTCGTGAACGCTAATAATCTCTCCATGGTGGCAAGGCCATATTGTTTGCCTGAATTTTGGTTCAGTGGGGAGCATGGTGTAAACTATAGGCATCTTTGGAACGTAGGAATTTCAATTTCAGCAGGACTGGTGAAAATATTGCTCGACCCAATGGCGGCCGTAGCAGATCAGTCATCATAGATAGAGCACACATCAATTTAAGTATCTACCCGGAAACAGAGAAAGTAGTAATGCAGGTGATCAGTTATTGACGCAAGCAGCTAGGAGAGGCTAATGCAGGGCAGGTCGTCGATCAAATTAAAGACGGTGGTTAATGCTCCCACACGCGCACATGTGCTCAACCAATATGGGGCACACGTACGCCACCATCTTCTTTCTTTTTTTGCCACGGACGATCACATTGAGATCTACGAGTTGGTAACAACAGCTACATCCTTTGACAAAAAGGGCAACGTACCTACGCATGCTGGACACGTACGTAGCAGATGCGTGAATGAAAGAAAAGGGTTTCTCCGCATCAGAGGTCCGGTCCCCTAGGTAGACTAGGGTTTGGTACAGTTACTGTAGTGCATGGATTCCAAGTTATGCGAACAAACGAATTTCAAACCTCTTATTTTTTTCTTTAGTTCACACTCTTGCTAGCTATGTACTAAACGACGAGATGGTCATCCCTTTTCCACATCCTATACCCTTGTTTAGTATCCACGGACACATGCGATACCGATCTCGTTTCTTTCCTTTTGCTAAAAGTAGCACGCTCAACTTAGAAGGGCTGTGTGAAATGCTCACCAGGATACGGTCCCAGCTAATACGGCAGGTCACTATAAAAGATCAGGCACGCAGTCTACTGATGGAAAAAAAGCAGAGAAACAAATGCCTTGTCTTTTTAGCACAAGCGGGAGAGACTGATGCCTCTCTCTTTGTCGATGTGCTGCCTGTACCTCTCAATATTTTTTCGAAGGCCTCCTGTACCTCTCAATAATCTGTTAGTATGAGCTTAATTTGCTTGGCCTGTGGTGCCATAGGGTCCGGACAATCCATATATTTGCCTAAAGTACTAGCTGTGAATGATATGGTTTGCTATGAATCTGGTTGCTTCATTGTTGTATCGATCAAACTAATGCGCGTGTGTGCTGGTTATATATATACGAATCAGTTTGAGTATCCGTGCTGATGGGCGATGCCTTCATCGCGCAAGGATTATATTATATTGGGTTCCACTTAATGCGACACGATTGGCGCCCGTGATTTTTTCGATCCTTTTGAAAGAGACGTTAGCCTCGAGAAAAACATTTTTAAAAATGACGTGATCGAGATGTGTATTGCAGCAGACAAACAAATCTGGATTGGGAACACTGGTTGCTGTCGCGCGTCGCCTTGAAACCTTTGGTTTGAGTGGCGAGCAGCGTGCAGGATAGCTACTGACGACGCGATATGTACAACCACATGTCCACATGCACTTGATGGGCCAACCGCAGCTGGATCTCTCGTGCATTCTCCGGCCGGATGCCCTACACCACACCAGCAACACCTATACCTGAGCGCGCCGCGTACGCACTCCAACGTCCACAAAATTTTACCAAAGGGGTAAAATGTTTGATCGAAAATCAATTATGGCTTTCGAGGGATTCCTCCACGTCTAGAGATCCGGCTCTGCTATGGAGGACGACCGGGGAAAAAGACCAAAGAAAGACACGGGATAAAATGAAAAGGAAACGAGATTACTGTGCGACGACACGCGGTTTGGACTGAGCACGAGGCGAGAGTATAGCCGACCAAGGCGACGACCGGTGGTGCTGTACTGCAGTGGCGGCGGGCCATCCGATTCCGCGCCGTTACAGTCCACTCCCGCTCATCCCCGCGAGCGTGCACGTACGTACGGGCACAAGTTGCCGCCGATGCTGATGCCGAGCGCCGGCCGGCCATCGCCACCGCTCCGTGCTCTCCCTATAGCCGCGCGCCACCACTTGACAGCCTGCCTGCATGCTGTCGGTGCGCGTGGATGCATCAGATTCCAGATCGAGGTGAGAGGTCCACCTCCATCTTCCAGAAACTATTGTTGTTGGGGCTTATTCCAGTAGAACCTTTACGAATGATGCGTGTATACTATAGAGTAGCCTCTTGCCTGTTCCCTCCGATCCTGTAATTTCCGGCGGTACGGTGTCATCCTCTCATCCCAGCCTATACGACCGCTAGCTGGTCGGCCGATCGATCGGCTGGGTCGCGCGATTTCCTTTTGCTTTTGCGTGAACACCCATCGACCATCCGCGCCCCCGTGTCCTTCTAGCTCCGTCGTCCTCTTCCCTATACCTCGCGTCTGATCCTGACTCATGAGTTGAAGAGAGAAAATCCGCTTTGATGCTCGGATACTCATTTCGATCGAGAAGTGCACCGAGGAACTCGGCGCATCCTTTTCTGCTGGGACCTACGAGCCCTAATCCCTTCACGCGTTTATGCATGTACGCCATGCGATGATTGACCTTGACCCATATTCCTTGATCTCGCGTTGTGCTTCCACTGTTCCACACAAGCATGATTGAAAAGCTGCACCACGCTCCACTGGGAGCGAGCACTGTTCTGAATAGCGGAACTACTGTGAGGGAAGTAAAGGGGTGCTCTTTGCAAAGGTAAAGCCAAGGAACAGCAGATACATGCACAAGTAGTTGTGCTTTGCCACCAGATAGATTCAATCAAAAAGCAGGCACTCAATACCATTACAATTTACAGCTGCTCGTTACCAGCAGAAGAGCCTCTCCTACTGCCGTGCGACGCAGATCGCCATTCAAAAATGCGAATACAGCTTCACGCGCATGTACAGTACAGACCGAGCGAGCGTTGGGCCCCTGCCTCGGCACCGTGACGGCGACAGGTTGGCCAGCGTAGCATTGGTACTCTTGCAGCAGGCCGGGGAGCAACAGTTGTTTGCCTACCTTCTTTACTGTAATATATGTGTACTGTATCATCTCATCTGGACCATCCATTCTCGATCAGACGGATAGGATCGGGACCAACTCCGGTTACTGTGGACTCTGCATCGAAACCTTCAGTGCGGAGGATTCGATCAATCCGTGTGTCTCGTGGTCCAAAAATCAATTGGGTGAAAGAAAGGTATTTTCTACACGTGAAAACACTCCAAATATTTTCAAGATGTGGAGCTGGTGCTTGGGAAAATAGAATAACGAAGTACTTGCTCGAAACGGGGCGTCACGTGGTGTCGCGCTCCCACCGGCCGCGTCCCTTGTTTGGGCTCCAGCGGCGGGCGAGACGTCGCCGTCCATCGACCGAGCGGTTGATTGGGCTGATGGTCCGGCCTTCTAATCTGCCAAGTGAACCGTGAACGTCACTGGCGCCACGCGAATACATATAGATGTTACTCCCACATCTCTCATTCTAATATTTACGGGTCTTGCGTTATCCAGCCGATAGTGATGAGCAACCCATGGTGTTTTGTGTGATTTGGGGGAACCTAATATTGCATGTTATAGAAGGAGATAGGTTATGTATTGTACACCCGTGTAAGATTATGAGTGCAAAGTCATGGCTCATACGACCTAACATGTGGATAGTAATATAGGGAGACTAGGGAATAGGTCGTGTCCCAAATCATCACATGATATTCTAGGATTCCGCACACGATCCCTCTGTATTACTAGGGAATCGGAGCTGAGTGCACCCCAAACGGCCCATCAATCGGTCATACTGATTGCTCACAGGGCTACCCACAGGTTGATCAGGCAGCTTGATCTGGTTGGTGACGGCAAGGAGATCAATGAGGTAGCGGTGGCTCAATACCTATAGATGTTGAAGGGACAACTCTCCCGCAATACTATTGCAGCATTGCGGGCTGCTACACACCTGGACAACACTGCTATGAGCACAACATCTAAGGTGCTAGCCTCAAAGGAGCAGGTGGTGCTGGGCGAGGCCTAAGCAGGCAAATGTTGCCTGTTAGACTATCTGATGCTAGCAACAAGTAGATGTTAGACAACCTATATTTTCCTAGGTGCTTGGTCGTGTGAGTTAGTGACCAATGTGGAGAGTCTCTTTTGGGGCTATTGATGGAGGCCCTCCATGAAGATGCTTGTGGTGTGTTGTTTGCTACTAAGTCTGTTACCATCTCGGGTTGTGCAAGCCGCTGTACTAATGTGTGACCAAATATCAATCTTGAGTTGGAATGTTTGTGGTTTGAACTCGCCGGTTCGGCGTGAGGTTGCTAGAGAAATCATCCGAATGATGAACCCAACCATCTTCTGTCTGCAAGAAACAAAGCTGCAGATGTTGAATCAAAAATTGATTGCGGAGATAATGGATCGAAGATTTCAGAGAGTTGAATTTTTGCCTGCTGATGGTACTAGGGGGGGATCTTAATAGCCTGGAATAAAGAGCTGCTAGAGGCTTCCCAGCCGATTCATGTAAATCATTCATTGTCCCTAATAGTGAAGCACAAGGAACAGGGAACCCCATTCCTCCTTTCTGGTGTGTATGGACCAACCAGAGATTCAAATAAGCTCATCTTCCTTGAGGAACTGCAAGCCCTAAAGCCGTCAAATGATGCCCCTTGGCTCTGCATTGGAGACTTCAACCTCATTTGTGATGCCAAAGATAAAAATAGTCTAAATCTGAATCACATAATGATGGGTACCTTTAGACGCTACTTGGACATGTGTGAACTCTTTGAACTCACCCTCAAGAATAGGAAGTATACTTGGAGCAGCGAGAGAGCCGATCCAACTCTGGTGAGACTGGACAGAGCATTTTGCAATCAAAGTTGGGACCTCCAGTTTCCGGGATTCTATCTCTAGTCTTTAACTTCGTCCATGTCCAACCACTGTCCTATATTCCTCTCACAACAATCCCGACCGCCACGGAGAGACAACTTCAGGTTTGAGACGTTTTGGACCAAGGTATCTGGCTTTCAAGAGATTGTGCAGAGGACCCGGAATTTACCACCTGTTGGGCGGTCACAACTTAACGTGCTACACCACAAGCTCTGTACCACAGCGAAGATCCTGAAGAAATGGAGTAAAGAATGCTTCGGGGAGGCGCGCATGCAGTACTACATGGGCATGATATCATTCTACGCATAGAGGCAGTGCAGGAGGATCGCCGGTTATCTACGGACGAGGACAAACTTAGGAAGGATCTTAAGATCAGAATCCTTGGTCTTGCAGTAGTAGAGCGAGCACGTCGTAGGCACACATCGAGGCTTGTATGGCTCAAGGCGGGTGATGCTTGTACTCGGTTCTTTCACCTACGAGTTAATGCTAGGCAGAGAAGGTTATACATTCCAAGACTTAGAGTGAGTGCGGATAAAACTGTCTCGTCACACGCGGACAAGGAACAATTGCTTCATGAACACTTCCAACATATTCTTCGCACCAGGGTGGTCCGCACCGCCACGCTGAATTGGGTGCAGTTGGATTTGCCTAGGATTGGAGAAAATGTGTTGGACGCACCCTTCTCTGAACAAGAGGTTCACAAGGCAATTCTTGAGCTCCCTTGAGAGAAGGCGCCGAAACCAGATGGATTCACCGGCAACTTCTATCGAGTGTGTTGGCATATCATCAAAGACACAATTATGGCAGTGTTTGGGTGTCTGCATGACCTAACCACCGGTCCCTGCACAAGTTAAATCGGGCATTGATCACGCTCATCCCAAAGCGGAGAGACTCTGAGCAGCCGTAGGATTTCAGATCCATAAGCTTAATTTGCTCCTTTGCTAAGTTGATGTCAAAAGTCTTAGCTTTGAGGCTCTCTTGGCATATGGACAGTCTGATCTCGCCAGCTCAAAGCGCTTTTCTCAGAGGCAGATGCATTCAGGACAATTTTGTTTACGTCACAGGTCTTGCAAGAACTTACCACAGGAAAAGGAATGATGCACTCATCATCAAACTGGACATTGCAAAGGCTTTCGACTCCATATTTTGGGAACACTTATTTGAGATGATGCAACACAGAGGGTTTCCAAGAAAATTTTAGGACTGGATAGCAGCCCTTCTAGGATCTTCTTCATCGGCAGTCATGCTTAATGGCCTCACGGGACCGTGGATACAACATAGACGAAGGGCTGAGGCAGGGTGATCCATTGTCTCCGTACTTATTCATTCTAGCCATCAATTCTCTTCACCGTATTTTTGAGTCAGATACGCAATGGGGCTCTCTGTCCAAGCTGTCAGACCCTTCAGCACGATTGCGGATCAGTCTCTATGACGATGATATCATTCTCTTCTCCAACCCCCCGGCAGGAAGATGTCAGTTTTATAACGAATTGCATGGATAAATTTGGCTCAGCCACTGGGCTAAAAAGAAACATACAGAAGAGCATAGTGACCCTGTCCGTTGCACGGGAGTTGACTTGGAGCAACTGCTATTTCCTTTCAAGGGACAAATCTCTCCTTTTCCCATCACATACCTAGGCATTCCATTAACTATGGATAGGCTGCGGTTATGCCAGTTGCAACATGTGAAAGATCGAATCAAGTCCAAATTAGCATGTTAGAATTGCAAGCTACTTAGCCTGGTAGGACTACGAGAGCTGGTCCGATAAGTGTTAAGCTCCTTGCCGACTTATCTTCTTACTGCTCTTAAGCCTCCCAAGCAGTTTCTAAAAGAAATAGATAAGGTTCGAAGGAAATTCTTATGGGCTGGAGATAGAGGCCTCAACGGTGGGCAATGCAAAGTCAATTGGCCTACAGTTTGCAGGTCGGTTGATAGAGGTGGGATGGGGATCAATCGATTTGGAGCGTTTTGGCAAGGCCTTACGCTTGAGATGGTTATGGAACCGGTGGTCTTGTAATAGTAAACCGTGGATGAGAAATCCCAAAAAGTTTAGTAAATGGAGCTGGAATTTACACCAAGGAAATGAGAGAGAGTTTAAACTTTTGAATTGGAAGGTGTGAGCTCCAAGTACTATAGTAACGGGTCACAATGTCCAAACATGAAGACCTAAACATACCACATGGTTCTTCACACATCCACGGGTGCCCGGCAAATTTTCAGCTCATTTGGGAAAGATTTTCCTATTTATTGGAATTTTAGTGGGAGAATTTGAATTTGAACTTTAGTTTCAAATTCCGACTTCACAGAAATTCAAATTTGAGGACACCATTGTGTTCCTCATATTCCTATTGGCTTTTTCTCCAAGTTTTATCAAATTTGGAGTTCATTTGCTAGCCCAAACAAAAATGGAAAGAAAAAGAAGAGGGAAAGGGGGCCCACTGGTCAGAAGACTTAGACCCAAAGTCAATTCGTGCGATTTCACTCGGCAGCCGACGTTCACCCGCGTGCCACCTCCTGCTCCCGCGCCCGAGCAAGGGATACACCACACTCCTGTGCTGCGCCTGGAAGTACCGGTTGCTATGATCACTACGCGCTCAGGCCACGTGAACTCGTCCCCTCGATCCCATCCTTCACTCACCGAAGCAAGCAACCTTCGGTCGACCTCTCGGATCACCGGCGCCCAGCGGCACAGGCACTTTCGTGCCCGACGAGCTACACGAAAAAGGTCCGCCCCGAGGTGCTGATCACAACCGTGCTGACCTCATTCTCTATCTCGCACGATCGGTAGAGAATTTGATTGATTAGTGCGTCGGTTTGTTTGGAACCGAGGCACGCAAAATTCAAAAAATGTAGCAATCAAGCCACCATCCACTGGACCGAGCTATAGACATCATCTAGACTCACCCACACTTCTCTAGGATAAAAAAACAACGAGTTTCATCGAGTCTTGGCGATGTTCTTCGAGATTTGGGCATCAGCGCTGATTTTCACCCTAGGTCGCCGATGAGCTCGTAGTTGCAGCCTCGGTTTAGCTAATTTGAGCTCATGCCGGTGCTTAGGATGCCACCACGGTGCTCTAGGAAGAAAGACCGAAGTATTTGAGCCCTCCTAGCACGAGTGTGACGTTGCTAGACTTCAACCGCAACTGCCGCCCGTCGACGATGGATTTCCTATGACCGGGGTCCCCGGCCGACCACATGGATGAGTTGCCCGTGGTCCAAAAGGGGAAGGCGACAAGTTTCTGGGCTAGGGGAGGTAGGAAAGGCGAGTTCCGAGGAGCTCGCCGGAGAACACCGCCGCAGCGGGCCGTTGGGCGAGGAGGAAGAATGCACTGTATCGTGGGGCCCGCACGCAGAGTTTAAACATTTGTGTGATTTTCCAATTTGGTTCAAACTTCAAATGCATATAACTTTTGCTAGGAAGCTCCAAATTTAGTGAACTAAAATTTTGCTGAATTCAGATTTTTTAGTACTTTCCAGCAGAACAAATTTCAGCTCATGAAACTTAATAGTTTTCCACAATTAATTCGCTAAATTTAAAATGTTAGGAATTTTATCTGGAGAATTACTTTATGAAAAATTCTAAAATTTGGCTGGGAGATTCGTTGGAAAATCCTTGAGTCACAGTAAAATTTTCAGACTCATCCAAGTTCATTTAGTCCCCCTATGGTGTGATTAAGTTTACTGCCCTGAGAAAATAGAAAAATGTACAGAAACATTTTTCATATTTTCTCAAACTTGTTTAGGGCATATCTTCACATATAATTCTTTAAATGATATGAAACAAATTCCATTAGAACCGTATTAAATTCTAGTTTCCAGAAAGTAATGGTTGGAGCCATGAAAACCCCTAGAATTCCTTAGAGGCTCTACTAATGACCAAATAGGCTTTAATTTGTATAAAGCTCAAATAAACTTTATTTCAAATGAAACTTGGTCAAGACTCTGGTTAGGAACCTACCAAGCCACCAAAAAATTTCGGATCCAAAGGGAAGGGCTAGCTAGAGTTATAGTCTTTACATATTCAATTTCAAACATTGCATTTAAATTGACATATAGCATATGGCTCACGTGTAGTCGCTGAAGGCGAGGAAACTCCGGAAGTGCTCGACTTTCTTCTTCCGAACGAAGCCTTAACATCTAACCAGCAGCAATAAGGCAAGCCCCAGTTTACATTAACCAATTTTACAAAGTTTTGCTTTATGTATACTTAGCATGTGGTATGGATGTGCATTAGGTGTAGGGTGGATGAAACCCAAGTGCATAACGAGATTTTCCTATAAAGAGTGAGGGTAGTGTCTAAATTCTCGAGTAGACAAACTATACTTAATGATTCATAGAACTTCGGTACAAGTCGAGTAGTTGGAATCTACTCGCGAGTTTAGGCTTTGGGACACACGGGATTGGTTCAAGTGATGTGAGATCACTTTAGTAAGAAAATGAGACTAGGCAGGCTAGGGCGCGGCAAGAGGAAGTCTTGTGTGCGCAGCCCTGTCCATGTCGATTCAGGACCGATCCATGTGCGGCCCACGCTGATCAAGTTTGAACGTACCGAAGGCATATCGGATATGTGGCCCCCGGTAAACCGATGTAACCTATACCTCCGGGCGTCGAGGCATAATGCACCGATTTATAGGTGTAGGCTGAGGGCAGCAAGGTGGAAAATCTGCTAACGGGTATAGAGAGATGCTCAGTGTAGGGAACCTCCTGCTCGTTTCGGTGCGACCTGTTCGACGTTTGGGCTGTTGGGTGACAGGTTGTCCCGTACGACATCGAGTGAGCATGCTGTGCAACTCCACCGGTGGGCGTACGTGACGTGCTCTTCGAGTATCCCTGCAGGTGTATATCGAGTCGATTCGCCGTCCCTCGCGGTGATGAGTATCACTTGGTCACTGAGTCGTGACGTAGGTTAATATATGAAATGTGATGATTCAATATTGCTGTTATGATAAAATTGTATTGCTACATGTGTGCCACCAAATATTGCTCACTAAATTTTGTATTCATGAAATATTAACTTGTGGCTAAAAGGTGAACTAAGGATGAACTTGTAGGTGTATCCGTTTGCTAAAATTTACCATCCCATGTTCGTGTAAACTGCATGTACAGTTTCGTGCCTAGGTGAGTCGGTTAAGTGTTGTTGAGCCATCGTGCTCACGGTTGCTGCTATAAGTGTTTCAGGTGAGGAGTACCCCACAGACTCAGGTTACGAGTCTGCCGGTGAGGGCTACCCTCTGTCGGGGACCACGGTTGAGTGGGAATCGTACACGCCGCGCTGAGCTGAGGAGTGCAGCTAGTGTGGGTTGCCCTAGGGCTGGGCAACCGACTTTTACTAGGTAGATAGGCGTGAGTTGTACAAACTTAGTTTTCACTGTTGTAATCTAAACACTAGTTTGTAACTGAAGTCTTGTACTACTTTGTACATTTCAGTTGGTTTTCTATGTAATACAATATCGTTCTTATGATGTGTGCAGTCGGGTGTCGCATCGAGCGGCACCACCCTCTGCGATCCTGGATGAGCGGATTCCGATCCGCCACAGTGGACAGGAATGGACATACCAACAGACAACACCGATGAAGAATTATTCAGTGCTGCTACAGTAGTCACTGTATGAAATGGACGTAAAACAAAATTTTAGAAATCCAGCTGGCTCAGTGGCTCCTCCCCTGCTGCCAAATTCTCGGATTTATATCAGCACAGCCGAAGGAAAAATAGAACTGTGGCAATGGCCCTAGCAGGCAACACCTGGACTTCTGATTTTATGCATAACCTGAGCTTGAACCTCCTACTACAATACACTTCCCTTTTGCAGCTTATCCAGAGATATGGAAGTGATCTGTCGAATGATAGAGATGATGAAATTAGGTGAAAAATGACGGCTAGCGGTACTTACACAGCACGTTCAGCATATCTTATGCAATTTGAGGGTAGTCACAGCACCTGGTTCAGCTCCAAAGTTTGGACAGTTTGGGCACCTCCAAGATGCAAGATCCTTACCTGGCTACTCCTTCAAAATAAGATTTGGACAACGGATTAGTTGCAAAGGGGACGCTGGCTGAACCAATATTTCTGTCCTTTTTGCTATAGGAGCTTGGAAACTGTTGAGCATCTATTTAGAGGTTGTCCGATAACTGGAATGATCTGGAGCAAGATCATGCAACGGCTCCGCTTGCACCAATCTCAAAGGCAAATACAGTTACAACAGGCTACCTTGTCTGATTGGTTTGATAACGCTTCTGAAACTAGAGACATTATAACTTCAAAAGGCCTCAGATCAGTTCTTATCTTAGTTTGTTGACAAATTTGGAAGGAGAGAAATGCAAGACTATTTGAAGATAAGGAGAGAACCATTGAGCACATTACGAATGAGATAATTGAAGACCCTCAAGCCTGGGCCTTACCAGGGGCCAACCTTAAGATTCTACTTGATCGGCCAAACTCCTTCACATAATCTCGTGGGTCGTCATCGTTGGCAAAGGTGTCTAGGCAGTTTAGGACCAGTAACCAACAGGAGTCTCTAACTCCTGTTTTGCACTTGGGTTCTACTATGTAACAAATACTTCTTCTTATATATAATATAACCTGCCCGCTGGGTCAGGAACTTTCGGGAAAAAAAGATATTCTAGGATCATATGAGTTCATGCATATATGACACATATTCTTCCACTTCCTAATGATTTATGACACGTTATTAAGAGAGGCATAAATAGAATGCCCATATTGTTTGTGCGACTAATGTGTGTGTGGACTGCATACATATTGTTAGAGATGACCCAGCACTTTCAGAAATATCTGTGGTCCAACTTTCATGCCCCAAATTTATTATATAGTGACATCTTATTCCATCTATCAAGGCTAACTAATTACTGTTTGGTTGCTTCCACTAGCCTATTCCCGAATTCTATACAAAGTCAGCTTAGGCTTCAATGATACATATACCTTCAAGTGAACTCTATAGTAACCTTTTTATGTATACGTGTCTGTTCGAAGAATTGAACCATCCGAGGTCAATTTTTTGCTAGCTTTGACTCACTTTGAAGTTTCAACAAGATTAACCGATTGCATGTTACATATATGCATCACTACAGGACCTCTGTAAGCATACGACAGCCAAAACCATCGTATATAAGACCGAAGTCGTCGTATATAATCTATATACAATGGCTGGAAGTTATATACGACGGTTTGTGGCCGTCGTATATACCTAGTCATATATAACCTTATATATGATGGCACCGTCGTATATAAGACCTTATATACGATGGCCGCTAATATACGACGGCCAGTTTCGTAGAGGAGGACCAGCGGGCTGGGCCTTTATATACGACGGTCCTGGGCCCTGGCTGTCGTATATAAGGCCTTATATACGACGGTCTGGGCCTAGCCGTCATATATTATTTAGTCTTATATACAACGGTCTGGGCCTAGATGTCGTATATTATTTAGGCTTATATACGACGGTCCTGTATAGATACCGTCGTATATAAATCATACAGGCTATCATATATAAGGTTTTCCATTTAAAAAAATAGAAAATGGCTAACCTAGCTCGATGGCCAGCTACACAGGCAATCACAGAACAGATACACACCCACATCCACATCCATTTTACGACGTCTGACATCCACAATCAAAAACAAATTCACAAATCTATTCATTACTAGTCCCTCCACTACCTCCGGGGGCGAAGAAGTCATCCTGTCGCGGCGAGCCTGGCGCCCGTAGTCGCGGTGATGGAGTCTGAGCCTCCGTCCTTGATCCCTGCGAAACACGATGACATATGTATAAGTTTACAACGGTGTTTTCATATTCAATTGTTTAGTTGAACTTAATGTAACTTCCTTTTTGTACATGTACTCCAGGAAACTGCTCCTGTGGTGGCGTCAGCTGCAGCACGAACGGTGGTGGCTGCCACAACGGTATCTGGATTTGTTGCTCTTGCTGTCGAGCTAGCGTTTGTCATTTCAAACATTGCAATTTACATTTCATTGAAATGCAATGTAATTAAAGTACAATTGTTAGTTTCTTACTTCCATTGCCGCTTGCATCTGTGCCATATAGGACGCATGGTACGCCATGACGGCCCTGTTAGTTTCTTACTTCTACCTCCGCTTGCATACGCATCTTGAGGGTCGATGTTGGAGGAGTTTTCCCAATTGAATCCTTCACCGTGTATCCTCACAACCTCTTGCCCATACCTAGTCTGAAAAATAATGAAATTGTTTAAGTTCAACAACATATATAGTGTCAACTAATTTGCGACGTCATGAAACTTACCAGGCGCTCCGCTGCGTACTGACTGCACCGCTCTGGCTGAGAAGGGTCAGCGTGACCTCTCCTATAGACCGTAGTAGCGCTCGGTCGCACGCCGGTCTCATTTTACTGTGAACATATGTTAGTATGAATGATACTACATTATGAATATAAAAAAACCACCAAGAAACTTACCATCCGTTTAGCCATCCGCACGAAACCCTGTACGCCCATACCGTGCTTCCCCGAGCTCCCTCTGGCATCTCGAGCCTTCTTGGACTTAGCGATGAACTCATCGCTAGCCCAATACCTGCAAAGGGCTCGGTAATCTTCAGATCGTCCATATAACCAAGGGACACTAACCTGCACATATGCGTAGTTAATTAGATGTTACTTATCAAAAGTAATGTGAATAATTTAAAGAATACGCAACTTACCTTTACGTACTGCTCCTCCGTCAAGTACGTGTCGGAGACGTCTCTGAACGAACCAACCTCCTGGTCGTGGAGCTTCAAGTAGTCGTTAACTACTTGACTCCGAGCATTCGAAAGCATTTGGATAACAAGCTTCCAAGCGTTCACTTCGAACACGGAGCGGGCGTGATTCATCTGCTCGGCCGGGTCCTCAAGGCGGTACCTGAGTTGTAGGAAGCAAAAACAGTTTGACATACGCACATTAATATTTAAAGAAATATAAAGAATTGAAACTTCAAATATTTATGAAAGTTACTTACCCAAAAATCTGCCCACACGACTCCCTGTAGGTTGTCGTTCTCCTCGTGAGGAACGCGCGCGTAGTCGTCCCACGACGTAGCTGCACGTCCATCGATCGCACCGGGGTAGTGCAGACGCACTAAGTTCCCGATGCAACTGTTTACCGTCCTGTGGTGTTTCTGCCCATCGTACGAAAGGTACTCCCAAGAACTAAAAAGATATTTGTTAAGTCATTTAGTAAAACCATAGTCTTTGAGAACAAATAGAAATGAATACTTTATTAATGCGTTACCTCTCTCCAACCGGACGAATAATTACCGGCTCTCTAGAAATCGGTGGAGGACCAACAAAGTTACTCCTCCTCGTACGTCAATCTTTCATTTTGAGTCATTTAAAAGAGGGAGAGGAATCATTTAAAAGAGGGAGAGGAAAGAACAATAGAGAGAAGGAAAGAACGAGATAGAGAATGAAAGAACGAGAGACAGACAGAGAAGTGGGTCAGCCGTCCTAAGTTATGCCCCAAGAGGCGGCACGGCGGGACAGCGGTGGCGGCGCGGCGGCAGGGCGGAGCGTGGTGGCGGGGAGGCGCGGCGGCAGGGCAAGGAAACCTAGGTTGTTCACCCGTGCTTGTGTAGACGTATATGTTACCACTAAATGGGTCATGTCGGGCCCTAAGCCTATTTATGTCCATATAGTACTTTTAAACACTCAAACAATCGAAACAATAATCAATTAAACTATTAACTCATATGCATTAATCATCTAAGCAATTAATAACTCATCTAAACCAGCATAATTACTATAGTTAACAAGCTTATCAATTCTAAGCAATTAAAAAATTACACCTAGCTAGCAATTCAAATAAACCTGGACAATAATTAAACCTAAGCATATCAATTCATCTAAATCTAAACAACTAGCCACTAAACAATGAAAATCAAACAAGCATAATCTAAACAATTAGCCACTAAACAATTGGTAAAAAACCGAGCTTTCTAGGTGGGGAGGAAGGCGGGCGACTTACCTCACGGTGGAGGCGGCGCGGCGAGTGGCACACGACGAGGCGGGCGGCGCACGGCGTGGAGGCGGACCGGAATGGTGCGGCGGCCGGGGTAGGGAAGGCTGGGGCGGGGTGGTGGTGGCCGGGGATGCGGCGTCCGGTACGGCGGCGGCCGGGGTGCAGGGCGGGCGGTGGCGGTCGGGGAAGGGAAGGCCGGGACGGCGACGTCTGGGTGGCGGCCGGGGCGGGGACGTATGGGGCAGCGGCGCCTGAGTGGAGGGCGGAGCGGCGGCGGCTGGGTGCCGACGGGGGCTGGGGAAGGCCGGGGCGGCGGCGCTTCTAGCGGCGGGCGGCGGGGGCTGGGGAAGGCCGGGGCGGCGGCGGCGCTTCGGGCAGCGGGGGCTCGGGTTGGCGCGGGCGTGAATGTCCGTGCCGACCCGGGCCCGCGGGTATATAAGACTTATTTACGACGGCCCGTGGTGTGCCCGTCGTAAATAAGCTTAGTTACGACAACCACTGTTAGATATGACAGCCAACCGCACGGGCTGTCGTAAATTAGTTATATATACGACAGCCTAGGGTTGGCTGTCGTATATAAGCTCTATTTATGACAGCCAATTAATAAACGATGGTTGTACCGTCGTATATAACCTTATATACGACGTCCTGTTCGGACCGTCGTATATAAGTTTATATACGACGGCTAGCCGTTGTATGTTAATCCGACTGTCGTATGTTGACCTCTTTCCTGTAGTGCATGTATAGAACTTTCACGTAAATCTTCTAATTTTTTATTTAGGGAAAAGGTTTCATCTTAGCTAGCTGTTATGATATATGATTTACATTTTCTTATTACCGTACTTATGATTTATTTGTATGTATCTTTTTTGCACTCCAACGAGTTGCCACTGAAACTGCAACAGAAAAAAATTGTTTGAGGTTATATAGGAGGGAAGAAAGAGGAGTGACTTAATTTGCTCTAATTTGGAGATGACAAATAACAAGCTGAAACAAGGACATTACAAAAGAAGCAGCACACATGGGAGGACTATATAAAGCATACAGCTCTTGATCTGTCCATCACTTTAGCAAAGCGACCCTAATAATGTTAACCGAGACCAGCATGACGTTTCCAAGCCAATTAGATGTGGGCACGTCTGAAGAGATTGTGGCCCATAGTTATAAATCGAGGAGTACATAGATAGATAAATAGATAGCTCCACATGGTTTATACTTTAGAATAGTTCCAACACCTTGAGTTCAGTGATTATATATTTAATGATTACATACAGAATGGATCCTTGTGGAATCTATGCAAACTGGCACAGGCTATCACAAGTGTGACAGGACCAGAAGATTTCACGTGTATGAAACCCGTTGTTGTATTGAGATCTGGTTGTTTACAACTACAAGCATGATTAGCTGGTTAATTAACAACCTACCACACTCAATACTATATTTAAATCTCCATCCATCCGTGTCTATATATAGAATAGTTACCTCCCGTACTTGACTGCACATTTTCATGCAAAAGTGGTCCATATGCACAGAAGCTAGCCAAGGAACAGTTTTTTTTAGACGCAAAGCCGTTTTGGCCATTGACAATACTTCATGATAGTAATAAATTCGAACAGAAGTTAGACTCGAGCTATTTATTAGAACTAATAGATTAGGAAGCACCCATATTCTTTATTGTGTTGTACAGTGATGACACAAACCGTACGGTAAACTTGACGTAACTAAAAGTGGTTCAAAGTCAGAATTTCTAGCCTGAGGCAGACGCGTAGTTATTTCGGCATCAATTGGACAACCTTGCTAAGATTTAAAAGTCAACAACAGCAGCACAAAGCGACTTCGACCTAGGTGTGGAAATTACGGCAAAGTTTATCTACAAAGCAGTTAAGCACAGTACTGGCCATGCATCCATTCAAATCAAATTATAGTAAAACGTTTCGTGCGCACATGGGAGATGGCACATGGGTGATGGCGAGAAAACATATTTTTTAAATAAAGAAATACCCGACGCGGCACAAGGCCCACCACCCCGCGCGCTAAAGTCCGAGCCCCCGTGACGCATTTTTTTTAAAAAAAAACAATTCCCCGACACAAACTGTACGCGATTTCATTTGCTCAGCTGCTCCCCCACGTGGGCCCCGACCCTCGCGCGGGGAATCCCGATGCCCGGCCGATTCGGCTCGTGCGCGGACCCGCTCGCGACACGTGTCGCCCGCCCGACCGCCGTCGAGCGCGCTCGTTCTCCCTCTTGTCCATGCAGCTTGTGCGACCGACTGGTAGCCTTGGTAGTTACGGGACTGCGGCGTCAGTGGCGGGGCGCGGTCGTGGTCCGCCCGGAGCGGGGCGGGCTTGCGCCGGACCACGTGGGGGACGCAACCGGTAGACGTGGCGCGGGGCCCGCCCGATACGGTCACGCGGCCCCGGCCGCCATGCGCACCACTAATTTTCTGCTGCTTAGATTGTTTTATTGCGGATTTTTTTATTTCACATTTCCCCAGCTGCTAATCTAATCCCCTCGTTTATAAATAATTAATAAAAATCTGCGCCTCGATTAGAAAAACGCACAAGCAATCGCAAACACGCGCACTACAAGAGAGAGAGGAGAGGAGGAAGGTGAAGGTTAAGCCTGCCGCGCATCGTCATTACCATAGCGAGAAGGAATTGATAGATTGGGAGAGGGTGGAGGAGAGGAGGTCCACAGAGCTTGGAGTAGGGGAGGTGCCGAGCTGTCTCCTGTCTCGCTACTCTACCCGCCCACCTTCAGAGGGCAAGATCTGCAGCCCTCTTTCCCGAGCCGGGTTGGATGGAGAGGGACTTCCTGGCCGCGATCGGCAAGGATCAGCAGGACAAGGCCAGGGAAGAACAAGGTACGCCCTCCGGTCTCCTTTCGCCGGCCTGCGGCGCCAGGTTTCTTGATCTGCCCCTGCACCCGGCCGTGCTCGGTTCCTTGACGTGCTGGATTGGTTCGAGTTCGGCAAAGATGCCGCGTAGGCGCGCTGCGGGATTCAGTACCCTCTCCCTCTCTGCTTTCATCTTCATTCGGGAAAGACTCGGCCGAGGCTGCCGAATTCCTCTTGGCGCCTGGACTGCCGTGGGTGCTCGATTCGGCCGTGAGTTAATGCGTCAAGGAAGCTGTAAGCGAGGGGGTCCTATTCGGGGGGAGACTCGCCGAATCTTTCGGGTAGCCGCGCACGTCGTTAGTTGATTTCCAGCTGGCTGAGGAGGTGCTGCATGCTCATAGGATTAGGATGTGTAACGGATACGAGGCGCTTGCTTTCGTGCTTATATCTGTGTGGTGTGTATTTATATGCCGGCGTCTGATTGAGAGCCGTGGTGCAATCTCTCTCTCAGTTTACTTTGGAGGCGGAGGAGCAGCGCTGGCGATTGATTGGTCCTTTGGGAGCAAGCCCACCGCCGCGCCGGCGTTGATGTCGTTCCGGTCGCCGGCGAGGGACGAGCTCGGGGAGTCCACGTTCCCTCAGTTCTCTGCCTTCGACGGCGCCAAGACGCCGGCCTCTCGTATCCTGACCCACCAGGTAGGCTGTGGCTGCTGTTCTTGATGCCGTTCCATGTCGCTTGTGAGTTTTGCTAATACTCTTTTTTTTTCCTTTTTGGGCTTGTCATGGTGTTTTGCAGAGATCGTTCGGGGCCGATAGCCACAGCAGCCCACAGTACTCCGCCATGCACCGGGCACAGCCGCCGCAGCATGCTTTGAATGGGGCTAGAATAATTCCGGTCTCATCGCCGTTCAATCAGCACAATCCGATGTTCAGGGTCCAGAGCTCGCCTAACCTCCCGAATGGTGTGGCTGGTGGTGCTTCGTTCAAGCAGCCGCCTTTTATCATGAACAACACGGTCGCCAGTTCTGGCGGCGGTGTGTATGGAACAAGGTAGATGATTTGCTCTGTTTTTATGGGCATGTGATTTTTAGCAACAACTATAAACTAGCATTGGACTGAAATAGCTTGCTTTGCTCGCAAAGGGATGCACAGAAGCCAAAGACGGCGCAATTAACAATCTTCTATGCCGGTTCTGTCAATGTATTCGATAATGTCTCATCTAAGAAGGTAGAGTTCTCGTGATGGATTCTGCATTATCATGCTGATTTTGTAGCTTATGTCTTGCTTGTAAGCTGTTGCTCTTTTATTATTTTTTTTCTAAAAAATTGATTAGGTTGTAATATGTTTGATTAACATTTCTAATTGCAACAGGCTCAGGAACTCATGTTCTTAGCCAGCAGAGGATCGCTTCCAAGCTCGACCCCTGTTGCCCGTAGGCCAGAAGCTCCTGTTTTTGCTCCTACAAAAATTACAGTACCTGAGGTTTCACCTGCAGAGCAACATGTTTCGCCTCCTGCATCATGCACTTCCAAACCAATCACTGGCGTATTGCAACCTGCAAGTCTCCCAAGGAGCGCCTCAAGCTCTAATGTCGATTCCACAGTGCCAAAATCTTCAAGCCCATTAGCTGTTCCTCCCATAAGCCAGGCTCCATTAGCTGTCCCTCCCATAAGCCTGGCTCCGTTAGCTGTCCCTCCCATAAGTCAGGCTCCATCAGCTGTTCCTCCCATAAGTCAGGCTCGATCAGCTGTTCCTCCCTTAAGTCAGGCTCCATCGACACAGCCAGCAACTATGGCCATGACAACTGCAGCATCTATAATGCCTAGAGGTAGTGATGGTTGTCTATTATTTGTGTAGTATGATGCTGTTCCGGTGATAACATTTAGTTATCTCTGTTGCCTTATTACACCGTGCTGACTTTGCTCTTATTGGTTGTTGCAGCTGTCCCTCAAGCACGAAAGGCGTCCCTTGCTCGATTCTTGGAGAAAAGAAAAGAAAGGTAGAATTCATGTTCATACTCATGTCCTAGAACAAACACCAGTTAATGTGTTGCATCTGTTGGAGTGTAGCACCTTAGTTCGTCATAACAGCTTTGCATTTGTGTTCAGAAGTTGCCCTCATGGTTTCCTCAAAAAAGATGTCCTCACAGGTGCATGCTTCTCTCACAGGGTGACTACTGCGGCGCCGTATTCATCAGCCAAAATGGAGAGCAGCGACACGTTTGGGAGCGTTAGCGCCAATGATAAATCATCATGCACGGACATTACCCTCTCGAGCAACCGTCATGAGTTGCTATGTTTAGGCCAGCCCAGGAACATCAGCTTCAGCCAAGAGTCCCCCAGTACGAAGTTGCAGATCTGATCCGATCACTGTCCAGTGTCCATATATTCGTCCAGGCTGACTGATGCAAAACCATACTTTTGTGTTCAGGCAAGTGCTCGAGAGGAAGAAATTATGTACTTTGTTGATGGTGTTGTTGTTCATGATGGTATTTTGGGTTAGTTTACTGTAATGCTGGTGCTACCCCAGCAAACTAACAAGAGAGCTGTCACTTGCAGACTCTTGATTACTTTTTTTCCCTAGCGCTATTGTATTGCAAAAGGAAATGTATTAGTTGAGCAGTACCAAAGTTATAGGCTTACAAATTCCACGCCTTGTATGGCAGAACTGTACTCTTCCTGTTATTATTGTATTATGAACCTCCAAGCTGCAGAATGCAAGAGCGGAACTTATTCCTGATCTTATTATCCTCGGTACCATGTCTACAGAATTTGGGTACGGAATCCATTTTATGACTAGTAAGAAACTGACTTGGACCACTCAGTATCACTTTTCTCTGTAAGGAACCCATTGATCGTGCTCTTGAATGGCTGTTAACTGAGATCTACATGTTTCTACCGCTCCCGAGAGTTAAACCAGAGTAGGTGTAAGGCTTTTGCATGTAGGACTTGACATTTGTAGACGACACGAAATGTTTATGAAAGTCCGACGGCCTTTCTAGACTGCCACTGCAGCTCTAGAAATACGTTTCCTAGCAGATGCTATACTCATTCTTGTCAGTCTCACTGGCTCCCATATAGAACAGTACAAGAGTTTGAGAGATGGTCCACAGACCACGAAGCTGCAAACTCCGGGGCAAGGTGTCTCGATCTGGACTTTGAGAGTTGCATCAAGGACTGGATCAGGTTACGCGGAGGTCTTCTCGTAAAACGAGCCCAGCCCGTTATCTAAGCATCGGACAGTATTGTCAGCATGTGTCATCAAACCGGGCCGAGCACAAATTCTTCGGTCTGTATGGTTTCTTGCCGGGCTTTCATCTTTTCCCTGTATTGGGCTTCCATTCGCTCCCCACGTTGCTTCGCGGGCTTTTCCTTCTTTCATCTGCTTCCTGTCAACGTCCGAGCTGCCTCGCCGGCCGCCCGCCCGCGTCTCTTCGATCTCAGCGGCACACTGCCTTCGACGGGTCGTGCCGCCGTGGCGGCGTTGCTAGGTCCGGCGATGCTGCCACCGCTCCGTCGTCGATTGCACCACCAATAATTGACCCCGTGCAATGCGGGAACTCGAATTGTTGCAGAGAATAATCCCTGCCTGCTCCATAACTAATCCGGCAGGTGCTACCCTTTTCCCGTGTTTTAGTTGCATTCAGCTTTCAGATGCAACCTCCAGGGATTAAATTAGATGATGCATCAGTGTCCCTGAAGAATGTGAGGTTTGGGTGGGTCAGCCTTGGAAAACGCGGAGATCTCATGGGGGCCATGGAGCTTATCCTGATTTGGTGAGATGATTTCCCTTCTTTTTTTGTGTGTGTTCCCAACTCATGTGAATATTTCGCTTCTCCTGTCTTCTGCTACCAACAGACAAAGCAGTACTCAACGTGAGTGAACTCAGGGCCGACTTTGTTGCAGGAAATAAACTTTCAGAAATGAACGTTTCCAATAGTATATTCTATCGAGACAAAAGCTTCTGCCACCATTCTGAAATAAGATTGCATGTAAATTAGTGCTGTTTGTGCCAACATTCCACTCACAGGATGTTACAGAATCGTGTTTGGTTTCGGTGGTTTGGCTTCAGCTGATCGCCTCATTGGCCGTGCATGCGGGGCGCGCAAGTCTGGAATAATGCAGAATTTTGAAATCTTCAGTGTTCTTTTAGAGGCAATACTATTGTTGCCCCTGCTCTGCCTCTGCCAAGTCAAAGACTCATAAATCAAGCCAAACGAGTTCTCCTTCTCCCAGTGATGATCTAAACACAAATGTGACGGGGTCATGCTCTATCAATCTTTGCTCAAAGTTTCAGTCTTCACTCGTTTTGTATGCCACCTCCTCAACGTTTATGAGCTGTAGATCCGCGTATACGTACGCATGCTGGTTCTACCAACCTCGCTGACCGATTCTCCTCATGCACCGATCCACATCCTAATTAGACATTTTGGATCAATTTCAAACCCATCAAACAAAGAAAATACTGGATTCAGTTTAGGAACACACAGATGGAGGCTGCGTTCGTGGGAGGAGGAAAATGCCACTTGTGGGAAACACGCGACAGTTTAATAGTACTAGTCAATTAAGATTTATACGCTTGGCGTCTCGCGACAATTATCGCCGAAACGCTCCAAAACAACAGTCACGAGTGATGTGGTTAGTGCAAGTTGCACGGGCATCGTTTTTTCTCTTTTCGCACTACAACGATCCGTCTTGCGTTTAAACTAAGAGAGAATTTTTTTTATATGCAAACCGAGAGAATTATCCTTTTTTTATTCATCAGACATTGTATTTATAGCAATTATTGTTTAGCGGTAGGAAACATGCCCGCCAACAAAGAGGCATTCGATGTGACTTATATATATATATATATATATATATATATATATATATATATATATATATATATATATGAGCGTACACAACATACTGTGAGTCATATGCCTGTATAAAATTCTTTCACCATTTGTGTTATTTTCATGCGTTCGTAATTCCCAGCTTGTCATGGAGGGCACAAACCCTAACCCGATCGACACGCAGGCACACTTTGGAGCTTGCCGTCAAGTGGATTGCGGGACGAAGCAGCTGCGGGGTTCTATATTAGTCCGAGTCTTTCCCGCCTTTTCCTTTTCCATTGGCCGGGCTCTTTCTCCATGCCCATCATGAGGAGCACGACACACGTAGCGGCAATCGGCTGGAGCTCCCTTGGAAGAGCCCAGAAGCAGCACTGCGACTGCGAGCACGTGTGCGTCCCTCCCGCCAAAATAAAAAGGTGTTTTTTTGGTAACCTACAAGATATCTTGGCGAGATTTGATGGCGCTTTTTTGAAAGGACGAGAGAGAAGTGAGGCATGGAAAATGGTAAGAAATGGAGTGAGAGGGAGTGGATAGGGTTTAACTTGAGAATTGCATTGGCCCAGTCATTGTAAACCCATCTCGTTTTACCTCACAGCAGGTCATGGTGAACCGCAGCATGCACGGTAGAGAAAAAATAAAAAAAAACTTCTGCATTTTCCATTGCAAACTTGGATCGTCGCTCGTTGCGTCGTGTTTCTTCCTCCGAGTATGCGAATCCCTTCGGTTTGCAGTGACGAATGGTTCTGAATGGATGAACTGAGAGAAGGATTGACAGTTGCGATCAGGGTAGACGCACGCACTGGGTGCACTTGAGAGTAATGGCGACCACAAGGAAAGGAAACGTTGAGGGCCGTATCATTGTGAGATGCAACATGCAAGTAGTGGTGCATTTTTTTTGTCAAGATTAGTTGGCTGTCAATCTGAACAGAGACTAACAATAATTAACTGAACCATCGATAAGAAGCGTGGAGTATGGTACAAATGTCTTTGTGAAAGCATGCACGTTCGAATGATTTCACACTTTCCATGTACAAGTCTTGTATTGCCCAATCAATCACGTAATATATGTATAGATAAAGCAAGGCCATTTTTCTTCTTTTGCATGCAATGCTGCAGCCTCCTGGGACGTGCACAAACACGTGTGCCAAAAACAATCTGAAAATGAAAAGAAAGAGGGTGACAAGTCGCAACCACTTCATCTTCCTTTACTTTCTCAAATAACTCTTCTCTGTGTTGGTTATGTCTCGTCGCTGTTTGCCCGCGTCACACGCTCGGGCTAAGTCCTCCATGTTTTTTCCGTTGTTTCCATGCATGCATGCCCGCTAGTTAGTTGCATCGTGCGCACAAGTCTCAGTACGTGGACGTTGTGCGCGCCGCCGTGTCAGGGACACGTTCCCGGTGCTGGAACGCGTAATCGGCAAGGTAGTTGCCTGCACCGCTACATATATGATCATTTTGCATGTTTGCTTGTTCAACACGAATATTCAGTTCATCGTGTCTGCCAGTCTCGGTGTGTTCGTTGCGTCGAGTGTGCGCGAGCCCAGAGCGCGAGCCAACGATTGGCATCAGAGCCAGAAAAGGAGATGTCAGGAGAAGCCTCGCGATCGCCGGCTGCCGACGGACGTCGAGGACGCTCCCCATCGCGCAGGGCGAGGGGATCACGGATCGGTGGCGAGCGCGTCGTCGAGAGAGTCGTCGAAAGGATCGTGCCATCCGGGCCGGCGAACTACCCCGTCCTCACGAGGACAAACTACAACGAGTGGTCATTGTTGATGAAGATCAAGCTCGAAGCCCGTTCGTTGTGGGATGCGGTGAACAAGGGAGATTCCGAGTTCCACGTTGATCGGATGGCGCTTGATGCCATCTGCAGTGCGGTTCCCACCGACATGATCGCCACACTTGCAGTCAAGTCGACGGCAAAGGAGGCTTGGGACTGCATCAAGTCGATGTGGATCGGGGATGATCGAGTGCGCAAGGCGACGTTGCAGAAGGTTCGGCGAGAGTATAAACTACTGGCGTTCCGTGAGGGGGAGTCCGTTGAGGACTTCGCCATGCGACTCAAATCTCTCACGAACCAACTGGCCACGTTGGGAGATCCAGAGCCGGCGGACAAGGTGGTTGACAAGTACCTTCGCATCGCCCGACCCAGGTACAAGCAGCTTGTGATCTCGATCGAGACTTTACTGGACTCTGTGGATTTGTCCGTTGAGGAAATCACAAGCAGACTTAAGGCGGCCGAGGACGACGAGGGAATTGTTGATGTCGGGAGAGGAGACAAGCTCTACCTCACCGAGGAGCAGTGGCTCGAGAAGTACAAGCAGCGCGAAGCGACCGACTCCAAACGTGTAGGGAGCTTGAGTTCTCGGGGTCGAGGCGGCCGTGGAGGACGAGGTGGAGGCCAAGGGAGGAAGAACTTCAACCGGTCAAAGGATAAATGTCACAACTGTGGTAAAGTTGGACATTGGGCTCGTGACTGCCGAAGCAAGGAGAAGAAAGAACATGCCAATTTAGCAACTGATCAAGAAACAAGTCTGCTCATGGCCAAGGAAGAAGTCAGAGTCAAAGGGCTGGAGTTGGCGGGAGAACAGTTGATCAAAACTGATCCCGAAGAGGTACTCCCCACGCTGGTTACAACCCATGAAGAAGGGAAGAATAGTGTGCTAATGGCACACGAAGGCAACATAGTTCGTGACAAGCACCAGTGGATATTCAACACGGGAGCGTCGAATCATATGACGGGTGTTCGTGATGTTTTCAGCCATCTGGACACCACTGTGTGCGGCACCGTTAGATTTGGAGACGGGTCTTCTGTGGAGATAAAGGGCTGCGGCACGGTGATCTTTGCCGGAAAGAATGGGGAGCACCAGTCCTTGGGGAATGTTTACTACATCCCATGTCTCACTGCCAACATAATCAGTTGTGGGCAACTGGATGAAGGCGGGTTTCAGATCTCGGTGCACGGAGGGGAGATGCTGGTACGTGACGAAAACGAGCATCTGGTGGCTCGAGTTCGCTGCAGGACAGGTAGACTCTACGCGCTCGACGTCAACATCGCGCGACCTGTCTGCTTGGCCGCTGTGAGCGGTGAAGATGCTTGGCGTTGGCATGCTCGTTTCGGGCATGTCAATTTCCGGGCATTGCACAAGATGGCGAAGGAAAAACTAGTCCGAGGTCTGCCAAGTCTGGATCACGCAGAACAAGTTTGCGATGCATGTCTGGCTGGAAAGCATCGTCGCTTTCCATTTCCTCGGCAAGCCCCATGTCGAACCAAGGACGTGCTCGAGCTTTGGCATGGAGACACATGCGGCCCCATTTCACCGGAGACGCCAAGTGGGAAGAGGTACTTTCTCTTAATTGTTGATGACTTCAGCCGATACATGTGGGTGGCACTGTTGGCTGCGAAAGATGAAGCACCCATGGATATCCAGCGTCTCCAAGTAGCGGCAGAGCGCAAAAGTGGGAGGAAACTTGGAGCTCTACGTACTGACAGAGGAGGAGAGTTCACGGCGCAGCACCTGAAGGATTACTTTGCAGAACTTGGTGTTCATCGAGAGCTGACGGTGCCATACACGCCACACCAAAATGGCGTTGTGGAAAGGCGAAACAAGACAATTGTAGGCGCAGCACGGAGTATGCTCAAGGCAAAGGGACTACCTGGCACGTTCTGGGGAGAGGCAGTGAACACATCGGTGTATTTGATGAACCGAACAATGACAAAGGGAAATGGAGGAAAAAACCCCTATGAGCTGTGGATCGGAACTACTCCGGCAATCCATCATCTGAGGACGTTTGGCTGTCTAGCCCATGTGAAAGCCACCAGAAATCTGAGGAAGCTGGATGATCGGAGCTGGCCCGGAGTCTTTGTTGGTTACGAGCCAGGATCCAAAGCATACCGCGTGTACAACCCGAGAACGGGACGTGTTCGTGTGTCTAGGGACGTTGTGTTTGAAGAAGGCGCCAAGTGGAACTGGGAAGGGGAACTGCTCACTGAAGATTTCCAGGTTGAATGTGTGACAGTGGCACACCCGGAAGAAGTTAACGTGCTTCATGCACGTGAAGATGTAATGCATGAGCCAAGGTCACCTCCGGCGTCCATGTCCCCTGCCCGAAAGTTTCCGTCCCCGTTGGATTCAGGTCAAGTTGTGGTGGCTCCGTCGCCCGCGTCGAGTTCCCTGGATGCAGATCACGACGATGCCCCTGTTCACCTCCGGTCGATCAGGGAGATAATGCAAGTTGCACCGCGACTACAAGGTCATGAGGAAATTCAGAATGATGACCTGATGCTGATCAACACTGAAGAGCCTACTTCGTTCGGAGAGGCCGAGGGTCAAGAGTGCTGGCGACGAGCAATGTTAGATGAACTGTCAGCGATTGAGGCAAATGACACTTGGGAACTGGTGGAGCTCCCAACGTATCAACGCTCGATTGGACTCAAATGGGTGTTCAAGACCAAGAGGGATGCAAAGGGGCTGATCATCAAGCACAAGGCTCGACTTGTTGCAAAGGGTTACGTGCAACGGGAAGGCATCGATTTCGATGAAGTTTTTGCACCGGTGACACGTCTGGAGACTGTGCGTGTCCTACTAGCTGTTGCAGCAAACGAAGGCTGGACAGTTCACCACATGGATGTCAAGTCCGCCTTCCTCAATGGCGATCTTCGGGAGACTGTATATGTTGATCAACCACCGGGTTTCATCGCCACAGGTCAAGAGAACAAGGTTTTGCGTCTGAACAAGGCATTGTATGGTCTGCGTCAAGCCCCACGCGCCTGGTATGGGAAACTTGACTCTTGTCTTTTTTATCTTGGTTTTAGACGGAGTGATGCAGAGCACGCCATGTATTCCCGTGGTGAGAGCAACCGACCTGTGATCGTGGGGGTGTACGTAGATGACTTGATCATCACCGGGGAAAGCAAAGAGGAGTTGGAGGAGTTCAAGAAGATGATGAAGACCAAGTTTCAGATGGCTGATCTGGGGGAACTGACCCTCTATCTCGGCTTGGAGGTGGAGCAAAGCAGCAAAGGCATTATGTTGAGTCAACAAGCTTATGCCAAGAAGATCTTAAAGATGGCTGGACTGTCGGGTTGCAACACTAGCTGTTCGCCAATGGAGACACGTACAAAACTCAGCAAGGAGAGTGCTGCCACTGCAGTTGATCCGACGGAGTACAGAAGGCTTGTCAGGGCGCTGCGTTACCTTGTCAACACAAGGCCGGACCTGGCATACTCAGTTGGGTACGTAAGTCGTTTCATGGAGAAACCTACTACTGAACACTTACTTGCTGTGAGGAGAATCCTCCGGTATGTGGCAGGAACACTTGAACAAGGATGCTTCTACAAAAGAAAAGGGGGGGAGCTTGCATTGATCGGCTACAGCGATAGTGACCTTGCCAGGGATGTAGACACACGCAAGAGCACCACCGGGGTACTCTTCTTTCTTGGTGAGAGTGTTGTGTCGTGGCAGTCACAAAAGCAACGTGTTGTGGCACTCTCGAGCTGTGAGGCTGAATACATCGCAGCGGCAACGGCAGCATGTCAGGGTGTGTGGCTGGCACGACTGCTTGCTGAGATTAAGGGAGAAGAGGAGGCAACATTTACTCTGAAGATCGACAACCAGTCCGCTATGCAGCTCAGCAAGAATCCTGTCTTCCATGACCGAAGCAAGCATATCGACACAAGGTTCCATTTCATTCGACAGTGCGTCGAGGAGACGAAGCTGCAGCTCAGTGCAGTTAGCACCAGTGATCAGTTGGCAGACATTCTCACAAAATCGCTTGGATGAGATCGCTTCATTGAGCTCCGGACCAGGTTGAACATCGTCAGCACAAAGAAGGACAAGACTTAAGGGGGAGAAATGTTGGTTAAGTCTCGTCGCTGTTTGCCCGCGTCATACGCTCGGGCTAAGTCCTCCACGTTTTTTCCGTTGTTTCCATGCATGTATGCCCGCTAGTTAGTTGCATCGTGCGCACAAGTCTCAGTACGTGGACGTTGTGCGCGCCGCCGTGTCATGGACACGTTCCTGGTGCTGGAACGCGTAATCGGCAAGGTAGTTGCCTGCACCACTACATATATGATCATTTTGCATGTTTGCTTGTTCAACACGAATATTCAGTTCATCGTGTCCGCCAGTATCGGTGTGTTCGTTGCGTCGAGTGTGCGCGAGCCCAGAGCGCGAGCCAACACTCTGAATCTTTTATAACACTGACTTCAATACTAGGAAAATGCATCATCGGCAGTGAACGACAGCTCAATGAGCCTGATGAACACGGACCTGTAACAATTTAATGGATGCAATGATTTTAGTATTTAGCTACAAAGAATGTGGATGCATTCAGAAGAGCTCGAGCTTGTTGCTGTCGTTCCATGTCTCCTGATGATCGAACAGCGCGATCCTCTGGTACGTGACAAAGGGGTCCTCGAACTCCCACGCCGCCAGCGGTCCGGAGACCACGTCGTCCAGCCACAACGACTCCGGCCACTCCATCATCTGCGGCCACTCCAGCCACTCGCCGTCCACGACGCTGCTGTCACCGCTCGACGCCGGGGCCGAGGCGGAGTAGGATGACGAGGAGGGGGAATAGCCGGGAGAGTTAGCCGTGCTGATGCCGCTGGCCGATGACGGCGGCGACGCGCCGTTGACTTCGTCGCATGGCAGGACGATATCGTCCAGGAGGTGCACCATTGACACCTCGTCTGTGGACAGCGTCTCGGTTCCGAGTCCGGCACCTGACCCGCCGCTCGGTGCCGCGGCGTCCGCCTTCTCCTCACCCTCCAGCTGCTGAAGAGGTTGTTGCGATGGCGGAGGAGAGGCGGGCTGGAGAGGCTTGTGGGTGACAGGGTCGATGCCCATCTTCTTGAGCTTCTTCTTGATGTACGTGTTCCAATGGTTCTTGATCTCGTTGTCCGTCCTCCCCGGCAAATGTGATGCGATCTTTGACCACCGGTTGCCGAGCTGCACGTGTAGGTCGATCACCGTCTTCTCCTCCTCGTCAGACAGCAGCCCGCGCTTCAGGTCCGGCCGCAGGTAGTTGGTCCATCGCAGCCGGCAGCTCTTGCCGCACCGTAGCAGTCCTGTTCAGAGAGCACAAACACGAGTGAGTTCATGGCCCTCGTCTTAGCGTGCAAACAAAGGCTGACACGGCGTGAAGTTAAAGCTAGCCGCATGCGGAGGACGGGGCTAGCGGCGGTGCAGGTCACTCACCCGCGAGCTTGGGCACGGCGCGCCAGCAGCACTGGCCGTTGGTGAGGAGGAAGCTGAGGAGCTTCTGGTCTTCTTCTACCGTCCACGGCCCCTTCTTCAGCCCGACCTTGTCGCAGCACGGCTGTCTCATGATCAGTTAGTCGCAATCAACCAAACAGCAGTAACAAGTGAACTAAGCTTTGCTTGATGTGGGAAGTACTATCGAAGCAATGCCAGCTACACGGTGGAGACGCCATTGCCACCTTCCTTTATAAAGGACGAGCGACGAGGAGGTAGCTCTCGCCAGTTAAGGTAGTCGTTGTCCTGGTCAGGGTACTTGTCGCCCGATGCAGAGACTGGAATGCGGGACCCAGTGACGGTGCTGCCACTTGGCAATGCTTCTGCTCGAGGGTCCCTTTCGCTTGCTTCTCAAGCGCGGAAACGCGAAGTTTTGCGCCTTTTATTTGAATCTTTGTTTTGTTGAATGAGGAGATTATATATGTGGAGGATGTGTAATATGGGTATTCACGTCAGGTCTTGGTCCGATTTCCTGAATAGGGTCTAGTCAGGCCAAATATAGAATATCAGGTATTCAGGTGGCATACGATCTGAATACAGACTATACAGTAACCTATACGAGAAAGCCAAAGGATAAGCTGTGACTCAGATCACCGTTTAAAGGCATGGAGAAATATGACGGCAACAAACATGTTTGTTTCAGTCGTCTTGCGCGTTACAACAAGGAAATGAATTAGGGTATGTTTGAATCCATCAAGTTCAGAACCAAGCTTTTAAAAGCTGGGATGGATCCAAACAACACCAGTTTTTATTAGCTTTTATAACCCAAGTCAGAAACCAGTTCCAGAAATTGAGAAGCTGGAGGAGACTAGCTTTGGGTTTCTAAACATTGAATGGGATCCAAACAATGCCTTAGTCCATGATCAATAATGTTGATGGTTTTGTAGAATTTAGCATGTCAAGTCTTAGCATGCTTCACCAATGCGTTGATTTATATGCTACTACTAAGTTTTGTAATTGTAGTAGCATTTGTACAAAGTTTCTGGTTTGTTAGGTTCTGCTTCGTAGGGGACACATGCGTCCATGCAACTTGAAGTTAAACCCATGCAAGTGTACGCATTACAGATTAATTACTTGTAGTTAGTTCGTAGGTAATCGTTTAATTATGCACATATGTCATCACTTGATCACGCCAATTCACTACAGTCTACGGCAGACACATGCATAATTATTTTCCAACAGTTAAGGTTTCTAATGCCGATTCAAACAGTTTCGAGAATACATGACACAGATTAACATCGGAAGCTGGTCCTCAGTACTTGGAAGACCCGGAACAATAACGCAGTCGAGTTAATCAACGAACTGAACAGCATACGCGTTTCAATGACCACGCATGGCTAATCATATCATATTATCGTAAGACCTTTTCCTGCATGCTCTAGGTTTATCTCCTTAATTCAGTGGAGAACGCGGTTGTTGTGACCTTGACCTTGAAGGATTCAGTTCAGCTATTGGTTCAGAGGTTCAGATATATCTACCAAGTCGTGTGCAACCATGATATATTGAAGCAAATGTAGAGGATAAACTAAATAATTAAGCTGCAGTCAAATAATCCTGAGGTCCGATCTGCAGCCGCAGTCTCTTCTCGATGTTTTAGACTATGATTTCGGTAGGTTGGAAGGTTTACTGATGTCATGCAAGATTGCAAGTGTTGACAAAGACGCTTGGTTACCAGCGCACGAAGCTTCCAGCAAAATACAAGACATACTCACAAGAACGTTCTTCAAATCTTATGTTTTGCTCATGCTATAAACTAATTAATAAGAGTAATTTCATAAAACTACAACTATTTATATCAATGTATTATAAAATTAAAATTGTTCTTCTAATTTCAGAAAACAACAACAATTTTAACTAGTTGTAACTTTTTCGTCCGGACCCGCTAGTTAGTCTCAAGATGACAACTTCTCATACTAATGAATAGGACTAAACATGAAAGTTAAAGTTTCCTGAAATTGAGGATCTAAGTTATTGTAATTTTTCGAACAGAACAACTAGAATGCAAACAACTCTCTAGTGAAATCATACAAAAATCTCTTCTAGGTCACACAATCTTCATTCTACGGTCACTAAATTTTTCACTTAAGCCCCATCATATATCAACGTAAATTGAAAAAATAAAGTGTGAACACTGTTGTCAGCTGAAAGGATTTAAGTACAAACTGTGACCATAGGATGGAGTTGAGTTATCTATAAGAGATATTTGCACGTTTGCACCAGAGTGTTGTTTGCATCCTAGTCGCTCTCTTTTTTGAAATAGGAACTAAAAGTTGTAGCTTTCTGATACAATGATATAAATAGTTATAGTTTTATGAAGTTTACACATTTTAATAATGCTCATATATTGTACTCACTTTCTCAAAGACAAGGGACATTTTGTTAACAAAATACAGTGCCTGTAGTGAAACCTGGGTATGTAAAAAATCAAAACTTTTGAGCACGTTTTGAAATTTTAGAAAACACATCATCACCGGCTACAACACATTAGAGAAGGCTTATATGCCATAACTCTTGACATTTGTGACAAGTGAGCTACCAGCCAGCCAAACAGTAAGCATCAATTCAAGACTTCAGGGACATGTCGGATGATCAACTCCTTAGTTGACTGAAACTTTCAAGCAAGACATGCTGGCATGTGATTTCTTGGTCATTTTTGCGTTTTTTGGTCAACTTCCTCCATTTCCCCCCTCTTAAAAGTCCATGTCTTCAAACCGTTTGTCATCTTCACTACAGGATACGACGGACTTACGACGGCTAAGGCCGTCGTAATTAAGTCATAAACCGTCGTAAGTTAGCTACTTACGACGGTATTTCGTTACTTATGACAGTATAAAGCTGAGGTAATTATTATGTCGTAAATAAGATAACTTACAACGGCTACCGTCGTAAATAAAGTAACTTACGACGGTATCGCGCATCTGAAACTCAAAGGTTTGAATTCTAAAGTAGTCTATAAAGAAATTATTGAACAAAACAGAGATGAATTCGGTCAGAGTAGGCATATATTATTCCCAGTGGAATTAAGCACGTTGCAGAATGGAAGTGCAGTAAATCAACGTGCACAACTGTCGTGCACCTTATCCGTCAGTAGCTGCGGTCCACTGTCATCTCGGACTCGCAATTCAAAAGAAAATCTTCAGGCTTGCCAACAGTTAGTCACGCAGTTCTGGTCTTTTTTTTTTCTGGAAACGGTGACATAACACAAACTTGAAATGAAAACAAGAGCAACTGAGCCGTGAATTGATTTGGGCAATTTCCGAAAGACGATGGGTGTAGTTAGCATTTAACGTTAGCCTTTTGGCAGCCCTTGAGCCACTTTCAGACAAAGCAAATGAGAACAAGGCTGTAGAATCAACAGCCATAGAGGTGGTCCATTGACTCCCCCCTCCATAAATTAAGCAGCCGTGCAACAAGGCAATCCCATTGACCGTTTCTTAACAACCTGCAACTCCTTATGCTGATTGACTTCCCAAGCTCATACTCAGCACATCTCTATTATCTAAAATGCTATGTGACAGCTGGAGAAATGTCCCCTCGCTAATTGTGTGTTACCGGTTCTTGCTGTGAGAAACCTGTCTCCATGTAGAAGGCATCAGTTACACCATGGTTAGTACCTGACAGTAATGCATATCACGCCCGCTTCGATATGACAGATTCTCCACCTCATTTTTTCCCTTTGTTTGTTTGCGGGATTGCAGTGTAGTGTTGAACTATGAGGTGCCGTAATTTGTAACTGGTTCAGAAGTACCCTTCACTTCACTTCATGGCAGGGACAGGAGATTGGACGTATGGAAGTTGGAACAACCATGCGCTTGCCTTGGAATACACTATTTCTGGCATTCTTCTTTTTGTTCCTTTGGTTCTCATCAACCCTAGTTCTCTCCTCCAAATCTCCTTTATGTCCTATCATTTCTGCTCAGACGTAATCTTTGTTCAGCACAAAGTCTAAAAATGAGTTTCTTCCCACACCTCTTCAGAGTTGTGCTCTCCTATGTAACATCCCCATCAGTAAAATTGTGCTCTCCTATGTAACATCTCCATCAGTAAAAAAATCTTGATTCCACCCTGCCTAACGGTAGGTTGATTAACCTTTGTGGAATGTGACAGGATCGAAGAAAATTTAGCTGAAACTTTTGTTTCTTTCAGATTCTGCTCTACTGCAAAGCACAACAAAACATTTCTGAAATGATATCCAACTAATTCTTTGGTATTGGATAATGGCATTTCACAACATTCTTCACGTTCGAAAAACTGTGAGTAGAAACCCCAAAACTCTGGAAAGCATTTTGACTAGGAAGCACCTCTAGATATTCTGATGAGAGATCAATCTGCTGACTGCAAGTCCACAATGTCTGCATTCATTTTACTCGAAGAAGTCAATATGATCACTCACAGCTACCAACCCAAATGCGTTAAACTCACAAAATCCTATATTGCAGTATGTTTGATACAGGAACAGTGGATATATATCTAAGAAACACTACAGGAAAAAGACAAATTTACGACGGCCAAAGTTATAACGACTGTACCGTCATTAATTAAAATATTCACGACGGTGTCCAATGGACGTCGTAAATAAGCGCATTATTCATGACGGTTGACCTAGACCATCGTGTCGAAGTGTGCCGTCGACACTTCCCCCGGGCCTGCTTCAGGAGCAGCCCGCGGATGTCCTTTTTCGGAGGGGCTAGTTCTCTCGAGAGGTCGCGTTGGTCGTGAGAGGATTGACACAAGGATTTTTACGTGGTTCGGGCCGCCGGAGCGTAAAACCCTACGTCCACGGAAGCTGCGTTGCTCTGTGTCTTGCTTGCTCACGTATGAGCTGATTTGCTAAAATGCCGAACCCGCAAGGTGGCGAACCCCTTGCAACGTTGCCTACCCGAGCCTTATATACTCCAAGGCTCGGGCGGCTTACAAGGTGGGCCCCGGGGCCCGACAGGTGGCCCCGGGGTGATTTCCTACCCTCTACCATATCTTGCAGTGAATGCTGGTAGTTATCTCTGGCAGGCTTCTTGGTTGTCGTCCTACCGTCCTGCCCGTGCCGCAAGCTAGTCGTAGTGGCTGATGATGGCAGGGACGGCAGGGGATGTGGGATGTCTTGTCGCTGTATTTATTGACCAACAACTTCTGACATGGTGCGCCTGTCTTGACTGTGACTGGTCATAGTGCCTCCTGACAGGCGTGCGCCGCGCCTCCACGTCTTGGGAAGGCGTGGGTCTTGAATGCCTTGATCGGACAGGGCACGACGTGCCTTTACTCCTGCTGCCTACCGGTCCGGGTAGGCAGCACGACACTGCTGGCCACGTGGCAGGCCTGGGGCTCGCCTCTGAGGAGAGGGGAGACCCGACCCTTCTGGACACGTGGTGCCTTCAGAGCTCACCCCTGCGGAGGGGGTGAGTTCCGGCTCTGGCCACGTGGCAGGCCCGAGGCTCGCCTCTGAGGAGAGTGGAGACCCGGGCCCGCTGGACACGTGGTGCCTTCGGAGCTCACCCTTGCAGAGGGGGTGAGGTCCGGCTCTGGCCACGTGGCAGGCCCAGGGCTCGCCTTTGAGGAGAGGGGAGGCTCAACCCTGCTGGACACGTGGCGCCTTCGGAGCTTACCCCTGCGGAGGGGGTGAGGTCCGGCTCTGGCCACGTGGCAAGCCCGGTGCTCGCCTCTGAGGAGAGGGGAGGCCCGGCCCTGCTGGACACATGGCGCCTTCGGAGCTCACCCCTGCGGAGGGGGCGAGGTCCGGCTCTGCTGGCCACATGGCGGACCCGGAGCTCCCCCGTGAGGAGAGGGGATGCTCGGCTCTGCTAGACACGTGGCGCCTTAGGAGCTCACCCCCGGGGGGGGGGGGGGGGGGGCGAGGTTCTTAGGCGGTTTTCTCTTGTGCGCAGGGGTACCCGATATTGAGGGTACCGATAGTGGCCCCCGGGCCCAACTCGGGGGAGATAACGATCTCGAGTGGGGCCTTCTACTTGTTTACCCCGTGCGCTTTCTTGTCTTGAGTGTTCCCTGTGCTTGTAGGGTCTTGTCTTCTTCGGAGCTCAGCCCTGCGGAGGAGGTGAGGTCCGGCATTGGAGCTCGCCTCTGAGGAGAGGGAGCGGTTCGGCTTCGGAGCTCAGCTCTGAGGAGGGGGGATGTTCTGCTTCGGAGCTCAGCCCTATGGAGGGCGAAAGGTCCGGCTTCGGTGCTCACCATTGCGGAGGGGGTGACGATCGACTTCGGAGCTCACCCCTGCGGAGGGGGTGCTATCCGGGTTCGGACCTCAGCCTAGTGGAGGGCGCGAGGTCCGGCTTCGGTGCTCACCCCTGCGGAGGGGGCGTTGTCCGGCTTCGGACCTCAGCCCAGTGGAGGGTGCAAGGTACGGCTTCGGTGCTCACCCCCGCAGAGGGGGTGATGACCGGCTTCGGAGCTCACCCCTGCGGAGGGGGCGTTGTCCGGCTTCGGAACTCAGCCCAGTGGAGGGCGCAAGGTCCGGCTTCGGTGCTCACCCCTGCGGAGGGGGTGACGACCGGCTTCGGAGCTCACCCCTGTGGAGGGGGTGTTGTCCGGCTTCGGGCCTAAGCCCAGTGGAGGGCGCAAGGTCCGGCTTCGGTGCTCACCCCTGCAGAGGGGGTGACGACCGGCTTCGGAGCTCACCCCTGCGGAGGGGGTGTTGTCCGGCTTCAGACCTCAGCCCAGTGGAGGGCGCAAGGTCCGACTTTGGTGCTCACCCTTGCTGAGGGGGTGACGACCGGCTTCGGAGCTTACCCCTGCAGAGGGGGTGTTGTCCGGCTTCGGAGCTCACCCTCGAGGGGAGGGTGAGGTCCGGCATCGGAGCTCACCTCTGAGGAGAGGGAGAGGTCCGGCTTCGGAGCTCACCTGTGAGGAGAGGGTGAGGTCCGATATCGGAGGTCACCCCTGCTGAGGGGGTGAGGTCCGGCATCGGAGCTCACCCCTGCTGAGGGGAAGAGGTACGGCACTGAGTAGGAAACGATAATTCTGCCCAGAGGTCTTTCCTTCCCTGTCTCTTAGTCTTATTTGGCTTACAGTCCTGGGCCGGTATACGGGGCTTGGGCAATCCAGTGGACTCGGTACCGGAGGCCCGGTTCCCTCCTTGGTCAGTGTGTAACCGTCCGGCCCCTAGTACTAGACCGTAGCGCTAGGGAAGCGGAGTGCGCACGCTTTGGACACCCTGGACCTCCCGGTGGGAAGAGTGCGCACGCTTTGGGTACAGGACCAGGCAAAGCAGGCTGCACACCCTGGACCTCCCACTCTGGCGTAGGTCTTTCCTGGAGGAGACCAACTGGCGTCACAGGACCCTAACAGGGGGAGGTCCGAGAGGCCCCCGAGCCTTTGGCAGGTATCTTAAGCACAACCGCCTTCGGCAGGATGGCAAATGCTGACTAGGCATGAGAGTGGGAAAGGAGAGCCGAGTGTACCATGGACGTACACTGTCTAGAGCACAGGGAGGTGATCATAAAAATTAATGCGTAATTTAAATGAACGCATAGGTAGGCATGGTAGGACAGGGTTCTTTTCATCCATGTAAGTCCATAGGAGGAAGACAGGCCGTACATGGAGGCAACGACCTGCCCCATTGTGAAGGGGGGTAGGGCCTACGCGCTTAGGGTACAGGACCAAGCTAAGCCGGACGCAGTCCTGGACCACCCCCTGGGGCTTAGTTGCTCCGAGCGCTGCTCCTGGGCTCTATGGGATCTGTTACAGAAAGAATAAACCTGTCCTACCACTACTCTAGGGGTAGAACTTACGGAGGTAGCGCCGGAGCCCTGCCTTGAGCTTCCATGCACGAGCCTCTGGTGGTAGCTCCGAAGCGTCTGCCGGTACCATGCGCTTCGGAGCGTTGCTTGCTATCTTGCCTCGTCGACGAGGTAGATGTCCTCATGCAGGAGCTGGTCCTGCGTGGCTTCGTCGTACGCTCGGACACGGGGGACCCCCATGGTGATCTCGGGGGGAGCACGGCTTTGGCCCCACATACCATGAAGAAGGGTGATTCCCGTGGCCTGGCTCGGGGATGTCCGCCTGGCCCCCGACGTAGAGGAGTCGGTATCCCCCGACGGCTCTGGGGCTCGCCTCTCAGGAGGGGGCCGTTGAAGTAGATCGTCCAGTGAGGCTCGGTGCAGACCGGTGTCTGGGGCTCCGGTTCTCCACCTTCAGGGCCCCCTGGGTTGCTTGGTGATGGCGTCCACTCGGCCACGAAGTCAGCCAATGCTTGGCTCTGGACTACATGACTCGGGAGACTGCCATGGTATCTTGTCGGGGCACGGCCCCCGAGCTCCGCCGGGTGTTGCAGCTGCAGGAACGGGAGCTCCGGGCTGCCCTCCTGCTTCGGAGGTTGGCCAAGAGTGCCAATTACGCCCTTCTGCTGCTCTGGCGCACTTGTCCGTAGGCTGAAGAGCTCCGAGACGTCTCACACCTCCCTGGTGGCCAACTTCTCGAGCATCTTCTTGTCCATCACACCCTGTCGAAATGCGACCATGACTGATGCGTTCTGGATGTGAGGGATGGTGTTCCGCACTTGGGAGAATCGCTGGATGAAGGAGCGCAGTGATTCCTCCGGTTGCTGTCGCACTGCGTGGAGGTCCAGCTCTATGCCGGGACGTGTGTAGGAGCTGCTGAAATTTGCCGTGAACTGTCGACATAACTCCCCCCAGGAAGTTATGGAACCCCGAGGCAGGCTCATGAGCCATGACCGTGCTAGGTCAGTCAAGGCGATGGGGAAGTAGTTGGCCATGATGGCCTCATCCCCTCGTGCCGCGAGGACGTAAGAGGAGTAAATCTGCAGGAACTCTACAGGGTTGACACTTTCGTCGTACTTCTCCGGCAGGTGTGGCAGGAACTTGCGTGGCCACACTGCGAAGCGGAGATGTGGCGCCAGGGCCGCACACTCTGTCCCTGCTGCTGCAGATCCTGGTGCCACGAACCCCTGGTCCGTTGCTGGCACGATGTACTCTAGCATGGGCAATGGTGCACCATATATTGGGGCGCCGACTGCAGGGCATATGGCCGCTGCATATGTTGCGTGGCGTATGTCTGGGGCAGAGGTTGCATGGCGAATGTCTGAGGCCCAGGTTGAGTTGAGGCAGTCGACATGCTATAGTCGGCCTCATGGTTGCGACGCCTTTGCCGCTGCCGCTCGATGGTCACGCGAGCATCTTCCCCCAAGCGACGTCGCTCCAGCTCTGTCCTCAGGTCCACTGTTGGGAGCCTAGTAGAGCGGGAGCCTGCCGTGTGCATGTCAACCGTTGGTGTGCGCGACAGCGACACATCTGGTTGACTAGGGCGTCATCTCCGTCGCAGCGGAAGGTTGAAGGCAGCAGCAACGAGGTGGTCGACGTCGTGGATCCACTGCTGGGTGGCCCCCTGGGGAGCATCCACAGCAACCGAATTATGCAGGAGCGCTCGTGCGGCAGCTAGTGCACTTGCTTGAGTTGCACTCTGCACCGCAGCGGATCTTGAGGCTGTAGGAGTCCGTGTTGTTGGAGTGTGACGCTCACTGTTCGCCGTGAACGAGGGCGTGAATAGCTTGCCGTTGAAGGAAGCTTGGACATCTTCGTTGGCACAGACCCGTCTCGAGAGAGAAAAGCCCCCTACCTGGCGCGCCAAATATCGAAGTGTGCCGTTGACACTTCCCCCGGGCCTGCTTCAGGAGCAGCCCGCGGAGGTTCTTTTTCGGAGGGGCTAGTTCTCTTAAGAGGTCGCGTTGGTCGTGAGAGGATTGACACAAGGATTTTTACGTGGTTCGGGCCACCAGAGCGTAAAACCCAACATCCACGGGAGCTGTGTTGCTCTGTATATCGCTTGCTCGCGTATGAGCTGAGTTTCTAAAATGCCGAACCCGCAAGGTGGCGAACCCCTTGCAACGTTGCCTACCCTAGCCTTTTATACTCCGAGAATCGGGCGGCTTACAAGGTGGGCCCCGGGGCCCGACAGGTGGCCCCGGGGTGATTTCCTACCCTCTACCATATCTTGCAGTGAATGCTGGTAGTTGTCTCTGGCAGGCTTCTTGATTGTCATCCTGTCGTCCTGCCCGTGCCGCAAGCTAGTCGTAGTGGCTGATGATGGCAGGGACGGCAGGGGATGTCTTGTCGCTATATTTATTGACCAACAGCTTCTGACATGGTGCGCCTGTCTTGACTGTGACTCGTCACAGTGCCTCCTAACAGGTGTGTGCCGCGCCTCCGCGTCTTAGGAAGGCGCAGGTCTTGAATGCCTTGATCGGACAGGGCACGACGTGCCTTTTCTCCTGCTGCGTACCGGGCGGGATAGGCAGCACGACACTGCTGGCCACGTGGTAGGCCGGGGGCTCGCCTTTGAGGAGAGGGGAGACCCGGCCCCGCTGGACACGTGGTGCCTTCAGAGCTCACCCCTGCGGAGGGGGTGAGGTCCGGCTCTAGCCACGTGGCACGCCCGGGGCTCGCCTCTGAGGAGAGGGGAGGCCCGGGTCCTGCTGGACACGTGGCGCCTTCGGAGCTCACCCCTGCGGAGGGGGCAAGGTCCGGCTCTGCTGGCCACATTGTAGACTCGGAGCTCCCCCCTGAGGAGAGGGGAGATCCGGCCCCGCTGGACACGTGGTGCCTTCGGAGCTCACCCCTGTAGAGGGGGTGAGGTCCGGCTCTAGCCACATGGCAGGCCCGGGGCTCGCCTCTGAGTAGAGGGGAGACCCGACCCCGCTGGACACGTGGTGCCTTCGGAGCTCACCCCTGCGGAGGGGGTGAGGTCCGGCTCTGGCCACGTGGCAGGCCCGGGGCTCGCCTCTGAGGAGAGGGGAGGCCCGGCCCTGCTGGACACGTGGCGCCTTTGGAGCTCACCCCTGCGGAGGGGGCGAGGACCGGCTTTGGCCACGTGGTAGGTCCGGCTCTGCTGGCCACGTGGCACACCCGGAGCTCCACCCTGAGGAGAGGAAGGCCTAGCTCTGCTGGACACATGGCGCCTTCGGAGCTCAACCCTGCGGGGGGGGGGGGTACTTAGGCGGTTTTCTCCTGTGTGCGGGGGTACCCGGTATTGAGGGTACCAACACGTCGTAAATAAGCACATTATTTACGGCAGTAGGCCTTGACCATCGTGAATAAGTTCCTTATTTACGATAGGGCCAGTTTCCGTCGTAAATAACACCTTATTTAGGACGGCCAGGTCCGTGGCTGTCGTAAATAAGGGGTATATACCCGCCCGGGCCGAGGTCGGCCCGGGCATTACACTCGCGCCAACCCCGATAGTTCCGTCGCCTCTCGCGCCACCGCCGAACAGCGCCGCCGCCGCCACGTCCTCCCCGGCTCGCGCGCCCACGACGTCGCGCGCCCTTGAGCGCCCCGGCCGGCCACCCGCTGCTGGCTCCGCCCCGACCCGGTGCCGCACCGCCCCTGCGCGCCCCGGCCGGCCACCTGCCACTGACTCCGCCCCAACCCGGCGCCACCCCGCCCCGACCCGGTCTGCCCCGAGCGCCCCGCCGCAGACCCGGCGCCGCCCCGACCCGAGTTTTTTTAATTAGTTTTAGTTAATTAGCTTATTTTTGTTTAATTTAGTTTACTAGTTGTAATAAGTTTATTTTAATCAGTTTAGTTGATTTTATAATTAGTTTACTTTAGTTTGTAAGTATGCTTTAATTAGTTTAGTTTAGTTTAATTACTTTAAATTAGTTTAGTTTAGCTTATTCAACCCGCCCGGGTCGGAGTCGGCGCGGACATTCACGCCCGCGTCGTCCCCAACCGGTTCCGCCACCGCCGCCGCCCACCCCGGCCTCCCTGCGCGCCGCCACCCACCCCGGCCTACCCGTGCGCCGCCGCCGCCACCCACTCCGTCCTCCTCGCGCGCCTTTGCCGCCGACCAATCCGGCTTCCCCGCGCGTCTTTGTCGCCGCCCACCCCGACCTCCCCGCGCGCCTTTGCTGGTGCCGGCCCTCCCGCCCCCAACCGCCCCACCCAAAACGGTCGACCCCGACCGCCCCCTTCGCAGAGCCGGCCCCGCCCCGACCCCCCGCCGCCCCGGCCCAACCCATTGAAGTTTTTTTAACTAGTTTTAATTAATTAGCTTATTTTTTAATTAGTTTTAATTAATTAGCTCCCTAACCGCTTGGTCCCTGCCCGCCGGGTCCCTACCCTGCCCTCCCCGCCCGCCGGGTCCCTCCCCTGCCCGCCCCGCCCGCTAGCTCCTTGCCCGCCCTGCCCGCCAGCTTACTATTGTTTAAATTATTTAATTGTTTATTTTGTTTCGAATTTTCAATTAGATTATAATTAGTTAGTAAGTGTATACTATTTATACGTATATTAACGGGTTTCGAACCGGTCCGACCCGGCACGGCCCAATCCGGCGTGACCCGGCACGGCCCAACCCGGCTCGACCCGGCAAGGCCCAATCCGGCGCGACCCGACACGAACCAATCGCGCCCTGACCCGGCACGACCCAACCTGTCCCTACCTGGCAAGGCCCAATCCTGCCCGACCAGGCACGACCCAATCCCGCCCCGACTCGTCAAGACCCAGATGGTTTAAGTCATAACTTATGTGTCGAGCCGAGCACGAAGGCAAACGATGACAATGACTTGTAACTTTCAACGATTACACGTCGCCTCTTTGAACTTTCAACTCTGACCAATGTACCCCCTCTTTCTCGTTCTTTCCTATCTTGTAAATGACTGAAAAATGGAAATGAGTAACATAACCAATAGAAATTTATTACCCGTTTCGAATCTGTACGTCTCACATGCGATAGGCATGTGAGGCGTGCAAGTACGGAATTGTCTCTTTTTGGACAGGCTGAGAGTGACCGAGGACGTGCTTTTGACAAGTTAGGTACGGTGTCTGGATCTGGATGTGATTTAGACAGCATAACCCTAATGTTCTCTACTGCACCATTTTTGGGCGTGCAATTGGAGAACAACGGGGTTATGCTGCCAAAATTTTGTCCAGATTCGTACACCATGTCTCGTCATAATCACGTTACCTCAGTCACTCTTAGGTGGGTTTAGAACTTATCTGCCTAGTTGTAGTGGTCGGGGCATGACATAAAAATATACTAATAACGATTTGTGCGCTTTGAAGGTATAACCTCATGGACGGTAAGTTCTCTTTTTTATTATTTAATATTAATGAATTTGCGATTCGAAAATTTAATAATCTTTCTTCTTTCGTAGGTTCACCATCTTCGATGGAGTTGTCGACTCGAGGGAGGCACGACCTTCCTCGAGTGGCTCTTCATCGCGGCAGGCGGGATCGAGACAGCCGAGCTCCCTGGAGCTCCAGAGTGTTCGGGACGAGCTCCGCAGGACAAAGTAGGAGCTCCGGCTAGAAAGGAAGCAGCTCCGACAAGAAAGGGAGCGTAAAGCTGCGACAAGCAGGGCTTGGGACGAGTATCAAGCCTCGTTCATACTATAGATGCAAACGGTAATGTAGGTATGTAACAGTCGTTTTAATTAATATTTCTAACATATCAATGGTGGTTGTATGATACTATTTTCTATTCACAGGCTATGGTGGCAGGGCAGCCGGTCGTCTTTCTACATTGGCAGCCCCCACAGGAGCCACATGCCCCGTTTACAGGAGCAGAGGTACAAACATTGCCATATTTGATTAAATTTAGCCAAATTTATTAGAATATCACTAAACTTAGTCAAACATAGCCAAACTATTTTAACTTGATCAATTCTAAGTTATAATAAGCTCACTTATTCAAATATGTATTTTAAAACTTATAACTTGTCTAACTACACTTATACATAACAGGGTTCCGCGACCGAGGCTCACACGCCATCGCCGCAGCTACCGGGAGGACGAAGCTTGGAGGACGAGTTCCCGGGTTCTCGAGGTAGCGCATGTGGTAGTGTGTAGTGTGGTGTGTGTCTAGCTAGTGTAGATGTTTATAATATTTTTGTTGCATATTGTTGTTGTTATTGTTGACTGCCTGTGTGAGCTGGCCATTGAGTCGGGGTTGGCCTCAAAGCTAGGGTAGTATTTTCTAATTAAAAAAATGACCAAACTTATTTACGACGGTTTCCTCGTGTTGGCTGTCGTAAATAAGCCACTACTATTTACGACGGACAAGACCAGCCGTCGTAAATAATGGGTCTATTCACGACGGTTAAGATCAGCCCGTCATGAATAAATCCCCCCAGCCTCGTGGCAGTCGGGAGGAGCTTATTCGCGACGATATTATTTAGCCGTCGTAAACCTTATTTATGGCGGGAGCCGTCGTTAACAATCTTATTTACGACTATTTATCAGTGACGGTCAAAAACCATCGTGAATAAATCTTTCTCGTCGTGATAACTTATTTACAACGGTTTTCCTTTTATTAGCGATGGTTTCCAGCTGTCGTTAATTATTCGTATTCCTGTAGTGAAATAAGTCTACATAACCCCTTAACTATCACAGACAAAGTATTTCACTCCCAACCTTTGAAATCGAATATTTAACCTATCGAAGCTTTAAAAATCATATAAATCATTCCCTGTTGCGGTTTTGAAGAAGGTTTTGCTGGCATGACAGGTTAAATTAATGTTGACAATGACATCTGACCCACATATCAGTTCTATATTTTCTCTCTTAACTAGTACCCCATGGAGAAGCCCTAAAAACAAATGTCTTTGTTGCGAAGACTTGGGTGGAGCAGCCTATTGGCCGCTCTCAGCCCCTCCGCTCCCTTCTCTCATCTTCCTCGCTGTCTACTGAGTCCCATACAACCTACAATGGTGTATTAGGGTGGCACCTTGGAGCCTCCTCTGCACTACAGGATCCTGTCCGAAGCAAGAATAAGATGTGTTTTCAGCCCTTTCTATGACACCATTGGCCCACATGTTAACGGTGAGTCACAACCAAGTTAGCTTCCATATAACATGCCACATCAGCAAAACTGCGTTCAAAACCATCTCGAGGGGTTATTTAGATGGTTTCCAATACTTCGGTGGGTAAATATCTTGTTTGAATGTTGGGTGTGAAGTAGTCAACTGCGATAGGTTAGGGGTGAAGTAGACTTATTCCTATCTAGATACCAAACAATCACACTCTTAGAAAAGAGAAGCGCTAGTTCCGTTCAGACAGCAGCTTACAAATCAATATCAAGCTCTGAATACTACTGACAACTCGAACGGCTTGTTACGTAGTTCTGTATTTTCAGGGCCTAAACTTGTATCCCGTGCAAATATAGTTTGAAGCAGACAGGTCCACTTTAACCCAGCTTCCCCAAGTCGATGCAGCTGCTCAACTTTCACATTTAGCAATTCGGAGGAAGCCTCTGCACTCAGCATACCTTTGATTTCCTGAAATGTGATCCGAAATGCCGGTAAACATTAAGAAACTACACCAAATTAACCTCCCTATTGTATTTGAGAAATTGTAGCTCAGGTCAAAGTCGCTAGACCTGAGAAACAAGTGAAACAGTCAGGTAATTAAAAAAATCGACAGTTGAACTTGGACCAAGTATGAAAGACCAAATCAACTTGTATAGTAATTAGCAAACAGGTTTCCTTAATGCAAACCAAAGAACTGAGTGCCCATTCTCTTGATGCCAGCTGTTCCCAAGCAAAAAGATTATGCAAGAAGTAACATGTGGGCTCAATACATAACATCTGGAGTCACAGAAAAACATAAGATAAAAAAGGTTACCAGACACTCGTTCCACAAAGTTGATTAATTGAGAGTTAACATATTTTTACTGTACAACATCATCAGCTTGAAGGACCACCAAAGTCAAAAGGATGCTCATCATCGGCAACATTTATGATGAGTTGGTATCCCCCTCCGTCAAACCGAGACTACATACAGTGCTAATGCAGTCCATCGGGCATTCTAACAATCAAGATACTATCCTTTATTTAGGTAGCGACAACATATATGGCATTCGTCTTTTTGCTAAAAAAATCGACTGCTCTCATCACAGCAAAACACACAGTGCTATTACCACAAACACACCTACACTACACTAGGTGGGCATGGTTGAGCGCGCGCACGCCGATCCGCCGGAGCGGCGAAGAGATAGACTCGCAAGCCGAATCGTGAAGACGATAATAAGAAAGGTGAGCGCATATCTTTCCCGTACCGTACCTCGCTGATGTCGACGCCGAACGGCCCTTGCGCATGCAGTTGCCCTTCGCCGGATTCGGCAAAGGCGGCGTCACCCCTTTTGTCCCGTTGTTGTTATTCTGCTCAACTTGATCCGAGAAGTGTGTCCTCTTGCATGTCACAGAGACTAACATTTTTCAGCAAACAGAGTTTGTAACCGTAAGTGATGATTTGGAACCGTCAGCCATTTCTTCACAGAATGCATGGCCGCATGCGCATGCAATAGTTCTCGATGGTAATTTCGTGTTTGTTAACTGCGCGCTGCCCGGCCACCCCACCCGTGCATGCATGCATTGGGAGTTTGAATGCAACGGCACTGATTGATTGGGCCGGAGTTAAACATCGAAGCTCCTTTTCGCCCAGTGAATGGTTGATTGCTTCCCTTTCGCCCCGCCCACGGGCGACAGAAAGGAAACGCGAAGGAGCTGGGCCGCGATTCGAACACGGCGGACACACGGCCCAGCTCAGTGCAACCATTTGCTTCATGAGAGACTCATGGGCGAGGGCGAGGGAGTTATGCTGCTTTGTGTCGCTCGGAAGCCTTGGTTGAACAGAACAGCCGATATTTTTCCGCCGCTGCCGGGACCATCTCCCCAGGATTACGGGACAGCCCTGACCTGACCCTCCAGTGCTGCTATTATCTTCCTGATGCGTCAGCGACTCCACCGGTTGCTTGTCAACCTCGTTTCGCGTGGCTCCTCTGCAACCGTGGTGGTTGGCCAGATCGTCAGGCCGCACTCGGTCGTAATAACCGGAGTTGGCCAATCGCAGTTTGAGCTCCCCTCTCGAGATTAAAGGTTAACCGGAGTTGGCCAATCGCAGTTTGAGCTCCCCTCTCGAGATTAAAGGTTATCCAGACCAGACGTGGTAAGAATAAGAACAGATCATAGTACGCAACACCGGACGATAAGTCATCTTAACAGGCAAACTCTCATGCATATTTACAAGACTAAATGTGAAGGTCGAACAGAACACACAGGATGGACATGGACGGCAACGCTGCCGTTGCCCTACTACTGTCTACTAAGCTCCTCCGATCCTATCACTATAGGAAAAACGATCATAAACAACGGCCAAATTTATTGACGACGGGACCGTCGTCTTTAATGTTATTGACGACGGCTAGACGAGAACCGTCGTCAATAAATTATTGACGACGGTGGCCGTCGTCTTTAACTAAATTCGGGCCCATCCGAGAAGTTATTGACGACGGTGACCTAGTACCGTCGTCAACAAGTCCTTATTGACGACAGTTTCCTAGCACCGTCGTCAATAACGAGGTATATAACCCGTGCGCGAGCCGGGCGGCGCCTCTCGACTCGCACCGGTCGCTGCCGCCCGTCCCCGCCACCGCCGCCGCCCATCCCCGCCGTCCCGGTCGCCGCTGCTCGTCCCCGCCACCGCCGCCGCCCGTCTCCGGCCGAGGTAAGTCCCCTCCCCCTCCCCTCCGGCCTCTCCCCGGCTTTTGTCGGGGCCGCGTCGCCGGCCACCGGCCGGCCCGGCCCCGGCACCTCCCCCTCCGGCCCGGCCCCTATGACCTTGTGATATGTAAAGCCTTCAGAAATTGCCCCAGCCACCTAGTAAACAAAGAAAGCAGTTAGGTCACTGTTGCTTATGACCATATGGGTGATCCTTATCAGATAAGAACTGCTTGAAACGTGAAAATGAATTCATTATGAAATAAAACTAGTTACGCTTATTGAAGATTCAGCTAATGTTCATTCCAATTTGGCTTCTACCCTTTTCTAGGAGTGAGCGTGATTAATTACAAATCGTAAAACCGACCTGAACTAAATCAAAATATGCGGTTAATTGACATTCTCGGTTAAATATTTTATGTATTACTGTTGACCAAATTTTATTTGATTTTCATGTCATATTAACCGATTTAACCAAAATTTAATCCCTCACTACCAAAAACCCATAAAAACAAAGACTAATAGTACTAATCGTCATCCTCATCAAAATTCTTCTCGTGGCCCAACCAGTTTTCATAATCTCCAATCATCACCAGCGCATACATGTCATTTTTGTATACTTATTGTTATTTTTCATATGTTTAGTCATTTTTATCTAAAAAATTATATTGCATACTACAATGCGGTTAACCGTAAAAACTAAACTGAATTAATTGCACCCGAATTGTACGGTTATGACTTCTTTTAATCACATTCAGTTATGAATTCTTCATAACCGGAATTTTTATTAACTAAATTAACTGAATAACCACCCTACCCTTTTCGGAGAGGATCTAACTACAGGTAAGTGTATGATTCAGTTGGCTCTTCCCTGCAAACCACAGGTCCATACGTGAACAAGAAGTGTTGATGCAAACAAAATTATGTTCATAGTAAGAAAGTTTTCATCGTCATGTTGAAACAAATATGCAGAATAACCAAGTCAGTTACAAGTTTACTTGGGTGAATTCATCATGACTGGCCACTCTTAACTGATTGCGATGGATATCACTGTTTCATGATGTTTTTTCAATGTAGACACATTATTACCTGATCTTTTAAGGTTTGATAATTGACAGAAATTAGAAAGCATCAGGGTGGTTTCCTCATTATTACAAAATACAAATTGTGTTCATGGCTTAGACAGGGGCATTATTTCATCAAGAAAGCAGATTAATCATTCATGTTAGCTTAATGGTCATCCATTGTCAGAACACCCCGGAGAAACAGCCTCCACTAGACTGCCGGCGAGCTCCTCTGCACACACACACTGGAACAGAACGCAACGCAAAAATGGGAGTTTTGTGCAGCAGCAAACTGACTGCTGGTTTCTGTATATTGACTGAATATAAACAACTGAAAGCTGACGACCTTTATGCCACACGAGCGACTCTCTCGGCACGGAGATCTGCACTACTTGCATGCCTCTTGGTCATGCACCCACTACTAACAACAGAATTAACAGACCCAAGTAAATTCAGCTCAATAAAACAGGAAATTCAGAAAAAGCACAAAAGAAAGTAAACTGACTCACTAACTGACCAAGGTGCACAAGGTTTATTCTCACAATCTCCGCCTAAACCTTGTGCGCCATCTACTGAATGTTCTTGAGGCCAATCTTTAGATTCAGTTCTCTGAACTTAGCCTTGCAAAGAGGCTTTATCAGTATATCTCCCAACTGATCCTCTGTCCTGATAAATTATACCTCAATCTGCCCTGAATTTTCATATTCTCTGATCACATGATATCTCACATCTATATGCTTTGATCGGTCGTGGTGAACTGGATTTTTTATCAAAGAGATAGCAGACTTGTTATCTACTCTGATCACTGGTACACTCACATCAGCGTCCTATTTCAGCTAGCAAACGTGCTAGCCAAATTGCATGATAAGCACCAGCAGCAGCTGCAATATACTCAGCTTCGCAACTTGACAGTGCCACCACTCTTTGCTTTGAAGATTGCCAACTAACAGGGCTCCTCCCAAGGAAAAATATAACGCCAGAGGTGCTTTTCCTATCATCTACATCACCAGCTAAGTCTTTATCAGTATAGGCTATAAACATTTCCATTTCTCCTTCCTCTCTTGGATAAAAAACACCAAAACTGCTTGTCTCAGCAATATACCTCAGAAACGTGAAAATGAATCCCGCGCCCCGCCCCGCCGCCGCCGCTGCCGTCCCGCCCCAAGCCCCGCCCGGCCGCCCCTGCTCGCGCCCGAGCCCTGGCCGCGCCTCGGCCGCCCCGAGCTCCGACCTTAGTTGATTAATTGTTTAATTAGTATTGTAATTGATTATTGTTTAAATAATACTTTGATTGATTGCGTGATTAGTTACTATATGTAAATAAATGGGTTTCGGCCTGGTCCGGCCTGACACGACCCATTTAGGGTCTGTCACGGCCCATTTATTGTAATGTATTAGTCGAGACAGGCACCGAGGACGGCAAGCTCCCGCGCGTGGACGACGGGCCCCGACGGTGCGGTTTCATATTTGACCCACTTACGACGGGGCATAACGTACGACGGCTAACCCTAAAGGCGTCGTAACATAATGGCAGGCCCCAGCGGGGCATAACTTAGGACGGCTGACCCACTTCTCTGTCTCTCGTTCTTTTCTTCTCTCTCGTTCTTTCCTCTCTCTCTCTCTCTTTTAAATGACTCAAAAATGAAAGATTGACGTAAACCTATACAACATGCGTCACCCGTTTCGAACGGGCCCGTCTCACATGTGTTACGCATGTGAGGCGTGTATGTTCGGAATTGTCCCTTTTTGGACAGTCTGGGAGTGACCGAGGGGGCGTGGCTTGTGAAGAGACGCGGGCTTAGATCTAGACGAGATTTCGACGGCATAACCCTGTTGTTCTCTGCTGCACCATTTTCGGGCGTGCAGTGGAGAACAACGGGGTTATGTTGCCGAAATTTCGTTTGGATCCATGCCACGCGTCTCGTCATGAGCACGCTCCGCTCGGTCACTCTTGGGGGGGGGGTTAGGACCTATCCTTTCCAATAGATGTAGGGCCGTGACATAAATAAATTATAAAGTAACTATAATTTCCTTGACATTAAACTGTAGATTCAAACATGGGTGAGGATCGTAGTTGGATGTATACCGGTTGGAAGAACAGTTCTGGTGGTTACTCGGATGAGTGGTTCGCCAAGACAGATGCTTTTGTAGATCGAGCTTTTTCATTGTCAAAGATCGATATGATGCAGTGCCCATGTACGAAATGTCAAGGCGTTTCACTTGTGTCGATACGGTTTCATGCAAGATTATGAGGTGTGGACCTTTCACGGTGAGACATCTTCTCAACCCTTACAAGTTTTAGATGAGGATGATAACACGGGGGTCGATAGGATGGACAAGATGCTTGATGCCATAAATCCTGAATTGATGGAGGATCCTCCTACAACGGAGGTTGAAGCGTTTTTCACGCTTCTCAAAGCTTCAGAAGAGCCGTTGCATGAACACACCGAAGTGACGCTCCTTACTTTCATGACTAGATTTATGGCCATTAAGTCTAAGTATTTCTTTTCCAATAACTGCTACAACGATCTCATCAAATTGATCAGCGATATCCTTCCACAACCACATAAAGTGTCTAAAGATATGTATCAGTCTAAGAAGTTGATTTCTGATCTGGGTATGAAATATGAGAAGATTGATATGTGTCTAGACAATTGCATGCTTTTTTGGAGAGAGCATGCCAACGAGAACAAGTGCTTAAAATGTGGTAAAGCGAGATTTGTCGAAGTTGTTAATGATGACGGTTCAAAAGTAATGACTCAAGTCGCACAGAAACAGTTTCGCTACTTGTCTGTCACACCTAGGTTCAAGCGTTTGTTTCTATCTAAAAAAACAGCTAGACACATGAGGTGGTATAAAGAAGGTGTACGTGAGAACAACGGCATGATGGTGCACCCGTCGGACAGGAAGGCATGGAAGGCGCTTGACCGCTTCGATCCAGATTTCACCAATGACGAGAGAAATATTCGCTTTGGGTTGGCAACAAATAGCTTCTCACCGTTTAGTACAAATGCCACACCATACTCTTGTTGGCCCGTGTTCGCTATTCCGTATAACTTACCACCATCTCTTTGTATGAAGTATGAGTTTATGATCCTATGCCTTATTGTACCTGGACCGGATCATCCTGGTTCACGACTGAACATGATGATGCAGCCATTGGTTGAAGAGTTGAAAATGTTATGGACCGGAGTCGAAGCGTACGACTGTTATAGAAAATAAAAATTCAACCTTCGAGCTGCGTACTTGTGGTCTGTTCATGACTTTCCAGCTTACGTCATGTTTTCTGGCTGGAGCACTCATGGTCGATTGACATGTCTAATATGTGCTTCCGACACGGATTGTTTTCGTCTAAATCATGGTGGCAAGATATGCTACTTTGATTGTCATAGACGTTGGTTACCGCCAAATCACGTGTTTAGGCAACAGAGAAATGCCTTCACGAAGGGTACCATTGTAAAAAAGGGACCACCACAACGTCTAAACGGGTCAAAATTGTTAAACAGCTCAACAATCTAGTGGCAGATGAAGGTCGTCCTGGATATTTTGTTGGTTACGGAGAGGATCACAATTGGACTCATATATGTGCACTATGGGAGTTACCGTATATGAAGTCTTTAATTCTAATGCATAACATTGATGTCATGCACCAGGAACGTAACATGGGCGAATGCATCATAAGCACGTGATTGGATATGACGGGCAAAACAAAAGACAATATAAAAGCTCGGAAGGATTTGGCAGAGGTTTGTAACCGACCAAGTCTTGAGCTCTTCGAAGCTGGTGGCAAACCACGAGCTTCTTTCTGCATTCGACCAAAAGAAAAGAAAGAAGTCTTCAAGTGGTTGAAACAGTTGAAGTTCCCAGACGGTTTTGCTGCTAGCCTGAGAAGAGTCGTTAATGTTAAGACTAGAAATCTTACTGGTTTGAAGAGTCATGATTATCACATAATCATGGAAAGACTTTTGCCGGTTATGTTTCGAGGCTATCTTGACGATGAGGTGTGGAAGGTGTTAGCCAAGCTTAGCTATTTTTATAGACACTTTGTGCTAAAGAAATCAAAAGGGAGATGATGGAGAAGTTGGAAAAAGAGATACTCGTGCTTTTATGTAAGATGGAAAAAATATTTCCTTCAGGGTTCTTCAATCCAATGCAACACCTTCTAATCCATCTTCCATATGAAGCTAAAGTAGGCGGTCCTGTTCAATATAGGTGGATGTACCATATTGAAAGAGCACTCAGATGTCTGAAACCGATGGTTCGTAATAGGGCAAGGGTTGAAGGATGCATCGTCAAAGCATTTACACAGTAGGAGATAGGATACTTTTCAAGTGTCTAATTTGCAGAAGAACACAATGTTAATGCATCGGTGTTGCGGTACAATATGGTTGAAGCAACCTCTTGTAGCGAACTCTCACTTTTTCAAACGAGAGGCACCACTGTTGGTAGTGGCACGAGCTATGATGCTTCAACATATGAAAAGACAGCTGCTTTGTTATACATGTACGCTAACATAGATGGGATGGACAATTTTTTTAGTAAGTGGTTGTTCAACATCTATACTAATTTGTGTTGTGTGTTATACATCTATGCTAATAATTCTGTTTTGTCCTTATTTAGTGAGTTTGATCAACAAAATTGGAAGTCTAAGCAGCAACCTACTAGCAAGCAAATACAAACAATGCGACATTATGGAGTAAATTGAGGACCTAACTTCCAAACCTGGTTTTGAAATCATGTAACATTTTCCTTGTCTTGTTCCTCTTAGTAATTATGTTAATAGCATAAAATAGTCTACTTACTTCATATGTTGGACAGTGCAAGACACAAGCCGGTGTTCATGAAGATTTGTGACAACTGTCCAATGGATCCATTAAAGTTAAAATCTTTAGTCGATATGATGTCAATGGGTTCCGATTTCGTTCAACTCAATTTGAAGCTCAACGTCCTCTAAGGGCAACATCAAACACCGGAGTTGTGACGAGAGCCGCCGATGCCGAAGGACGTGAAACTAATTTCTATGGGATTATAAACAAAATCCTAGAATTTAGTTTTGTCGTGAGTAAAGATCTTAAAGTAGTCTTCTTTGACTGCGATTGGTTTGATAATAACAATGGAACTCGAGAAAAGCAATTTGGCATGGTAGAAGTCAAATACAAGGACCGACTACGAGGCTATGACACCTTTGTCCTTGCACACCAAGTCGAACAAGTGTACTATCTACAGTATCCATGCAAAAAGCTTAGTGCATGGTGGGTTGTACAAAAGGTGAATCCTCGTGAGCGGTTATATACACCAGATAATACTGGTTACCTTGATGAGGCTGATGTTGTTTACCAAGAAGAAGAGTTGCCGGATTCTTTTGTCGTTGAGCCTGGTCTAAGACTCGATGAATTAGTTGGAGACGCAGAAGATGTACAGATTCATAATGTGAAAAAACGAAAACGGCGAACAACCACAACAAAAGATTGATGGTCCGGTTTACGAAGTACAGTACATGATAATGATACTGATGAATTTTGAAATTGAGGACAAGTAACGTTTCCTTCATCTCTTCTTTCATCTTCTATATTTTTCTTAAATTCATTATCAAATTTCCTTTCATTAGGATGTCGTCGAGCAGTAGACGACGGGGGACACAGGGCTTTCTGTCCTAGAGAGCAGAATCCGTTTTCCAGTGCTGTCAGTCTAGCAATTGTAGACTGTCTCAGCTGTTGGGCCTCGACAAAGGCCAGGGGTCACGAGAGCGGTCACGATAGGTAAAGAGTATTAAATTACATAAATTATATAAATAACTTCCTGAATCTATATTACCAATCTTCAAATTTTTAGGACGACTCTACGTCTGAGGAGACAGAGGCCAGGGGTCCTCTTTAGACACCACAGGTTTCGGAGCCTGTTCCAGATCCTGCTTCGGATCCTCTTCAGGTTCTGGCACCGCAGGCTTCAGACCCTGCTTCAGAGCCTTCCACAGAGCCTGATGTGGAGCCGGCTCTACAGCGGCGTTACAGGAGGCTCCTCCTCCGGTTCCTGCACGGCCAGAAGATCGGGTCGTTATTCGTCCGGTTGGTGATAGGTAAGTAAATCTATAACAAATTAATTTAGATATTTTAACACTTATATATGTACTAATTGAGAATGGTGTATTAGGTCTTGGGTCGATGACTCCTTCACGGGTCAAGGACGCCACCTCCAGGTCAACGCTGTCCTGGGTCACCTCATCCGTTGTCACTACCCCGGTCTAGTGAACGGACGGGCTGCTACGTCTTGGGACTATTACGCTACGGCCCAGGACATTACCTACGGCAACCACCAGGAGCATGTGTGGCATGAATTCATGGTAAGTAAATCTTCTATTCGTTAAATTCGAACCTATTATATGTTAAATACATTAACTTGTATATTTCTTCTTGTAGAAATATTACCGTTTGGAGGACGAGGCCCAGCTGGATCACACTCGCCTGGTCTTCAACAAGAACGCTAGGAAGCTCCTGACGCAGTCAATATCAACGGCTCGCATTCAGACTACAAAGGCGTACTATAAGTTGCATCCGGACGAGGGTGAGCCGGGGCAGTTTAAGGATGTGGCGGCCAAGTACTTGACGGAGGCACAGTACGCAGAGGTAAAATATTTATTTTACTTTGCTTCATTATCCAATTTTCATTAATATTTTCATCCAATAACAAATGTGTGCAGGTTAGCGTACCGTGGCTTGAGTCCTGTCCAGACGCATACAATTCCCTATGTGCTCGTTGGGCGAGCCAGGGCTTACAAGGCGTGTCGATGACCCGCCGACAGAGTCGAGGGACGTACGGGAAACACCGTCTTGGTGGGGACGGCTAAGTACGCCTTGCTAAACGGATGGTAAGTGATACTCAAATTATATTCTAGTTAATTTCTATCGCTATCATTATGCTAACATGTATCGATAGGAGCGCGAGATCGGTTAGGAGCCGACCGCTATCCAGGTGTGGAGGAGGGGTCACATGGGAAGTGACCCCTCGTAGCCTGATCAGTTGTCTTCTCAGATAGCGACGGAGACTTTGGTGAGTACTTTAGTTAACTTAATTGTATTCTCTTTAAAACTTTTGATGACTTTAATCTTCTGTATTTTCAGGAAAAGTATGGGGAGGAGGTGCGGAGGCTTAGAGGCGACGATTACGATTGGCAGAACTCGCCGATCGTACCTGAAGCCGCCTATGCAAGCAGTGGCGGTAAACCTCACAGCCCGTGAGTTCTGTTGTTTTTCATTTACTTTCATGAACTTCGAGACACGAAACTTTAATAATCTTACTTCGTTGTGTAGGTTGGCCATCTTTGATGGAGTAGTCGACTCGAGGGAGGCGCGGTCTTCCTCGAGGGTCTCTTCATCGCAGAGTGGATCCAGCAGGCGTGGAAGCCGAGATCTGGAGCTCCAGAGTGTCCAGGAGGAGCTCCAGAGGACGCAGGAAGCGCTGAGGCTCACAAACGAGAGGCAAGAAGCCGAGCTCAGAGCTAGGGACGAGAGACAGGCAGCCGAGCTCCGGGCTAGGGACGAGTATCAACACTCGTACATGCTACAGATGTAAGCTGCCATGCAGGTAAGTTCAGATCGTTGTACTCAACGTTTCTAATATATGAATGACATATATAATAATTTACTTCATAATTGCAGGCTATGGCCACAGGACAGCCTGTTGTCTTTCCTCAGTGGGCGCCGCCACCGATACAGCTACCACAGGGGCCGACGTCAGGAGCACAGATACAAAATTTCTCATAATAGTTGCAACTAGTTAAACTTGCTCAAATTTAGTTGAATTTGATCAAACTTACTCAAACTTAGGGAAAATTAGTTAAACATCCCCAAACTGAGTAAAATATGGTACAACTTACTCAACCATAGTAAAATATGAGCAAACTTACTCAAACATAGTCAAAACTAGTTGAACTAGCTCAAACACAAACACTACTAGTCTATACTTCTCAAACTTAATAAAATATGAGCAAACTTACTCAAACATAGCCAAATCTAGCTAACTTGCTCAATTCTAACTTGTAATGAGTTTATTTAATCATATACACATTTGTGAACTTCTAATTTGTCTAACTATACATGTACATCACATGGATCGGCGACGCGGGCTCAGGAAACTCCATCCCCTCAGCAACCGGCGTTTGGACGAGCGCGCGACGACTTCCTAGACTCCGGTGGCAGCGGTCGGGGTAGCGTAGGATAGTGTGGCGTGCGTATAGTGTTTTTTTGCCTGCCTGCGATGTATTTTTGATTGTCTGTGATCTGTCCATCGAGCCAGGGCTGGCCTCGAAGCCAGGGCAGGATTTGTTGTTTTTTTTTAAATGCAAAGCTTATTGACGACGGTTTCTGGTACCTGGCCGTCGTCAATAAGCCATTAGTATTGACGACGGCCAGGTACCAGAAACCGTCGTCAATAAGCCATTGTTATTGACGACGGCCAGGTACCAGAAACCGTCGTCAATAAGCCATTGTTATTGACGACGGTAAAAACCATGGCCGTCGTCAATAAGCTAGCTTATTGACGAGAGCCTGACCTTGACCGTCATCAACATGCTGCTATAGCTTATTGACGACAGCCGGATTTAGCTGTCGTCAATAAGCTTATTGACGATGGTTACCGTCGTCAATAAGCTTATTGACGACTAATAATTGATGACAGCAATAAACCGTCGTTTATAACGTTTCACCGTCGTCAATAAGTTATTGACGACGATTTTTGGTCGTCGTCTATTGTTTGGATTTCTGTAGTGCATGAACATGGATGGGCACCATGCATGATGACTCACTCCTTGCTTAGGGATAACACGGCTGACAGTGTCAGGCTTAGGCTCCTTATTTCGGCCTGCTCTCACGTGGCTAGCAGAGTACGTGGGCAGTGAGGGAGGAATAACATGTCGCGTAGGACGACCAGCAGCTAGGAGCAGGTGTGTCGTACTTGTCCTATCAAGGCAGGGTGTGGGGGGACACGCAGCCGAGCGACGGACAGGACCTCGTCGGGTGGTGCCGTGATATGCGGCATCCAACAACACACGGGTCGATGAAACAAATCATATTACATAAATCATTGCGGAAGCGTAAAAAAATATTTTACAAAATACTTATATCAAAATAATCTACAACAGCAGACTATAATTTTCACGACTCATTTCTAATTTAGCAACAAAAAAAAGTCCATCCCACGAACGTTTCTTACTAGCAACACGAAGACAAACCGCAGCGGTGAGGATGCTCTTGAGTAACCACTCGGAGGTTCCCGAGTCTTATTGGCATCCCTTCTCATAAGCATGAAGTCAATCCTGCAAAATAACTCAGATAGCATCCGTGTGCATAACGCTCAGCAAGACTTAACCGTCACCCTAGTCATGAAACTCTACATGAGGTTATATGAACATAAAATAGGATGGTATAATGCAAAATAAAACTTGCCTAAAAGTGACTCCTTACTTTAAGATATTATTTGCAGCAATTTAAGTAACCTTGCGCACGCCACATCGGAAGTCCACAATCAAACAAGAAACATTTTCCCTCGATGTAATTTGCTCACGGCATAAAAGAATCGAGTTTGCACTAGCTATTCATCAAAGATACATCACAAAGATAGTATAAACTTCAAACCAATGTAATTAGTTCCTTTCTCATGCAAGTTCTTACTACCCCACGACTGTGAGAACAAGTATATTCGGTCCATTCCACGAGCGACGGTGATTCGAATCAATAACACCCGGACTATACGACACGTATGTCCGTACTCGACGTTGCCTACAGCAACCATCACTTACATCGTATGTGGCAGCCTTTCTCCCATTTCATCTCCGTTGAATCGATCAAATCGCCACGTACAGTAGCCACTCTCATGGTGCACCTACCGACATGAGATGTCATGAGAATGCTACCCACATACTGCACACCGGCCGTCTCGCCTGAGGTGACCCGAAAAGGCTCAACGCAAGCTTCACGAGGTAAATCGGTTTACTGGGTCCCATATAGCCAGCATGAGTCCGGTACACAACTCAAACTTGTTCAACAGGGCCGCATACGAATCGGTCCTTGACCGACACGGACAGGTCTATAACACCCAAACCCCTATGTCCTGCTGCCCCTTCAACCTTCCGGTCTCAACTTTAACTTGCTACACATTTTCTGAACCAATCTCGTATGCCCCTGTTGTTCCTGATCATGCGAATAGCATCTCACCACTCGATTTCTACCGAACCTTACTTAAGCATGGCAGTTCTACACGGTGAAAGACGCCTACCCAATACTCCATGGGTTCATTTGGTCATGCAAGAGGAGTGTCAAACAACAAGACCTAATGCACATTTCATATCTTAAGCGAAAGTGAATACAAAGTAAAAACTTAAAAGCTGTTAAATGCAAACCAGAGTTTGCCTGTTTTGTAGTGGAGTAGTAATATATGCAGTTAGTGATCCTTGCTGATCAACCCTTGAATCTCCAGAGTTTGATCCACTTCAATGAATCACTCCTTCGAATCCCCTTCGTCGTGATTCCTATTGAAATTTATATGCACAAGTTTTATAGAATGCAATGGAAAGAATTATAGAATGGATTTCTTAGGAGCATAGGTTGTGTGGAGAAGCCAAGAATGGCTTGGTTCGCCTCTGTTGTGCAAAGAAACAGGAATGACTAACTTAGCCTTAATGTTTTAACTATACACTAACTATTTTCCTTAAAGAATATAATAGATGAGCTGAAAAGAATTGAATGCATCTGAAGAACAAGAACTTCAATGGCCTCAAAACTTTTACATCAGGTTCTATAGTACCTAGGGATTTAGCTTGCCAAATTGCAGCTAATATGGAGTACAAATGTGTTCTCCATAATTCCCATAATGCTCTTATGTATTTTTCCCTCATACATAAGAATGGAGAACAAGAACAGGGAGATATAATGCTTAACTTGAGCTGATAATTTATATGTGAGTTCCTGGTCACATGAAAGTAATTTGGTCCAAAATTCAGACCTTTTACTTGAGTAGTTCCTCCAGAACAATTCCTTAAGCATTTCTATTTAAAAGAATTAATTCAGAAGTACTGTGCATTTTCATGCCCAATTTAGTGAACTAGAATTTCAAGTATGTCTCAGAGAGCTTGCCTAAATTTTCTTATGATTTTTAGAATTATGGATTGCCCAGAATAAATTTTATAAGTGGGAAACATTTTCTGAACATGTTTCTGGCATAACACAGCAGATGGTATTTAGCAATTTCCTACTCAAATGGTTTTTAAATAAGATGAAAATTTGCTAGAAGTTCAACACTATGCTAAGGAATATTCTGGCAAAATTTTAGGATTTTTGGATAAACCAAACACCCTCAATAATTCTTTTTCATAAAAACTTCAAAGAATTTTCCAGAATACAATATTGACTTTCATACAAATTTGAGTTTATATTTGGATATATCTTTGCAAAAGGAATCCAACCCAATTGGAATCACTCAATTTAGAGATTCTTACACAAAGATATGATTTTTCAAAGTTTGAGTATTCTCTGGAATTATTTTTCCCTACTGAAATTCGGTTGGTCCCACTGTTTAAACGCCAGCCAATAGGAAATGAGCCACACCGGGTTCACAGGGTTCTCAGCATGCCAGCACACCGGATCCGGGCCACAGCCGATCGGAGATTTAAATTTCACAGCCGCTGATAGCCGGGGCCCACGACTTTCTTCTACCTCCGGCCGCCCCTTGCCGGAGCAAACCGGTGCTCGCCGGCCGCCCGTTTCCGGCAACCATCCGAGCTGGGGCTCGCCGCTAGGGCGTTATTGAGGCCGGGGGAACACGACTGTGGGGTTTGCTAGGGCTGCCGGTGACCGGAGATTCCTCGGCGACGTGTGGCGGCCTCGGTTGAAGTTCGGCACCGTCGCCCGAGGTTTCTAGCCCATCAAAACGTCGACCAACTCACGCTACAGCATCCTTGGAGATTGAGGAAGACCGGCATGGCCTCAAAAGTGCTCAAAAGTGGCTGCAACTGGGTTGGCATCGTGCACCCGATTGGGTCCGCTGTGATTACGCTCGGTAGACCTCGGAATCCTCTGCTCCGAGGTGATTTCATGCTAGGGTTGCTGAAAGGAAAATGACCGCTGGCTAGTCCAGTTTGTGTGTGCCAAGTTTGACAACCTAAGGAGGATTAGAGAGTGGGAATTTGAAGAACTCGTACCGATCGTTCGGTTTGCACTCGCCGGAGCAAAATCTTCAAATTCGTCGGCTACGCTCCACGTTTGGTCCAAGCTTTGGGTGGAAGCAGCGCGGTGGTCGTGCACTCCCGTTGCCGTGATCGCTCGACCGTGAAAACCCCTGTGGAGGGCTGTCCACGTGAAGTCGATCGCCACTCTTCTGTAGGTCGCCGCTGAGACAGCTATTCCCGGGGAACAGAGGCCGAGGCTCAACGGTTTGGATGTCGGGGAGGTGTATACCGAGCTCGTGGTGCTGTCTAGCAGCTCGGGGAGGAGAGGGGCGCGAGTTTCTTCGGTTTCCTGGAAGAGCACCGAGGAGCGGAGGGGAGAAGAGGTTCTGCTCGTGCGCTCGCGAGGAGGAGAAGGCAAAGGAGTCTTTGCTCAGTTTGAGGGAGTGGATCACGTAGAAAATCAACCCACACCGGTGCCAATGCGACGGAACAGCAGGAGGTGGCTCGGCAGCTGCTTCTCGGTGGCGTCCGGTGTAGCCCCCCCTCCCCCCGTGGATGAGAAGAAACAGAGACTTCTTTCCTTTGTGTGCAGGTCATTGTGTACCAATGACATGTGGGGGCCATCCCAAATTCCCTCCCACAAATATCTTCTCAGGTCAATCTATTCCATTCAAAGGTTTTGAATTTGAAAAGTGAGTTAGCATTTGAATTCATCAAATTCAGTTTGAATTTGCTTACCAAATTTGAATTTGGATGGAATTTGAAAATGCTTCTATTTAACTCCTTTTTGAGCCCACCTCCAAATAACAAGTTTGTGATCCAATTTTTTTCCAAAATTTCCAAACTATATGACTGCATGGTTATTCAAAGTTTTGGGCCACCCTTTGTGTGAACTTTGAATTTGAAATCTGATTTTTAAACTTTCATGCAAAGAGGTATTTAAATCCTTATTGCTTCAACACCTTCAAATAAAAATGTAAGGCTCATCTTGAATGATCATCCATGTATCACTTTGCATAAAGGAAAGTTTTAGCAAGTCCTATTTTTCATAACTTTGCCACACATATGAATTCAACCTCAATTTTATTCATGCACATCTTTGGGACTTTTACACAGGGATGTCCCCTCCGTCATGAACCAATCAGGGTCGATAAGAAGAGATCATGCCTCGCTGCAGATCGTACCATGCTTGTAACTCTTGGCCGCAGCTTCCCCCGTCTCTCGGTGCTGTCTCCCACTGCACGCCTGGATCTAGACTCCGTGACCATGGGACTGTAACTCCCATCCGTCATAGTTATTGTGGGAGGAAGAGATGCAGTACGAGCTAGCTGCTGCACGAATCAAGGCCCCAGCACCCCAAAGTTGAGAGCACATCCTCGTGCTGCACGAATCAAGGCCCCAGCACCCCAAAGTTGAGAGCACATCCTCGTGCTGCACGGATCAGTGTCAAATCAACATCTTCCTTTTTCCTAATTATTGTGGGAGAAAGAGATGAACACGATGGGAGCGCGGCGTCACTGCTGGCGTTAGGCCGTGGCAGAGAAAAAAAATCAGGAATCCTAGCATGGCGCTGGCTTTGAAGACGGGGTCGCTGTTTCGTAACCATCGTCGTGTCAGACGCAACTTGCGTAGCCACACGGCAGCAGAAATATCAAGAAGGCGTGAACCGCACACAACTCGACACGGGAGCAAAGTTGCTGCCGCGCGCCGACAACTCCTTTTGCTTCCTTTGGGCTTGTTGATTGGCGTGTTAGGGGGCCCCCTCGTCCTTGCCGCGATATACGCTTAGGCACAGTACTAGACACATCTCTGCCCCCCCCCCCCTGGGAAATTTTAAAATCGAGTGAATTCGAGCAAACTGTGACCATATTCGATCCTAGAACGTGAAAGCCACAGCCTTTACCAGAGCTTTGGTTCTGAACGTGAGGGAATCATTGTTCTCTTTTTCCTCAAGATATCTGTAGTCCTCACCCACCAAACACACGCGATTAGAAGTTAATTGCTATTATAGAAACCTTATCGAGCGGCTTCGATAAAAAAAAACTTATGCGATAGGCTTCAATAAAATACAACTTTTAATGTTGACACACCATTAAAATAAAATTATAGTCTAATTTAACGTCTTTTAATATTTTTTTCCTTTTCTTTTCTTTTTTATTCTTAGACCACCTAAATTACCATATTACCTTGAAACAATTTTTCTCTTTTCTTTCTCTGCTACTATTCCCGTGGAACGAATCCACCGCCCACACCTCCAACGCATGCCGCACCCTCACCACCCACCACACCCCCTGCTGCTCGCCGCGTCCCCGCCTGCCACCCGCCGCAGCCCCGCCGCCCGCAACGATCAAGAGCAGCGGCTTCTTATTGAGGCTGTTTCAAAGTAACTGTAGTTGTTTTATTCAAAGTAGCAATTCAGTCAACGAAAAGGGCAATTCAGTTATTTCAATTGGTCTCAAAATAAGAAAAGAAAATGGGTTAATTAGACTATAATTTTACTTTAACAGAGTGTCAACATTTAAAAATTCTATTTTATCGAAGCACATCTATGAGTTTTTTATCAAAACCACTCGATAGTAGTTACTCCTCTGATTAGCATCTAGACCTCTCGTGGAGCGGCAGTTACCTCAAATCATTTTCACGTCCGCGTCCAGAGCTCGCGTCTTCACGTGCCCGTTCGTCCCCGGCGCGTTAGGTGCTCGCCGGCCCCCTTCATAGTCAGGGATCACGACCATCTGGCGACAGGTAGCGGTTGTGCTTTGCATCCTCGCGCTCCAGCTAGAGCTCCGCGGCTGCACTGAGCGGGCGCCAGCCACGACCACGAGCGTCGACGGCAGGGCAGGAGATGGAGCGAGGTGGCGAGCCGGCGCTCGGGTGGGCGGCGAGGGACGCCACCGGCGTGCTCGCACCCTACAGCTTCTCCACGAGGTATGTGTGTGTGCGCCTTCTCGTCGCCGCCGCGCTTGCACCGTTAGTTGACCACTCTGCCCCCCTGTTCTCGTGGTTCTGCCGTGTCCATGAGAACTCGAGTTCGCGCGAGGGTTTTCCCTAGGAGAGGTGGCTTTAGTATGTTTTACTAATAGTAACACTGAAATAATCTGAGACTTGCGCGCCTGAGATCGATGCTGTTCCGGATTCGTACACGTATCTGTGGCTGTATCGTACTGTCACGTATTTAATGTGTATGTTCAAGGGCTTTGTTGGCTTGCCGCTGCTACTGCTATGGGCTATGGCTCGGACCCCGGAGCTCCGTTCCACTGCACGGCACGCTTTTCCGGCTTCGCCGCCTTGAGAGCTTGCTGCTGCGCCGCCGGCACTGCTACTAGGGGATGCATTGCGCCATCACCACCGCCGTGTCCTGCAGGCTGCAGCTAGATGCGATGAGAGGGGAAAAAATAAATCCGCACTTACCCTATTCATCTACTACAACTTCAGGGTCCAGGGCGACGACGACGTGACGATCAAGGTGCTCTACTGCGGGATCTGCCACACGGACCTCCACGTCATCAAGAACGAATGGGGCAGCGCCATGTACCCCGTCGTTCCCGGGTAATTCGATTATTCGCCACCGATGTTTATATTCCCAATTCTCCACCGGCGGGTAAATAGAGGCACGAACGCGAGATGGTTCCCCCCCGGTGGCGCAGGCACGAGATCATCGGCGTCGTCTCCGGCGTCGGCAGCGGCGTCACCAAGTTCCAGTCCGGCGACAAGGTGGGCGTGGGCTACTTCGTCGACTCGTGCCGCTCCTGTGAGTGCTGCGAGAAGGGGCACGAGAACTACTGCGCCGGGATGGTGCTCACCTCCAACGGCGTCGACCACGCGCGCGGCGGCGCGGCCACGCGGGGCGGCTTCTCCGACGTCATCGTGGTGAGGGAGCACTACGTGGTCCGCGTCCCGGAAGGGCTGCCGCTGGACAGGACCGCGCCGCTGCTCTGCGCCGGGGTGACCGTGTACAGCCCGATGATGCGCCACGGCCTGAACGAGGCCGGCAAGCACCTGGGCGTCGTGGGGCTCGGTGGCCTCGGCCACGTCGCCGTCAAGTTCGGCAAGGCGTTCGGGATGAAGGTCACCGTCATCAGCACGTCGCCGAGCAAGCGCCAGGAGGCGCTCGAGCACCTCGGCGCCGACGAGTTCTTGGTCAGCCGCGACCCCGAGCAGATGAAGGTGGCATGCGTGCTGACACCACGCCCTCGATCGCCACTCTCCAACCAATGAACCAACCGACATATGCAAGGCTGCAGCTAATAACGACCCTCTGATGATATATGCACAGGCGGCGACGGGCACGATGGACGGGATCATCGACACGGTCTCGGCGTGGCACCCGATCACGCCGCTGCTGGCGCTGCTGAAGCCGATGGGGCAGATGGTGGTGGTGGGCGTGCCGAACAAACCGCTGGAGCTCCCGGTGTACGCCATCGTGCCCGGCGGGAAGGGCGTCGCCGGGACCTTGGTGGGCAGCGTCGGGGACTGCCAGGCCATGCTGGAGTTTGCGGGGCAGCACGGCGTCGGCGCGGAGGTGGAGGTGATCAAGATGGACTACGTCAACACGGCGCTGGAGCGGCTCGAGAAGAACGACGTCCGCTACCGCTTCGTCATTGACGTCGCCGGCAGCCTCGGCTCCGCCGCCTAGTCTCTTTGAATGCGCGCGCGCAGATTCAGAGCGTCCAGTTGCTCACTTGCTCCCCTACAATGATGGTAAAAAAATGCTTCTTTTTTAAATCTCGTTATGCAATATTCTGGATTACATTTTCTCCTCTAGCTGGTCAGGAGTCTCACCCCTGGCATACTCCCCGTCATGTCTGTACCACACTATTTTGATCGCTGCTGGGTGATATGCAGCATACTTGGGTCCTCATCTAAGGAACGGTAATTTTATTGCTATGCGCCTTATTGAGGGTGAAACTGATATTATCTAGTATTGTTTAGGTTATTTGTTGTTGGGCTTCGTCATCCTAGATTTCTCTTTCCCCACTTCCGAAACGTCGACCTGCAGCGAAGATCAGCAGCATCAGCACCTTTTCCTTCTGCCTTGGTCGTACGGGCGACGTGCAAAGTATGTGGCTACTGATATCTGCTAGCTCTACGGTGCAGCCTGCAGCTGCTCGTGAGTTACAGAGCAAACTGAGGATGTTTATTTGGCTGGTTTGGCAAACAAAGCTGAATGGCCTCGACGGCTACTTACACAGACCATCTGATCATCGTGAGGAGTAGCACATCTTTGAACGACGACGTTTTTGACGGACAACTTGAACTGTTACTGGTCGGAATAAATTGGTCATCGTCCTCTCCAGGTCTCAAGCGTAAGATTAACACTGTCGATCGTTGTTCTTCGTCGAACCTGATGCAAGCCTTTTCTGTTTCTGTGATGACCACGCAAAACCTTACAGCTGGTATAAGTAACCCACTAGACGGCTAAAACTGAACTGGGGGATATCAATGCATGGGTATTGAAGAAAGACCGCCGAGTTCCCCTCGATCCATATCGCTGAACGAGGGGACTTGTTCGGGGGGGGGGGGGGGGGGGGGGGGCGTGTTGGCTCGCAACATCCCATCAGGAGAGGAAACACGTACGGGTCCAGAGGGACCATATGCAAAAAAAAAGGTTGGCGAGTATAGTGCGATGTCCAGGTTGTATGCATGCCAGTACAACTTCACGTCCGTGAGTCGATCCCATCAAGGGAATTTAACAGGGACTAATTGAACGCGCAAACGGCGGCATGATGCACTTCTGCTGATACGTACCCATGGAACGAGCCATATGTAAGTTTCCATTTATACATCTGAATATATAGAAGAAACATAGGTGTAACACTAGCTATTACAAAAGGATTTGTAGTCGCACTTGATGAGTCCACTATAGTGGCAGACATTGAGCCGATGAGCCAAAAAACACCACTGTAGTTGCCACATGGTGAGTCCCACACCCGCCACCGAGAAGTGTACGGTTGTGCATGGTGGCCCTTAAGAGGTTCGCCATTAGAAATGAAGTTCTGCCACACTATGCTGTGCTAATTTCAGTGTTGGGCCTCTTAAGCCCACCATCGCTGAAGGGCAATATTTTCAGTGGCGTATTTCTTAAAAGACCATGGCTATAAATTGGAGCTCTGTGATGGCGGTCGCTTATGTCACCCACCGCTGGATCTGAGCGCCACTAGACATTAGCAGTCGCTTAAGTCATCTGTCACTATTATTCTCACCGTTTTGAATTATTTGACACTAGTTAGTTTAAAATTAAACTAGCTAGCGTTAAATAATTCAAAACAGAGTACGAATTAAATACAAACGAACTCATGGTACAACATAAATGCAAATGACTTATATTGCATTTGTCCTTCACACTACATGATATTATTTGGACTCATGGTACATTTTTTTATCCCAGTGGTCCATTAACGGAATATGTAGAACTTTATAATTGGGTTGGCCACCCTCCTAATATACTTGGTGCATGAAACAGCCGGACCATCTACCGATCGAGTTGCACGTGGATGTGTAGATGTGACATAATGTCTATATGCTATATGTGAGTTGATGATTAAATAGTTTTCTGTTAAAATTAAATATGTATTTCTACAAACTTATTATTAATACAAGTTTATCCAACCATTATGCCCCCAGTACAAACATTTTTTGCAATGGAAGTACCTTAGTGTACCAGTTAAACTTCTAATTATAAGTGCAGTATTGTGTGTCCATTACTACAGAGACCATTAGTGCGTAGATGTGCAAACCAATCAATTTACAACAGTCAAAAACCGTCGTAAATAAGGGTCGTCGCCCTTATCACTTTTCAATTACCATACGACCTATTTGTACTTTTGCGCTGTGCGACTGGAGACTAATAGCTTAAATCCCTCGGGTGTGGTTCATTTGATTTTAGAATCATGGGACGTCTAGTCGTACAATGCAGTCCTACAAATGGATGATACATGAAGCATTTTCCTATCAAATAATACAACCTAACATACACCCCATACCTAAGTCCAGTCTTTTTCAACTCTATATTCAAGCTTTATCTCTTATTGTATGCAGTTCTCAAATAGTTCCACCGACCTAGACTGGTAAAGCTTTTTCGTTTATAGAATATCACTATACACCCAAAAAATAAAGAAAGTATAAAAGACCACACGGTAAACACACATCTGAAGCTTTATTTATCATCTGAAATATTACAGTTATGTAGCATATATGTACGTAACTAATGATCTGGAAGGATCACTGCCTTCTCTCCTGAGTATAGTGTTATTTATCATCTATAGCTGTAACATATATATATATATATATATATATATATATAAAACAAATATGAAGATTATTTAGAGCAACCAAGATCTGCCTAGCTAGATTATTTTATATCTATCGACAGATTCTACGGGTGAATTTGATCTAAACACGGCTCAGCTGTTCACGAAAAGGCATATATGACGTCGGAATCATGGAGCTGTCAGCGGAGGGTAGTGGCACTGCTTGCCCTTAGGAGCATTAGGGTTGAAGGTGCAGGGGTTACGCCCTGATGTCGTCTCGCTGACGGACACCGCCGGAGATGGGTGCTCCTGCTTTTGCGCCGCCGCGTCTTGCTGGCCGGGGCTCTTGTTGCACTTCTGGCCCGGGTTGTTTGGGTCATGGGTGCAGGGATTCGGCTTCGGACCTGACGACGTCAGCGCGTCGCTGACAGGCGCACCGCCAGTTACGAGCCGGCGCGCCACCGCGGCGTCCGCGAGCTGCGCCGCCACGACGAGCAGCACCAACACTACCGCGCCTTTGCCTCCTCCCTTCATCGTATTCAGAGAGATCCTTAGCTAACTAGGTTGCGACTTGTTGGCGCACGATCAGCTCGAGCTATGATCAGTTAATTACTCCGTTGCATACTTGCATGGAACAATGGAAAGTGTAGTGGCTACTTATAGGCGCGCCGCAGCTGATGGTTCGCATGCGTTTTGCACAAAATTCTCGCTGGCGTATCACACGAGCGAGCAGATACGTTAACCGTCATCATCTCCTCGGGTGCAAAGAACAACGCTCTTAACGAATCGAACTAATGAAACTGCCGGTTCTGTTCAAGCATGGACGAGCATGTATACGTGAGACTGCGGCAAAATGATGAAGCTGGTATGAGTAACCCGTTTGACGGCTAACTCGTTAGAAACAAGAATGCTTGGTCGCATCAAATCAAACTAAACAAGTCTTGGATCACCGGTAGAAGAGAACTAGGAGTCAGATCTGTGGAACATTGAAATAAAGGCGATGCGAATGCTCGGGTTGTTCATTTACAGAGGAGCTCGATCAATGCCGTCTTGAGCTAGCTTTGGTTTAGCGTAGAGTATGGATTGGACCCGTGGAAAATTCATACGGTCTGTCCTTGACACGCTTCCCAGCAATTACATTGCAGACCAAGAATCACACGGACTGACTCCGAGCTTCTTTTATTTTAAAATTTTAAAATCTACGAACATTCTATTTGACTTGACAGAGACCTATGTCGCGTTTGAGCTGACTTGACATTCTGTTTGAGTTTGACTACAGGATTCATTCTCCCTTTACATATTTATGGATATATGTATGGCAACATGAGTCGGAAATTACAAGTACAGAGTTGGAAAGTACCGAAATTCCTTCTCCCTTTACATAGCTAAGCTCGATCGGGCAGGAGATCTCGAGTTGCTTGCTGAATGTTAGATCAGTTCAAGCTTACACATATTGTTCTGCTGATATGAAGTAGCTGATCCATCGATAAGAGAACCCAAACAGGCCAGACGACAGATTAGCAAGCCGATGGTAAATTCTACAAACTTGTCAAGTGGATTCAGAAAACGTTTTTGACGGAATAAGCTGATTATCTGCTGAAGCAGACGTGGCATATGCAAGCATCCATGAGTAGATATACGTACTCAGGTCCTGCGGTATCCAATGAAGGTCCAAGTTTCAACTTTTCTAGAGTGGACTGAAGACTGTTGATTCTATGCATAAAAAGGTAGTGAAGAAACAGTTTACAATCCTCTGAGCTAGATGGATATATGACCGACGTGTTCAGGATCAGGAATGAAGTGGTGACCTATTTGACGTCGATCCGTTGAAACCTCAAATGATGGCGCATGCACGCCAAACTATCTTGCACGGCAAATAACCTCAAAAATGCCTCGTGCTAAAGCTTGCCAACTAGGCTCGCTCTTGACAGGGTGACTCAGTATAAGAGCACAAATTTATCCAACCATAGAATTCTTGGGGTCATATACACCCTCGTTCCTACAGACATAGTGAAGCAAAAGCCTGTATAACGGTCTAATTTCACATTTACAATTTCACTTGTTTTCCTCCACATTCCAAAGGGTCTGCACGGCCGGCTGCAACTCCTCTGATTCATCAGTTGCTCCGGCCGAGGCCATTGGTTCAAACTTGATAGAATGCCGCTCCACGCCCAGCACGTCAAGAAGCTCATCCTCACACAAAATTTTTGGTTTCTTATGCTTCTCCATAAGAAGAATGCCATCCGCTAACTTTTCACTGCCATTGACCTCTGATGTATTGTTACCACAGCTCAGGCTCCCCTTTTGCAGACTGTCTTTCGTTTGCTCTGCAGCGCAGCTTGTGATGAACCTTTCCGTGGCGCTCATTTTGAGATTCTGGGTTGTTGGAATGGAGACGGTTTCATGGTTAGCTGGATAGTAGCATGGCATCCCCAACTCAAATTCGATTCTCTCCTTCAGGAAAGCCATACTGGGCTTTTCACCATGAACAAGAATTACATGTTTGGGTGAAAGGAACTCAATCAGATCCATGATCCCTTTGGAGTCTGTATGAGGACTGAATGATAGCTGATGGATCTGGTGCTCAAAAGAAAGACAGTTCAGTGTGAGAGGATGGCATATGAAAGTAAAGTAATTAAAATGTTAAGCTATCCCTAATTCTTAATAAAAGACTGTAAATGAACCACATAAGCATCCAATCCTTGGATTCTCTTCCCTCTCCAGAGTTACTATATTGAACATTTTTATTATATTGATTCATTCGTGCAAACGGATATGGTTCATAGAACTGAAAATTCCAGGTTCTATTGTTTTCTACGGACCACAATAAGTAACCACTAAATATGAAAGTCACGAGTTTGTACTGTTTCTGTTTTTAACTGGTCATTTGACACATTTAATAATATCTGGCCTATTCTTGGACACAATTTTTTGTAAAGTATAGGGTGAAGTGAAAAGTGACCTGACATCTGACGTCAATATGGGTGTCCTTGTCTAAATCAATCTTCGTAGATTTACCGGACATCAACTTATGACCAATGCTTCCAGCAGCACAATATCTGCATCAAAAGTTGGCACCAGGAATTACTTTAAGAGAACAAGAATGGTTTTGACAGCAAACAAATATATTTTGGCACAACATTACAGAACATGGAAGCAACAGGAAATTGTCAGAGTTAAAGTGTACCCTGGGAGTGCAACCAGATTCTTTTCTGATGGTGCCCACTTCTTAAACGCCTCAAGAGAAAATCCACCGAAAATCATACCAGGTGTTGCAAAAAGTACACAGGGACCAGGATTGTTAATATAAGATCGCTCAAAGTGACAAACTGCAACATGAAAAAACCTTGCACGTTATTCTAATATCTGCAAATTCAAATGGCATACAAAACATGAAACACGACATCTCATAATTTGATTAAAGTCAATTAACTAAGATACCCTTTAATAACTAGTAAGAAGTAACATAACACAATATCCAGTTTGTATCGCATAGTCACAAATAAGGTGCATAAATGCAAAATATGTGTTGCAGCTTTCTTCAATGGTCAACATAGCATTTTAGTTTTTTGCCCTTAGTCATTTGATTAGTCACAAAATAGGGTCATAAATACAAAAGATGAATTGAATGGCTTGTTAAGCTACTATGCACCGACCGGTTGACCCCAAAAGCTTAAGCTGATGGGGAAGGGTGGTCAATTCACTTATATTTCAACACTCCCCTTTAACACTCCCCTTCACGTGTAGGCTCTCTTGGGCTGCAAACGTGGAATAGGAGTCGGGCACGATTTAAGCTTTTGGGGTCAACCGGTCGGTGCATAGTAGCTTAACATGTAAGCTGATGGGAAAGGGTGGCCAGTTCACTTATATTTCAACATGGCTAACAGAATATTTTAGTTTTCTTTCACTCAATTGTATATGCTCACTATTTTCATTCTGCATCTAACTGAACTGAGGTTATCTTTGAAGAACTGAGCCACTTACCATGCTTGAAGTCGAATGGATTATGCACTGTGTAACTGTCCTTGATCTTTTGGCTAGTCCATCCAATAAGCATCTTATAGTACATGTTAGATTGAATGGTTAAACCTAGAACAATATAACCTCAGATGAAGCTGGAAACTACATAACATAAAGTTAAAAGTTCCATGAAAATGCACATACCAGCTGACAAGTAGATAGGGACCTTCAAATCCATCCTCTCCCAATAGTCATCCAGTAATATACAGAGCTCCTAGCATACATAACAAAACAATGTCACTTCCAAATGGACACCTATTTATCTTTGAAAACTGTGGCCCCAGGTACAGTATTTCCCAAAGGGGCTTATTCATATAATTAAACAGTGAATAGTTTGTCATTCATATGTATCAGTCTCAGATAGTATGATCAAAAGAACTATGGCACCTGAGCTCTTCCCAAAGCAAATGTTGGAATCAGAACTTTACCTCCACCAGAAACACATTTGTGAACCTAGAAAACAGACAGTCAGTTAAGTGTCAAAGTAATGTAGCATCCGAAAATATCAATATATGTACAATTCATAGGGTGCTTTTTAATACAGTACGGATAATTTTCTAAATTGAGCTAATAGTGTTAAAAAAAGAGCTGCATTCTTGATAGCCCCATAAGGCACTTAATATTGATGATTTTGCTTTCTAAATGGTAATTGTACTAGAAGAAAATAATAAACATGCCGAATTCAGCCATCAGCATAAAAATAATGTTAAGATAGCTTAGTCTATCACCAAAAACTACAAAAATCAAATATATTAGCAGCAGGGAAATTTGGGTTTTCATACTGCTTTTAAGAACTCTCTCTCACGGGCATGCCTCGAGTCACGTATAGTTTTAGCGTACGTGGACCTACAGAAAGAAAACATACGCTTGATATTATACACAACAAGAAAAAACAGCCTCACCAATCATGCTCTAATGACAATTATAGTGGCAAAACTTTACAATGCAGTACAAGTTACAACCTAAAAATAAATGCAGAATCATTGTAGTCGATTTAAACATATTGCAAACTAAACTCAGAAGTGATATATAACTATATTAGTAGTTACCAGGACAGCTATATCCCAGATGATTTCTGGTGAGCGCTAACAGAAAGATTTAGGTACTGGTTGTCAGGTGGCTGTTAGCCTGGAAACCTGTTCTGAGACATGTCAAATAACCCTAGAAATGGCATGTCAAAAGAGAAAACATAGTCACCTAGTGATGCTAAAACATAAGAAAGAGCATATATCTAACGCGGACACGCAGTATAGTCGCAACGCTAGTCGCTAGGTTAGAAGTCCAGGTAAAGACAGCAATCAAATAGGAAAACATGTTTATAATTGCACATCAGACCATACTCTGTTATCAAAAGATCCAACTCCAGACGATCAAATAGGAAAACATGTTTATAATTGGACATCAGACCATACTCTGTTATCAAAAGATCCAACTGCAGACAATCAATTTGCGCTGCACCAAGATGTCTATCAGGTGTCATATTGTAATCTCCGGTATAGACCATAGCAGCATCTCCAACTTTTGCATAAATCATGGCAGCCCCTAGAACCTACATTAGAAAGTAGAGAACTAAATCAATACTAATCTTCGAAGAATGTAATGATGCTGGAGAAACATACATGTCCAGCATAGTAGGCACGGATTGTGAGGTCTTTATCTACTTGAACAGTCTGCTTCAAGTCCAATGGTGTGACTGAAATGTCAACAGTTTCAAGCAAAAGAAGATTACAATATATTGTGTCCTTCTGTGCCAGTTTTTGAAGTACACTGATAATACAATTCAAAACTTAATTAAGGTTACCTTTGTTCATACACCTGAGAATATCTTCATAACTATATTGTTCTTCCTCCCCTCTTCGATCTACCATTACTTTCCGATTATCCTCCAGCATAAATGGAGCTAAAGCTTTTGTCGGATACTGTTCGAGGCACCACAACAGAAGTTATGGGATGATATACAGATGTTTTGTATCAGAGGAGGAGATGAAAGAAGACAACAACTCCATCAAATGTGCTACTTGTGTGAGATCCTTTATTTCAGATAATACCCGCTCAAGGAATGCAAAATCGTTACAGTAACTGAAGTCCTAATTGACAGCAGGTGAACAAATAACAATGTTCTGTGATTCCTCAGCTCATGCTTCGCAAGCAACCAATACATGTTGCACATGGACCTGGCACTTGACCACAATATGGGGAGTTCAGGAAGCAGCTATTGGTCCTTCCTAGCTAAGACGCAGACGCAGTAGAGTAGAAAAATCAACAACCTAATCATTACATATACCCAAATTACTTTAACTGAAAAAATACACAATGTCAGCTACATTTTGACCCAACCCAACTAGTAGTTAACAAGTTAGTCAGAGCTCACCGTCATGTAGATGGGGCCGTGGTACCTGCAGACCTCGGTGAAGTAAGGTAACGCCCCGATATGATCCTGATGGCTGCAAAAAAACATGATTCAGACCGCGACCCGTCGCGCGGAACCTGGAGAAAATCATGTGGAAGATGGAAGAGGCGTGGTTGCGTGCACGTACAAGTGCGTGATGACAACGCAGGAGATGGCGGCGGTGAGGTCGGGAGCCCCGGTCGCGGCGAGCACGCGCGAGAAGTCCGGGTAGCGGCGGTGGTCCTGGTACGCCATGTGCATGCCGCAGTCGAACATGACGCGCTTCCCGCCGATGGTCACCACGACGCAGCTCTTCCCGACTTCCTGCCCCGCCCCTGCACCCGCACGCAAAGCGTCAGAGGTCCCGATCGAGCCGCGGGTACCGGAGGAGGAGGAGGAGAGGAAGTAGGGCGCCACCCTGCGTACCTAGGACTAGGCATTCGATAGCCATGGCTCGCCGCTGCCGCCACGTCGCGAGGGGCTTCTGTTCTCAGTGGAGCTGGTGTGACGTCTCAGGTTGAGAGCCGGCAGGGACGCGAGCGAGGAGGGCTCGCGGCGGCCGGCGAGGCTGTGGCGGCGCCGGCCGCCTCAGCTGCAGTTTCGTGGGTGGGCCGCGGCTTAGCGAATTCCAGCCCAACCTAACCGTGAATCGGAGCAGCAACCCAGTCCCGGTTCGTTGGGCTGATTCGCAGGATCAACCAGCCCATTTCTGTCTTCCCAGGCCGACCCACCGCTCCTCGTCAACGCTCACACACCAGCTCAGCAACCTACCCCCAGGTGCGCCGCGCGAGGACTTCCACGCTCCGCTCCCAAATCACGCGATGGGCGGCAGCTCGGACGTCGTCGGCCACGGAGGCGGCTGCCACTGCCGGCGCGTGCGGTGGCAGGTCGAAGCCCCGGCGAGCGTGGTCGCCTGGATCTGCAACTGCTCCGACTGCTCCATGCGCGGGAACACCCACTTCGTCGTCCCCGCGGCCAGGTTCCGGCTCGACCCCGGCGCCGGCGAGTTCCTCGCCACCTACACCTTCGGCACGCACACGGCGAAGCACACCTTCTGCAAGGTCTGCGGCATCACCTCCTTCTACACGCCGAGGTCCAACCCGGATGGGGTGGCCATCACGGTGGCCTGCGTCGACCCGGGCACCATCGGGCACGTCGAGTACCGGAACTACGACGGGAGGAACTGGGAGAGGGTCTTCGAGCGCAGCGGCATCTCCGAGTTCTCCGTGGCGGCGGCGGAGTAGTGACGGCCAGGTGACCAGCTCAGTTTGAGTTCCCCACCCCGCCACCCGTGAACGAGAAGCAGGTCAGTCCTCTCCGTGGCTGGGTGAATTATCCTTCTCGACTCGTTGGTGCATTGTAAAACTTGTCTACTGAAAGCGGTCTAGAGCTCAATGTTGTAATCATTGTCCTTTTCCCCAGCCATGCATCCAGCCTAGTTATACACATGATGTGCTCGAAACTACAACTCTACAAGGTTGTATTTTTTTCATATGCTATAATTCTATCAGCTTTTGCTAATACATTCCCAGAGGGAAAATGAATTGACTGAAGATACTTTTCAGACACCTTATCATTTTTCCAACTCTGAATGCAAACACTAGTTTTGCACAGTCGTGTTTTTTCTAATTCATGTGGATCCCACTGTCCACAGCATCTAACTTGTTGGGCATTATCTTTCTATGTTCGCTCACCCAGATAATAATAAAGGTGCGTTTGGTTTGAGGGATATGGTGGAACGGGACGGGATGATCTCCGTTTTTCTGCTGTTTGATTCAGAGGCGTATGGGATGGAACGAACCCACTAGCGAATATTCCTTCAATATCGCGAATATTCCTTCAATATCCGGAACGACACAATCCACCTGAAATCGGTGGGATGAGTCCATCCTATCTTCAATATTTCATTGTAAAGTGGATTAGTGATAGATGTTTATGTTGAATGTTGTTAAATAATGTGATGACACTATTATGTTGTATCTAACCTCATTAAATTCATGAGAAGATAATCATATCCATATATATCTGCCCTATCCTTCCATTCAAACTGGGGATATAATCATTTCATCTCTCACTATACCACAAAACAAACAAAAAACAAGGATGGAAACATAAATGAACTAACAATGTGAAGAGCCAGATTGGATTATGATCGGGTCAAATTTATATTTATTTCTGAACTAAATATTTAATAAGTGATAAAATAAATTATGTAAGTGCCAGCGAGGCGAGCCAAATTACCATAGCTACCCATGCGGTGACCTGCTCCGCCGGCAATTATTGGGTGAACCCGCCTGGAGTTTACTGACTAATCCTAACTCTCTTTGTGCTCAGTTTCTAAAGTCAATTTATTTTCAATCATGTGACATTCTCGATGCTACTAGGGGGTGTAATCCATCTAAGACATGAAGCACAATCTACGATGGTGAGGAGGTTCTCAAACAAGGGCTAATAAAGCGTATTGGTGATGGCGAGAGTACAAAAATATGGCAAAGCAAATGGTTACCAAGATCTGGAATAATGTGACCTTTACATGCAAAAGAGCAAAATCCTCCAACACGAGTAAGTGAGCTTATTGATCATACTACAATGTCATGGAAACTTGATGTGGTTAATCGATTCTTCATGCAGCTGGATAGTGAGGAAATTTTAAAATTCCCATTGAGCGAAAAAAATTGATTGTTGGGCATGGCACCATGAGATGAATGGCATTTTCTGTGTTCAGTCAGCTTATAGGATGTTGGTTCATTTACGGAAGGGGAGACAAGATTATTATGAAGAATGAACAAGCTGTTCTGATGGTATCTCAAGGCAAAAAGAATGAAAACGCCTATGGATTTAAAGGTTCCATAAAAAATTAAAGTATTTTGTTGACCATTAGCTTTAAACTCTATTCCTACCGCTGTTGTACTCAAGAGGAGGAATATTTCAGATTCAGCGAGCTATAAAATTTGTGGATATCATGAGGATGACTGGAAGCATGCAATACTACAATGCACAATGTCCAAGTGTGTTTGGGCTTTATTGGATGAAGATGTTACCAAAGTGATTTCAAAGTTAAATATATCTGACCCAAAACAATGGATTTTTCATGTGTGCGAACATACCAGAGGAGAATAGCATCAAAATCTTAGTCACTTGCTGGGTAATATGGCATGCAAGAAGGAAAGCCATACATGAAGGCAAATTTCAAAGTTCCTTAACAACTATTGGAGTTAACAACTATTGGAGTTTTAAATCGACTCATTTATGAATTTCAGATGGCCAAAGTGTTTCAGAGTGAAAAGTGCGATATTCAAAATCTAGTTAAAAATGCTAACAGATGGGTTACATCCGATTTGAATGTGCATAAGATTAATGTCGATGCTACTATTGGGCGATCAAACTGTGTAGCTAGGTGCTATAAGTGCAGTATGCCAAAATCACCATGGAGAATTTTTAGCAGCTAGTGCAATGGTTGCCCAAATGTTAAGGATGCAGAAACACTCGAAGCCATGGCGTGTGTAGAAGCTCTAGCTATAGTGGAAGATTGTGGTATTCGCAAAGTGGTAGTGGCTTCTGATTGTCTAAATGTTATCAGAAATATTAAATAGATGCCGAGGTGCTCCTATATGATGATACTTCAAGATATTCAAGAGAGGCAAAAAGTATTTCATTATGTATAATTTGTACATGATTGTAGGGAATGTAATATGCAAGCACATAATCTAGCTAAGGTAGCTCGTAATTTAGAAGTTAGCTGTCATGTGTGGCTAAACTCGCTTACTATATTTCAGAATGTAAACAATTCTACCAAAAATAAATAAACACCCAATCTTCCTATAAAAAATAGTGTGTTTTGTTATGCACGGCCACTACAAACAGTGTTATGGCTTTGACCAATAGAAATCTTACGGGTATTCATCAGTATACAGAATCAACCACATCTCACTTTTTGTAAAAGTAAAATCGAATAAAGCCCCAGAGGCGTCGTTTGATGAACTTGACTGGTTAAATTCACTTAACCAACATGGATCAAGATATGTATAAGGTGTCCCTTTGCGTGGCAGCCCATTTCGGCCATTTCCCACCAGATCAACACGATCGATCCAGGGCCCAGCAGGCCCCTAATCCCACCTTAATCCACAGCTCCTTGCAAACAAACCAGCACGTCACTTAACACTACACGCACTCGACCAGACAAACAAGATCACGCTATAAGTGCAGGTCCACTACACCGCCTTATACATGGCCGCTGCACGCGCTTATTTTTCTTCTTCATGTTGTTGCTGCATAGATAAGTAATAATGTCCGTCAAGGCTTGATCATCAGATGGACTGCACGGCCCTGGCCATGGCGAAGGCGGCGGCGGAGGCGAGCGCACCGACGATGGTGGTCTGCACGGCGCTGAGGAAGGGCCTGTCGCCGGTGAAGCGGCCCTTGACGAAGCCGAAGAAGAGCAGCGCGGCGAGCGTGACGGCCACGGACACGGCCATGGCGCGCCCCGCCGTCGGCACGAACACGTAGGGCAGCAGCGGCACCAGGCCGCCGGCCACGTACGACAGCGCGATCGTCGCCGCGCTCGTCAGCGCTCGCCGCGGCTCTGGCTTCTCCAGCCCCAGCTCGAACCTGCAGCGAACGTTTGGCTGGTTAGTTAGTTAGTTGGTTGCGTTGCTCATTAATCAGTCACGGTGATTCGCTGCGCAAGCAAGCTCTGGGGTTCATTTCATTACGCACTTCATCATGAACTCGAGCCAGGCCTTGGGGTTGTTGCGGAGGGAGGTGACAACGGGGCCGTACTCCTCGGGGCCAAGACCGTACTGCGACAGGATGTCCGCGATCTCGGCGGCCTCTGAGAGACGGCCAGCAACAGATCAGAACCTCGAAACATGGTTATGCGAGAGAGAGAGCATGTGGTCGCCGGCGGTATATGGCTCGCCGGTGTTGCTTACCGACGTCGGGGACGGTGTCAATCTCGTCCTGCTCGCGCTGCAGCTCGCGGTAGTAGTGGTCCGCCTCGCTCTTCGCCGCCAGGTACCTGATCGAGACACCAACAGTAACTTCAGTTTAGCTCCGCAGTTAGGCTTCACTATCGCAGTGAAATGACTTTGCTACTGCACTCTTCAGTTATTGACGATTTAGCACTGAATTTGGGTCGGTGCGAGTCATAAAGAAGATGGTAGTGAAGGAGATTATCTAGCGCATCATTGTTTTTTTCGAGCTCATCAATAAAATTACACAGAACATCGAAGAAAGATGGGAAAGCATGCGTCATTGACGATTTATATTAGGTAAGGAAGTGAGAGTGGCTAAAACAACTTATTTGTACAATTTATATCCGAGGAGGAATTTTAGAGGGAGTGGTAGCATAACATTTCGAAATAAAAAACTTCCTATAACTAGTCTTAGAGTGGATATTCCGTAGTATTTTAATTGCATGTTGACAAACAACAGAAAGATCCAAACAAAGGAAATCAAATCTCCAAGAAGAGAGGGCGTGATTCCTCTAGCGACGAACTTACAACATTGCAGGAATGGCCAAAAAACAAAGTTCTGCTGACAAGAAATATTATGTGGTAACAGTTCCAGCTTTTGTTGCATGTGTCATGAATTGAATAGCCATCAGAAAATATTTGCATGCATGAACTTAATTTTGAAATAAAGTTTTCAAGAGCTTTCCCTTTCCCTTGTCCTATACATAGCGATTGAATAATCTCCCCTTGATAAGAGAAACCGGAACTGAAATTTTAAAATGCATGGACGCATCAACTGTTCGGGGGAAGAAGCAAAGGCAAGAGAAGCCACCGTAAGCTCAGCAGTCATCACCCATTACGAATGTCGGACTGCCGACCACTGGGTAAACAAATGAAGAACATACAAAAAGAAACGTTATGGTGGACGGCCTTACCCTCCAAGCCCCATGGAGATGGCGCCGGCTGCAACCTCAGCGAGGCCGGCGGTGAGCACGAGCGCGGAGGAGGCGCTGGCGCCCGACAGCCCCGCGGCGAGCGCGAAGGGCACGGTGAGGCCGTCGGAGACGCCGATGATGATGTCCCGGACCACCTCACTGGCAGTGAAGTGCTTCTCTTTGTGCTCGTCGAGGAGAAGGCTCTGCTTCTCCTCGTCGCACACCAACTTCTTCTTGCCGGCGTCGAGCACCATCTTCTCTGTCCTTGCTCCGATCCTTCTGACGCGCACACTCAGGGAAAATAGACAAGCGAGCTTGATTAGCTTGCTGGTCAGCAGCGAGCTACACGGTCGTTTGATTTTTTTTTTTGTTTGCGCTGATCTCGCTGTGCTTACTATGAGGTTTAGTGTGTAGGCAAGGCAATGAGGAGGGGCGGGGCTTGGAGGGGGAATTTATAGAGGATTAAGAGGCCGGGTGAAATGTCCAAGTTGGGGCATGGGGTAGTTGTAGTCGATGACTTTGCATTCCCCTTAAAAAAGTAACGTGTGTGAATGCCTTGTGATCCTGTTTATTAAAGTAAATTTGATAGACTGAATATATTGTTATATATGTTAGAGTATATTTGTTAAGATAGATAGATTATCATATATATCAAAAGTATATCTAGTAGGCTAAGTAAATTATCATATATATCAAAAAATATATTTAATAGACTAAATAAGCTGTGATATAGGTATATCTTCTGTACCCTATATCTAGATCGGCCAAGAGACGCACAACCCGTGTTTCGAAAAAAGAGACGCACAACCCGTGTTTCGAAAAAAGAGACGCACAACCATATGGTACAAAATATATTCCTCACCCTGTTAGCTACTAGGCTTCATAGACCGCGGATGATTCTTCAGTCCAACGTGTTCGATAAGCATCCTAGAAATACCGGATCGTGTTTCAAAATGTGTTGCAAGAAATACATACGACATAGGCTATCTGTTATAGCGTTCAACTGGTAGTAGTAGTAGTAGTAGGACGAACTAGCAAGGTGATAGAGAAGATCAACTGTCCGTAGAAGCAAACTACAGTCTCGCTTCCGATCCGCGAATCTGGAAAGAGTTTTCGTGTCATGACTCATGAGCGGTGTCTGTTGCAAGAGACTCCAGAACTACAAGTTGATTTATGTGTACACGCATCGAGCTCGACACTGGCTCGGATCCCGCCGCGTGCCACGATCAGAAGCGTGCTGGCCACACGCCTCGCGTTGCTGTTATCCAGCTGAAAACAGTACCGGTACCCGGTACGGAGACGTACACAGTGCGGTGCGTGGCTTGTAAGCTGGTTTTAGTTCGGCGTCGATCCCAAAGAGGCAGCACGCAAGCAACGGGGCGCAGCGACAAGAGTGATCAGGCAGAGCAGCAGCGGTGACCTCGCCGGGTCGCGATCCCTCGGCGGTCTATCTATCCCGGATCTCGCGCTCCGGGCGGGCGAAGGCTGGCCAGGAGGACACGCGGGGCGCGGCCGCCACGAGCCACCGACGGCGAGAAAGGCTACGGCGGCCTCGGGCGCAGCCCATGCCGCCGCCTGCTCTGGCGCCGCCGCCCGCCGTGCGGTTGCGACCCCGACGCGCGCGCGGCAGCAACTTGCGGAAAGCAGCCGAGGCTTAGATTTCGGTTTGGGATTCGGGAAAAGACCCTCGCCACGCTACAGGGCTCGCTTCGCGTGGGATATGGTCCAGCACGGAAGTGGGCGCGCGCAGCAAGGTGAAAAAGAAACGGCACTGCAAAACCTACAGTGAAACGTAGTAAGAAGAGCTCTTGCTTCCAAGCTAGGCTCCATCGTGTCACGCATGCCAGTTATGCCGGTACCGAAGATATATGCGAATACCAATATTGCCTTGGCATCACCAAACTTATTACACACCTCACAGTCGATATCAAGCCAGCCAGAGAGAATCGATATGAATATGATGGAGAGTACATTCAGTCCTAGCTAGAGGAGGAAGAACAGACAAAAACTAGCAACGTGCCTCTGACAAGGCACCGACTCAGGAGTACGCATACGTATGGAGGACATGAGTACTGCTGATCAGCTGGTAGCAGTACAAAGCCCATGCAAGTGCCGATCCCAGCTCTTGGAGAACGTGGAGGCACGGCTTACGCTGTCTCGTACCAACCCCATACATTTTCTTTTCTATGCGCCGCGCCAACCAGGTCGTAACATATCTCAGTGCCGTGAGCAGCAGCAGCAGCAGCAGCTTCTTTGTCGTGCAACCAATAAGATACAGTCACACGCTTCTCGCGTTAAAATTTAACTAAACTCGTGGTTCATATCTCTCCTGTCAGTATAATATTACAGCACGTACTACCTCTGAACCCTTTCTGAAACGGAAGGAGCACATCACATCGCTTTGAATTTTACCTCATCGATCCATGCCTAATTCAAGTCTCTTATAATATCCGACGGTAAACGAAAAATGTTTCCTACTTTAATTAATTTCTGCATACCAGTTGTCATTACAACAGGATCGACATCACTTGAGAACCATCCGGTTCTCTTAAGGCATGATGCCCTGCCGCAGAGGCGAGACTGCTATACCAAGGCAATCAGCGAGGAGTCCTCCTGGTATCTGAAAACGAAGGAAGAATAAACCAGGCATTCAGATTTCAGAGACAACAGGAGCAGACATGTGTCAAACCGAACGTACTGCTACTACTCTCCCGTGATCCCGTCCAACTAGACTGTGCTATCATCTGTGCAACTGAGACCTTTCCACGACCCCTTTGCGTGTGCCCGCCACGAGCCACCCGGTTATGCAGTTTGGCTGCAACTGTGGGATTAGCACTCCTGCCGGTGAGCTGTGCAGGTCATGGGGTAGAGACAAAGTGTTTAGCTGATCAAGCGTGAGCATTTCGTGGGTGGTGTTACCTTTGATTAGCATGGAGGGTCATCTGGCTCATGTAGTACGAAGGGGAAGGTGGATGTTTTTTATTTGACCTTTCGTAATGGCAGTGGTACGTAGATATATTTTTTGTTTTTTCTCCTATGATATGAAAATTTCTAAGCCTTGAGGTCGAATATGAATACTTCTTTTGTTGACCAAATATATGTAATAGATTGTTGAAAAATCTCAATCCAAATACCATGCACACCATTGAAATATATATAACAAAAAAAGGAGAAATCCAAATCAAGCTGCATAAAAAGAAGCAAGAAAAATAAGAGATTAAGATCGAGTGCATTATTGGTTTTGGTAGGGTGTGGGTCACCATACGGCCGAGATGAGACGGTCGGGGAGCGTGGCCGCCACACGCCTCATCTCCTTGTCTTGCACCCTTTTTGCTGACCAAAGTGGTGGGGTGAGGTCAGGTTGGTCCGGTGACCAGACCAAGCTTTAGATAAAAGAGCAAGGAGGTCAGAGCAAGCAGACGAGCGAGGCTGACCTGGGACACGGACGAGATCATGTCGACATGCTGCCTTCATAAAATTTAAAGCGCCTTTTTTTCAAATTTCCAATCGGTAGCTAGCACGAACGTTGACGCCCACTACCCGCTGTCTCTGGCGAGCAGATTGTTCTGATCCGCTGAGCGATGGATCAAGGTTTGAGTTTCAATTTCTCAACGTTTTCGTCTGCGTGTAAGAGCTTCAGGCCTAACATCACAGCCTCAAGATCGCACGAAATCATTGCGTTTTCAAACTCGTACACTTGTCCGTAAGAGAAAACTTTAAGCGCGTGCCGATCATGGTGAACCCCCTCAACTCGCGTCATGAGTTGTGGTCCAAAGGAATATATCTTCCTTCTTATCGTAAGATCTACCTTTTAGTAGCCGTTCTTCAAGGTTCTCACAACGATGCAAACGCCGCTGTCAAACTTTCAAGTAATTGATCCTCCCACGTCGACCAGCTCTATAGCTTCGTTCTGGGGCGCCGGTTTCTTCCAGTTCAACCATTGGAACTGGCACAACTCAACTTGTTCACCGAGACAGCAACGTTTGGCTGCAAATTGAAACCGTCACATCACCGGCCGCTAAGAGCCAACACAATGGGGACATGCAGCTCGCCTTTGCGTGTGCCGGGCACAAGCCGCTGCCGGAGCTAGCAGCGATCGAGGCTGCTGGAGCTAGGCCGCGGCACGACACACGCCGGCCGTCAGGTAGATGCGTAGTACGTCTCCTGTTCGTTTCCTGCCGCGCCATGATTCGTGGCGCTTGCGCGTTGTTGGGAGCAGCTGGACGGCCTGGGGATTTAGTGGTGGCAGCGGCGAGATGAGAGCGTGTCAGCCACTGGCTCGCCTTGGATCACTCGTATTAAGAATGAATTTTTACGTGGCTTACTAGCTGCTGGCCACTATAGGAAAAACGATTATTGACGACGGCCAAATTTATTGTCGACGGGGCCGTCGTCTTTAATTTTATTAATGACGGCTAGACAAAGCCGTCGTCAATAACATAGTTATTGACGACAGTTGAACGAGTACCGTCGTCAATAAATAATTGACGACGGTGCCCGTCGTCTTTAACTTAATTCGGGTCCACCCGAGGAGTTATTGACGACGGTGACCTAGCACCGTCGTCAATAAATTATTCTGTCGTCAATAAATTATTGACGACGGTGCCCGTCGTCAATAACGGGACATATAACCCGTACGCGAGCCGGGAGGCGGCCAGTGCCGCCTCCGACTCCCGCCGAGGTCTCGTCGCCGCCGCCGTCCCCGCCGGTCGCCGCCGCCCTCCCCGCCGGTCGCCGCTGCCCTCCCCGCCGGTCCCCGCCGCCGCCGCCGCCCGAGGTAAGTCCCCCTCCCCCTCCGGCCTCTCTCCCCAGCTTTCCTCGCCCCCCGGCCGCGCCGCCGGCGACCGCCCGGCCGGCGTCGGCGTCCTACCCCCCGTCTGGTCTCTCCGGACCCTCCCCCGTCCCCCTCCGGCCCGGCCCCTCCCCCTCCGGCCCTCCCCCTGCTCTCCCCCTCCCCCTCCCCCCTCCCCCCCACGATCTCAGCTTCAGAAGTTGCTAGTCTCTGCTGAGACATTGCTTCAGCTACATTGGCTGCAATTACACGCTGCTCTAGTTTACTTTCATCAAGATAAAAATTTCAGCACATGTACTCGAGCCCATTCAGAAAGTTCCCTGTCTCTGGATTCCATCAAATGCTGCCACAAGGGTAACAGGTTAAGTAAATATAGCAGAAGCTCACCCCATAAAACAAACCGTTTCAAAAAGTGGCGCCTTGCGCACCTAGGCGCTAAGTGGTGCCGCAGTGCGTCACTTTCGTGAAAGCGACCGCTGTTAAGCGGTTGAACGATCAAGCATTCAAAAGCACACTTTTTACCACTTTCTTACTGAATGAAGTGTTCATCCTTATCAAATTTAAAAATTCACAGTATATAATGAGGTATATATAGAGTTGACTTCGCTTTTTGCGAAACGCCTAGATGCTAGGCGGAGCTCTACCACTCGCTTTTCTCCACCGCTTTTTCAAAACACTGAAAATAAATGGATTTACGCCGTGAATCGTGGTGGGGAGGAGGCCTCCTGCTGCGCCTAGGGCTGCGTAGAGGCGGAAGCAGCAGCGAGTGGTCCGATCAGGAGCAACCACTCGATCTGGGTGACTAGAAAACTAGTAGTCCGATTAGGGCGATTAGTTGGACGATCAGGAGTTTTGATGATCAGGATGACTAGGTTAGAAATTTTTCAGTCCTAATCTGTTGGCCCGCGGTACATTAGGGTTCAGCTCATTCACCTCTTGCTTTCTTTCAACTTGGCAACTACACTGGTCAATTCCTCTTGAAAAGGTACATAAAATGCCAAAGTTAGTTTTAACTTGGTTCTAGACAACTGCTGGTCATGAATAAAAAAACAAAATACAGTATTGATACAACAGGTTTGACAGTGGCACAGTATGAAAATAGGAGTAGTTATACAAAATACACTGTATTTCTGTCAATACAACTATTAGTGAGGGTTAAATCATACCAAAGGAAGGCTCTTTATAAGTTATTTTCAAGAACACAGTAGGACCAAAAGATAATTTTCTCTGTGGATATTTAGCATATTCATTTGTTCAGCTGATATCACTTCTCTTTTTATGTACATCTGACATCTCTAGAAATCCTAACTAGCACTTTGCCTCGTTACTGTTGTCCCAGGAATGCCTGCTACTTTTTACTTTATGGAGATTTTCTTTAGATCTTGATTTTTAACTTTCCAAATGATGAGTGTTAGCTTTATGGAGGGTTTCCTTGGCCTCCGTGGCCTGGGTCAGGTCGGGCATCCGGTCGGCGAAGGTGTCGCTGGCGTAGAGGTGCGAGCCCACGATGTGGCCGTCGTAGATCCTCTCCTCGTCCCTGACGTTGACGATGGCAACGCTGGGGTCGCTAGCAAGGGACACCAGCTGTGCCACCGACACGTACGACACTCCCCTCCTCGCCATCGCCGCCCGTGCCAATCGGAGACTGAGGTGTCAAAGTAAAGGAAGAAGATGGATGAGGTTTGCGCATCACCCCGCCCCGCCGCAGAGCGACCGCCCCGCCCCGCCCTGCCGCAGCCACTGCCGTCCCGCCCCAAGCCCCGCCCGGTCGCCCTGCTCACGCCGAGCCCCGGTCGCGCCTCGGCCGACGCCGCTCGACGCGCCCCGCCCCGAGCCCCGCCCTGCTGTGCCGCCCGACCCCGCCCCAAGCCCCGCCCTGCCGCGCTGTTCGACCTTAGTTGATTAATTGTTTAATTAGTATTGTAATTTATTATTGTTTAATTAATACTTTGATTGATTGTGTGATTAGTTACTATATGTAAATAAATGGGTTTCGGCCCGGTCCGGCCTGACACGACCCATTTAGGGTCTATCACGGCTCATTTAGTGGTAATGTATTAGTCGAGACAGGCACGGAGGACGGCAAGCTCCCGCGCGTGGATGGCGGGCCCCGACGGTGCGGTTTCATCTTTGACCCACTTACGACGGGGCATAACGTACGACGGCTAACCCTAAAGGCGTCGTAAGATAATGGCAGGCCCCAACGGGACATAACTTAGGACGGCTGACCCACTTCTTTGTCTCTCGTTCTTTCCTTCTCTCTCGTTCTTTCCTCTCTCTCTTTTAAATGACTCAAAAACGAAAGATTGACGTAAACCTATACAACATGCGTCACCCGTTTCGAACGGGCCCGTCTCACATGTGTTACGCATGTGAGGCGTGTACGTTCGGAATTGTCCCTTTTTGGACAGCCTGGGAGTGACCGAGGGGGCGTGGCATGTGATGAAATGCGGGTTTATATCTAGACAAGATTTCGACGGCATAACCCTGTTGTTCTCTGCTGCACCATTTTCGGGCGTGCAGTGGAGAACATCGGGGTTATGTTGCCGAAATTTTGTTCGGATCCATACCACGCGTCTCGTCATGAGCACGCTCCGCTCGATCACTCTTGGGTGGGTTTAGGACCTATCCTTTCCAATAGATGTAGGGCCGTGACATAAATAAATTATAAAGTAACTATAATTTCCTTGACATTAAACTGCAGATTCAAACATGGGTGAGGATCGTAGTTGGATGTATACCGGTTGGAAGAACAGTTCTGGTGGTCACTCGGATGAGTGGTTCGTAAAGACAGATGCTTTTGTAGATCGAGCTTTTTCATTGTCAAAGATCGATAAGGTGCGGTGCCCATGTACGAAATGTCAAGGTGCAAAGTGTTGGGACAAAGTGAATTTGGCATTTCACTTATGTCGATACGGTTTCATGCAAGATTATGAGGTGTGGACCTTTCACGGTGAGACTTCTTCTCAACCCTTACAAGTTTCAGATGAGGATGACAACACGGGGGTCGATAGGATGGACGAGATGCTTGATGCCATAAATCCTGAATTGATGGAGGATCCTCCTCCAACGGAGGTTGAAGCGTTTTTCACGCTTCTCAAAGCTTTAGAAGAGTCGTTGCATGAACACACCGAAGTGGCGCTCCTTACTTTCATGACTAGATTTATGACCATTAAGTCTAAGTAGTTCTTCTCCAATAACTGCTACAACGATCTTATCAAATTGATCAGCGATATCCTTCCACAACCACATAAAGTGCCTAAAGATATGTATCAGTCTAAGAAGTTGATTTCTGGTCTAGGTATGAAATATGAGAAGATTGATATGTGTCTAGACAATTGCATGCTTTTTTGGAGAGAGCATGCCAACGAGAACAAGTGCTTAAAATGTGGTAAAGCGAGATTTGTTGAAGTTGTTAATGACGACGGTTCAAAAGTAATGACTCAAGTCGCACAGAAGCAGCTTCGCTACTTGCCTGTCACACCTAGGTTCAAGCGTTTGTTTCTATCTAAAAAAACGGCTAGACACATGAGGTGACATAAAGAAGGTGTACGTGAGAACAACAGCATGATGGTGCACCCGTCGGACGGTGAGGTATGGAAGGCGCTTGACCGCTTTGATCCAGATTTCGCCAATGATGCGAGAAATATTCGCTTTGGATTGGCGACAGATGGCTTCTCACCGTTTAGTACAAACGCCATACCATACTCTTGTTGGCCCGTGTTCGCTATTCCGTACAACTTACCACCATCGCTTTGTATGAAGTATGAGTTCATGTTCCTATGCCTTATTGTACCTGGACCGGATCATCCTGGTTCACGACTGAACGTGATGATGCAGCCATTGATTGAAGAGTTCAAAATGTTATGGACAGGAGTCAAAGCGTACGACTGTTATAGAAAACAGAAATTCAACCTTCGAGCCGTGTACTTGTGGTTTGTTCATGATTTTCCAGCTTACGGCATGTTTTCTGGCTGGAGCACTCATGGTCGATTGACATGTACAATATGTGCTTCGGACACGGATTGTTTTCGTCTAAGTCATGGTGGCAAGATATGCTACTTTGATTGTCATAGACGTTGGTTACCGCCAAATCACGTGTTTAGGCAACAGAGAAATGCCTTCAGGAAGGGTACCATTGTAAAAAAGGGACCACCACAACGTCTGAACGGGTCGGAAATTGTTAAACAGCTCAACAATCTAGTGCCAAATGAAGGTCGTCCTGTATATTTTGTTGGTTACGGAGAGGATCACAATTGGACTCATATATGTGCACTATGGGAGTTACCGTATATGAAGTATTTAATTCTAATGCATAACATTGATGTCATGCACCAGGAACGTAACATGGGCGAATGCATCATAAGCACGTGCTAGGATATGACAGGGAAAACAAAAGACAATATAAAAGCTCGGAAGGATTTGGCAGAGGTTTGTAACCGACCAAGTCTTGAGCTCTCCGAAGCTGGTGGCAAACCACGAGCTTCTTTCTGCCTTCGACCAAAAGAAAAGAAATAAGTCTTCAAGTGGTTGAAACAGTTGAAGTTCCCAGACGGTTATGCTGCTAGCCTGAGAAGAGCCGTTAATGTTAAGACTGGAAATCTTACTGGTTTGAAAAGTCATGATTATCACATAATCATGGAAAGACTTCTGCCGGTTATGTTTCGAGGCTATCTTCACGATGAGGTTTGGAAGGTGTTAGCCGAGCTTAGCTATTTTTATAGACAGCTTTGTGCTAAAGAAATCAAAAGGGAGATGATGGAGAAGTTGGAAAAAGAGATACCCGTGCTTTTATGTAAGATGAAAAAAGTATTTCCTCTAGGGTTCTTCAATCCAATGCAACACCTTCTAATCCATCTTCCATATGAAGCTAAAGTAGGTGGCACTGTTTAATATAGGTGGATGTACCACATTGAAAGAGTACTCAGATGTCTAAAACCGATGGTTCGTAATAGGGCAAGGGTTGAAGGATGCATCGCGAAGCATTTACACTTCAGGAGATAGGATACTTTTCAAGTGTCTACTTTGCAGAAGAACACAATGTTAATGCATCGGTGTTACGGTATAATATGGCTGAAGCAACCTCTTGTAGCGAACTCTCACTTTTTCAAACGAGAGGCACCACTGTTGGTAGTGGCACGAGCTATGATGCTTCAGCAGATGAAAAGACAGCTGCTTTGCTATACATGTACGCTAACATAGATGGGATGGACAATTTTTTCAGTAAGTGGTTGTTCAACATCTATACTAATTTGTGTGGTGTGTTATACATCTACACCAATAATTCTGTTTTGTCCTGATTTAGTGAGTTTGATCGACAAAATTGGAAGTCTAAGCAGCAACCTACTAGTAAGCAAATACAAACAATGCGACACTATGGAGTAAATGGAGGACCTAACTTCCAAACGTGGTTTTAAAATCATGTAACGTTTTCCTTGTCTTGTTCCTCTTAGTAATTATGTTCATAGTATAAAATAGTCTTCTTACTTCATATGTTGGACAGTTCAAGACACAAGCCGGTGTTCATGAAGATTTGTGACAACTGTCCAACGAATCCATTAAAGTTAAACTCTTCGGTCGATATGATGTCAATGGGTTCCGATTCCGTTCAACTCAATTTGAAGCTCAACGTCCTCTAAGGGCAACATCAAACACCGGAGTTGTGACGAGGGCCGCCGATGCCGAATGACATGAAACTAATTTCTATGGGATCATAAACAAAATCCTAGAATTTAGTTTTGCCGGGAGTAAAGACCTTAAAGTAGTCTTCTTTGACTGTGATTGGTTTGATAATAACAATGGAACTCGACAAAACCAATTTGGCATGGTAGAAGTCAAACACAAGGACCGACTACGAGGCTACGACACCTTTGTCCTTGCACACCAAGTCGAACAAGTGTACTATCTACAATATCCATGCGAAAAACTTAGTGCATGGTGGGTTGTACAAAAGGTGAATCATCGTGAGCGGTTATATACACCGGACAATACTGGTTACATTGATGAGTCAGATGTTGTTTACCAAGAACAAGAGTTGCCGAATTCTTTTGTCGTTGAGCCTGGTCTACGACTCGATGAATTAGTTGGAGATGCACAAGATGTACAGACTCATAATGTAAAAAAACGAAAACGGCGAACAACCATGACAAAAGATCGATGGTCCCGTTTACGAAGTAGAGTACATGATCGTGATACTGATGAATTTTGAAATTGAGTACAAGTATCGTTTCTTTCATCTCTTCTTTCGTCTTCTATATTTTCCTTTAAATTCATTATCAAATTTCCTTTCATCAGGATGTCATCGAGCAGTAGACGACGGGGGACGCAGGGCTTTCTGCCCCCGAGAGCAGATTCCGTTTTCCAGGGCTGTCAGTCTAGCAATGGTAGACTGTCTCAGCTGTTGGGTCTCGACAGAGGCCAGGGGTCACGAGAGCGGTCACGACAGGTAAATAATATTAAATTATATAAATTATATAAATAACTTTCTTAAATCTATATTACCAATCTTCAAATTTTTAGGACGACTCTACGTCTGAGGAGACAGAGGCCAGGGGTCCTCTTCAGACACCACAGGTTTCAGAGCCTGTTACAGATCCTGCTTCGGATTCTCTTCAGGTTCCGGCACCGCAGGATTCAGACCCTGCTTCAGAGGCTTCCACAGAGCCTGATGTGGAGCCGGCTCCACAGCGGCGTTACAGGAGTCCTCCGGTTCCTGCACGGCCAGAAGATCGGGTCGTTATTCGTCCGGTTGGCGATAGGTAAGTAAATCTATAACAAATCAATCTAGATATTTTAACACTTATATATGTACTAATTGAGAATCGTGTATTAGGTCTTGGGCCGATGACTCGTTCACAGGTCAAGGACGCCACCGCCAGGTCAACGCTGTCCTGGGCCAGCTCATCCGTTGTCACTACCCTGGTCTAGTGAACGGACGGGCTGCTACGTCTTGGGACGATTACGCTACGGTCCAGGACATTACCTACGGCAACCACAAGGAGCATGTGTGGCATGAATTCATGGTAAGTAAATCGTCTATTCGTTAAATGCGAACCTATTATATGTTAAATACATTAACTTGTATATTTCTACTTGTAGAAATATTACCGTTTGGAGGACGAGGCCCAGCTGGATCACGCTCGCATGGTCTTTAACAACAACGCTAGGAAGCTCCTGACAGAGTCGATTTCAACGGCTCGCATTCAGGCTACGAAGACGTACTATAAGTTGCATCCGGACGAGGGTGAGCCGGGGCAGTTTAGTGATGTGGCGGACAAGTATTTGACGGAGGCACAGTACGCAGAGGTAAATTCTTTATTTTACTTTGCTTCATTATCTAATTTTCATCAATGTTTTCATCCAACAATAAATGTGTGCAGGTCAGCGTACCGTGGCTTGAGTCCTGTCCGGACGCCTACAGTTCCCTGTGTGCTCGTTGGGCGAGCCAGGGCTTCCAAAGCATGTCGATGACCCGCCGACAGAGTCGAGGGACGGACAGGAAACACCGTCTTGGCGGGGACGGCTACGTACGCCTTGCTAAACGGATGGTAAGTGATACTCGAATTATATTCTAGTTAATTTCTATCGCTATCATTGTGCTAACACGTATCGATAGGAGCGCGAGATCGGTCAGGAGCCGACCGCTATCCAGGTGTGGAGGAGGGGTCACATGGGAAGTGACCCCTCGCAGCCTAATCAGCTGTCTTCTCAGACAGCGACAGAGACGTTGGTGAGTTCTTTAGTTGACTTAATTGTATTATCTTTAAAACTTCCGATGACTTTAATTTTCTGTATTTTCAGGAAAAGTATGGGGAGGAGGTGCGGAGGCTTCGAGGCGATGATTACGATTGGCAGAACTCGCCGATCGTACCTGAAGCCACCTATGCAAGCGGTGGCGGTAAACCTCACGGCCGGTGAGTTCTGTTGTTTTCATTTACTTTCATTAACTTCGAGATACGAAACTTTAATACTCTTACTTCGTTGTGTAGGTTGGCCATCTTCGATGGAGTAGTAGACTCGAGGGAGGCGCGGTCTTACTCGAGGGCCTCTTCATCACAATGTGGATCCAGCAGGCGTGGCAGCCATGATCTGGAGCTCCAGAGTGTCCAGGAGGAGCTCCAGAGGACGCAGGAAGCTGAGGCTCGCGAACGAGAGGCAGGCAGCCGAGCTCCGGGCTAGAGACGAGTATCAACACTCGTACATGCTACAGCTGCAAGCTGCCATGCAGGTAAGTTCAGATCATTGTACTCAACGTTTCTAATATATAAATGACATGTATAATAATTTACTTCATATTTGCAGGCTATGGCCACAGGACAGCCCGTTGTCTTTCCTCAGTGGGCGCCGCCACCGATACAGCTACCACAGGGGCCGACGTCAGGAGCACAGATACAAAATTTCTCATAATAGCTGCAACTAGTTAAATTTGCTCAAATTTAGTTGAATTTGATCAAACTTACTTAAACTTAGAGAAAACTAGTTAAACATCCTTAAACTGAGTAAAATATGGTACAACTTACCCAACTATAGTCAAATATGACCAAACTTACTCAAACATAGCCAAAACTTTTTGAACTAGCTCAAACACAAACACTACTAGTCCATACTTCTCAAACTTAGTAAAATATGAGCAAACTTACTCAAACATAGCCAAATCTAGCTAACTTGCTCAATTTTAACTTGTAATGAGTTTATTTAATCATATACACATTTGTGAACTTCTAATTTGTCTAACTATACATGTACATCATAGGGATCGGCGACGCGGGCTCAGGAAACTCCATCCCCTCAGCAACCAGCGTTTGGACGAGCGCACGACGACTTCCTGGACTCCGGTGGCAGCGGTGGGGGTAGCTTAGGGTAGTGTGGCGTGCGTATAGTGTTTTTATGCAATTCTGTGATGTATATTTTGATTGCCTGTGATCTGGCCATCGAGCCAGGGCTGGCCTCGAAGCTAGGGCAGGATTTTCTGTTTTTTTTAAAAAAAAATGGAAAGCTTATTGACGACGGTTTCTGGTACTTGGCCGTCGTCAATAAGCCATTAGTATTGACGACGGCCAGGTACCAGAAACCGTCGTCAATAAGCAATTGTTATTGACGACGGCCTAGTGTAAACCGTCGTCAATAAGCCACGGTTACTGACGACGGTTTTCTGGCCGTCGTCAATAAGCTTATTGACGACAACCTGATTTAGCTGTCGTCAATAAGTTTATTGACGACAGCTAGATTTAGCTGTTGTCAATAAGGTTATTGACGACGGTAACCGTCGTCAATAAATTTATTGACGACTAATAATTGACGACAGCCGAAAACCGTCGTCTATAAAGTTTTACCATCGTCAATAACTTATTGACGACGGTAGTGTACTTATTGACGACGGTTTCCGGCCGTCGTCTATAGTCTAGTGGGCTCTAGCTAGCTAGGTTAGACGAGTGACAGAGCCGAGCTTGGCACTGTCCTGGTTGGAACGTTCTGCTTTGGAGATACAGTGACAGTGAGCTAGAATGTGTATATACTCCCTCTCTTTTGAAATAAATGATGTTTAGGACGAAAAATCTAGTTTAATTTAAACTAAATTAGCTATACTAAACATCATTTAATTTAAAACAGAGAGAGTATGGGTCTATCTTTAATGAAGTGGGCAGATGTAACACGACCACTGAGCTGCAGAAAGTAGAAGCAGGTGACTGCGAAGATTCAGCTTGTGGACAGAAAGCTTCCTCAAAGTTTCTTAATGCCTCGCTTCATGGCAATATGAGACTCCAGATCAAGATGATCGGTTGAACGTGAATAACTGAATGGATGTTGTTCAACAGGTTTGGGAGATTTTTGAGCCGTTCATGTGTTCTAGACTCTTTAAAAAACAATAAAATATTGAACTATCATAATGACAAGATATTTAAATATAGCAATACTCCTTCCTGTTCTGAAATAAATGATATTTAGGATAAAAAAATCTAATTAAATTTGAACTGAATTAACTGTACTAAACATAATTTATTTAGGTAGTAACATTTTCTGCTGCACGTGTAGATCGGCTGGTCTGCATATGCTCGTTGCCAAAGCAGCACTGATTGACGAGGAGAAACGAGACGGTGTCAGCTTGATCGTGTCGCGCCGGAGACAGCTCGACGCATACGCCCGTGACGCGGTAAATAATCTCACCCGAGGCTCAACTCTGCATCTCATGTGTGAAACTGAACAGATTCCCGTGTCCGGGAGGCCCGGACGGAGAAGGCAGCAGAGCAGCAGGGAGCGCAGGGCAGCAGGCCCCCTTTCGCCATGGTTTGCTCGGCAGGGCGACCTATCGACACCTGGCGGGGCCGGCAGAGGGCAGGCCGGCACGCGGCGGCGGCTCGAAGGCCCCTCAGCTCGTCCTGGAGCCCCCGTTCTGAATTACTCAGGCGTTTAGAAAATATGGTTATACTTATCTATGGTGCAGTCGCCGACATGAAAAATCCTGGAGACTTGTTTCCACCTCCATACTTTCCAAACGACCCTGGATGCAAATACGAAACGGTGCAAAATTTTAATGGTTACTTACCATCTTGGTGTTTTACCGAACATGAATGTCGAATACAGCGGCTTATCCATGGTCATTTCTGTCATGGTTGTACTAGTTCGGTTCGGTAGGAGATACTCCTATTTTGAATTATTTGATAATGGTTAGTTTGAAATTGAACTATCTGTTAGCAGTGCCATGCACGCTGCATTCTAACTTTCCGATACATTTTTTGGACTCAACAGAACGTGCGGCGCTCGACCTATTCTCTCGCCTTGATTGCATGCAACGGGCATGGACGTTCTCACGTTCCTAAAGTAGCGACGCCACATCTAGAGTCTGTTAGCTGATCAGTCTATATATGAATGTAACCTGTACTCAGAATTAATCAATGAATCATTCTATTATCTCTTCACATGGTATCACATACCGGTGATTCGTTCTCCCAACCACCTCAAGATCCTTCTGCTTCCGCACGCATGGCTTTCAACCCCATGTTTTCCTCTGCCTCGCATGATTCTTCCACAAACTCTTCCGAGGCTGCTGACGCCACAGATCACCCTCAATCTGCATCCTCAACCAGTGCAGACATTTTGACTGTAAACATCCGTTCCCACGTCCCGGTAATTCTTGATCTCATCAATCCAAATCACTCAGATTGGAGGATGTTCTTTGATTCTGCTCTTGGCAAGTTTGGTCTGGATTCTCATATTTCTTCGCCCACACCGATCATTGATCAAGACAGAGAGTGGTGACGAGTAGATCAATGCATTGTAAATTGGATTTATTCCACTTGTGCTACTGAGGTCTGGAAAATTGTTCGGCAGAGGAAGACAGATGCGTTCACCTTATGGAACGCGATTGATGAATTATTCTATGACAACCAGCTTCAGCGTGCAGTTTTCTATGAAGCTGAGTTTCGAAATCTCTGTCAAGGTGACTCGAGTATTTATGAATATTGTGCAAAGCTCAAGAACTTGGTCGATAATCTTCGTGATGTGGGGCAACCAGTTTCAGAATCAAGTCAAGTTCTAAATCTTCTGCGGGGGCTCAACCCAAAATATCGTCATGCCATTTCAGCTATCACGTCTTGGCAGCCGCCCCATACGTTCTTAAGTGCTCGCTCTCATCTTCTTATGGAAGAACTCTTCGACAACCAACGAGCGATCACCGTTGAAAGTCATGCTTTAGCTGCTAATGATAATGGCTCTACTACTCAGTTGCCTTCTGCTTCTCCAGAGACCAATACCGGCCGTGGTGGATGTGCCCGTGGCCGCGGCCGAGGACGTGGCAGGAACCAGGGAAGAGGATCCAATTCTTCGAACTCCAGCGGCACTTGGAATTCTTCACTTCCACGGCCACCAGGTACTCAACCTTGGCGTCCAAATTTTAATCCCTGGACAGGCATGGTACAGGCATGGCCAATGCCATTTCGTGCACCGGGAGCCGGTGTTCTAGGGCCACGCCCAGGGACTAATCCTCATCAAGCAATGTATGCTGCCCCTGGTACAAATGATCAGCCGATCTCTGGATCCACGGCTCCCGGTAATCCTTGGGATCCCCAGGCATTATTTTCAGCACTTCAGAGTGCATCTACTGCTCCACAGTCTAACTCTGACTGGTTCATCGACTCTGGTGCTTCTTCACACATGTCGGGTACCACAAATTCCTTCTCTTTTCGCACTCCTTTACATAATTCTTGTATTACAGTTGGAAATGGTGCAAAACTGTCTGTCACTCACACCACATCCTCTTTTATACCTACGTCACACAATAATCTTGTTCTTAACAACATTCTTCTCTTGCCTAATCTTGTCCAGAACTTGATTTCTGTTTGCAAACTAACTCGTGACAATCTAGTCTCTGTTGAATTTGACCCCTTTGGTTTCTCCATCAAGGACCTTCGAACCAAACAGGAGATTCTCCGATGTGATAGCGACGGTGATCTATATCCACTGCAGCCTCGACCATCAAGAGCTTTTCATGCAACCTCGCATTCCACTGATCTATGGCATGCACGTCTAGGCCATCCAGGAAATGATTGTCTTCTTCGAGCTTTACACCAATTCTCCTTTACATGTAATAAAACTGTCCCACAAACATGTCATGCATGTCGGCTGGGAAAGCATGTTCGCCTTCCATTTTCTTCATCAGATTCATTTAGCTATTTTCCATTCCAACTTCTTCACGCTGATGTCTGGACATCACCTGTACTCAGTGTGTCTGGCTTTCAATTTTATTTAGTAATTCTGGACGATTATTCTCATTACATTTGGACTTTCCCATTACGACATAAAAGTGAGGTTCTTCCCACACTTCTTTATTTCCACTCTTATGTGTGCACCCAATTCCGGCTACCAATTCTAGCTCTTCAAACCGACAATGGCAAAGAATTTGATAACACTGCCCGCTCTTTTTTCTCCACACATGGGATACAACTTCGCCTTTCTTGTCCCTACACTTCGCCACAAAATGGCAAAGCAGAGCGCATCCTTCGTACAATTAACAACACAGTGCGTACTATGTTACTTCATTCATATGCGCCATCTGTATTCTGGGCTGAGGCACTAAGCACCGCCACATATTTAATTAACCGTCGTCTGTGTCGAGCTATAGGAAGTGTCACACCATATGAATTACTTCTCGGTGTGCCTCCACCGTATGATCATCTACGAGTATTTGGTTGTTCATGCTATCCGAATATGGCAGCTACATCTCCACACAAACTGAGCCCCCGATCCACAATGTGTGCATTTCTCGGCTATCCCAGTGATCACAAGGGCCATCGTTGCTTGGACATGGTTAGCAATAAATAATTTAAAACAGAAGTAGTATTTGAATTACGAACAGATTATCCGTGCTCGTAGAACGAACTCAACGAAGCTAGGATGCGAAAAGCCCATGGCGTACATGGGCTACCGTCTGAGAAAGGGATCTGGGCGAAAATGCCTGCTCTTTGGGCTCGTAGTGCAGGTTCCTCCCAAGACGAACGGTCCACTAAGGCCCACTGACATGTTCACAATGCATCGCGCACAGATGGGATGGGATGGGACGTTCGAATATATAACTAACTGAATGAGATGATCATCCAATTAAGGCTTTGTTTGGATACACTTAAATACTTTCTACTTGTAGTGAATTAAAAAGAATTGAAGTAAAAATTAGTTTATTTTTTTCATTCCAATCTACTCTATTTATTATTACCCAGACAAGCACTAAACAAAGATAAAATAAAAGAGAGCTACATCATAAACGAGGGGATCGAAGCCATTCGGATCCATTTATTTTTTGAAGCAAAATTTGGGATCCATTTAGTCTACATAGAGGCATGCCATGATGACGGCAAACTTCAAAGGCATGCGCGTTGGACTGCGTTCCAAATTATGAACCAAGCAAATGGCTTGCGTTTCAAGTAGCCGTAATACATTTGGAGCAAAAAAATGTTATGGAAGATTTTGAAATCACTTCTATAATTTTTAAGTTTGCATCGTTATAGTAAAAATCTAGTTTATTTTTAATTTAGAATTATTATCCTAATGATAATATTTTATAAATGAAAAAAATATTTGATGGTGGCATCGGTAAGTAGGCGAAGAGGTGAACCAAACAGCGAAACGCTCGAATGGGTTGCCGCCGTTCAGGCTCCCCGCCTCTGCTGCTGCTAGCGACCGGATTAGCGGCGCTGGGTGGTCATCCTCGACAAGATCGCGGATCGAGACGGGAGCTATCCACGCAAAGATCACAGTTCATACGCAAAACGCTACGATTTTCACGGGCATCCTTGACACTTTTGCACTGGTAACCTGTCCTCATCCTCACCTGACGTACCCTGGGTGGCTGGGTAGCAAACATTTTATAGTATATCGCAGAACCGAACATTTCATTCGCCCGGAGCTTAATCGTAGGAGGATAATGTACTTACCGGCTTCACCCAAGTGAAAAACACAGATGCATTTCGAGTTGGTTGGATGTTACAATTACAGCTGCGGTGCCCCTGTCACATGAACCCCTCTGCGTCTCACTGCCTGCATGGTTCAGTCAGGCCCAGCCATTATTATATCTGCAGCAGCGAGTCATGTCATGGGAGTCTCTATGCGCGCGCGTGCGTCCAACCGGAGGCTATCCTACGTGAGGCTGGGCAAAATAAACCGAAACCGAACACCGAAATCGAAAAACCGGAACCGAAACCGAAAACACCGAAACCGACCAAACCGGTACTCATTTCGGTTACCATTATCAGATAACCGAACTCTTTTTTCGGTTTTGGTTTTTTTGGCCGGTTAACGAGTTAACCGGAGTTTTTTTAAAAGCCCAACTCATCACACCCCCAGCGGCCCAGTCCAGTAGCCCACTAACCTAACCCTAATACCTCCTCAGTCCTCACACAGTCACGCCAGCCCTCACCCCGTCACCCGGTCACCCGCACGCCGCACCCCCAGCCCCAGCGCAACCGCCGCCCGCCAGCGCCCGCCGCGGCGCCGCCCATGCCCGCCCCTCACCTCACCCCTCAGCCCCCAGTGGGCCCAGCCGACCAGCAGCCGCCGGCACGCCGCCCGCTGGCGCCCACGCCCGGGCCTCACCCCTCAGCGGCTCAGCCCCACCTTCAACATGGCAACATCTGAGGAGCAAGCTTCTAACAATGTATGTGTCATGCTATTTTGTTAATTCTTTTCCTGTTTGAATGAGTGTCAAACATATACATTATATACTAATATTTGAATCATGTGAATTTGGCAAATGGCAATGCTTGTAAGTTATTATGTTGTCTATGTGAATCTGTTTTCTTTAGATTGTTAATGAGGCAACACCTTTATTAATCTGATAGTATCATGTATGAATACATTGTTATATGTGATCGTTTTGTAACCTGAATTTTTGTAACCTTAACTTAGATCCCTAATGATGGTAAGGAACCAGAACATTCTGCCAAGGACAAAGAAGTGGAGGAGAAGAAAGAAGAAGGGGTTAAGAAAAGAAAAGAGATTGCACCTAGGTCAGAAGTATGGAAACACTTCAGCAAGATCACAGTTGATGGTCATATGAAGAGAGGGAAGTGTAAGTACTGCAACCGCGAGATCAAGTGTGATCCAAATGTGAACGGTACTTCTGCCCTACGCACTCATTTTAATACTTGCAAGTGCAATCCTCATAAGATAGATAAGAATCAAAGTTGTTTGCAATTAAATCAAGGGGATGGTATTGTAATATATAAGTTTGATCCTGAAGCAATTAGAAGAGCATTTACTGAAATGGTTATTGAGGATGAGCAACCCTTTGCTTGTTGTGAAAAGGCTGGTTTTAGAAAATTTATGTCAATTGCTTGCCCACGTTGAAATGTGCCGTCTAGAAGAACAATAACTAGAGACACTGTTTCTATATACTTTGAAGAGAAAGCAAAACTCGTAACTTTTTTTAAACAACAATGTGAAAGAGTTTGTCTTACAACTGATGGTTGGACATCTCAACAACAAGATAGCTATATGACTGTGACGGCACATTTTATAGATTCTGAATGGAAACTCCATAAGAAGGTTATTAGTTTTTTCTTGGTGAAGGGCCATAAGGGGGATGATATTGGGAAAACAATTAAGAGATGCTTGACTGAATGGGGAATTAACAAAGTCATGACCATTACAGTTGATAATGCTAGTTCTAATGATTCTGGTGTAGATTATGTACGGGGACAAATGAATAATCAAAAAACTAATATTGCTTTAGGCAAGTATCTTCACATGAGGTGTGCTGCTCACATAATAAATTTGATTGTTTCTGATGGCTTAAAAGAGATGGACAACTCAGTTAAGCGAGTTCGGGCTGCTGTTTGATTTATTAAAAATGGAACTTCGAGGTTGGTAAAATTTAAAAAACTTGCAGAGGAGGAGAATTTAGACACTAGTGCATTCTTGAAGGTAGATATATGCACTAGATGGAACTCCACGTATCTTATGTTGAATGTTGCAATCATTTATGAGAAAGTATTTGCAAGGTATGAGGAAGAGGATCCAACCTATACAATTGAGTTATGTGGAGATAAAGGTCCTGGAATTCCGGATGAGTATGATTGGGCTAATGCAAAAAAGATGGCTGAATTTTTTGGCCATTTTTATGATATTACTTTTCGTGTTTCCTCTACCCTAAATGTGACAACCAATGAATTCTTTCATGAGATTGGTGAGATCAAGGTACTGTTACGAGATTGGGCTGATAGTGAGGACCTTTTGCGCCAATCAATGGCTAAAAAAATGAAGGATAAATATGACAAGTGTTGGGGCAATTGGCATGACAATGAGAATGAAAATGCAAATGAAGGGAGAGGGAAGGGTAGGCTGAGGGACAAGAAGAATATGAACTTGCTCATCTTTATTGCTACGGCTCTTGATCCAAGGTATAAACTATCTAACTACACCAAGTTAGCAATTTGGGAAATGTTTGATGAAGAAAAAGGACAAAGTTTGGGATGCGGTGAATGTATGTTTTCATGACTTGTTTGAAGAGTATAGAAACATATATGCCCCAAATGACTCATCGATAGAACTTAATGATGAAGAACAAACTCAAAAAAGAGGAGGAAGGTTAATGAGGTCGCTAATTGCTAAAAAGATGAGGATTGACACTTGCTCAATGAGTACTTCTAAGTCTGAAATTGAGAAATATCTTAGTGAGGATAATGAAGATGACAACAGATTTGATATTCTTGCATGGTGGAAAGTGAATGAATCCAGATTTCCTATATTAGCACGATTGGCTCGTGATGTGTTGGCGATTCCAATATCAACTGTTGCATCCGAATCAGTATTTAGTACGGGCGCACGGATTCTAGATGATTTTAGAACCTCTCTAACCCCATTCATGGTGCAGGCTCTTATTTGTACACAAGATTGGTTGAGGCGATCAACTCCAATCAATATTGAAGAAGATGCGGAAGAGCTAGCCCAAATAGAAGAAGGTGAGCTAAGATAGTCAAATTAAACTTTTATATGATATCTTGCAAATCTGTTACATCTTTACTTGTTTTTGTTCTATTTCAGAATTAATTGCAGAGCATAAAGCTAAAAAGGCTGAGAAGACTACCGAATCTGTTTTGTAAATTTCATGGATTGATGTGATTTTGTATTGAATTTGGAAAATGGAAGTGTACTAAATTTACTATTTTTGTACTTGAGTTAAAACTGTTATTTATAGATTACGATGTTCTGTTTTATGAAATTTGGAGTTCTGAATGAGATATTGAATTTTGATATGTTTATGTGATTTTTCGTGTACTGCATGTCTGCAAAAACTGTGAATTCGGTTTGTGGTTAACCGAAAACCGAAACCGGAGTTTCCAATTAACCGAGAGTCCGGTTTCCATTTTTTTCCTGAGCAATTTCGGTTACTGTTTCACAAAAACCGAACTTCACCAAAAACCAAAAAACCGAACCGAACGGTTTCGGTTAACCGGTTGCCCAGCCTGAACCCTACCTAGGGAATTCAAAACGTCAGTTTAATCTCGCAGGGTTCGAAAACAACCCCGTATTTCGAATATGGCCAAAATGGGATGTAGTAGCAGTAAGAAGAAGAGAGAAACAGCGTCAGGCCCACGCCTTAGCTAGGATCTGGAAAATGCTCGTGGTTGCAGTACTGTTAAAACATGATGTCTGAAGAAAAGCTAGCGCTCATGACAAGGAGGCGGGGTGTTAAATACTGCAAAGGCTACGCTTTTGGTTGTCGACATGTAAAAATCCCTGATTATCGGGGCTGCTTGTCACGCTAGAACCTATGCTCGTAATTTGGGGACATGTAAGTCAAAGTCACTGTTAACCAGTCCATCTTTGAAGCATAGTAGTATTATCCAGACTCGAGTAGCGTTTTGGTTAGGGACAGACCCAGGGCACCCTAATCCAGACGGTTTTGTCTGCGTGTAATATGGCTTCGCTAGTTTCTGCGTAAACTACTCCCTCGGCGCCACATCGATGAGGGTGGAACAGGTGAGAGAATCCAGGCAGGAGCGAGGGACAGAGCGCCGCATCTTTGTCATCGGACAGGAGTGCATGAGGGGATCAGAGGGTTGGTTAGTTGGTCGTCGCAATGCAGTGACCAGTTCCGTCGATCAGATTAAACAACACTCATGGCAGTAACAAAAGCCTAGTACGAGTGGAGCGAGCTGCGAATTTTTTTGTCTTTTGTTTGCCGCGCGCGCGCCGGGAGAGGGGAGGGGAGGCCCTACCACTACCAGAGCACGGAAAGCCGCGCGCGCACGAACGACGAACGGGGAGACGCGGCCTCGAGAGTCTATCGATGCGTCTGCCCGGCCTCGAAAGGATACTGGTGGCGTCCAAGAGCAAGGCGCCAACCTGCCCGTGCGGCCATGCCCTGATGCCCAGCAGGCAGGCCTCCTCCATTCGTGCGCTCCGCTGCACGCGTATCATGTCACACCGCGGCGCCATGCATACGCCGAGACCGGCTAATATTGAGCTGATCATCGCGTCATTTGCCAAAGAGCACGAACGCTTTTTGTTGTTATCGCACGAGGTAGCTGAAGGAGATGCAATACCGCGGGGACATGATGAATCAGCTGGCTGACTATACCGTTCGTTACCAGGGAGGTGAAGCCTATACGGTATGAATACGTAGTACCAGAAGAGTACGTCAGCGGGCCCACAAGAATCCAGACAAGGAACAGCGCCCCGAGGAAAGGGCGCGGCGTCTGCGTCCCTCTCTCTCTCTATATCTTCTCACGAGAAGAAAACTGAAGAGAGAGAGAGAAGCAGAGAGGCCCACCTCCCAATCCCCCTATCACCGCACGGCGCCGGGCGCTGGAGAAGACAGCCGGGGCAGCGTGCACCGGACCGGACGGAGAGGAGCAATGGCGTCCATCTCATCGACGTCTCCGGTGCCGGCGCCGCGTCTCTCCCTCGCGCTCCTCCTTCCCGTCCTTCTCGTTGTGCTTGGCGGCGGCGGGGCTGGCGTCACCGTGGCCCACGCCAGGCCGCCGCCGCCAACGCTCCACGGCGCGCGTCACCTCGCCTTCGACCAGGGGTACACCCAGATCTTCGGCAGCGGCAACCTCGCCCTCCTCCGCGACGGCCGGCGTGTGCGCCTCGCCCTCGACGAGTCCACCGGTGAGTCGGTGCTTCGGTTTCCGCCTCCTTCTTCCGCATCGCGCTTTCCGTTCTAGCGGATGCCCTTTTCTTTTCTTTCCTGTTCTACTACGAACTACGAGTAATAACAACGCCACCGGGTCCTCGTCTTCCCGTACAGGCTCCGGTTTCGCGTCGCGGGACGTGTTCCTCCACGGCTTCTTCAGCGCCGCCATCAAGCTCCCCGCCGACTACGCGGCCGGGGTGGTCGTCGCCTTCTACCTGTCCAACGGGGACGTGTACCGGAACACGCACGACGAGCTGGACTTCGAGTTCCTGGGCAACGTGCGCGGGCGCGACTGGCGGGTGCAGACCAACGTCTACGGCAACGGCAGCACCCACGCCGGCCGGGAGGAGCGCTACGACCTCTCCTTTGACCCAACCGACGACTTCCACCACTACTCCATCCTCTGGACGCAAGAGCGCATCACGTCAGTGACCTTCTTCTGGGCCATTCCCCTCCTCTCTTCCTCCCTCTGCAGTGCATTGTCTGCCCCCTCCCCTTTCCGTTACCACTTTGGTGTCTCATCCCTACCTGCTCGCCACGTTTTGTTGGGGAGGAAGAAGAAGAAGAAACGTGCTGGGATTTTTTTTTTGCGTGGCGAGGATTCAGGCGTCTGGCTGTGTGGGGCTCCGAGGCCTTGCAGAAACAGGGGAGAAAAAGCGTTTCTTTCTTGCTCCTTCCATGTCACTCTGCGTGCGCTGATGCAAGTTTTTTGGGCAGGTCCTTTTCCTTGCCTCTTTTTTTGCTGCTGGAGTCGTCGCCCTCTGACCTGGCTAATTTGAGCCTTTCCCAGATCTTTGCGTCTGTCTTTAATTCGCATTTCCTGGATTCCTTTGCTAAAAAGAGTATTCTTGTCTTTGTTTAAACTCACATGGGCGTGACTGAAGCAACGGTATTGCAGCATGTGTAGAGTGCAACATAGAGTATCATCTTTCTGGTGGTTGCTCGATGGATGTTTAGAGGACCGATCGTGTTCGTGCGACACTGATGTGCCGTGGATTGTTTCTGTGATGGCAGGTTCTACGTGGACGAGACCCCGATCAGGGAGGTGGTTCGGACGGCGGCCATGGGCGCGGCGTTCCCGTCCAAGCCCATGTCGCTGTACGCCACCATCTGGGACGGCTCCTCCTGGGCCACGCTGGGCGGCCGGTACGGCGTCAACTACAAGTACGCGCCGTTCGTGGCCGAGTTCGCCGACCTCGTCCTGCAGGGCTGCGCCGTCGACCCTACGGACCACTCCGCCGCGGCGTGCGACGCGAGCCTCGGTTCGGCGGCGGCGGCCGTCGACGCGGAGCAGCGCGCGGCCATGGCGGCGTTCCGGCGCGGCCACATGTCCTACTCCTACTGCCACGACCGGCGCCGGTACGCGGCGCCCATGTTCGAGTGCGACGCCGCCGAGCGCCTCCCCGCCGTTGCGCGCCTGTTCGGGCCCGACGGGACGAGGCAGAAGCACCGGCGCCACCGCGGCGGCCACCGCGCCGCCCAGGACGACGTCATGTGATGTGATCCCTGCCGATGGTGATTGTCTTGATGTATAAAACCGGGCGGGGCGCAGGCTTTGGCAACTGGCAATCTGGCATGCATGCTTGATTACGCGCGGACGGTCTAGTCTCCGGTGGTGGTACACGGGAGCGGCCCGCTCGCGTTTACTGCGGCACGGGACCTTGCCCACACGTACCCGTGGCGATGGTAGCCATTGATCGAGGAGACGAGTTGTGTCGTGCCGGCTTGATGCTGCTCACAATTCATGTTCAGAGGGATTGGCTGGGGTCGAGGGGCCGCGTGACTGTACTGCCTTGTGCAGAGGGCGCATGCTGTGGGGACGTTGGCGTTGACGAGTTGCGGCGGACGCTGGGCTGTGGCTCCACGACGGTGGTGCATGGCACATGGCGCGTCAATGGGTGAGGTGTGCCCGTGTCGCGGAGAAGAGTGGATTCGGGCGCGGGACGTCCACCGGCCGGGCGGGTAAAGATTCTGGTGCTGGCATTTGTTAGGGTGTACGCACACGTACGAACTGTGCGGCGTGGCACCAATGCAGCTTCTTGCGATTCCGTGGAGCAAGGTGCGCCAGCGCCATCTGCAATCTTTCGCCGATGCTCCATGACATGAACCTGAGAACTCTCGCCCCAACTAGACTGCTTAGGGTTGCCCTGCCGTTCCCTCCCTCCCTAGGCCACCATCACCGTTATCGTCGGGCGAGCTCTTGCTCGTTGTTGGCGCCATCCATGACGGTTCCTGGACCTGAAAGTGACCTCCAATAAAATAAACTTCCCCTATCCCTTTCGCCTCCTCACCCTTTCCCTCGTTGTTGGCGAGGGATTCTGATTGGACGCCCTCAAATCTACGCCGGTCTTGATGGATCCGCCGTTGTCAAGCTGGGGCTCTTCCACGCCGTTGGCTGCCACCAGGACGTGACCGTCCGGACGCCGCCCCCCTTGCCGGTTGCACCTCCCAAGACCGGCAGGTGCTCGGGTTTGGCGCCCACTTTGTCTCAATGGCATAGCTTACCGGATTCACATCGTCTCCAACACCCACGCCGCTCCTCCACCTAACCTCGGAAGTCATGGCGCGTGGACGGGGCACTCCGACGTCAGGCATGAGCGGGGGCGGCGGGAGAGACGCCCCCACGTGAGCGGACGATCCCACTGACGAAGCAGAGGCGCATATGCCATTTGCGACGTTATTCCCCGGCTGGTGATGACAGCGAGCGCGCAGTCCGGCCGACCCACTGCGTCCTGTGCAGGCTTGATTTATGACGATCACCGTAAACCTTTCGAGTTATGGCGCCTGGAGTTTCTCGGCTTGATTCCTTGAGATGCAGGCCTCGCTTTTAAACCTTCTCAGAAGCAATGCTGCTGTCCTTGTCGGGTTAACGGCGTGGTAAAAATGTTCATAGATGCATCAAGGCCTTGTTGCTGACTGTTAGAGCACTGTGTGTTAAACTGTTATTAGAAGGCAGGGGCATTTTAGTCATTTCAGTGTAACCTATATATGTACCCCTTTGACAGCCCATTATGCTAATGAAATCATTTTTATCCTCCAATTTGGTATCAGCTTAGCCTAACCCAAGCCTTCTCTCTCCTCTCTCCTCCCTGTGTTCACCAATGGCGCCGACACTGGCCGCCCGCGAGCCCTCGTGGCCGCCCTGGATGACCGTCGCTGCCTCCGTACAGCCCGCAACCGCTGCCCCCTTGCAGCCCGTCGCTGCCGCCTCCTCTGCAGCCGATCGGGTTGCCGCCGCCTCCGCCCTGAGCAAGAATCGGGCCCCTGCTGCTGCTGCCCTAGGCGTCGCCGCCCACTCTGCCTCAACTCGAGCCGCCGACGCCGCCGCCCTGGGGGCGGATCGGGCCGTCGCTGCTGCTTCCATGGGTGCCGCCACCTCCTCTACCTTTGCTCGGCCCGCCGCCGCCGCCCTGAGTGCGGATTGGACCACTGCCACTGCTGCTCTGGGCGCAGATCGGGCAGTTGCCCCCGCTACCTTAGCTCGGGCCGCCGCCGCCTCCGATCTGGGAGCTCCCGTCTCCTCCACCGTGGCCCAGGGATGGCCTGCCGCGGCCAGCTCTAGCCGGTCTGCAGCCGCCACCGCCACATGGACCGGTGTGCCACTGCTGGGATTTGCCCTGCACGCGCCGCCGTCTCCACTGGGCACTGTACAATGTGGAGCTCCGGTGCTGTTTGGCCTCTCCTCTCCGGCGGCCGTGGACACCGCCATCGGTGCTGGACAGAACGGCGACGTAGCCCCCACCACCGTTGTTGCCGCCGCTCTGGCTGCATCTTGTGAGCGTGAGCGAACACTCGTTCTAGCATTGGAGTAGGAACGGGCGTCCATGGCGGCTCTCACACACCTGCTCGAGGAGTCCCCGCGCCGGCAGTGGAGTGCCACCCACGATCTCCCTCCAGGAGATGGCGCCGCTTACAACACCTACGTGGCTTCCCTCGTCGCCGCCCTCCATGCTCAGGCTGCTGGTATCGAGAACATCCGGACTCTCGTTCCGGTTGTTCTCAGCTCCAACTCCACCACCTACACTAGATGGCGCAGCCTACTTCTCCTGACGTTGAGGCGGTTTTGTCTTGACGACCTCGTCCTACGGGATGATTCCCCGTTAGACGACTCCTGGATCAGCATGGACAGTTTGGTTCTTGCTTGTATCCTCGGGTCTCTCTCTGAGAAGCTGCAGAACATAGTCGGCAGCGCGGTGGAGGCACTGCTCGTCAGGCATGGCTGATACTCGTGCAGCGCTTCCAGTGGAACCGTGCGGCTCGAGCTCTCCACATACGAGCTCGGTTTGGCACCACCGTCTAGGGCGACCTCTCCATCTCTGCCTACTGTAGCCAGACGAAGGGTATGGCGGATGCCCTTCGCAACCTTGGAGAGCCCGTCCCTAACAGCTCCCTCGTCTTTCAGGACCTTTAGGGCCTGAACATGCACTACACCCACCTTTGCTCGTGGCTCCTTTGCGAGATGCCGTTCCCGACCTTCGAGAAGGTCTGGTCGGATCTCGAGCTTGAGGAGATTACCTCTGGTGGCTCTGTTGCTTCCTCGCCTGCCACGGCCCTCTATGGCTCTGGGTCGTCCTCGCGCCCTCCTCCACCTCCTGCTACTTCTGGGGGACAACCTCCGCGTCCACCTACCACCCCAGGGGCTCCTGCTACCTTTGGTGGTGGTAATCGTCATCGAGGCAAACGCGATAGACGGGGTGGTGGCGGTGCTGGTGGAGGTACTACTGGTGGCAGTAGTGGTGGTATGGGTCAGGGTGGCGTGACCTGGCCCACACCCTACAACCCGTGGACCGGTCAGATCTACATGTAACCTGGGCCATCTCCGGGTCTTACTCCACCACGCCCATCGCGTCCTCAGCCGGCCTACGTGGTCACTCCGGCTTACGGCGGACCTGTCTACACAGCTGGTGGACAGTTGACTCCAACCACTGGCGGCCCGAGCTACCCTACGACCAGGTCGTCCGCTCTGACCCACTAGGCTTCGGGGAACCCAGTCGGTCAGCCTGAGTCTTTGGTGCAGCACCACGACTCACCTCAGGTGTGGGACCGGCAGTCCCTCGCGTCCTCCATCAGTATGCTGGGCCTGACACCATCTGGCCCTGACTGTCTCGTGGACTCCGGAGCTTTGTACCAGGCCACCCTTGACGCTGGTATACTCTCTTCTACCCACCCTTCCCACCCTTCTCATCCTTCATATATCGTTGTTGGAAATGGGTTTGTTCTTCCAGTCACCTTAGTAGGTGACTCGGTTTCGCCGGGTTCTTTTTACCTTCGTATGTTATTGTTGCTCATAACATCATCCAACACTTTATTCCTGTTCGTCATTTTACTACTGAAAACCATGTTTCCATTGAGTTTGATCCTTCTGGTTTATCTGTGAAGGATCTTACTACACAACGTCTTGTTCTCCACTGTGAGAGTTTGGGTCCCCTGTGCACGCTTTGTCTTCCTGCTTCTGCTCTGCCTACGCCTTTTTCCCTGGCTACGACAACTTCTTCGACTACCTGGCATCGTCGGCTTGGCCACCCCGGTGTTGATGTCATGTCAAAGTTGTCTAATAGCTCAGTGATTTTGTGTACTAGGGGTACTCATGAGTCTTTGTGGCATGCTTGTCAGTTAGGTCGCCATGTTCGGCTTCCTTTCCCGCACTCTGTCACTCATGTTGAGCGCACCTTTGACCTGATTCACTGTGATCTTTGGACATCAACTATTCTCAGTATTTCCGGCTATAAGTATTACTTGGTGATTGTTGATGATTTTTCACACTATTCGTGGACTTTTCTCTTGCGAGTGAAGTCTGATATGTTTGACACTCTTTCTAAACTTCTTCGCTTGGGTGTCCACCCAATTTGGGTGCACGATCATGGTGGTCCAGTGTGACAACGGATGCGAGTTTGATAATTCATCGTTCCTTGACTTCTTGCTCTCTCATGGGGTTCAGTTGCGTATGTCTTGCCCTTACACCCCCCCCCCCCAAAACGGCAAGGCTGAACGCATGATTCAGACCACCAACAATGTCATGCGCTCTCTGATGTTCCAGGCATCCACCCCTGCTCGTTACTAGGCGGAGGCTCTTCACACTGCCACTTTCCTCATTAATCGCCTTACTACTAAGGCGATTAGTGCTCCCACTCCTCACTTCGCTCTGTTCGGCACCACCCCTCTTTACGACCACCTCCGAGTCTTCGGGTGCGCTTGCTACCCTAACCTCTCTGCCACAGCTCCCCATAAGCTTGCGCCTCACTCGACTCGATGTGTCTTCCTTGGGTACTCTCTTGACCATAAGGGTACCAATGCCTTGACCTTACCACCCGTCGTATCTTGGTCTCTCGACACGTCGTCTTCGACGAGTCTTCTTTTCCCTTCTCCGTTTCATCCTCTGACTCGGTCACCAAGTTAGATTCCCTTTTCTCTATTGACCCTGTGGCCGCTCCTGTGCAACGACCGTGTTTTTTACCTCCTGCAGGTTACACACTCGTAGCGCTGAGCACAATCCCCGTGTCCTCGACACCGTCTACCGTGCCTCCCGTGGCCCCGACGTCCTTGACGCCACCGGCTGTGCCACACGCGGCCTAGACGTCACCGACGTCGTCTGCTGCGCCACGCGTGGCCCCTGCGTCGTCCGCTGCGCCACGTGCGGCCCCAATGTCTCCGACGTCGTCCGCTACGCCACGTGCGGCCCCGATGTCTCCGGCCTCGTCCGCTGCGCCATGCGTGGCCCGGCGTCTCCGACGTCGTCCGCAGCACCACGCGCGCCTCCAGCATCACCTGTTGCGTCGTCTGCGGTGCCACACATGGCTTCGACATCACCAGCTGCGCTGTGCGCGGCCCTGGCGTCCATGACGTTGCCCGTCACGCCACGCGTGACCTCGACGTCTCTGACGTTGACTACTTGACCACGCGTTGCTCCTGTGCCGTGGTATGCCAACCCTGCTCTCGTCTATCAGCGACGAGCACGGGTTGGTTCATAGGCTTCTTCCCATCCAAAGCCTTCGGTGTACCACCCCCCTACTCCACTTGGATCCTAGTCACGTTAACCCGATGGTGATCCGACGGGTCGGTGGGGTTCTCCAACCGGTTGAGCAGTTCTTCGGGGTCGTCCTCTCCTTGATGACCTCCTCGGTGCCTTCCTCTTCACCCATCTCGCCTATCCCCTCTTCTGTCCGTAGCGCCCTCGCCAATCCTCACTAGCGTAGGGCTATGGAAGAAGAGTATGTGGCCCTTCTTGCCAACCGGAGCTGGACTTGGTTCCCCGTCCTGGTCGTGGCAATATTGTCACGGGCAAGTGGGTGTTCACGCATAAGAAGAAGGTGGATGGGTCTCTGGAGGGGTACAAGGCCCGCTCGGTTCTTCGGGGCTTCACTCAGCGCCCCGGGGTCGACTACATTGAGACTTTCAGCCCGGTGGTGAAGCCGGTGACGGTTCGCATTATTCTATCGCTGGTTCTCTCACATTGTTGGCCTATCCACTAGTTGGATGTCAAGAATGTGGCGGACCAGGATCCGCTCATCCAGGATCGCAGAGGGTGGTGCTGCGCGATGCGACACCCGACAGCACACGTCATAAGGACACACTATATTACATGGGAAAACAACTGAAACTGTACAAACAGGTACAAACTTCAGTTACAAACTATTGTTTATGTTACACGGCGGAAGTCTACACTATACAACTCACGCCCGCCTATCTAGCAAAAGTCGGCTGCCCAGCCCTAGGGCAGCCAACACTGGCTGCACTCCTCAGCTCAGCGCGGCGTGTACGGCTCCCACGCAGCCGTGGTCCCCGACGGAGGGTAACCCTCGCCGGTGGACTCGTACTCTAAGTCCGTGGGTGGCTCCTCACCTGAAAAACACTTAAGCAACAACCGTGAGCACGAGGGCTCAACAAGACTTACCCAACTCACCTAAGCATGGAACTCTACATGAGGGGTACAATGAACATAGGAGAGTAACATTGCATCAATGAACACGCTTACAAGTTCATCCTTAGTTCATCTTTTAGCCACAAGTTAACAGTTCGGAAATCTGAAATTTAGTAAGCAATATTTGGTGGCACACATGTGGCAATACAATTATATCATGACAGCAATATTGAAGCATAACATTTCATACATTAACTACGTTACGACGCAGTGAACAAGCGGTACTCGTCACCGCGAGGGACGGCGAATCGACTCGATATACACCTGCAGGGAAACACAAAGAGCACGTCACGTACGCCCACCCGTGGAGCTGCACAGCACGCTCACTCGATGTCGTACGGGACAACCTTTCACCCAACAGCCCAAACGTCGAACCGGTCGCACCGAAACGAGCAGGAGGTTATCCATACGGAGCATCTCTCTAAGCCCGTTGGCAGATTTCCATCTTTCTGCCCTCAGCCTACACCTATAAATCGGTGCGTTATGCCTCGACGCCCGGAGGTTTAGGCTACATCGGTTTATCGGGGCCCATATATCCGATATGCAAGTGGGGTTCCATTCATCCTACACCTAATGCACATCCATACTTCATACTAAGTGTTTATAAAGCAAAACTTGAAAAATAGTTTAATGCAAACCGGGGCTTGCCTTGTTGCTGCTGGTCAGGGGTTAGTTCTTCTTCCGGAAGGAGGAAATCGAGTACCTCCGGAGCCTCCTCGCCTTTAACGACTACACGTTAATGAAATACTACATGTTAATGAATATACACATGAATTTGTTGTAATGCTTCTGCTACAAGTTCTAATAACAAGTTTTTAACAACTGGAACTCTGTTTAAGAATTTAAAATGAAACTGGGGCTAGTGGTTTGGGTTTGGACCTAAGCACATGGTTAAGTGCTAAGAGGTTTTCCCCCTCTTCCATATTAATCACCTCAAGTGGTTACACAGAACAGGGGTGGTCTAGAGCTCCAATGGAGCTGCGAATTTTTGTGTGAGTTCCTTGTCACAAGAAAACCCTCTGGACCAAAACTTAGCACTTTTCATTGATTGGTTTGTTCAGAATAATTTTCTTAGCAAATAAGCAGGGAAGAATTAATTCCGAGGTAACACCCCTGTTCATGCCCAACTTAGTGAACTAAATTTTCAATTATAGCTCATAGAGTTTGCATGAATTTTCCTAACATTTTTGGAGCTAAGATATGCCCAGAACTGAATTTCCAAGTTTTGGAAATTCTCTGAAAATGTTTCTGTATTCTATTGAACACAGCACCTTCAAATCTGAATTGCCCTGATCAAATCAACTCCAAATGGTCTGAACCTTTTACAGGGGTTCATTAACATCCTAAAGAATATTCCGGCCAAATTTGAGGATTTTTGGATGAACCAAACTCCCTCTAAAATTCTTTTGCTGAAAAGCTTTAAAGACTTTTCCAGAATTAAATAATGGGTTTCATACAAATTGGGTTGCACATTTGGATAGAGATATGCAATATGAATCCAACCCAATTTTAATCACTAAATTTGGAGCTTCGTAACAAAAGTTATGAGGTTCTAAAGTTTGGGGAAAATTCTGAACTTGAACTCTGTTCTATTTTTTTTTCCAATTTTCAGAGGCATAAGATATTAACACTACATTTGACCAAGCAAATGAGGTCAAATGCTTCTGAAAATCTTAATGGAGTTCATGTATTTTTGGAAGAATCTCCTGACAAAATTTGGGGATTTTCCAATGCACATAACTCCTGGAAAAATTCCTACAAAATTTTCCTTACATGAATTAATGAGCCAAAATCAGGGATTTTCATAAAAATTGGGCCGTACCCCTGCATAGTACTATATTATAGGAATCCAACAAAATTTATATCACTATTTTTGGACCTTCCTACCCCAAGTTATGCATTTTCCAAGTTTGAACAACTCTCTGTTTGATTTTAAACAGAACAGTCACACGTGGGGCCCACGGGTCAGGTGCTTCTTCAACCTCTCGCCAGAGCCCGCGGGTGCACACCGGCAGAGACCGTGGCCCGGCTCGTTCTCGCTTATTTCTCCACCAAATTAGCTCCGGTTTCACCCTACATGCTCCTTGGAACATGGCGCAGCTGCCGGGCAAGGTTTCCGCGCATGAAAGTGGCTGGAAACAGCTCGGCACCGGTGGGGCGGCTCGGGAGCTCGGCATCAACGCGTTCTGGCACATCCGGAGCTTCTCCCGGCGAGCTACCTTGCCCTAAAGCATCACCAGAGCTCGTGGAGCATGGAACGCACCACAGTTCGTGCAGAAATTGGCGGGAATAGGGCGGTCACCGGAGACCTGACCCGTTTTTGCCACCGGCGGCGAATTCTCGTCGCCCGGGGCGTGTGATGATCGGTTTTCTTTGGTTCTCAGTGTGGGAGGGAGCTAGGGCATCTAGTTGCTGTGGTTTGAATTGTAGGAGAGATGATCCAACGGTTCGAGCTAATTTGGAGAATTGGACAGCACTGGTTCTTCACGTGCTCCGGCGGTAAAATGCGAAATCCGGCTAGCCGGCGGCAGGGAAGAGCAGGAGGACGATGGGAGGAGTACCTATACTGCATGGCGCACCTCTGTGAGCTTTGGAGCACGTTGGGAGGCTCGGAGACGGCCAGGCGACGTGGAGGTGCCGTGGCTCTGTTTTGCCGGGAGAAACATGGCTCAGCAGCAACGGGGAACGGCCGGGGACGAGCTGAGACACGTTGAGGACGTCGGGGACGCGTCGGCGCAGCTCCTGGGCGGTGCAGCCAGGCGCTAACTCGGGTGGAGGATGATCAGCGCCGAGGCAGCAAGCGCGCGGTGTGCTCTCGGGTCCATGCGCGAGAAACGGCTGGTTGCTCGTGTGAGGCAGCGAAGGAGCACTTCGTTTGTGCAGCGCGTGATATTTAGCAGGCAGCGGAGGAAAAGATCAACCCGCCTCGGGTAGCAAGCGTGCAGCAGCTCGCTGGAGCTCGCCCTCCCTCTCGGTGTCACGCCCACAGTGAAGGAAAAACTGAAGTTTGTGTCCTTCCCACTTACAGGTGGGTCCCACCGAACTCTTCTCCAAACAACAGCGGCCCTGTTTTCAAATGCATGTGTAAATTCAAATCTGCGGATGATTCAAACTGTGGAAACAACGTCGCACGGAGGAAAGTCTTCGGTTGTTTGTGTCAGCAGAGAAACGGCAATTGAGTTGTGTAGCTGCTGTGGCTAACGATCCACAACGCCGTGGAATTGCCTGCCTTCGGGAGCAAGGCACGAGCAGCAGCTCGGTGGCTGCCTCGGTGTCAAGCTCGCAGAGAAGGAAAACTGAGAGTTCTCGGTTGCAATGCTGTGTGGGTCCCACCTTCCCCTTTATCGACTCTTATTTTCTCACAAACATCTCCTCCTTTTGGCAAATGTGGGAAATCAAATGGTTGGAATTCAAATATGAACTCTGATCTTTGATTTGGCTGCTGCAAATGAGATCTTTAACACAACAGTTTTAAAAGCATGGTGTTACTCTCATTTCAATTTTTTTGAGTGGAATAATTTGTTCTCTCTCATACACATGTATGACTACTCATGAGTTTAACTCCACCTTGGTCCAACCCATTCAAATGAATGCTTGAACCCGTGTTGTTGAACCCCACGTAGACCATCTCATGTAAGAAAGTTTTTGTAAGTCCCATTTTTCATGAACCAGAAACACGATGACGTTCAATCACCCGTTTCTTTGCATTCACGTTTTTGGGACTTTTACATTCCTCTCCCCTTAAAAAGAATCTCGTCCCGAGATTCCAAATAAAAACGAGACGGGAGAGGTAATTTCAATCTGCATGATGATAAAAGTTCTGGATCTTTTTATCGATAGTCTGAACCGGTCGCTTGGTGTAGGTACGATCCGGCTTCAACTAGTCAATTTCTTCGGTGTGGACGGCAATGGTAGCTTTAAGCCACTTCCGTAGCTGTGACATATGAAATATGTCGTGAACACCTGTAAGGCTTGCCGGTAGTCCTAGCCGGTAAGCTATGGGTCCACACATCTCTGTGATAGCAAATGGATTTAAGGCTCGGGGAGCAAAATCTCCCCTCTACATCGTACTGGTAAATTCCTTTCATCGGAGACACGCGAAGACCAACGTGTTCTTCGCCATCAGAATGCAACGGTCTACGCTTTTCACCATCGTGACCTTTCTGTCGGGATTGTACCGCCTCCAAGTTCGCTTCTATTGTCCGAACTCGGTCATCGGCTTTGTTGACAAATCTACCCCAAACAGTACTCTTTCACCGTACTCACACCACTTCCGCGGTGTGTGACGCTTCCGGCTGTAGAACTTCATCTTACGAGGTATAACTGTACTGTCCTTAAACCATAGAGTACCGTCATTGTCCTTCCTGAACCACCTCATCTCTCCGTTGTCTATTCCCATCTATAGGTGAGACATACCTTTGTCTCTCCTTTGCACTTCAGCAATCTTTCCCCAGATTGTTGGACTGACCAAAGTTATAGAGTGCTCCCTACGGAATGACATGGAGACTTGGTTCCTCTTCCTCCAACTCAGCAATTGCCAAGTTGTGAACGTGGTTTCTTCCGACTAACACGTCGGCAACCACTTTCACTTTTCCCGGATGGCAATGGATCTTGATGTCACAGTGTATTATGAGCTCCAACCATCTTTGAGAATACCCTTGCATCAACTAGTTGATCAGTTAAACCATTGATGCGGGGTAGGGTCCTTATTCTTTATAACGACGGCATTGAGCGAACGATAATTAACACTTAATCTTAGTGTCTCGTCGTTCTTCTTAACGAACAGCGCAGAACAACCCCAAGGTGATAAGCTTGGTGGTGTAAAACCGTTGCTCATAAGTGCACTTAGTTGCTCCTTCAACTTCGCTAGTTCATTGGGTGCCATCTTACACTGCCTTCGTGAAATCTGTGTTGTTTCCAGCGTCAGTTCAATCTTGAACTTGACGTCCCGTTAGCCGGCATTGCCCGGTAACTCATCGGAAACACATTGGATATTCACGTCCCACTAGAAAATCCTCGAGTTTAATCACTCTCGTGGGATAGGCCTAGCCCGTCCTCTTTTCTGTACAGAATGGATTCTTCTGTCTTTACTCAGATTTTGATCAGTTTAGCAGCATTTTCATAACTCAAGTCGAATACCAAAGTTAAAGTTAACTTCAGTATCTTTCCAACGAGTATTTATTTGCCCTCAGATCAGCTCTGATTAAAACGTTATGGTAATTCAAAGTCAGCAGAATTTCTGGAAGAATTTTAACAGCACCTCCCTTGGAAAGTTGCTGTTTTCAACTCTGGTTTCCACTGGAATCTGTGCTGAAATTTCAGAAACTGTGAATTGCAAAGATGTAGCACATCTTCTACTCTTTCTAAAGATGTATCATATGACCATTTTGGATTTTTCTACTGGGAGTTATGTTTGAAAAAAAGAACAGTCCAGAGAGAGTTTAACCCTGTCCTGGTTCTGGACAGTTTACATTCCTCTGGGATTTAAGCTATCTTAAGGTGAGTTTCAACTCTGGAAGTCTACAACAACATTGTAGAGTACTTAAATACCTTTCCAGAACTATATACCACACCTCACTGGGCTAAAATACCTGTGAGTTGTGCTCTGTTTAAGTTCAGCAAACTTGCTGCCCAAAACAGAGCACTCTGTTTTTCAATCTTTTGGAACTACACTCATCACTATCCAATTTTTCTACCCAACCAGGGTCCTAAATGTTGAACTCAGTGATTTCAATTCCTTGTTATCATTATTTTTCATGCATATGCCTATGATATCTCGGTACTACGTTCCTCACAGAAGAAAATCCTAACCGGATTATACCGGCATATACGTCTCAAGTGTGGCACCAAACGGTCTCTCGCACACGTTTGCTACACGGATACATACGTGGTTAGTACCTGCAGAAGACCACACAATGTTGATGCACTCAAGGGTTGTTCATTTCAGGCAGGACCATATTTAAAAGTAAATACAAACGCCCGTATCATTGCCATACGGCCGTCCTTGAGTTAGGCCACGTCTCAAGGTACGTGATTGTGTTTCAACACCACACGACGGGGAACCCGAGTATGTCATGAACGGGTCGTCACGGTTGCGAATGTTATCAACCCAACAAATACCACCTACTTCCCTACAGGGCACGCCGATGGCAAGCGTTGCGTATGTCCTCCTGGGCTATTTCCAAACGAACACACTCACGCGTTACTGACCACGCGATGCGGTCTCCACTTACTTGCCTAATGCACGCTAGGGATCAGCGTTTCATATGAACTCAGGAACATGAAGAGTCCAAGAGTTTCATATTGACGTCTCACACCAAGCTGTGAGACCTATCCCTGAACCACGTTCCTCGTCAGGGGAGCTAACCGAAATTGAACCGCTTTCAGTGGCGTTCCTTACCATTCTTACCAGAGCGTAGGTGCGTCGTTACATAATTAAAATTCAGAATTATAACACATAGGTTAGTATTTGCCACTTTAAGTAACTATGCTAATATAGTCCTTACTTGGGCAACTACCGAATCCTCATCGTAAACCGAAGTTTTCCCATAATACAGTCCTTAGGTACTGTGCTATCCTCAATGCAGCTCTGATACCAGGCTGTGGCGGACCAGGAACCGCTCATCCAGGATCGCAGAGGGTGGTGCCGCGCGATGCGACACCCGACAGCACACGTCATAAGGACACAATATATTACATGGGAAAACAACTGAAACTGTACAAACAGGTACAAACTTCAGTTGCAAACTATTGTTTATGTTACACAACGGAAATCTACACTATACAACTCACGCCTGCCTATCTAGCAAAAGTCAGCTGCCCAGCCCTAGGGAAGCCAACACTGGCTGCACTCCTCAGCTCAGCGTGGCGTGTACGGCTCCCACTCAGCCGTGGTCCCCGACGGAGGGTAACCCTCGCCGGTGGACTCGTACTCCGAGTCCGTGGGTGGCTCCTCACCTGAAAAACACTTAAGCAGCAACCGTGAGCACAAGGGCTCAACAAGACTTACCCGACTCACCTAAGCATGGAACTCTACATGAGGGGTACAATGAACATAGGAGAGTAACATTGCATCAATGAACACGCCTACAAGTTCATCCTTAGTTCATATTTTAGCCATAAGTTAACAGTTCGGAAATCTGAAATTTAGTAAGCAATATTTGGTGGCACACATGTGGCAATACAATTATATCATGACAGCAATATTGAAGCATAACATTTCATACATTAACTACGTTACGACGCAGTGAACAAGCGGTACTCGTCACCGTGAGGGACGGCGAATCGACTCGATATACATCTGCAGGGAAACCCAAAGAGCACGTCACGTACGCCCACCCGTTGAGCTGCACAGCACGCTCACTCAATGTCGTACGGGACAACCTTTCACCCAACAGCCCAAACGTCGAACCGGTCGCACCGAAACGAGCAGGGGGTTCCCCACACGGAGCATCTCTCTATGCCCATTGGCAGATTTCCACCTTGCTGCCCTCAGCCTACACCTATAAATCGGTGCGTTATGCCTCGACGCCCGGAGGTTTAGGCTACATCGGTTTATCGGGGCCCATATATCCGATATGCCTACGGTACGTTCAATACTTGTTCAGCAGGGCCGCACACGGATCGGTCCTCATTCGACACGGACAGGGCTGCACACACAAGACTTCCTCTTGTTGCGCCCTAGCCCCTACCTAGTCTCATTTTCATTACTAAAGTGATCTCACATCACTCAACCGAACCCGTGTGTCCCAAGGCTAAACTCGCGAGTAGATTCCAACTACTCGACTTGTACCGAAGTCCTATGAATCGTTAAGCTTAGCCTGTCTACTCGAGGTATTAGACACTACCCTCACTCTTATAGGAAAATTCTGGTCATGCAAGTGGGGTTCCATTCATCCTACACCTAATGCACATCCATATTTCATACTAAGTGTTTATAAAGCAAAACTTGAAAAATAGTTTAATGCAAACCGGGGCTTGCCTTGTTGCTGCTGGTCAGGGGTTAGTTCTTCTTCCGGAAGGAGGAAATCGAGTATCTCCGGAGCCTCCTCGCCTTCAGCGACTACACGTTAATGAAATACTATATGTTAATGAATATGCACATGAGTTTGTTGTAATGCTTCTGCTACAAGTTATGTCGAAGTGTGTAGCCGACACTTCCCCCGGACCTGCTCTGGGCAGCCCGCGGAGGTTCTTTTTCGGAGGGGATAGTCACTCATGGAGAGCTTCAGCGTTAGAGACGATTGAGGGAGAAGCTTGACACGGGGAGTTTTACGTGGTTCAGGCCGCCGGAGCGTAAAACCCTACGTCCACGGTGAGCAGAGGTGCTCGCTGTATTGCTTGCTGCTCAGAACCGGAGTCCTGAGCTTGAGGGTGTGAGATGGCTAGAGTGCGAGTCAACAGAGTTCGAACCCTTAATAACGTCGCCTACCCGAGCCTTTTATAGTCCAAGACTCAAGGGGCTTACAAGGTGGGCCCAGGACCCGACAAGTGGTCTCGGGGAGATTGCCTGCCGTCTACCGTATCTGCAGTTATGCCGGTAGTTGTCTCTGGCGAAGGCTTCCGAATCTTCGTTCTGCCGCCCTGCCCATGCCGCAAGCTAGTCGTAGTGGTTGATGATGGCAGGGGCGGTAGGGGATGTCTTGTCGCCATATTTATTGGCAGGCAGGCTCCGACCCGGCGCGCTAGTCTGCGATGTGACTGGGCGCAACGACACCTGACAGAGGCATGCTCCGCGTCTCCGCGTCTTGGGAAGGCGCGGGCCTTGAATACCTTGTACGGGCGAGGCATGGCACGTCTTTACTCCTGCTGCCCACCGCGCGGGGGCAGGCTGCGTTGCTCTGCTGGCCACGTGGCGGGCCCGGAGCTCTCCTCTGAGGAGAGGGAGGTCTGGCCCCGCGGGACACGTGGAGCCTTCGGAGCTTTCCCCGCGGAGGGGGGAGGTCCTGCTGCTGCTGGCCATGTGGCGGGCCCGGAGCTCTCCTCTGGGGAGATGGAGGTCCGGTCCCGCAGGACACGTGGAGCCTTCGGAGCTCTCCCCACAGAGGGGGGAGGTCCGGCTCAGTTGGCCACGTGGCAGGTCCGGTGCTCTCCTCTGAGGAGAGGGAGGTCCGGCCCCGCTGGACACGTGGCGCCTTCGGAGCTCTCCCTGCGGAGAAGGGCGAGGTCCTTAGGCATTCTCCCCTGTGCGCGGGGGTACCCCATATCGAGGGTACCGATAGTGACCCCCGGGCCCATCTCGGGGGAGATAGCGAGCCCGAGATGGGGCCTCCGTCTCTTCCATTCCGCGCACCTTCTCTAGGTCCCGCATTGACCGCTGCCGGAGCACGAACAGTCGCGGGATCGTGTGAGCGTGAGCCCACTTGATGGTTGCTTTTACTGCGGCGGTTCCCAAGGCTGCCACTTCTGCACGTTGCGGCGCTTTTTTCGGGAACCGCCAAAGCGCCTTGCCGGCTCGTCTCCTTAGGGGACTGACTTCTTGGCCCACCGCTTCAGCTGGACGACTTGGGTCCACTTGTCATCGACGCTTGGTCTTGGAGCCGAAGCGGTTTCCCAAGCGGCGTATTCGAAGAGTTTTGAATCGCTTTGAATCGCACCTGGGAAGTTTTAAAAGGGGATCTTACCCGCATCTCGACTTTCCTTCGCACTTCCAAGCGCTTGCACCTTCCTTGAGTTCTTGCGCCTTTGTCTTCCCTGTTCTTGAGCTCTCTCCTGCCATGGCCTCCAACCTGCTTCCATCGCGCCTCGCTCGGTCGGCCGAGCTCGGACTGGTGCGCAGGCTGCTGGGCTGGCATACGGAGGAGCAGAGACGCCGGCTCCGCTAGGGATATCTCCCCCAGCTCCTGGAGAAGGGGGAGATGGTCTTCTTCACTGCTTACGCCATGGCGGGGTTCGTCCCGCCAATTTCTTCCTTCTTCGTCACGTTGCTGGAGACGTACGGTCTCCAGCTCCACCACCTTTCCCCCAACTCCTTCGTGATTGCCGACGTCTTCGTCCATTTCTGCGAGATGTTTGTGGGGTGCACGCTTCAGCGACGCTCTTCTGCTACTTCTTCGTGTTGCGGATGACCTGGCGGAGCTCAAAGACTGAGCTAGGCGCGTACTACTTCCAGCATCGCTGCAAGGATCCGAAGGCCTCTGGGTACCTTCTACCTTTCGGTGCATCGAGGTGGGAAAACTGGAGAAAGAATTGGGGGATCGTGCAGACCGATGAGCACGATCGCCTGCAGCTCCCAACCGCCGGCCCAACCACCGAGCGTCGCTTCTGGGAGGAGGTCCCGGACCTGGAGCAGGAGTACGCACCGGTCTTGGAGCGGATCAGGTTCCTGGCCAACGAGGGGCTGACGTCCCTGATGGTGCTAGTGGATTTCCTGTCGCGTCGTATTGCACCCTTGCAGCAGCGCAACCGCCCAGCATGTTACTACACAGGCGAGCTAGACTGCACCAGGTTGGAGAGGGGTCTTGGCTCTGATCCTTCCGATGACGAGCTGTACGAGATGGTGGCCAAGGTGAGCAGCGACTACGTCACCGGCGGCAACCTCGCCTTCCCGGCCTCTGGGACTCCCCTCTTCTTGGAGCCGCAGAGGAGGACGGAGCTGCTGCCGAAGATGCCGAATCTCGACGACATTGGGATCGCTGTTCGTCAGGTTGGGGATGCCTTCCGGGGCATCTCGATCCCTGGGGCTGAGCGCTCCGGATTGGAGCGCGAGGTGTCTGTCGCTGTCCAACCCGCATCGAGGGCCGACGGAACTGAGGCCGCCGACAAGGGGAAGGGGAAGGAGCCGGCCCCCGGGCAGCCCGAGAAGAAACGTGCCCGGTCTCCTTCGAGGGCGTCTCTTGCACCGAGCCAGGGGGCCGGGGCACCCTTGCGCCCCTCTCCCGGAGGCGCTGGTTCGTTGAGCGGCAACCCTAAGAGACCCCGGGTATCCCACTCCGGCGGGTCTCTTCTCGGACAGCAGCGGTCCGAGGAACCCCATGCGTCACGCCACTCTTCCTCAGGCGGAGGGTCTTCCAGGAAGGACGCCGGTGGGGCGACGCCTGGGTGTGTTCCGGGGGCTCAGACGCCACAGCCAGCGAGCGTTCTGGCTGCTGGTCCTAGCGGTTCTGCCCCGTCCCAGAGGTCGAGGCTCCAAGCCCGTTGGAGCGCTCACGCCGCCCAGTAAGTGTTGCTCTTTCTATCTTGTAGAAGTAGCGTTTCCTTCTCTTCTCTTAGCCTGAGAGCTTCTTCTGCCTGCAGGGACTCACCGGCTTCCGGGGGCGAGCCTATTCCCTGGCCATCTCCAGTTGGCGGAGGCTCTGCGCCGCTGCATCCGGGAGCTGCGGTGGTTCCGACGGCCCCCAGGTCGGCGGGGGCTTCTTCTGTGCCGGCAGATTCGCCTTCCGCGGTGGCTGCGGCAGTACCTGCTCGTCCCCCTTCGCCAGCCCGGAAGTCCGGTGCTGAGGCTGGAGGGGTTGCTGTAGGCACAGATGCTGGCTCCGTGTCTCCCCCAAGCCTGCGTCTTGCCTCAGTTGCCGAGGCACCAGCACCTCCTCCGGTCGCGGACGCGACGGGAGAGGTCAGGGGCGCAACTCCTACGCCCGCCGCCCGGTCGCCCATATGGGATGACGTGGGGCGTTCTCAGGCTGGCGCCCGACAGATCCAGGCCGCCTTTGAGCGGGAGCGGGAGGTGCTGGCTGGATAGAGGGAGCGCCTCCTTAGCTGGGAGCATCTCCTGCAGCAGCGTACCCAGGAGGCTAAGGCAGAGCTCGACTCGAGGCAGTCGAGGCTTGACGCCATGAGTGCTCTGCTCGATGCTCAGAAGAAAGCCATTGGATGCCTGGACTCAGAGACCCGGCGGCTTTGCGCTACCTTCCGTGAAGATCAGGCCAAGGCCGAAGCGCGCTCTGCTGCCGTGGAGGAGTTGCGGCTACAGGTAGTTCATCGAGAGTGCGCCGTCGCCGAGTGGGAGTGTGTCGTGGCGGCCAAGGAGGAGAAAGTCACCGCATAGCTGGAGGCCAGAGAGGGTGAGCTGAGAGCTCAGGCCGAGGAGCTGGAGCTCCGCGAGTCGGCTGCTGCCGCGAGGGAGGAGCAATCCTCCCGGGAGCGCCAGGCGGCGCTGGATCGCGAGCTGGCGGCCCGCCAAGAGGTAGAGAAGCTCTAGGCTTCACGGTCTGTCGAGGCCCGGGCGGTCTGGAGCTTCGTTACTGAGGCGGGATCCGCCTTGGTTTCTCTTGGTTTCAGCCCGGTGCGGACGGAGGCTCCAGCGCAGGAGGTGTATGGGGCAATCCCGGCGCTTGAGTCCATCGGCGCCAAGCTGGGCCGGCTCAAAGCGGTGATTGCCGATGAGCTTGAGGCGGAGGGGAGAGGCTTGGCGAAGGAGGTCGCCACGCATGTGCTGGCGCGCTTCCGGAGCCAAGACCCTTCCTTCTCTCTAGAGCCAGTCCAACTAGGGCCGGCCGTCGAGCGGGAAGAAGCTGCCAGGGCTGAGGTCGGGGACATGGCCGCCCTCGTGGCCTCTAGGTTCCAGCGAGAGTCCGGGGACTCTTAGGCAGCCGCCCTTGTGGCCAGAAGGCCCTGTATCTCTTTCCCTTTTCTCTTTATTTTTGTTGAGTCTGTAGTCCAGCTCATGGTGCCTTGAATGAATAAAATCTTATTATTTTCTGCGTCTGTATGCTTTCAGCTTCTTCCTGGCTTGGCCTGACCGAGCCCTTAGCTCCGCAAGGCACTCAGAGGCCTCCACCAGTCTTGAAGCCCTGCACAGACACCTTCCCCGGGTCCTTATTGTGTTAAGGGCCCCGTAGGTCTCCGGAACTTGCTCCTTGGGAATGGGGAGGTCCGGATCTGCCGACCACGTGGCGGGCCCGAAGCTGTCTACTGAGAAGTCGGAGGTCCGACCCTGCGGGACACGTGGGGCCTTCGGAGCTCACCCCTGCGGAGGGGGCGAGGCCCGGCTCTGCCGGCCACGTGGCGGGCCCGGAGGTACCTGCTGAGGAGAGGGGGGCTCCGACCCCGCCAGACACGTGGGGCCTCCGGAGCCCGCCCCTGCGGAGGGGGCGAGGTCCGGATCCTTCAGTCTTGCTTTGGAGTTCTGGTCTTGTGTGGTCCCCTAGTGGCCCCCTAATAGGTGTGGCCAATTGATTGGGCGCTCCTATCATACTCCTGCGGGGAGCTAAGGCCGGGAGGTCCTGCACACAAGCAAGGGAAACGTAATTCTCATTGGGCCTCCCCCTTCCCTATCTCATAGTCTTATTTGGCTTACGATCCTGTTCCGGTGTACGGTGCTTGGGAACTTCAGTGCGCGAAATGCCGGGAGCTCGAGGCCCCCTGTCCATCAGCAGGTTCCTCAAACGCAACCGCCTTCGGTAGGATAGCAAATGCCGACTAGAGGTGAGAATGGGAAAAGGAAGCTGAGTGCATGGTGAGCATACACAGGAAGTGCGGTCATAAAAATTAATACATAATTTAAATAAGCACAAGGGAAGAGCAAAGTAGGACAGGTTTCTTTCCATATAAATTTTCATAGGAGGAAGGCAGGCCAAACATGGAGGCAACGACCCGCCCCATTATGAAGGGAAGCAAGACTCAACGCGCTTAGGGTCGGAACCAGGCCAAGTTGAACGTAGTCCTGGACCGTCCCTTGAGACTTAGCTGCTCTGAGCACTGTTCCTGGACTCTATGGAATCTATTACAAAAAGAAGAGACTGTCCTACTATTGCTCTAGGAGTAGAACTTACGGAGGTGTTCTATGTTCCAAGGGTTCGGGAGTGGGTCCCCATTCTCGGTGGAAAGGCGTACGCACCCGGGGCGGCACACTTTTGTGACTCGGAAGGGACCTTCCCAGCTGGGGGAGTGTTTGTCGGTCCCTTCGCGAGAAAGTATGCGCCACAATACCAGATCGCCTTCCTGCAGCTCCTGGACACGCACATACCTTTGGTGGTAACGCCGGAGCACTTGACGGTACCGTGCGTTGCGGAGTGCTGCATGTAATCGAGCCTCGTCGACAAGGTCGATGTCGTCACGCTAGAGGTTGTCCTACGTGACTTCGTGGTAAACTCGGACACGGAGGGACCCCATGGTGATCTCTGGGGGAAGCACAACCTCGACCCCGTATACCATGAAAAAGGGTGTCTCTCCAGTGGCTCGGCTGTGGGATGTCCGGTTAGCCCATAGTGTGCGCGAAAGCTCATCCACGCACTTGGCGCCATGTTTCTTCAAGCCGACATAGGTGCAAGTCTTGAGGCCCCGAAGAATCTCAGCGTTGGCCCTCTCAACTTGTCCATTGCTCTTTGGGTGAGCAACGGAGGCGTAGCACACCTGGATGCCGAGGTCTTCGCAGTATGCTTGGAACGCTGCGCTGGTGAACTGGGTCCCGTTGTCAGTGATGATTCTGTTCGGGACCCCGAACCGGCAGACGATCGACTTGATGAATTTTACTGCGGATTGCTTGTTGATGGTGACGACGGATGTGGCTTCCGGCCACTTGGTGAACTTGTCGATGGCGACGTAGAGGTACCGGAATCCCCCGACGGCTCTGGGGAATGGTCCCAGGATGTCCAACCCCCATACGGCGAACGACCATGAGGGCGGGATCATCTGAACCGCCTGAGCCGGTGTTTGGATCTGCTTGGCGTGGAACTGGCACGCCTTGCAGCTCTCGACCAGCTTGACGGCATCCTGGAGTGCTGTCGGCCAGTAGAAGCCATGCCGGAAGGCTTTACCGACAAGCGTGTGTGAGGAAGAGTGACTCCCACATTCGCCTCCATGGATCTCAGCGAGCAAGTCGGAGCCTTCCCCCTGGGTTATGCACCACAATAGGACATGGTTGGCGCCACGCCGGTAGAGATCCCCTTCTACCAGCGCGTACCTCTTAGCCATGCGCACGATCCGTTCAGCGGATACACGTTCTTCAGGGAGGATGTTGTCTTTCAAGTAGTCCTGGATCTCCGTGATCCATGCATCGGGTCTGACTTGAGCTTCTGGATCTTGATCGCTGGGTTGCACGGAGTCCCCAGTGACGCTTACGATCCTTGGCGGCGTCCATGGCTGCAGGGCTGCCGGGACCGCTAGCTTTGAGGTGCTGGTCCAGCCCCCTTCGCCCGGCTCGGCAGGCCGGGCTGTGGGCCGTAGCAACGTCCTCTCGAAGACTCCTTCGGGCACAGGGGCTCCGGTAGAGGCCTTCGTTGAGAGGTCGTCAGCTGCGGCATTGCCAGCGCGTGGTACATGGCGCATGTCCAAGGCGAGGAAGTCTTTCACCAACATCTGCACGTGGAGCAGATAAGCAGCTAGCTGTGGGTCATTGCAGGAGCATTCACCCTTAACTTGCTTGATGACTAGCTGGGAGTCGCCCTGTGCCAACAACTGGCGATCGCCTAGAGACAGGGCTGTCTTTAGGCCAAAGATGAGTGCCTCATACTCTGCCATGTTGTTGGTTGCCTTGAAATTGAGACGCACCATATACCCAAACTGCTCCCCCGATGGCATGAGAAGCAGTACGCCGGCACCGGCCCCCTGCTTCCGCGAGGAGCCGTCGAAGAAGAGTGTCCAGTGAGGCCCGGTGAGGACCGGAGCTTGGTGCTTCAGTTCACCGTCTTCGTGGCCCCCTGGGTCAGCCTTCATTGGCGTCCACTCAGCCACGAAGTCAGCCAACGCTTGTCTCTTGACTGCATGGCGAGGAAGGAAGTCCAACTCGAACTCTGCCAGTTCCGCTGCCCATTTAGCGACATTGTCTGTCGCGTGAGGGCTGTGAAGGATCGCCTTCAGCGGATAGGAGGTGACCACCGAGATCCGGTGAGCTTGAAAGTAGTAGCAGAGCTTCCTGGATGCCCCGAGTACTGCATACAGCAGCTTGTGGACCTCCAGGTACCTTGTCTTGGCGTCGTGGAGGACTTCGCTGATGTAGTAGACAGGTCTCTGGATGGTCCGGACCCTCCCTCCCGGGCCAGAGATGTCTTCATCCATTGGCTCTGGCCTACCGGAGGTAGGTGGGTCCGGAGAAGCTTCCGGGAGCTGAGACTCGAAAGCTCCTAGGCCGCCTTGCACCTTCGGGAGATCCCGCTGGTTTTCCGGGAGCTCCGGGAGGTTGTCGTGGAGCTCCGGGAGGCCGTCTTGGACCCCCGGGAGGTTGTCTTGGAGGTCTGGGAGGCCGTCTTGGACCTCCGGAGTCTCCTGGTGCTTGTCTTCTGCTATCGGAGCAGGTTGTGGTGGTGAGAGGTCCGGCCGCTCTGCGACGAGGACGATGCTCACCACATCGGTTGTTGCCGCAATGTAGAGCAACAAATGCTCTTCGGGCTCGGGGGCTACCATGATGGGTAGGGTCGTCAGGAGTTGCTTCAACTCCTGGAAAGCTTCTTCTGCTTCGTCGATCCAAACAAATGGACCGGATTTGCGCAGGAGCTTAAAGAAGGGGAGCACTCGCTCTGCTAGCCTCGGTATAAACCGACTCAGCGTGGCTAGGCATCCCATGAGTCTCTGGACTTCCTTGATGCAGGCGGGGGGCCGCATCAGGTCGATGGCCTTGATCTTCTCTGGGTTGGCCTCAATTCCTCGGTGTGAGACCAGGAATCCTAAGAGCTTTCTAGAGGATACGCCGAACACACACTTGTCGGGGTTCAGCTTGGTGCGCGTGGAGCGCAGTTTGTCAAAGACTAAGGCCAAGTCGTCTAACAAGGATGAACTCTGCCTGACCTTGACAACATGTCATCGACATACACCTCGACTAAGTCTCTTATTAACTCTCCAAAAGTTTTGTGCACATAACAATACAGGTCGTCTACTGTGATGAAGGAGGTGTGCTCCTTATCTTCTCTAGACATAGGGATCTGATGGAAACCCGAGTAGGCGTCTAGGAAGCACAACATATCATAGCCTGATGTCGAGTCTACTATTTGATCTATTCTAGGGAGAGGGAATGGATCTTTGGGACATGCCTTATTGAGACTGGTGTAGTCGATGGACATCCGGAGCTTCCCGCCGGCCTTCGAGACAACGATGGGGTTCGCCAACCACCGGGGGTGGTGGACTTCCCGTATGAAGCCAGCGTCCAACAACTGCTTGATTTCCTCTCGGATGAAGTTTTGCCGCTCGATGGACTGCTTGCGAGGCTTTTGTTGGACTGGTCGGGCGTCGGGGAAGACCTTCAAGTGGTGCTCGATCACCTCCCTAGGGATCCCCGACATCTGTGACGGCTGTCATGAAAACACGTCGACGTTGTGCCGGAGGAAGGTGACGAGCGTGCCTTCCTATTTGCTATCCAGGCCCCCGGCTACCCGGGTGGTCTAGGCAGCATCGGCGCCGACTTGGACGACCTTCAGGGGGACGTCTCCCTCGTCGAGGGGTTGCACACGGGGTGCTGCGGTAGAGGCACGGTGGCGTGCACTCGGGTGGAGCCGGTCCGATTCTGCACTGCCAGGGGCTGGTGCTCGAGCTGCCGCAAGTGCCTGGAGCTTTTCCAAGCTGACACTGCAGCAGTGCGGTCTCCACGAATCCTGAGGACGCCTGTTGGTGTAGGCATCTTCAAGACAAGGTAGCCGTAGTGAGCTACTTCCATGAATCGGTACAGGGCAGGCCTACTGATTATGGCTGTCGAAGTGTGTAGTCGACACTTCCCCCGGACCTGCTCTGGCAGCCCGCGGAGGTTCTTTTTCAGAGGGGCTAGACACTTGCGGAGAGTTTCAGCGTTAGGGGCGAGTGAGGGAGAAGCTTGACACGGGGAGTTTTACGTGGTTCAGGCCGCTGCAGCGTAAAACCCTACGTCCACGGTGAGCAAAGGTGCTCATTGTATTGCTTGCTGCTCAGAACCGGGGTCCTGAGCTTGAGGGTGAGTGATGCCTAGGGTGCGAGTCCACAGAGTTCGAACACTTGCTAACGTTGCCTACCTGAGCCTTTTATAGACCAAGGCTCGAGTGGCTTACAAGGTGGGCTCGGGACCCGACAGGTGGTCCCGGGGAGATTGCCTGCCGTCTACCATATCTGCAGTTATGCCGGTAGTTGTCTCTGGCGAAGGCTTCCGAGTCTTCGTTCTGCTGCCCTACCCATGCCGCAAGCTAGTCGTAGTGGTTGATGATGGCAGGGGCGGCAAGGGATGTCTTGTTGCTGTGTTTATTGGCGGGCAGGCTCTGACACAGCGCGCCAGTCTGCGATGTGACTGGGTGCAACGGCACCTGACAGAGGCGTGCTCCGCGTCTCTGCGTCTTGGGAAGGCGCGGGCCTTGAATACCTTGTACGGGCAAGGGATGGCGCGTCTTTAAGCCTGCTGCCTACCGCGCGGGGGCAGGCAGCGTTGCTCTGCTAGCCACGTGGCGGGCCCGGAGCTCTCTTCTGAGGAGAGGGAGATCCGGCCACGCGGGACACGTGGAGATTTCGGAGCTCTTCCCGAGGAGGGGGGAGGTCCGACTGCTGCTAGCCACATGGCGGGTCCGGAGCTCTCCTCTGAGGAGAGGGAGGTCCGGCCCCGCGGAATACGTGGAGCCTTCAAAGCTCTCCCCGCGGTGGGGGGAGGTCCGGCTGCTGCTGGCCACGTGGCGGGCCCGGAGCTCTCCTCTGAGGAGAGGGAGGTCTGGCCCCGCTGGACATGTGGCGCCTTCGGAGCTCTCCCTGCGGAGAAGGGCGAGGTCCTTAGGCATTTTCCTTTGTGCACGGGGGTACCCCATATCGAGGGTACCGATAGTGGCCCCCGGTTCCATCTCGGAGGAGATTGTGAGCCCGAGGTGGGGCCTCCGTCTCTTCCGTACCGCGCACTTTCTCTAAGTCCCGCATTGACCGTTGCCGGAGCACGAACATTCATGGGATCGTGGGGGCATGCGCCCACTTGTTGGTTGCTTTTACTGCGGCGGTTCCCAAGGCTGCCACTTCTGCACGTCGCGACGCTTTTTTCGGGAACCGCCGAAGCGCCTTGCCGGCTTGTCTCCTTGGGAGACTGACTTCTTGACCCACCGCTTCAACTGGACGACTTGGGTCCACTTGTCATCGACGCTTGGTCTTGGAGTCGAAGCGGTTGCCCAAGCGGCGTATTCGAAGAGTTTCGAATCGCTTTGGATCGCACCTGGGAAGTTTTAAAAGGGGATCTTACCCGCATTGCGGCTTCCCTTCGCACTCCCCAGCGTTTTGCACCTTCCGTGAGTTCTTGCGCCTTTGTCTTCTGCCATGGCTTCCAACCCGCCTCCAGAGAAGAAACGCGCTCGATCCCCTCCGGTGGTGGCGTCAGCACCGAGTCAGGGATCCAGGGCGCCTGCACGCCCTGCATCTGGAGATGGTGCCCCGTCCGGTGGCGACCCCAAGTGGTCTCGGGCTCATTATCTCGACGGGACTCCTCTTGATCGACGACAGGCTGAAGGTTCCCGAGCGTCGCGTCCTCCCTCCTCATGCGGTGGAGTCTCCAAGGAAACTGCTGACGCGCCGAGGAGGGCATCACGCGGTGGAGTCTCCAAGGAGACTGCTGATGCGTCGAGGAGGGCTTCAGGCGGTGGAGTCTCCAAGAAGATTGCTGATGTGTCGAGGGGAGCTTCAGGAGCATCCCCTGCTCCGTCAGTCCAGGAGACTGCGGAGCAGCCGTCGGCGGCGACGGCGAGCCATAGTGGTCCTACCCTTGCTCGAAAGCTGGGGTTCAGAGCCCGTTGGAGTGCTCGCGTTTCTCGGCCGTCCCCGACTCATGGGGAGTCTGCGCCACAGCGCTCGGAAGCCGAGACGGTTGCCGCGGCCCCCAAGCCAGCGCAGGTTCCTCCTGTACCAGGCAGCTCGACTTCTATGGCAGCATCGGCTCCATCCTCTCGTCCCTCTCCACCGGCTCAGGAGCCCGCTGTTGGTGGGGGTTCGGCGGGTCCGGTTGTCGAAGTCCCGACGTCGGCTTCTCCTGACCGGCGTCTCATCCCGGTCGCCGGTGCGTCGTCTTCTCTTGAAGACGACGTGATGGAGGAAGTCGGGGCGCCACTCCGGTCTATGCTTCCCCACTGCCCCTAGCAGATGCTCTCGCGCTCGCCTAGACGAGCGTCCGGTAGGTCTTGGTCGCGCTCGGTCATGAGCGAGAGGAGTAGGTGGTTGAGAGGGATCGCCTCCTCATCTGGGGGAACCTTTTGCAGGAGCGGACCGCTAAGGTAAAGGGCGAGCTTGACTCCAGGCGGGAGTCGCTTGACATCATGGAGGCGCTCCTCGACCGGCAGAAGCAGGCTGTCGACCGTCTGGACTCCGAGACGCGGCGGCTCCATAGGGAGGCCCTTGAGGCGCATGCCCGGGCCGAGGAGAACTTCTCTACCCTGGAGGAGGTACGGCAGAGGCTGGCGCGTCGTTGAGGATCAGGAGCGCTCCGTGGCGGCCGAGGCGGAGAGGGTCGTTGCGCGGCTGGCGGCGAGCGAGGGTGACCTGCGAGCTCGGGCCACGGAGCTAGAGGCCCAGAAGGCAGACCTTGCCACGAGGGAAGAGCAGGTCACTCGGGAGCACCAGGCGATCCTACATCGGGAGTTGGCTGCCGACTTCAGGGCTTCAGCCTTCGGGAAACCTCCCTAGCGGCCAAGGAGAAGGAATTCTCCGAGGGAAGCCACGACGCCCTGCGGGCAGCCCGCCGCGAGGTAGAGGAGCTCTTGGCCTCACGGTCTTCCGAGGCCCGTGCGGTCTCGAGCTTCGTTGACCAGACAGGGTCCGCCTTGGTCCCCCTTGGCTTCAGTCCGGTGAAGGTGGCGGCCCCTCCGCTGAAGGTGCCTGAAGTGATCCCCGCGCTGGAATCAATCAGCGCCAAGCTGAGCAGGCTAGATGGGGTGGTCGCCGGCGAGCTCAAGGCAGAGGGATGGGGCCTGGCCGTGGAGGTTGCCACGCATGTGTTGGCATGCTTCAGGAGCCGGGACCCTTCTTTCTCACTGGATCCAGCGAGACAGGGCCGTGCCGCGGAGCGGGAGGAGACCGCCAGGGCAGAAAGTCGGGGATGTGGCTGCCCTTGTAGCCTCTAGGTTCCGGCGCGAGCCAGGGGAACCCTAGGGCTTGTATCTCCCTCTTTTTCTTTTTATTGAGTCTGTAGTCCAGCTCATGGAGCCATGAATAAAGAGACTCTTGTGACCTTTTGTTCCTGTTATGCTTTTGTCTTCTTCTTGGTTTTGCCTGGCCGAGCCCTTAGCTCTACAAGGTACTCAGAGGCCTTCACCAATCTCAAAGCTCTGCATAGACACCTACCCCGGGTCCTTATTGTATTAAGGGCCCCGGAGGTCTCCGGAGCTTGCCCCATGAGAATGGGGAGGTCCGGATCTACCGGCCACATGGCGGGCCCGGAGCTCCCCTCTGAGGAGAGGGAGGTCCGGCCCCGTGGGACACGTGGAGCCTTTGGAGCTCTCCCCTCGGAGGGGGAGGTCCGGCTTCTGCCGGCCACGTGGCGGGTCCGGAGCTCCTCCTGAGGAGACGGGAACTCCGGCCCTGCTAGACACGTGGGGCCTTCGGGCCTCGTCCCCGTTGAAGGGGCGAAACTCGGATCTTCCGGTCTTGCGCTGGAGTAGTCGATAGCTCCTTGCCCCCCCCCTCTCATGCAGCCCCCGTAGCTATAACCTGGAGGTCTTGCACATAGGTAGAGGAAGCGTAATTCTCCTCGGGGGGTTCTCCCCTCCCTGTCTCTTAGTCTTATTCGGCTTACGGTCCTAGTCCGGTATACGGGGCTTGGGCAATTCTGTGCGCGAGGCACCGGGGCTCCGGCTCCCTCCAAGGTCCGGGTGCGACCGTTCGGCCCCTAGTACCGGACCGTACGCCGGGGAAGCAGAGTGCACAAGCTTTGGGTACGGAACCAGGCAAAGCGGTTGTACTCCCCTGGACCTCCGGAGGGCAGGGTGCACACACTTTGGGTACAGAGTCGGTTGAGCGGGATACGCACCGTGGACCCCCCATGCACGGTGCATGCCTTTCCTGGAGGTGACCAACTGGCATCACAACACCTGACTGGGGGCCCTTCGGTAGGATAGCAAATGCTGACTATGGATGAGCGCGGGAAAGGGGAGCTAAATGTACGGTGAGCATACATAGAAAGTGCGGTCATAAAAATTAATGCGTAATTTAAATGAGCACATGAGTGAGAGCAAGGTAGAACAGGTTTCTGTGTAAATGCCCATAGGAGGAAGGCAGGCTGTACATGGAGGCAACGACCCGCCCCATTAAGAAGGGAAGCAAGACTCTACGCGCTTGGGGTCGGAACCAGGCCAAGCTGGACGTAGTCCTGGACCGTCCCCTGAGGCTTAGCTACTCCGAGCGCTGTTTCTGGACTCTATGGGGTTCATTACAGAAAGGTAAAACCCTGTTCTACTAATACTCAGGAGGTAGAACTTACTGTGTTGTTCCATGCTCCAAGGGTTCGGGAACGGATCCCATCCTTGGTTGAAAGGCATGTGTACCTGGGACGGGAACTTTCGTGACTCGGAAGGGACCTTCCCGGCTGGGGGAGAGTTTATAGGTCCTTCGCGGGAAAGTGTGTGCCGCGGCACCAGGTTGCCTTCTTGCAGGTCCCTGACGCGCTTGGTCCTTTGGCGGTAGTGCTATAGCACCAACCGAGGGGTGCATTGTGGGGTGTCAGCTGCAGTCATGCCTCGTCGACAAGGTCGATATCTTCACGCTGGAGCGGATCCTGCGCCGCTTCTCCCAGGAGCCCCGGGGTACCTTCCCCTTCTGGCTAAGGCCGTCAAGAGGTAGGAGGACCCGGACTCTTCTTGGGAGACCCAAGGCGTCTTTCCCCTTCTGGCTAAGGACGTCAAGAGGTTGACAGACCCTGGGCGGCCCCCAGGAGGTAAGGCCGAGGCACAGAGATGTGCACTCGGGTGGAGATGGCCTGGTTCTGCACCGTTGGGGCTGGTGCTTGGGCTGTTGCAACTGCTTGGAGCTTCTCCAAGGTTGATATCGCAGCAGTGCAGTCTCCACTGACTTTTCGGGGCAGCCGTAGTCGGCTACTGCCCCGGCTCGTCATCACTGGAGCTGGAGTCCTCACCGTTGTGCACTGTCTTTATGGCGCGCTGAGGCTCCTGAAACCCCACCTGGTGGCCGACGTTGTGTGGGACGTCGACCTTCTGCATGCCCTCTCTTTGACGGAAGGGCGGGGCATCATCTCGCAGCTGCCTCCCCTTGCGGAAGCGCTCTGCGAGCCTCTGGATGTCCCGGCACTCAGCAGCTGTATGGTAACTGGTGCCGTGCACGGGGCATAGCTCGCCTTGGTCACCATCTGGAGCTGGTGACTGTCGTTGCCTTTTGTCGGGGCGTGGCCCCCGAGCTCCACTGGGTGCCGCTGCTTCGGCAACGGGAGCCGCGGTCGGTGGCTTCATCTTGCCACCGCCCCGGTTCTTGATCTTCTTGCCGCTTCCATAGGAAGCAGCGCCAGATCCGGGCTGTCCTCCTGACTCGAAGGCTGGCACAGAGTGCCAGTTCCGCCCTTCTGCTGCTCTGGCGCACTTGTCCGCCAGGCTGAAGAGCTGTGAGACGTCGCGGACCTCTCTGGTCGCGAGCTTCTCAAGCATCTTCTTGTCCCGGATGCCCTGTCGGAACGCCACCACCACAGAAGCATTTTGGATATGTGGGATGGTGTTCCGTACCTGGGAGAACTGTTGGATGAAGGAGCGCAGTGATTCTCCAGGTTGTTACTAGATGGCGTGGAGGTCGAGCTCCGTGCCAGGCCAGGTGTAGGAGCTGCCAAAGTTAGCAGTGAACTGCCGGCAGAGTTCTCCCCAAGAGGTTATAGAACCCTGGGGGAGGTTCATGAGTCAAGACCGGGCTGGGTCGGTCAAGGCGACAGGGAAGTAGTTGGCCATGACGGCCTCATCCCCTCCTGAAGCAAGGACGACGGTGGAGTAGATCTGGAGGAACTCCGCCGGGTTGACGCTGTCGTCGTACTTCTCGGGCAGGTGCGGCCAAAACTTGCGCGGCCACCTCGCGAAGCGAAGGTGTGGCGCCAGGGCTGCACATCCTGCTCCTGTTGCTGCTGGCGTTGGTGCCACGAACACTTGGTTCGCTGCTGGCACTGTGTATCCCGGTATGGGCAAGGCTGCGCCATAGACCGGAGGCGCCATTTGCAGGGCATATGGTTGGGGCATATGCTGCGTGGTGTATGCCTGGGGCAGAGATCGCGTGGCGAAAGTCTGCGCCTCAGGCAGGGTTGAGGCAGACGTCATGATGTCGCCGGACTCTTGGTTTCGACGCCTTTCTCGTCGTCGCTCAATGAACACTCGGGCCTCTTTGCCCAAGTGGCATCGCTCCAGCTCCATCCTCAGGTTCGTCGATGGGAGCCTGGTGGAGCTGGAATCCGTCGTCTGCCCGTCAACCGTTGGCGTGCGCGTCAGTGACACAGCCGGTTGGCCGGGGCGTCGTCCCCGCCGAATCCGAGGGTTAGCGGCGGCGACGACGAGACGGTCTACCTCGCGAATCCACTGTTGGGTCGCTGACTGAGGCGCGTCCCCAGCAGGAGGATTGCGCGGTAGCGCTCTTTTCGCGGCCAGCGCGCCCCCGTGGGGGACGCTCAGCGCTGCAGAGGATCTCACGCTTGCTGGAGCCTGTGTTGCTGGAGTCGGCGCTGCCGGAGTCGGCTGCTGGCTTCCAGCTTGCGCCGATACACTCCATCCAGAGTGTGTCGAGATGTAGTCCCCGCTAGTCACGGTCCGTCGTGAACGCGGGGGAGGAGAGCTTGCCGCTGAAGGAAGCTTGGTCATCTTCGCCGGCAAAAGCTCATCGCGCAAGGGAAAGACCCCTACCTGGCGCGCCAAATGTCGAAGTGTGTAGTCGACACTTCCCCCGAACCTGCTCTGGGCAGCCCGCGGAGGTTCTTTTTCGGAGGGGCTAGACACTTGCGGAGAGCTTTAGCGTTGGGACAGAGGGAGAAGCTTGACACGGGGAGTTTTACGTGGTTCATGCCGCCGAAGCGTAAAACCCTACATCCACGGTGAGAAGAGGTGCTCGCTGTATTGCTTGCTGCTCGGAACCGGAGTCTTGAGCTTGAGGGTGAGTGATGCCTAGGGTGCGAGTCCACAGAGTTCGAACCCTTGCTAACGTTGCCTACCCGAGCCTTTTATAGACCAAGGCTCGAGTGGCTTACAAGGTGGGCCCGAGACCCGACAGGTGGTTCCGGAAAGATTGCCAGTCGTCTACCGTATCTACAGTTATGCCGGTAGTTGTCTCTGGCGAAGGCTTTCGAGTCTTCGTTCTGCCGCTCTGCCCATGCCGCAAGCTAGTCGTAGTGGTTGATGATGGCAGGGGCGGCAGGGGATGTCTTGTTGTTGTGTTTATTGGCGGGCAGGCTCTGACACGGCGCGCTAGTCTGCGATGTGACTGGGCACAACGGCACCTGACAGAGGCGTGCTCCGCGTCTTGGGAAGGCGTGGGCCTTGAATACCTTGTACGGGCAAGATATGGCTTGTCTTTACGCCTGCTACCTACCGCGTGGGGGTAGGTAGCGTTGCTCTGCTGGCCACGTGGCGGGCCCGGAGCTCTCCTCTGAGGAGAGGGAGGTCCGGCCCCGCGGGACACGTGGAGCTTTCGGAGCTCTCCCCGCGGAGGGGGGAGGTCCAGCTGCTGCTGGCCACGTGGCGGGTCCGGAGCTCCCCTCTGAGGAGAGGGAGGTCCGACCCCGCTGGACATGTTGCGCTCTCGGAGCTCCCCCGTGGAGGGTGGAGGCCCGGCTGCTGCTGGCCACGTGGCAGGCCCGGAGCTCTCCTTTGAGGAGAGGGAGGTCCGGCCCCGCGGAACACGTGGAGCCTTCGGAGCTCTCCCCGCGGTGGGGGGAGGTCCGGCTGCTGCTGGCCACGTGGCGGGCCCGGAGCTCTCCTCTGAGGAGAGGGAGGTCCGGCCCCGCTGGACACGTGGCGCCTTCGGAGCTCTACCTGCGAAGAAGGGTGAGGTCCTTTGGCATTTTCCCCTGTGCGCGGGGGTACCCCATATCGAGGGTACCGACAATGGCTTTGAAGGGGAGGTCGATCTCCTCCACGTCGAATAGAATGTACTCTGTTCGATAGCTGTCCGGTGCCCCAAAGGTCACCAAAAGGCTGATGTTGCCATAGGGAACGACTTGTCCCGGCCCTACCCCTGAGAATGGGCTCGATGGGGTGAGCTTGGCCATCGGGATCTGCAGCTTCTGGAAAGCTGCGCGGCTGATGAGGTTCAGCCAAGCCCCGCCATCTACCAGAACGTGGCACATCCTCACGTTGGCGATGGTGGGCGCTGCCAAGAGCGACAGTTGGCCGGCCACAGCCATGTTCCTAGGGCAGTCGGTGGCATCGAAGCTGATGGGGATTCCCATCCCCTTGAGGTGTGGCGCGGCACTTGGGAGGGGATCCATCGACGCTATCGCTCGGCGCAGAGTTTTAACCGTGCTTCGGGATGAGGGGTTAGCGGACCCGCCGTAGATGACGTAGAGCATCTTCCGGCGCTCGTAATCGCTGGAGCTGGAGTCCTCATGGTTGCGCATCGCCTTCACGGCACGCTGAGGCTCCTGGAACTCCACTTGATGGTCGGTGTTGTCTGGGGCGTCGACCTTATGCTTGCCCTCCCTTTGACGGAAGGGTGGGGCATCAGTTCACAGCTGCTTCCCTTTGCGGAAGCGCTCCGTGAGCTTCTGAATCTCCCGATACTCGGCAGCTGTATGGTAACTGGTGTCGTGCACGGGGCATAGCTCGCCTTGGTCACCATCTGGAGCTGGTGACTGTCGCTGCCTTTTATCGGGGCGTGGCCCCCGAGCTCCACTGGGTGCTGCCACTGCAGCAACGGGAGCCGCGGTCGGTGGCTTCATCTTGCCACCGCCCCGGTTCTTGATCTTCTTGTCGCTTCCATAGGAAGCAGCGCCAGATCCGGGCTGTCCTCCTGACTCGGGGGCTGGCAGTGAGTGCCAGTTCCGCCCTTCTGCTGCTCTGGCGCACTTGTCCACCAGGCTGAAGAGCTCTGAGACGTCGCGAACCTCTCTGGTCGCGAGCTTCTCAAGCATCTTCTTGTCCCGGACACCCTGCCAGAACGCCACCACCACAGAAGCATTTTGGATATGCGGGATGGTGTTCCGTACCTGGGAGAACCGCTGGATGAAGGAGCGCAGCGCCTCTCCAGGTTGTTGCTGGACGGCGTGGAGGTCGAGCTCCGTGCCAGGCCGGGTGTAGGAGCTGCCGAAGTTAGCAGTGAACTGCCGGCAGAGCTCTCCCCAAGAGGTTATGGAACCCTGGGGAGGTTCATGAGCCAATACCGGGATGGGCCGGTCAAGGCGATGGGGAAGTAGTTGGCCATGACGGCCTCGTCCCCTCCTGCAGCAAGGATAGCGGTGGAGTAGATTTTTATGAACTCTGCCGGGTTGACACTACCGTCGTACTTCTCGGGTAGGTGCGGCCGAAACTTGCGCGGCTACCTCGCGAAGCGAAGGTGTGGCGCCAGGGCCGCATATCCTACTCCTGCTGCTGCAGGCGTTGGTGCCGCGAACGCTTGGTTCACTGCTAGCACTGTGTACCCCGGTATGGGTAAGGCTGCGCCATAGACCGGGGGCGCCGTTTGCAGGGCATATGGCTGGGGCATATGCTGCGTGGCGTATGCCTGGGGCAGAGTTCGCGTGGAGAACGTCTGCGCCTCAGGCAGGGTTGAGGCAGACGTCATGCTGTCGCCGGCCTCTAGGTTGCGACGCCTTTCTCATCGTCGCTCAATGAACACTCGGGCATCTTTGCCCAAGTGGCATCGTTCCAGCTCTGTCCTTAGGTCCATCGATGGGATCCTGGTGGAGCTGGAATCTGCCGTCTGCCCGTCAACCGTTGGCGTGCGCGTCAGCGACACAGCCGGTTGGTCGGGGCGTCGTCCCCGCCGAAGCCGAGGGTTTGCGGCGGCGACGACGAGACGGTCTACCTCGCGAATCCACTGCTGGGTCGCTGACTGAGGCGCGTCCCCAGCAGGCGGATTGCGCAGTAGCGCTCTTGCTGCAGCTAGCGCGCCCCCGTGGGGGACGCTCAGCGCTGCAGAGGATCTCACGCTTGCTGGAGCCTGCGTTGCCGGAGTCGGTTGCTGGCTTCCAGCTTGCGCCGACACACTCCGTCCAGAGTGTGTGGAGACGTAGTCCCCGCTAGTCACTGTCCGTCCTGAACGCGGGGGAGGAGAGCTTGCCGCTGAAGGAAGCTTCATCATCTTCGTCGGCAGAAGCTCGTCGCGCAAGGGAAAAACCCCACTACCTCGCACGCCAAATGTCGAAGTTTTGGAAATTCTCTGAAAATGTTTCTGTATTCTATTGAACACAACACCTTCAAATCTAAATTGCCCTGATCAAATCAACTCCAAATGGTCTGAAACTTTTACAGGGGTTCATTAACATCCAAAAAAATATTCTGGCCAAATTTGAGGATTTTGGATGAACCAAACTCCCTCTAAAATTATTTTGCTGAAAAGATTTAAAGAATTTTCCAGAATTAAATAATGGGTTTCATACAAATTGGGTTGCCCATTTGGATAGAGCTATGCAAGATGAATCCAACCCAATTTGAATCACTAAATTTGGAGCTTCCTAGCAAAAGTTATGAGGTTCTAAAGTTTGGGGAAAATTCTGAACTTGAACTCGGTTCTATTTTTTTCCAATTTTCAGAGGCATAAGAGATTAACACCGCATTTGGCCAAGCAAATGAGATCCAATGCTTCTGAAAATTTTACTGGAGTTCATGCATTTTCGGAAGAATAACCTGCCCAAATTTGGGGATTTTTCAATGCACATAACTCCTGGAAAAATTCCTACAAAATTTTCCTTACATGAATTAATGAGCCAAAACCAGGGATTGTCATAAACATTGGGCTGTACCCCTGGATAGTACTATCTTAGAGGAATCCAACAAAATTTATCTCACTATTTTTGGACCTTCCTACCCCAAGTTATGCATTTTCCAAGTTTGAACAACTCTCTGTTTGATTTTAAACAGAACAGTCACACGTGGGGCCCACGGGTCAGGTGCTTCTTCAACCTCTCGCCAGAGCCCGCGGGTGCACACCGACAGAGACCGTGGCGCGTCTCGTTCTCGCTCGTTTCTCCACCAAATTAGCTCCAGTTTCACCCTACATGCTCCTTGGAACATGGCGCAGCTGCCGGGCAAGGTTTCCGAGCATGAAAGTGGCCGGAAACAGCTCGGCACCGGTGGGGCGGCTCGGGAGCTCGGCATAAACGCGTTCTGGCGTGTCCGGAGCTTCTCCCGGCGAGCTACCTTGCCCTAAAGCATCACCAGAGCTCGTGGAGCATGGAACGCACCTCAGTTCATGCAGAAATTGGCGGGGATAGGGCGGTCACCGGAGGCCCGACCCGTTTTTGCCACCGGCGGCGAATTCTCGTCGTCCGGGGCATGTGATGATCGGTTTTCTTTGGTTCTCAGCATGGGAGGGCGCTAGGGCATCTAGTTTCTGTGGTTTGAATTGTAGGAGGGATGATCCAACGGTTCAAGCTAATTTGGAGAATTGGACAGCGCCGGTTCTTCACGTGCTCCGGCGGTAAAATGCGAAATCCGGCTAGCCGGCGGCAGGGAAGAGCAGGAGGACGACGGGAGGAGTATCTAGACTGCTTGGCGCACCTTTGTGAGCTTTGGAGCACGTTGGGAGGCTCGGAGACGGCCAGGCGACGTGGAGGTGCTGTGGCTCTGTTTTGCCGGGAGAAACATGCCTCAGCAGCAACAGGGAACGGCCGGGGACGAGCTGAGAAACGTTGAGGACGTCGGGGACTCGTCGGCGCAGCTCCTGGGTGGTGCAGCCAGGCGCTAACTCGGGTGGAGGATGATCAGCGCCAAGGCAGCAAGCGCGCGGTGTGCTCTCGGGTCCATGCGCGAGAAACGGCTGGTTGCTCGTGTGAGGCAGCGAAGGAGCACTTCGTTTGTGCAGCGCGTGATATTTAGCAGGCAGCGGAGGAAAAGATCAACCTGCCTCGGGTAGCAAGCGTGCAGCAGCTCGCTGGAGCTCGCCCTCCCTCTCGGTGTCACGCCCACAGTGAAGGAAAAACTGAAGTTTGTGTCCTTCCCACTTACAGGTGGGTCCCACCGTACTCTTCTCCAAACAACAGCGCCCCTGTTTTCAAATGCATGTGTAAATTCAAATCTGTGGATGATTCAAACTGTGGAAACAACGTCGCACGGAGGAAAGTCTTCGGTTGTTTGTGTCAGCAGAGAAACGGCAATTGAGTTGTGTAGCTGCTGTGGCTAACGATCCACAACGCCGTGGAATTGCCTGCCTTCGGGAGCAAGGCACGAGCAGCAGCTCGGTGGCTGCCTCGGTGTCAAGCTCGCAGAGAAGGAAAACTGAGAGTTTTCGGTTCCAATGCTGTGTGGGTCTCACCTTCCCCCTTATCCACTCTCATTTTCTCACAAACATCTCCTCCTTTTGGCAAATGTGGGAAATCAAATGGTTGGAATTCAAATATGAACTCTGATCTTTGATTTGGCTGCTGCAAATGAGATCTTTAACACAACAGTTTGAAAATCATGGTGTTACTCTCATTTGAATTTTTTTGAGTTGAATAATTTGTTCTCTCTCATACACATGTATGACTACTCATGAGTTTAACTCCACCTTGGTCCAACCCATTCAAATGAATGCTTGAACCCGTGTTGTTGAACCCCACGTAGACCATCTCATGTAAGAAAGTTTTTGTAAGTCCCATTTTTTATGAACCAGAAATACGATGACGTTCAATCACCCGTTTCTTTGCATTCACGTTTTTGGGACTTTTACAAAGAACGTCTTCCTCCATGGGACGCCGACGGAGACGGTGTACTGTACTCAGCCGACAGGGTTCATTGATTCAACTTGTCCAGACATGGTCTGCTGGCTGAATAGGTCATGTACGGGCTGAAGCAGGCTCCTCGGACTTGGTACAGCCGGTTCGCCTCCGTCCTAGTCTCACTCGGCTTCGTCGAGGCCAAGGCGGACACCTCGCTTTTCGTCTACACGCGTGAGGGTGACACTGTCTACCTCCTCCTGTACGTCGACGACATTGTACTCACGGCGTCCAGTCTAGCTCTCCTTCAGCGCACGATCTCCGCCCTGCATCGGGAGTTCACGATGAAGGACTTGGGCCAGTTACACCACTTCCTCGGTGTTGCGGTCGATAACCGACCGGGTGTCCTGTTCCTCCACCAGCGACAGTACTCTTCCGACATCCTCCAGCGAGCGGGTATGGCTGATTGCAAGCCGTGCTCCACTTCGGTGGATACCCAGACAAAGGTCTCATCTGTTGACGGTGCTCTTGTCGCTGAGCCCACCGCTTACATGAGTCTTGCAGGTGCCTTGCAGTACCTCACCTTCACTAGGGCGGACATCTCCTAAGCAGTTCAGCAGGTGTGCCTCCACATGCATAATCCGCGGGAGCCGCATCTCACGGCGATGAAGCGGTTCCTTCGGTACCTGCGGGGCACCCACGACTACGGCCTTCTTCTTCGGCGTGACTCCGCCTCTAAGCTGGTTGTCTACGCTGACGCCGACAGGGCGGGTTGCCCGGACACCCGTCGATCCACCTCCGGCTACGCCGTCTTCTTGGGTGGCAACCTCGTCTCCTGGTCCTTGAAGCGGCAGCACGTGGTGTCCCACTCGAGTGGTGAGGCGGAGTACCGCACCGTGGCCAACGGTGTGGCTGATTCCTCGTGGCTTCAGCAGCTATTTCAGGAGCTTCACTCCCCCTTGCCCGGAGTACGTTGGTCTAGTGAGACAACGTCAGCGCCGTCTACCTCTCCATCAACCCGGTGCAGCACCAGCGCACTAAGCATGTGGAGATCGATTTTCACTTTGTTTGTGAGCGGGTGGCTCTCGGGGAGGTCCGAGTGCTCGACGTTCCGACGTCGTCGCAGTTCGCTGATATCTTCACGAAGGGTCTGCCTTTGACGGTGTTCACCGAGTTTCGGTCCAGTCTCATCATCTGCCGTGGGTGTTAGAACACTATGTGTTAAACTGTTATTAGGAGGCAGGGGCATTTTAGTCATTTTGGTGTAACCTATATATGTACCCCTTTGACAGACCATTATGCTAATAAAATCATTTTTATGCTCCAATTCTGACGACAGTATCCATCCTGAGTTCTTGGTGCTAGTTCCGGGAGAGCCCTGTCAACGAACGGATGAACACCTGGCTGAGGCGGCTGTTGAGAAAACGTTTTTTTTAAAAGCCGTCTAGTACATATGGGTAAAAAAAATGCTCTTGAGAATGGCCTGTCGTTACTGTTTCAGTGATAAGGCACCTGACTACAGCCCGTTTTTCTTGCATCCCCACCATTAATTGTGAAGCAAGCAAGGCGCCCATTTTTCTTGCATCCCCGCCATTGATCGTCAAGCAAGCATGGCCCTCTAGAAACGACACGAGAACGGCTGGGGTAGGGAGGGGCCACGGCACGGCGGACGTTGCCGTCTCTTTCGCAGCACCCATGCATCGAGGTCGTCGACGTTGCGCTGATGACGCTCCAGACTTTTTTCGCAGCGTCGCAGGGGACAGCGACCCCTCGTCCTCGTCCGTTTGCAGGCCCCTTTCTGGTTTTGGTGGCTTTTCTAGTCCCCTGCCACGCGCGACCCTATGCGAACGGAATCCTCCTCTGCTCCGGGACCTGGACGGCTGTAGCGACCTGCTGAGTGCTGACATGCACAGAAGGACACGCGAATGCAGAGGAAGGAAATCCAATCAGAGTGGGACACACAACCACAGTCCACAGGCTAGGTGTATGATGTGGACTATAAAATCATCATCAAGTAGCAATGCTACGTATCACATATGAACAGGAATAAATAGCTTGATGTTCGTTCGCTAGTAGACAGTAACAGGTGAGAGGCGCTTCATTACCTGAGTTGCAGCAGCGGCGGAGTCGACGGGATGAGGAACTGGGACATGGAAGGACCTGGATTCGGCCGCCAAGATCGACATTGGCGACCGCAAGGAACATGCGTGCGCTGGCGGAGGCAGATCCGGCCAACGACCGTCAGGGTTGTTGGTGGATCGAGCACGGGCGACGGTCGCTCGCCGTGGCCATCATCGGACCCGCTGCAGCTTCCGTTGCAACGAAGCGACCTGTTCTGTTGCGCGTCGCTGGCTGTCGCGGCACGGCGACCTGCCTGTGTACAACCGCTTAACCGAAGCGGGCCGAAACGTGGTCATTTGCGGGTTCACGGCGCTCGCCGGCCCATCAGGTTAGCGGCGCGGCTCACGCCGCTTTCATATCGAAGGCCATCGTCTGACCCTTGACCGGGTACGCAATACCTTCGCCCGTGCGGGCTATCCTAGCATTGGGCTCGGGTCACTGGGGCCCAACCGAGCCGACACATGACGCGGCCCAGAACATAGGCCGGCCGTCTGGTCAAACGCTGCATTCATAACGGCCCAGTTACCTACCAACGGATCAGGTTTCCGGTCCCGTTGGACACCTGGGGGAGGGAACTGACATCGTCGTCAAGCTCCAGCCCCATCCCCCGGAGCCCAGGTCTGCTACAGTTAAAACAGCTGGAAGCTGCCTTCCACGGAGTAGCTCTCGCGATTACGCGCGCGCCCTTTACATGCTGCCTCCATCCACGACGGCATGTGATGTGACGACCGTGCTGCTGGATCGATGGTCTACCTCTCGTTTCGTCGGCATGGTTCCGAACGAAACATCGCACTGACCGATCGATACTCTACATGGAAGCGCCAGTCCATCTCCAGCAGCATCGTCGGGGTGTCACGAAGATGGCGAGGAGCTGGAACTCAAAAGTCCACCGCATGTAGGTCATACGGTGATGAATGGCGCACAGTGACCCGGGGTGGTCCAAAAGGCCCCCATGCAATGCAATTAGTAAATGCCAGCGCCCTTCTCTCTCTCTCTCTGTCCTCGCTCGTAGTCGTAGTCGTAGTAGGTGCACAGTGCAACACGAACTAGGCCACGTAGTTTCCCATGTAGTACTACAGTATCAACAGTGTCAGAGGAGAGAGCGAGAGAAGGACGGCAGGACAGGACAGGGCAGGGCATTTAAGGCGCACACAGGTGTTACACAAGACTGGGCACTCTTTATTCATTTTTTCCTTTTTTTCTGTTCGTGCTGCTCTCTTGTCAGAGACGCACGCAGACGTACACTGAGCAAAAGGGCCGACAAAGCAAGAGGGGGAACAATGCATGGAATCACTTGAATGAGAGGGGCACACGGAGACATGGGGACACTGCCGGAGGAAATCATTTTGCACTCCATTGCTTTATGATTGCCCGGCATGCCTGCTTCATCATCTCCAACTCCCCTTTCTTTACACCTTCCTCCTACCTCTCCAGGTCTTGGTTCCTGCCACTGTAGATTTGCAGTGCCTTGAGGTCTGACCAGTGCAGCAGTGAGTGCTACTGCTCGATCAGACGCTGCCACTAGTGCTAGTAAGCTCCGGTAACTGCATTGGTCCCGTGACCCGTGTCCAAGTCCAATCGAAGAGCCACGCCGCTCGCAGTCTCCTCTCATATATAGGCGATCTGGTGGTTGTTTAGTTAGGAGGAACCACGTACTTACACACAGATCTGAACAGATTAGTATGCTTATCCACCACATCGCAATATCTGTTGGAATTGGCATGCGAGTATCTGATGGCCGGGTGATCTGCTACCTGGGCAACAGGTAGCCTCGCCCATTTCAAAAGGGAGAAGGGACATATACGTTGTTGCTTCACGTCAGGTCAGGTGGCAGGTTGATCAGAACTAATGCCGGCCGGCCGCGCTTCGATCATTTTTTCCCCTGATCAGAGGCACTTTTCATTCATAAATATCTATCGTCAACAATCAAAAGCCCTGGACCGCAGCATCTTCCATTCATTGTGGAGAGACTCATCAGCTGGGTTGGTTGGTACCACAAACGTCCTAGTCCATCGTCTCCCGTTCCCTGCTATGTTCTGCTTACTACTTCTTGCTTTTTATTAGCTTAGCTCGTTGTAGCTGCCATAGCACGACGACGAGCAGAGAGCACCAACATGACCAAACGTATGTTTTAAGAGATTTATCTGAGAATAAATACAATTTTATAAAAAAATAATCACTAGCCTACCACTCTTATTTTTTCCTAAAATTGTCCTCCGCTTAACAAAATACTAGCCAATACTGGTGACTAAAAGATAACAGATCTGTACCGTCGAATCAAAGTGTGCAACCTGCGTGTGACCTATGTTTAGGTAAATGATTATTTGGTCAAGAGCTCACACCTGGGTGCAGGGAAAAGTGCAGTCGACAGCAGCAAGGCTAGTAGCGAAAGTAACTGGCATGACCAGCAAGAACCTGCGGGGATTAAAAGAACAAACTAAAGCTAGGGGCACGCACAAAAAAAGGACTAAATCATCGTCCCCGTAAGATTGCTTCATGAGAACTCATTCCCTTTTCTATCCTTTTCTCCTTTCCAGCTTTCCATGTGCTGGTGATACGATACGCTCCACACTAGGAAACATCACCTCACCAAACACAGATGGACACACGACTCTACTGCACCCTGCTTTAAGCCTCGGTCACGGCATCTGCGTACCAGTACTACACGCTGCACCAACAGCACTGTAGTCTCGCCACGGAAAAGGGGAGAAACAGGAAAGAAAAGGAAATCAGGAACATGACCAGATTAAACCCGATAAAGACTGATCAGAGAGATCCGGTAGATAATCTTTCCCGATGCTAGCTCTGGTGCGCTGCTCAGAGAAGATTCATGTCCGCCATTCTTCTTCTTCTTCCAGCAGAGGAGAGTCGGGGACTGATGCGCATGATCAGTACTGCTGCTGCACGCTACTATACCTGAATGAACAAATTAGCCTCGGTACTAGTTTTTTGAGCTTGGTGGCTCAGTCACCCTGCCAATCCGGTCTACCTAGCGTGAACTCCAGACTTGGGCTGCTCAGCTCATGGTTCGACACCTGCGAGCTACTCGATCGGCATGGCTCCGCATTCTGAAACATTTACACAGGGATTAGAACAGCCAATGTATATACATGTGAGTGTACACACTGCATGTAGCGATATATATATATATATATATATATATATATATATATATATATATATATATATATACCTCAATCGGAGAAGACAGACCTACCAAGCGATGAGCATCCATGTTGCATGAGTTCATCGACACCCACGGGTCCCTGAAGAAGAATTCTTTTCTCATTTAGCAAAGGTGCTACAACCTTTCCAAAGCAGCTCTATCCAGTTTGAGACTAGCAGAATAGTGAACAGGGGCTGCAATTCTACAATTGAGGTATACCCATGGTAATACTACTATAGCTAGGAACATGACATGCACGCACGATCCCCAGTTAGCTCTGTATAAAGTGAGTAACAACAGTGGAACAGTTGCTCGTCGTGATCAGTTAGTTACATAGCTCCTTTCTAGGCAACAAGCTCTTAAAAGATGTTCGGGTTTGGTAGTCATGTTGTGAATGGCACAGTAGCTGACCAGCAAGCCCATGCCATGAGAATTTAAGGAAAAGAATGGCAGAGGCAAGGAGTATAGTGCTGCATGAGTAACGAAATGTGTATAATTTGGAAGCATCCCACAAGTTCGTCCATCTTCATTTCCAAAACGCTAATGCTATTAGTAGCATGCATGCCGGACCAGATCTAGGATGTACTACTTCTAGACTTCAAATGTTCACAGGGGAAAACACGTGTATTGATGCCATACAAATCAGAGATAATGAAACAGCTAGCTGTCCATTTCTGTCCCTTTTTTCTTCCATTGTGATTTTGGTGTATCAACAAACTGCCCTTCCTTTATCACTACTCTATCAAGATAATACCAACTTACTACCAAACTCCTTAAAGTGATTCTGTCTTCATACGAAAAAATGTAGCATTAAGGGACCAGTTGGCTTTGCATGTTCATAACAATATCAATCATAGATATAGTATTTTCTAATTAGGTATTGTGCATGATTATGCTTTAAGATGAATAATGTTATATGGCTTATTATTCCATATCAGGACATGCATATTTAGTGTTCATGAGCACAGTACGTAGTGCTTGCAGATTCAAATTCTTGACCAATTGTGTTTTGTTCATGTCCATACTAAATATAAAACTAACATATTTATTCAGGGAATAAAAATTTACTATGTGCAAATTTTGTTAATAGAAATTTCTGGTCAATATCGTATTTCCTTTGAAAGAAAACTTTCTACATTAAATATATGTTTTGTTGTTCACGAAAATACTTTGATGTATTTATCACCAATGAATTCGACTCGAACATGTTTATACAGTATCCTTTGTCACTTTCCGACCTCGTTCACTTAGACTCTGTAGAATGACCACTCTATATCCTCAGGAATATTACTGGCTAACAGAATGAATAATAGAAACGGGAATAGTGGAAATTCCTCTCAACCATTTGCCCAGAGAGCATTTTGTCCACTACCCAGACATAGAACGTCTAAGCAAGCAAAATTAATGTGAATAATTATAGCCAGATACTTCTCAATCAGATGGACCCCTCAAAATAAAAACCCGACGTACACATATATAATCATTCTTTGGCTTAATGGCCAACGTAAAGTAGGATACGCTAACAAAATGGAGGCCGTCTAAAAATTAGGCTTTTATTTTTACAAGCAGAATTCCTCAGAAGCTATGGTTGCTGGAGAAGGTATGGGAGTGCCGTCAAAGAGTGCAGTGCCGACGGTCGGCTAGTAGAACAGAAAAATAAAATGGGAAAGAAGATTAAGGATACAACTATGGCAAAAGGATGGGATGACAAAGAGATGAGGTGATGAAAGGAAAAGAAAGCGAATCTAACAGACTCAAACTGTACTCCTACTTGCTTTCAAGCTGCCCGAAGACTGTACTCAAAATTTGGTAGTAAAACATATCGAAACACGTAGATGCAAAAACCTGAATCGTACAGCAATAGCCATGCTGCCATTGTGGCTATGCATACTCACCCTTAGGTTTACATCACAGTGTGTACACTATACTGGTACTGCTCTGCATCAGGCATCAGTACCTAATCATACTAGAGGTGGGGAGAGAGTGTGTGTATGAGCCAAGCTAATAATTGCAAGAGGAAAAAGGAAGTCGTTGAAGAGATTGACGATGGGAAATAACCAGGAGTCCTTGGTTACATATTCCTAGGCAATAGGGCATGTCAGGTCAATACCCCATCCACCCCGGGAATCAGAGCCATGCATTGATAAGAAAAGATAATAGAGACTCCTACCGCCCTAGCTAGGATTGTGGGAGAGAGAGAGACGACCAGGCCAGAACCCAAGAACCTACACACACGAGATGACACAACACACAATGTTGTAGGAGCGATGTGTTTTTATATGTCCAACAGTTCCACATAAACCAAACACAGAGCAGAAGCCGTGACTGCTCAAGTCAATGGAGGTCATGGTGGGGTGTGACTGTCTGGTCTTTTCTGTGACAGCATTGCATTGGCCACCTAAAGATAGGCAGCCCTGCGGGCGTATGTGTGTGTGTGCACCTCTTTCTCCAGGTGTTCGTGTCAGTATGTGGGTATGCGCTCGCGCACCCAAAACATTCTTCAAGCTTTACATTCAACCAAATAAAACCACGGTATTTATGCTCATCGTTTAATGCATATATTACCAAAGTAACGTAGTTATTTCATGTCATGCTACCATGATCTGCGTAAGAAAAACAAAGCAAACATGCAGCCATATGTGCACAACTAGTTCGGCTTAGGCAACAATGATCAGTACCTTGACGAGTTGCTCCACCTGGTGCTGGCGTTCCCGGCCGACGATTGATCCATATCGCCGCCGCAGCCGCCGCCCACTGAGCTCGCCGCGCCTTCAGAGGTGGATCGGTGCTCTCCGAACGGCCTCGTCCCGCACATGTTGTTGTCGCCACCGGACGCGGCCTGGCCGGCGCCGGGGAACTCATCGTCGCCGGAGCCGCCGTCGGTTGGTCCTGGATACAACATAATACGGTAGACAATATTATGAGCAAAAGAGGAATAGGATTGCTAAATCACACGGAGGATGGCAATGCGGATTAGCAACAGTACCTGATGATGCTGCAGGCTTGTCAGTGCTCTTCACGGTTCGATACATCTGAAAAGAGGAAGCAAGGAAAGCACACCAAAAAAAGCAGCGATCAGTTGGCAAGCTAGCGGAGGGGGAGAGCCAAGCAGACGGATCAGCAGGTGGATCAGCGCGCAAGACAACACCAGGAAATGGGACACTTGGAAGTAGTACGATGCCATGCCCTCGCCTTGGACTCTTCCTTTCATTCTCTGTCCTCTCTCCTTGGTTATGGTTCTCTGGAGCTTTGGGCCGTGCGCGCGCACGCATACGCTAACTAGTAGGCACGGATGCACACATACATTGCATTATTGTGTAATGATGGCAACTTTTTCTCTCTCAGACACACATCCCCACACCATGCGTCTTTCTCTCTCCTCTCTCTCGCCAAGAATGGCAGTTTCTTGGCTGCGAGCCCCATCCGTCGGTTTTACGGTCATTCACTAACTCTGGAGTAACTGCATTGGCGTTCTTGTCTGACCCAAACAAGAGAAAGAATGGCAGGAGCCAGACGAAGCAGAAAGCCCGCTGGCGATGGAGGTGAACTTGGAACCAGGTGTTTGTGAGTTGGTTGGCAATGGCAGCCGGTAGCCACGTACCTGGAGATGACTCTTGACGTGCGCTAGGGTCAGATCCTTGACGTCCATGAGCTCGAGCACCGACTTGGGCGTCGCCCCTGCACGCCGGACATGGAGAAGAAGAGATTTTGATGAGTGGATGATCAGAAACATCGGAGGGGAGGAAGGTATAATTCAGGTGAGCTAATGCTGTTGGTACGCACTCTCGTGGCCGCCGAGGAGCTCGACGGCGTGGACAAAGCGGGCGTGGAGGGTGCTCGTCCACCGCATGCGCGGGGCGCGCATGCTTCTTTTGGCGGGGAGCTTTGGCATGAACCGGGAGCCCAGGCCGAACGGCGGCGCGCCGTGTAGATGGTGGTGGTGGTGCCCGCCCAGGCCGCCCAGGCCGCCGGCACCATAGCTGCGGAGCGTGTCGGTGAGCATGCCGTTCAGCCTGCCCGACGCAGAGAGCATCCGGTGGTGGTGCTGCGCGGCGGGAGACAGGAACGCCGACGTAGGGTCGAACGAGGCCGGCGGCGCCCCCGGCGTGAGCGGCGACGGCGACGTTGAGGCTAGCGAGGAGGGCCACGTTGCCGGGTGGTAGGAACTGTAGAACCCGACTTTCTGGTGGTGGTGGCCGTCTCCCCCAGCCGTCGGCGGCAGGAACGGGAATCCCCCCGGGCCGTTGTAGATAGGTATGCCCCGGATAGGCGGAGCCGCCGACGCGCCTCCGCCCCCGGCGTTGAGCGGCTGCGGCATCAGCGCCGCGGCCACCGACGTCGTTGCCGCAGAGGACGCCACATCCGCAGACGTCCGGTGCCGCCACGGCAACGCGTCCGCCTCCGGCTCGTCTGGTGGCGAAAGCGACAGCTCCGTGGACGCCGTCGACCCATTCAACCTCCGCCACTGGTCTCTCCCCGCGCCGCCTCCTCCTCCTCCTGCCCCCACCGCAGCGCGCCCACCCGACGGCCCAGAGCCCGGCGCGCTGCTCGGCAGGCTGATGTGCAGCGAAAGGTCCGGTGACGCACCCGAGCTCGCTTCCATCGCCCCTCTGCCGCTGCCGCCCCCGAGCGCCGACGCGTCTCCCTTTTCCACGTGATCTGATCGCACCCCTTGTCTCTCCTCTTCCTCTCCCTGCAGCAGTGGCGGTATGGCGACCAAGCTACCCTTGAGAGGTCATGCGATCGCTGGATGTATACATATGTATAGGACGGAGGAGGAGAAGGTTCTTGCTGTAGTTCTTGTGGAAGAGTCTCTTCTCTTGTTTGTGCTTACGCTTTGGCCTTGGTGGTTGCCTGTGTCTCTAGTACCGGAGTTACTTCTCTCTCTCTCTCTCTCTCTCTCTCTCTCTCTCTCTCTCTCTCAAAAGATGACTATGAGAGGCACCAGGGATGAACTAGTCTCTTACGCTGTCCCTCCTTATTGCTACTAGAATAAAAAGTTTAGAGACAGAGAGAGGAGGTGTAGAGAGAGAATAGGAAGTTGGGGATGTGAGGTTATCTTGCTGTTAAGGAGAAGCAGGCATCACCATGTATGAGAAAATGACACTTATATTAGGAGGCAAGTGGAGTCAAAGGAAGCATGCTTTTGTCTCCATACGTATACTTCATCACACGCACAATAAAGACCAGAGAAATAAAGAGGCATGCAGGTGTGTGGGTACAGTACAGTACAGCAGTAGTATTATACTTTCCCAAAAAAAGTGTACTAATAAAATACATGTGTTGTGTCGGAGGGGAGGTATGTATGTTGTAGGTGAAGGACGCATATGATTTTCTCCTTCGTTCCTCTTTTTCTGTGTGCAGAAGACGACGACTGATCTCATATTTATTTTCTTTCAGTTGTTTGGGCGCTGAAAACTGAAAAGGCTGTAGGTGCTCGTGCTCCTGCGATGCTTTTCCCCCCACGCCCGCAGGGGATTGGGCTCACTTTCTCTCTCTACGAAGAACCTCTCACCCCTCTCTCTCTTTCCAGCATCTGCCTCTCCAGAGCACTGCACCCTTTTTTATGGGGGAGGAGGAGCCAGCCAGGCCGAAGAAGATCACGAGCAAGCTGTAGAGAGAGAGAGAGAGAAGTGCACACACATTGGGCAAGAGAAACGGGGGCCTCGCCCTACTTCTCTCTCTCTCTAGAAAGCTTCTCTCCCACTGCTTCCAGATTGGATGTATGTGTTGCAGTGCAGTGCAGTACACCCCCCATGGGGAGGGTCCACGTTCTGCGGCCAAACCACCCTCTCGTCAAATTGCAGCGCACACCCATAGTAACCCAAGTACTTTGTGTGTTTGTGCAGAGTGGCGAGTTCCTGCGTGGATCGCATGCGTCAAGGTGTGTGTGTTCCTGTTGCGTGGCTTTCATTTGACACATGCATTCTCTGAATAGGGTTCTTGCCACAGGCCTAGCTAGATCTGGTTCACCTCACCATTGATGTGTTGTGAACCGTCAAACAAAAGCGCTTACATAAGCTTTCTTTTTCTTTTTAACATCCCAATGCGGTTGGAGAAAAAATGGCTTTTCTGTTACAACTCACTAAACTTGTTCGATAAGCGTGGTGGTTGGATCTTTGTAATTTTGCAAGAGGAAAGTCTCTGTGTTTGAACAGAAGTGAGACACGATAATGCCTTAAAAAAGTAGAAGCGTGCCAAAGCCTTTGGTGTATTTACCTATCCTATTTGCCTTACATATGTGCCCCTAGCTATTTTATTAAATTGGTAGACCACACCTATCAGGATAAAAGGGGTACTTAATTCCCCGGATCCAGAACCCAAACCCTTCCTGAAATCTTCTAGTGCCCCTTGCATGTCTTTCCCCAAGATATTCCATCCAATCCAGGCTCAACCTTGCCCAGGATTATTGTGTCACCTCCACTGGACCAAATCATCACACACAAACACGCATGCATATGTATGCCAAGTTGACCCAGTGCGAAGCCCATCACATGATCATCTTACGGTTTCAAACCCCAAGGCTCCATCGAGCAATTCCTGAATGCCTCTTCCGTTTCGCTGCATACACACGCATCGGAAACCTCACCCACTCGTTCTTCCAAATTTCTTTTCTTCAAGTACAGAATTTCCCTTATTCTTTTTCGTTTCTGAGTAGAACTAGATCCAAAGTATGGTTGCGATCAGTGTTTAGAAATTATGGATGAGCTGGGGGTGGATCTAAGCCCTAAGAAATAGATGCATGTGTGGCGAAGCTAGGTAGGAGAAGATCCTGGTGCCACACCTAATAAGTACTCCCTCCGTTTCGTAATATTTGATGCTGGTTAGTTTAAATTTGAACTAACCAGCGTCAAATATTAAGAAACGGAGGGAGTACATCATTTTCAACTGATATTTAGTTATTTGTGTGCTATTCATAAGAGAAAATTACTCCTGACCCTTGGGCATGTGCACCAGGGTAAATGAACCTGGCTTCGCCATGTACATCGTCTTCCGGATAATTCACGAACGAAATTGCAGAGGGTAGCTGAATCTTACTGCTCAAGCCATAATAGCTGTATCTCCCGTGCCCTCACTGATAACATCTGTTCCGGCCGCCGATCGATGTACTCAGAACGCAAGCGATATACAGTATATATGGTTTCATAACTCGTGTTCTTCACGCACAGTCTCGATAGAAGCATGCAGTCGACCTCGCAGTTATGAGGGGCCGGGGCGAGGTTTTGGAGATTGAGCGCATGCATGCTGTTGATCGATGACATGCCTCGAAAGGCCCGCGTGCATAATCTGCATGCGTCGTCTGCATGGCGCCGTCCGATCCATCGGCCACGTCGTCACAGCGCTTCGCGCGCGCTGCATGCATGTGTTGCGCGATGTACATATCTGATCGCCATGCAGCTGCCATATGCTTGTTCTGCCGCAGCAGCAGTTGCCACTGTTGCTACATTGGAAACACAGAAATACTGGTGCTGATCCACGCACGTACCACATGCATGGGTGCTGCAGTGCGAGCTTCAATTGATATATGCAGCCCGTGCGATCGGTCTGCCGCTCGTACTATCGCCTGTGATTGTCCACGGTGGTCGACAAACCTAGCTCTGGATGCAGCCCCTACAGGACCCGGCCGGATTAACAGAAAAACAAAACATAAATAGTACTGTATTACTTATGTTGTGGACGGAAATTTGTGGCCTGATGTGACAACAAATACTTTATTTCCTGTTACTAAAAAAATGTGCCATTTGAAAAATATGTGCAGTCAAAGAGGCATGTAAACAAAAAAAGGATCATGGTTGGAATCAAAATGCAACGTCAATGTTTTAATGACAAGTGAAAAAGAATAGATGTGGTATACATATTACTCCCTCCGTTCTGAAATAAATGACGTTTAGGACAAAAAATTAGTTTATTTTGAACTAAATTAGCTGTCCTAAACGTTATTTATTTTAGAACGGAGGGCAGCTCGACACATCAACTGGCAGTGTAGTGTCTTGTCAAAATATGCAGTGAGCTCTTGATCATAACCGACGCTATTTTAGACCTTTCAACAATTGTAGTGTTGGTCGTATGCCCGCACCTCTGGTGCATGTAAACTCTTTCTTCTTAGTATATCCTGACCATTAGTCAGTGTTTTTCGAAAAAAAAAACAAATGAAGACTACGTTATTTGGGTACATGCAATCAGTTTTCATGTATCCGTTTGCATCGGCCAGACACCCTTGCGGTGTTCTATTGTAGTGCGAGCTAGTTGTATGCTCAAACATGATTTTTTGTTTGCTTGGCTGATCTTAGCTCAATATGTTTAATTATAACTTTTGTGAATGAGAATATGTGTTCGTAAATGAATGTTAATGAGAATATGTACATGTGCAAGAATGTGAATAAGAATGAACTTTTTTGCAGGTTTGAAGTTGCGCGGCTGTCAAATCCTGGCATGTTCTAGGATACTTATGTTATTATACTGAGGCATCGGTTTCATTTGCTGGCGGCAGAAACGCCCCAGGCAGGAAAGGACCTTGCAGCAGCAAGCAAGCAGCGAAGAAGACGACGCGGCGCAAATGGTGTGGCAGGTTCCAGAACCACAATCGACGCACTACCGAGATTCCGCCACGTGTAGGTCAGCCACGCGCACGAACGGCTAAAAATCATTGAGTAATGATGCCGTTGTGATTGGCGAGAGAAATATGTTCAAAGTCAAGGGATTTGGAGTAGAAAAAAGGGTGAGAGAAGTTACACCAAGTTGGTAAAATAAAGCTCTGACATTACTTCTCGGAAACAGCAGGACGATTCATGGAGAAACAGAAGTAGGCAAGCAGCAGCAGCTGCAGACAGACGACGAAGACGGACGAGGAGGAGAATGAAACGCGTGGATGGAAGCAAGATTCCCGGAGGCTCACGTGAGCTGGAGATGTCGTCACGTGACCCTGGCTTCGCGGAGTAAAGTGGCCGGGACTGAAAGTCCTAGAGCTGACACTTGGTCAAGTGTCAATCTCTGAGTTTAAATAATCATCATACTAAGTATTTGATTACTCAGTCAGCTGGCGATTAGCTTGTTTGGGTTAGTTAGTCAGTCCGGTATAGCAGCTAACCCTATGAGCTGGCCGGGCTATAGTTTTATCCGACCAAGACACTCGCTCGCAGCCGCATCAAGGGACGAATTGCTTTACTAGTACGCAAAATATTCTCCTTGTTTGCTAGCAACGTCAAATGACTTGCCAGCCATAGAGTTTTCCCATGTACACCACAGAGTGTGAGTGTGAAGGAAAGTGCACTTTTGGAGTGGTTTAAGCTCTTGTTTGGTGGAGTATTCTTATTTATTTCGTCTTCACTTTTTGGACGCCATGAGAAATAGATATGATTCCATGGGACTACCATTCTGTATATATCTCCCTCCTCCACGCCAGAAAATTATCCAACTCTTAACAACTGACATCACTCGATTTTATCTGAACGATTGACAGCAGGGTATTCGCACATGCAATGAGGAATAGTAGCATTTTCCTGTTAACCTATGACGTTTTCAGGGTGGTACCAGCTAGCAGAAGATGTGTTTAAGTTTGCGGAGAAGATATTATATTATAACCCAGAAATGCTTCCTTGAGATGCATGCAAGTATGCATGACAGAGGAGATTTCGAGGTGAGAGTACGAAGCAATGAGTCTAATTAACTTGGATCCTATGCTTTGCGTTGCGGGGGCATGATGCTGAGGTCAAATGACAGCTTAATCATGCTTGCAGGAACATTTCGGAGAATGGAATGCTCCGGAGATTCTGCACAAGTCTCTCTCTCTCTCTCTCTCTCTCTCTCTCTCTCTCTCTCTCTCTCAGGGAAGACATCCCAGCCCAGGCGCTAGCTCAAGCCACCATACATGGTGATTAAAATGTGGGGGGGGGGGGGGGGGGTCTGTCCTCTGTTCTGTCCCTCTCAGCAAGAAGGGTTGCCATGTGCCGGATGTACCTCCGGTACTCCACCGCTTCCATCTCCAGCATGCATGAGAAATTAGTAGCTGGTACGGCGATTTAGGTTAGATTCCTTGTGCAAGTGCGGCAAGCAAAACTCCTCCTGCTGACACGACTATTACCAGGAATGGTGTTCCCATGTTACTTGCTTTCTCCTGTGACAGTGAGAGGCTTCGAACAGGCAGTCTTCTAGTTCAGACTCGTTTTCATGGACCGAGTGGACGACAGGAAACTAATACACTCAAGCCTAGAGTAGCTGTAAAAGCGTTAGAATTTGCACTGTAATCAAGCTGTAACTAATCAAAATAAATTAACCAGTGTCAAATAAGAAGGAACGGAACGTACGAAAGAAAGAAAATAGTTCCTCGACATGCAGTTTTCCTTAACTTCGACATTCCTCTGTGTAATGAAAGAAAAAATCTCCAAGCAAGAAAGGAAAAGCGCCACGCATGTTTCAGTTTCGCTTGGCATGAGCATGTGTGCAGCAAGTACGAAGGGGACGGAGTGACCACGCACACAATAAATTCAAAGACGACGAGGCCCGGGCCACGTACAATTACTATAAAGGCAGGAGGGTACAGTGTGGGGAAGCAACTGGTTGCAAGGGAGGGAAAAGGATGAACAGTGTCCGGCATAAATGGCGCTAGCTAGTAGGAGCTTGATGATCTATCTCGGCAGGCAGGCAGCCGTCCGTCCGTCCGTCCGTCCGCCCGTCGCTTAACTCCTCCTCCTCCTTCCAGCATCGACGACGATGCATGCAGACGTGATGCGATGCGAAGTTATGGAGCACGACGATGGCATTCATTGACTCAACCATTCACTTTGCTTCTGGTCCATGCATGTCCAACTCTCCATGCATCTGCATGCTGCAAAGCGCACACGAACCCTCCTAGCCTAGGCGGGTAGCTAGGCGCACACACGCGTCCGCTCAGACAAACCGCTGCGTTACGTCCGCTGGTTTGGTCACGGTCACGGAGGCACCATGTGGTCGTGGCGGGATTCAATGCCGAGCGAGGACCAGCCTCCAGCCATGGCCATGCATCGATCAGTGAATGCTCCCCGTCTTGATTACATGCACACAAGAACAGGTGGAGATGGTGCTGGTGCGTGGCTGCATGCTGCGTGGGCGTTTCATTGGATTGATGATAATATAAACAAGGGGAAGAACTGATGCATGCTCCCATCGGCGCGCCATGGCACAAGTGATCTCTTGAATGGAAGATGCTTACTGTATGTATTATTTGCAGGTATATACTTCCTCCGGTGCATAAAAAATTGTTGTTTTGGACATGTTCTCGCATACCAAGAAAGTATTAAATAAACTTTCTTTTCATTACTATTGAAGCCCCTTTAATAGTTTGATTGGTCTACTTCACTAGTTCCCAGGTCTCTCATGCAGGTTCAATTCCTAGCCACACACATTACCACACGTTTATTACGTTTTTTTACGAGACAAACTCCTCGGTTCTGCTTCAACGTCAATTTTTTGTGCACTCATAGCTTCTATGTAGAACAACAATTTTTTGTGCACCAGAGGGAGTAAGGCCCTGGTAGTACGTACTTAGAATCCCATAGAAAAACTACTCCTCTGCATACAAACTGGAAGAAAACAATTTTTCTGTCAGTACTAGTAAGTACATCTGTACATGATCCATGTCCAAGAAAATTCAATGGAAGGGAAGCGTGCCTAGGTGCCTTTAACTAAAAAACATAGCATAAGGCTATTACTGACAAAATGCTATTTTTAGATAGTTTTATCCAGGATTTTATAAAAGAACGATTCAAACTCAAAACCTCACAATATAAGTGGAGACACTCTACCAATACATCCTTCTACCTTTAATTAGAAAAATATAATTTCTTCTTTATTTACAGTTTTACTAGGGGAAAAGTAACAACAATATACCTTCCTCCGTGTGCACTCCTCACCTTTATAGTGACGTCACATCGCGTATTCGCGTCCCTCTCGGGAACGCATATACGACGGCCCGGGGCAGCAGCAATTTCGAGGTCAAGGCTGGGACACATTCATCTACCTTGATTAATGGCCTGGTTGGACACAGCACGAGCACATACGCACTCTCTCTAGGGTTTATGTAGCTGTAGCAATGTTTAACACACAGATCTTGAGGTCAAGACATATTCCATCTCAGTTAGACAGATGCCTTGGGAATTTGCAAAACGTTTCGGCGGGCATTCAATGGCCTGACGCATTGATAATCTCCTGTGGAATCTTGAACGCTCTTCTAGAGAAGAGATGGAGTTAATCCTTGGCAAATCCAAAAGAACCTAAAATAATAGCGCATGAACTAGAACAAACGAAGCACCAAAGCTACCAACTATGCATTCTTTCAGCCTTGTTCGTCACTTGTAAGTACTCCCTCCTGTTTCAAAAAGATAAGATTTTGGATACCAAAAAATGATTAAAAAGTGTATATATTACGACAGTTTATATTCTTAACAATTATTAAATACTACATTTACGTGTTGTCGAAGTGTGTGGTCGACACTTCCCCCGGATCTGCACTGGGCAGCCCGCGAAGGTTCTTTTTCGGAGGGGCTAGTCGCTTGCGGAGAGCTTAAGCGTAGGGACGAGTTAAGGAGGAGCTTGACACGACGAGTTTTACGTGGTTCGGGCCGTCGGAGCGTAAAACCCTACGTCCACGGTGAGCTGAGGTGCTCGCTGTATTGCTTGTCGCTCAGAATCGGGGTCTTGAGTTTGAGGGTGAGTATGCCTAGGGTGTGAGTTGCTGGAGTGCGAACCCCTGCTAACGTCGCCTACCCGAGCCTTTTATAGTCCAAGACTCGTGTGGCTTACAAGGGGGGGCCCGGGACCCGACAGGTGGTCCCGGGGAGATTGCCTGCCGACTATCGTATCTGCAGTTATGTCGGTAGTTGTCTCTGGCGAAGGCTTCTGCGTCTTCGTCTTGCCGCAAGCTAGTCGTAGTGGTTGATGACGGCGGAGGCGGCAGGGGATGTCTTGTCGCTGTGTTTATTGGCTGGCAGGTTCTAACACCGCGCGCCAGTCTGTGACGTGACTGGGCGCAACGGCACCTGACAGAGGCGTGCTCCGCGTCTTGGGAAGGCGCGGGCCTTGAATACCTTGTACGGGCAAGGTATGGTGCGTCTTTACGCCCGCTGCCTACCGCTCGGGGGCAGGCAGCGCTCTTCTGCTAGACACGTGGCAGGCCCGGAGCACTCCTCAGAGAAGAGGGAGGTCCGGCCCCGCATGACACGTGGAGCCTTCGGACCTCTCCCCGCGGAGGGGGAGGTCCGGCTTCTGTCGGCCATGTGGCGGGCACGGAGCTCTCCTCTGAGGAGAAGGAGGTCCGGCCCTGTTGGACACGTGGAGCCTTCGGACCTCTCCCCACGGAGGGGGGGAGGTCCGGCTGCTGCTGGCCACGTGGCGGGCCCGGAGCTCTCCTCTGAGGAGAGGGAGGTCCGGCCCCGCTGGACACGTGGCGCCTTCGGAGCTCTCCCTACGGAGAAGGGCGAGATCCTTAGGCATTTTCCCCTGTGCGCGGGGGTACCCCATATCGCGGGTACCGACAGTGGCCCCGGGCCCATCTCGGGGGAGATAGTGAGCCCAAGGTGGGGCCTCCGTCTCTTTTGTTCCGCGCACTTCCTCTAAGTCCCGCATTGACCGCCGCCGGAGCACGAACAATCGCGGAATCGTGGGAGCGTGCGCCCACTTGATGGTTGCTTTTACTGTGGCGGTTCACAAGGCTGCCACTTTTGCATGTTGCGGCTCTTTCTTCGGGAACCGCCGAAGCGCCTTACCGGCTCGTTTTCTTGGGAGGTCGACCCCTTGACCCACCGCTTCAGCTGGGCAGCTTGGGCCCACCTGTCATCGGCGCTCGGTCTTGGAGCCGAAGCGGTTGCCGATGCGGCGTATTCAAAGAATTTTGAGTCGCTTCGAATCGTAACTGGAAAGTGTGAAGGGAAGCCGCAACGTGGGCAGGTTCCCTTTATAAGGCTTCCAGCACTTGCACCTTCCTTAAGTCTCGGCGACCTTGTCTCCTCCCATGGCTTCTAACCCGCCTTCGGGGGAGGATCGCTCTCGACTTCCTCCGGCGGCGACGTCTGCACCAAGTCAGGGATCCAGGGAGCCTGCATGCCTTGCCTCTGGAGGTGGCGCCTCCAAGAGGCCTCGGGTTTATCATCCCGACGGGACTCTTGTTGAGCGACGACAGGCTGAAAGTTCCCAGGCGTCGTGTCCTCTCTCCTCAGGCGGTGGAGTCTCCAAAGAAACTTCTGACACGCCGAGGAGGCTTCAAGCGGAGGAGTCTCCAAGGAAACTGCTGAAGCACCAAGGAGGACTCCAGGCGGCAGAGTCTCCAAGGAAACTGCTGAAGCGGCGGAGGGGGCTTCAGAAGCATCCTTGATGACACCGGCCCTTGCGCTGGTGATGGACGAGGTGATCCCCGCGCTCGGGTCAGAGGAGTCTTCAAGGAAACTGCTGAAGCGACAGAGGGGGCTTCAGAAGCATCCTTGATGACAGCGGCTCTTGCGCTGGTGGTGGCCGAGGAGATCTCCACGCTCGGGTCATGGAGCGGGAGAACGCCGCCAGGGCTGAAGTCGGGGACCCTAGGGTTTTTTTTGTGTGTGAGTCTGTAGCCCAGCTCATGGAGCCTTGTATGAATAGACTCTTGTTATTTTTTGCGTATGCGTGCTTTAGTCTTCTTCTTGGTTTTACCTGGCCAAGCCCTTAGCTCCGCAAGGTACTCACAGGCCTTGACCAATCTCGAAGCTCTGCACAGACACCTTCCCCGGGTCCTTACTGTTTTAGGGCCCCGGAGGTCTCCAGGACCCGCCCCATGAGAATGGGGAGGTCCGGGCCTACTAGCCACGTGGCGGGCCCGGAGCTCTCCTCTCAGGAGAGGGAGGTCTGGCCCCGCGTGACACGTGGAGCCTTCGGACCTCTCCCGCGGAGAGGGGGGCCGGCTTCTATTGGCCACGTGGCGGGCTCAGAGCTCCCCTCTGAGGAGGGGGAGGTCCGGCCCCGCTGGACACGTGGGACCTTCAGGTCTCGCCCCTACGGAGGTGGCGAGGTCCGGATTCTTCGGTCCTACCTTGGAGTTCCGGTCTTGCGCGATCCCGTAGCGGCCCCCTGGTAGGTGTGTCCCATTGGTTGGGTGCACCTACCATACTCTTGCGGGGAGCTGAGGCCGAGAGGTCCTGCACACAAGTAAGGGAAACGTAATTCTCCTTGGGGGCTCCCCCTCCTCTATCTCATAGTCTTATTTGGCTTACGATCCCCATCCACTTGTACGGTGCTTGGGACTATAGTGCGCGAAGTGCCGGGAGCTCGGGGCCCCCCTGGCCATCGGCATGTACCTCCAATGGAACCGCCTTTGGTAGGGCAGCAAATGCCGACTAGAGGTGAGAATGAGAAGAGGGAGCCGAGCGCATGGTGAGCATACGCCGAAAGTGCAGTCATAAAAATTTAATACGTAATTTAAATGAGCACAAGGGAAGAGCAAAGTAGGACATGTTTCTTTTCATATAAATTTCCATAGGAGGAAGGCATGCTATACATGGAGGCCACGACCCGCCCCATTAATAAGGGAAGCAAGACTCTACGCGCTTGGGGTCGGAACCAGGCGAAGCTGAACGTAGTCCTGTACCGTCCCCTCAGGCTTAGCTGCTCCGAGCGCTGTTCCTGGACTCTATGGAATCTATTACAAAAAGAAGAGATTGTCCTATCATTGCTCTAGGGGTAGAACTTACGGAGTTGTTCGATGTTCCAAGGGTTCGGGAGTGGTTCCCCATCCTCGGTGGAAAGGCGTACGCACCCGGGACGGCACACTTTTGTGACTCGGAAGGGACCTTCCCAACTAGGGGAGAGTTTGTGGGTCCCTTCACGAGAAAGTATGCGCCGCAGCACCAGGTCGCCTTCCTGCAGCTCCCGGGCACGCACAGACCTTTGGTGGTAGCGGCGGAGCGCTTGTCTGTACCGTACGTTACGGAGTGCTGCATGCAATCGGACCTCGTCGACGTAAGCTCGGACACGGTGAGACTTCATGGTGATCTCTGGGGAAGCACAGCTTCGGCCCCATACACCATGAAGAATGGTGTCTCTCCGGTGACCCGACTCTGGGATGTCCGGTTAGCCCATAGTGTGCTCGGAAGCTCGTCCACATAATTGGCACCATGTTTCTTCAGGCTGGCATAGGTGCGGGTCTTGAGGCCCCGGGGAATCTCGGCGTTGGCCCTCTCGACTTGTCCATTGCTCTTTGGGTGAGCAACAGAGGCATAGCACACCTCGATGCCGAGGTCTTCGCAGTAGTCTTTGAAGGCTGCGCTGGTGAACAGGGTCCCGTTGTCAGTGATGATTCTGTTCGGGACCCCGAACCGGCACACAATCGACTTGATGAACTTTACTGCTGGCTGCTTATTGATGGTGACAACTGGTGTGGCTTCCGGCCACTTGGTGAATTTGTCGATGGCGACATAGAGGTACCGGAATCCCCCGACGGCTCTGGGTAATGGTCCCAGGATGTCCAACCCCCACACGGCAAACGGCCACGAGGGTGGGATCATCTGTACCGCCTGAGCCGGTGTATGGATCTGCTTGGCGTGGAACTGGCACGCCTTGCAGCTCTCGACCAGCTTGACGGCATCCTGGAGTGCTGTCGGCCAGTAGAAGCCATACCGGAAGGCTTTACTGATAAGCGTGCGTGAGGAAGAGTGGCTCCCACATTCGCCTCCATGGATCTCAGCGAGCAAGTCGCAGCCTTCCCCCTGGGTTATGCACCGCAATAGGACGTGGTTGGCGCCATGCTGGTAGAGATCCCCTTCTACCAGCGCGTATCTCTTAGCCATACTCACGATCCGTTCAACGGTTGCATGTTCATCAGGGAGGATGTTGTCTTTCAAGTAGTCCCGGATCTCCGTGATCCATGCATCGGGTTTGACTTGAGCTCCTGGATCTTGAGCGCTGGGTTGCACGGAGTCCCTAGTGACGCTTACGATCCTTGGCGGCATCCATGGTTGCAGGGGCGCCGGGACCGCCAGCTTCGAGGTGCTGGTCCAGCCCCCTTCGCCCGGCTCGGCGGGCCGGGCTGTGGGCCGCAGCAACGTCCTCTCGAAGACTCCTTCGGGCACGGGGGCTCCGGTGGAAGCCTTCGTTGAAAGGTCATCGGCTGCGGCATTGCTCGCGCGCGGTACGTGGCGCAGGTCCAAGGCGAGGAAGTCTTTCTCCAACATCTGCACATGAAGCAGATAAGCAGCTAGCTGTGGGTCATTGCAGGAGCATTCACCCTTAACTTGCTTGATAACCAATTGGGAGTCGCCCTATGCCAACAACTGTCGAGCGCCCAGAGACAGGGTTGTCTGTAGGCCAAAGATGAGTGCTTCATAATCTGCCATGTTGTTGGTTGCCTTGAAATTGATACGCACCATGTACCCAAACTGCTCCCCCGATGGCATGAGAAGCAGTAAGCCGGCACCGGCCCCCTACTTTCGCGAGGAGCCGTCGAAGAAGAGCGTCCAGTGGGGCTCGGTGAAGGCCGGAGCTCGGTGCTCTGGTTCACCGTCTTCGTGGCCCCCTGGGTCAGCCTTCGTCAGTGTCCACTCTGCCACGAAGTCAGCCAACGCTTGGCTTTTGACTGCATGGCGAGGAAGGAAGTCTAGCTCGAACTCCGCCAGCTCCACTGCCCATTTAGCGACGTTGCCAGTCGCATGGGGGCTGTGAAGGATCGTCTTCAGCGGATAGGAGGTGACTACCGAGACCCGGTGGGCCTGAAAGTAGTGGCGGAGCTTCCTGGACGCCACGAGCACTGCATACAGCAGCTTGTGGACTTCCAGGTACCTTGTCTTGGCATCGTGAAGGACTTCGCTGATGTAGTAGACAGGCCTCTGGATGGTTCGAACCCTCTCTCTTAGGTCTGAGTGATCTTCATCAATTGACCCTGGCCCGCTGGAGGTGAGTGGGTCCAGGGGGGCTTCCGGGAGTTGGAACCCGGGGGCTCTTAAGCCATCTTGGCCCTCCGGGGGGCCCCGCTGGTTCTCCGGGAGCTCTGGAGGGCCCCACTGGATCTCCAGGCGGTCCCGTTGGGCCCCCGGGGGGTCCCACCGGACACCCAGGAGGTCGTCTTAGGGGTCCGGCAGGCCGCCCTAGACCTCCGGGGGGTTGTCTTGGTGTCTGTCTTCTGCTGCCGGAGCAGGCTGTGAAGATGAGAGGTCCGGTCGCTCTGCGACGAGGACCATACTCATCACTTCAGTTGTCGCCGCGATGTAGAGCAACAGATGCTCTCCGGGCTCAGGGGCTACCATGATAGGTAGGGTCGTCAGGAGTCGCTTCAACTCCTGGAAAGCCTCTTCTGCTTCATCAGTCCAGGCAAATGGGCCGGACTTGCGCAGGATCTTAAAGAAAGGGAGTGCCCGCTCTGCTAGTCTCGGTATAAACCGACTCACTGCGGCTAGGCATCCCGTCAGCTTCTGGACATCTTTGACGTGGGCAGGAGGCCGCATCAAGTCGATGGCCTTGATCTTCTCTGGGTTGGCCTCAATTCCCCGGTGCGAGACCAGGAATCCTAAGAGCTTCCCAGAGGATACACCGAACACACATTTGTCGGGGTTCAGCTTGGTGCGCGTAGAGCGCAATTTGTCAAAAACTAAGGCTAGGTTATCTAACAAAGATGAACCCTGCCTGACCTTGACAACGATGTCATCGACGTACACCTCAACTAAGTCTCTTATTAACTCCCCAAAGGTTTTGTGCATTGCACGTACAAAGATGTGGAGAGCATTCTTTAGGTCGTAAGGCATAGAGACATAACAATACATGCCATCTACTGTGATGAAGGAGGTGTGCTATTCATCTTCTCTAGACATGGGGATCTGATGGAAACCCGAGTAGGCGTCCAGGAAGCACAACATATCGCAGCCTGATGTCGAGTCTACTATTTGATCTATTCTAGGGAGAGGGAATGGATCTTTGGGACATGCCTTATTGAGACTGGTGTAGTCGATGCACATCCGTAGCTTCCCACCGGCCTTCGGGACAACGACGGGGTTCGCCAACCACCGGGGGTGGTGGACTTCCCATATGAAGCCAACATCCAACAGCTTCTTGATTTCTTCGCGAATGAAGTTTTGCCGCTCGATGGACTGCTTGCGGGGCTTCTGTTGAACTGGTTGGATGTTGGGGAAGACCTTTAACTGGTGCTCGATCACCTCCCTAGGGATCCCCGGCATCTGTGACGGCTACCATGCAAACACGTCAACGTTGTGCCGGAGGAAGGTGACGAGCGCGCCATCCTATTTGCTATCCAGGCCCCCGGCTACCCGGGTGGTCTGGGTGGCTTTGGCGCCGACTTGGACGACCTTTAAGGGGACGTCGCCCTCGTCGAGGGGTTGCACCCGGGGTGCTGCGGCGGAGGCACGGTGATATGCACTCGGGTGGAGCTGGTCTGGTTCTACACTGCCAGGGGCTGGTGCTCCAACTATTGCAAGCGCTTGGAGTTTTTCCAAGGCCGACACTGCAGCAGTGCGGTCTCCACGAATCCTGAGGACGCCTGTTGGTGTAGGCATCTTCAGGACGAGGTAGCCGTAGTGGGCTACTGCCATGAATCGGTACAGGGCTGGCCTGCCAATTATGGCGTTGAAGGGGAGGTCGATCTCCGCTACGTCGAACACAATGTATTCTGTCCGATAGCTGTCCGGAGCTCCGAAGGTCACCGGGAGGCTGACGTTGCCGTAGGGAACGACCTGTCCCGACCCTACCCCTGAGAACGGGCTCGACGGGGTGAGCTTGGCCATCGGGATCTGCAGCTTCTGGAAAGCTACAGGACTGATGAGGTTCAGCCCAGCTCCGCCATCTACCAAAACGTGGTACATCCTCACGTTGGCGATGGTGGGTGCTATCAAGAGCGGTAGTTGGCCGGCCCCAGCCATGTTCCTAGGGCAGTCGGTGGCGTCAAAGCTGATGGGGGTTCCCATCCACTTGAGGTGCGGTGCGGCACTTGGGAGTGGAGCCACCGACGCTACGCTCGGCGCAGAGTCTTAACTGCGCTTCGGAATGAGGGGTTGGCGGACCCGCCGTATATGACGTAGAGCTTCTTTCGATGCTCATCATCACTGGAGCTGGAGTCCTCATGGTTGCGCACCGCCTTCACGGCGCGCTGAGGCTCTTGGAACTCCACTTGAAGGTCAATGCTGTCTGGGACGTCGACCTTCTGCTTGCCCTCCCTTTGGCGGAAGGGTGGGGCATCAGTCCGCTGCTGCTTCCCTTTGCGGAAGTCCTCCACGAGCTTCCTGATCTCCCGGCACTCGGCAGTAGTATGGCGACAGCTGCCGTGCACGGGGCATAGCTTGTCTTGGTCACCTTCTGGGGCTGGTGACTGTCGCTGCCTCTTGTCGGGGCACGACCCTCGAGCTCCACTGGGTGCCGCTGCTGCGGTGACGGGGGCTGCGGCCGGCGATTCCATCTTGCCTCTGCCCCGGTTCTTGGCCTTCTTGCTGCCTCCATAGGAAGCACCGCCAGACCCGGGCTGTCCCTCCTGACTCGGAGGTTGGTAGTGAGTGCCAGTTCCGCCCTTCGGCTGCTCTGGCGCACTTGTCTGCCAGGCCGAAGAGCTCAGAGACATGGCGGACCTCTCTGGTCGCGAGCTTCTCGAGCATCTTCTTGTCCCGGACGCCTTGCCGGAACGCCACCACCACAGAAACGTTTTGGATGTGTGGGATGGTGTTCCGCACCTGGGAGAATCGCTGGATGAAGGAGCGCAGCGACTCTCTAGGTTGTTGCTGGATGGCGTGGAGGTCGAGCTCCGTGCCAGGCCGGGTGTAGAAACTGCCGAAGTTGGCGATGAACTGCCGACAGAGCTCTCCCCAGGAAGTTATGGAGCCCTGGGGGAGGTTCATGAGCCAAGATCGGGCTGGGCCGGTCAAGGCGACGGGGAAGTAGTTGGCCATGACGGCCTCATCCCCTCCTGCGGCAAGTACGGCGGTGGAGTAGATCTGGAGAAACTCCGCCGGGTTGACGTTGCCGTCGTACTTCTCGGGCAGGTGCGGCCAAAACTTGAGCGGCCACCTCGCGAAGCGAAGGTGGGGCGCCAGGGCCGCACACCCTTCCCCTGCTGCTGCAGGAGTTGGTGCCGCGAACGCTTAGTTCGCCGCTGGCACAGTGTACCCCGGTATGGGCAAGGCTGCGCCATAGACCGGGGACGCCGTTTGCAGGGCATATGACTGTGGCATATGCTGCGCGGCATACGCCTGGGGCAGAGATCGCGTGGCGAAGGTCTGCGCCTCAAGCTGGGTCGAGGCTGACGTCATGCTGTCGCCAGCCTCTTGGTTGCGACGCCTTTCTCGACGTCGCTCGAGGTACACCCGGGCATCCTGGCCCAAGTGGCACCGTTCCAGCTCTGTCCTCAGGTTCGTCGACTGAAGCCTAGTGGAGCTAGAATCCTCCGTCTGTCCGTCAACCGTTGGCGTGCGCGTCAGCGACACAGCCGGTTGGCCGGAGCGTCGTCCCCGCCGAAGTCGAAGGTTTGCGGCGGTGACGACGAGGCAGTCTACCTCGCGAATCCACTACTGGGTCACTGCCTGAGGCGCGTCCCCAGCAGGCGGATTGCACAGTAGCGCTCTTGCTGCAGCTAGCGCGCCCCCGTGGGGAACGCTCAGCGCCGCAGAAGATCTCACGCTAGCTGGAGCCTGCATTGCCGGAGTCGGCGTTGCTGGAGTCGGCTGCTGGCTCCCAGCTTGTGCCGACACACTCCGTCCTGAGTGCGTCGACACGTATTCCCCGCTGGTCACGGTTCGCCGTGAGCGTGGGGGAGGAGAGCTTGCCGTTGAAGGAAGCTTGGTCATCTTCGTCGGCAGAAGCTCGTCGCGCAAGGGAAAAGCCCCCTACCTGGCGCGCCAAATGTCGAAGTGTGTGATCGACACTTCCCCCGGATCTGCACTGGGCAGCCCGCGGAGGTTCTTTTTTGGAGGGGCTAGTTGCTTGCAGAGAGCTTAAGCGTAGGGACGAGTTAAGGAGGAGCTTGACACGGCGAGTTTTACGTGGTTCGGGCCGCCGGAGCGTAAAACCCTACGTCCACGGTGAGCTGAGGTGCTCGCTGTATTGCTTGTCGCTCAGAACCGGGGTCCTGAGTTTGAGGGTGAGTATGCCTAGGGTGTGAGTTGCTGGAGTGCGAACCCCTCCTAACGTCGCCTACCCGAGCCTTTTATAGTCCAAGACTCGTGTGGCTTACAAGGGGGCCCGTGACCCGACAGGTGGTCCCAGGGAGATTGCCTGTCGACTATCGTATCTGCAGTTATGTCGGTAGTTGTCTCTGGCGAAGGCTTCTGAGTCTTTGTCTTGCCGCCCTGCCCATGCCGCATGCTAGTCGTAGTGGTTAATGACAGCGGAGGCGGCAGGGGATGTCTTGTCGCAGCGTTTATTGGTTGGCAGGTTCTGACACCGCGCGCCAGTCTGTGACGTGACTGGGCGCAACGACACCTGACAGAGGCGTGCTCCGCATCTCCGCGTCTTGGGAAGGCGCGGGCCTTGAATACCTTGTACGGGCAAGGTATGGTGCGTCTTTACGCCCGCTGCCTACCGCTCGGGGGCACGCAGCGCTCTTCTGCTGGACACGTGGCGGGCCCGGAGCACTCCTCAGAGAAGAGGGAGGTCCGGCTCCGCAGGACACGTGGAGCCTTCGGACCTCTCCCCGCGGAGGGGGAGGTCCAGCTTCTGTCGGCCACGTGGTGGGCCCGGAGCTTTCCTCTGAGGAGAGGGAGGTCCGGCCCCGCTGGACATGTGGAGCCTTCGGACCTCTCCCCACGGAGGGGGGGAGGTCTGGCTGCTGCTGGCCACGTGGCGGGCCCGGAGCTCTCCTCTGAGGAGAGGGAGGTCCGGCCCCGTTGGACACGTGGCGCCTTCGGAGCTCTCCCTACAGAGAAGGGCGAGATCCTTAGACATTTTCCCCTGTGCGGGCGGGGGGGGGGGGTACCCCATATCGCGGGTACCGACACGTGTGCATACAAATTAGCTAAGCATTGTAATTTTACCGGTTGAAGCTAAACACCCTAAGTGTTTGTGGCTTGGGTGCAATTTCCAACCACCACTTTATTTTGCACATCTTGCCGCAAGGAGTAAATATGACGTGAGGCGAAGCGAACCATTACTGCGTTGTCTGCATATATACAGGGGTGTATTCATCCAAAATGCATTACACAATGGAAAACGACTTGCTTTTAGGTTACTTTGAGTACAAGGCTAAAACAACTAAAGTGAGTACTAGTACTGGATCGTGTAATTGGTTTTTCAACAAATTTCTTTAACGGATAATTTTGAGTCATAGTCTATTGGTGGGTTAAGTTCCCTTTTCTATTCAGTCATAATGGGTATTTTTAGTCGAGTGGAGACATTAAAATGCTAGACCCGGTTGTCTTCTATGTGGTCCACTACAAAAGAACACTGCAAGGTAGTCAAGCCAATATAGACGGATACATAAACAAATACACAATGTTGGCCTTGATTTTTGGACTGACACCAGAGTAGTTTCTAGGGTCTCAAGTGGTGTAATTTGTGAACAAGAGATTAATGCACATTATGTCAGGACATTGTACTGTTAGTTGACATGTGTTGAGTAAAAACATTATGTGCTGAAACATTATGCGTTGAAAGGTGTTGATCTTTTAGCACCATCCGTATTGTTTAGTTGCAAAGGACAAGTTCCTACTTCCTTACTTTAATCATATTTTAAGAACTAGTCTAGAAAAAGAAAGATGAACTACCGTTTCTACAAACATAATTTTTATAAAACATATTACATACATAGACACTCATATATATGTACAAGCACTCATCCCTATAAGCATAGAACACACCCCTATCAACCCCTACAAATGTATTTGAGAGACTAGAGCGACTGATTTTGAGATTCATGAAATATCCAAAGACACTATATTGATGGCGTGGGAATGTTGTCTAACTTAAAACTCCGTCTATGCCTTTCTAGGTATAACCCGTCCCAAGCCCGGGTAAAGGAGGAGGGTTGTGATAGGCTTGACGAGTTAGCATCAAAACCAATCATTACTATGGATATGAAACCTAGTTTGGGTTTCATATCTAGCCTACATCAACATGCTTGAGACAAAGGCTTTGTAAAAGAAGATAAGGGGATGTTGTCGGACACTTAAACAACAATTAGTTGTAAACACAAGAACTTCCCTGAGTCCGAGACTCAAACCTGTGTTGGTGGATTTCACCACTAGAAACCTAACTAGTTGAGCTACATTTAGTTTGTATTTTTTAAGCTGTACAATTTAGTTAAGGCTAAAGTGATTCTTTGAGGATCCTAATAACTAGCACATTTGTCTAATTCACTTGAGCTTCTCACACTTAATGACTGAACACACGATGAACAGAATAAAGGATCCTGTCAAGGTGCATATGCCTAGACCATGTGGTGGGCCTGTACACTTGTTTGCACACTAGTGCTGATCAATGCGGACAGGGACATGGATGCTAAGTAAAGGAGAAGCAAGACCAGATGGGGACGAGGATATAGGAATTTGAACTCCCCATGGCACGCTAGTCTTTTCACCTAGCCTTTCTTTCTCGTTTGGCCGGAGAACACTGCTGGCAGGCAGGATCAAGGCAGCAAGCAAAGAATATATCTCATTCCCATTCCCGTTCCAGCCTCACGCACCTCCAACATTACCCGTGGCCAGCTACCACCACCCTTAGATAAGCTGCCCGTCCAATCAGACCCGGCCGCGTGGAGCAGGACGTGACCAGGCTTTCCGCTCTAGTCTATCTGAAGACGAAAACCCTTGATGCTAGCTTAGGAGTGGAACGCTTCGCGTCACATGCGTGTATGGCCTTTTCCAGTCGATCTCCTTGGTGCAGTGGCCGGCTAGCAGCTAGCAGCAGCAGCAGAGGATCACCGGCATTGCTTGCTGTGGTGAAGCTTTTTTTTCTTCTTTTTTGACGTCGACAGGGCGGTGCAATTGCAAATGACATAAAGCGGGGACCAAAGCTCGTTTATTCCCAAACGACACTTTTGCCCTTTTAAAAGAGAAGAAAGATTCGGTTCTAAATACTATGTCGTACGTCGGCACCGTCGGCTTGTCTAAGTCAACAGAAGAGCAGGTACATTTGAACAAGATGAACAGTGTACCCAGTATTTGTCACCGAACCGGGTAGTTTTGCGCTACAAATCAATCTGTTTGCGGTTAAACTGGACAGTCTCACGTGACCATATTGTGGTGGAACTGTTGTGATCGTTGCACTCGTCGACGTCGTAGTTCCCAATCTCCGTGAAATTTTGCGGGTTTGCCGGTGGGTAAAGTAGCGCGGGACGGTGACACGCGATGGGCCACAGGGCGTTGATCCACGGAACATCCGCGGGAGTATGCAGGGATGCATGGTCAAAAGGCATCGACATTAGGAATAGTAACAGAGCCACAGTGAAATAACGTTGCCCAAGATGGTGATGGCAACAAGCAAGGCCACTGCAGAAAGAAGCCACAGAGACGACGAGTCTAGATAAAGAGATGAAAGATTGACGAAGGAGAGAGAGAGGAAGGACCATGCGAAATGATTTTGTAATCCATTGCTTTATGATTGAGCTCGGCGACCTGCCTGCTCCCTTTCCGTGCTGCTGCTTCGCTCTCTCTCTCTCCCTCCTTTGCTGTTGACGCTGACACGAAAGAAGTCATGATGGCCTTATGATAGATGTGCATGTCTGACCGCCTGTATTTTTTCTACCGCTACACCGCCTCCTCCTCCTCTCCTTCTCTCTATCCGTCGCTCGCAGTACAGACGTACAGTGTGCCTTCTTTATAAAGGACCAACCGGCCCCGGTCATGGGGCCCAGCTGTCAGTCCGATGTGCAGTGAAACCCAACTGCTGGTTTTCGATCGATTTCGCCCGCCAGTGGTGTCAGTGCTGAGGGCACGCATGCTTCCTGCGCAAGTTAATTGGCTGTCGAATGTACTGTTACCGCGCGTGCTTGCAACGGACGGCTGGCCCTGGCCAAAAGCTTTGGGAAAAAGATGGACAAATTAAGTGGTCAGTACTGGTGTTCAGGTTTGAAATGGCTCCAAATCACTTGACTAAACTTTGAAACCCTGACAGATCCCCTTTGCCGAACTCGAGAGTTGCTAGAATTCTGATGGAACCTCAGTATCGAACTTCAGAAACCATCGTGGAAGTGCTGACCACAGATCCAATTGGCTAGCAGCCCATAATCACGAAAGGTAAGTAGCCATTATATGGATATAACTAGATGGATGACCCACATAATTATGCGCCTACAATCAATGAATACAATATAATAATATTATCAATAATCTAACTATATCTAAAATTACAATTTAGATTCAAGTGGAGGCCTGATTCATGTGACCAATAGCTAGATCCACACACTGGACATTTTGCTAGATATATATTAGAGATTTTTATGTGGTGGTGGATTAGTAGCAAACACTTATAAAGATAACGAAAGAACTTATTATGCAGACCACCTTTAGTATAGATATTCGTGTATTAAATTTTTATCATTCTCTTTCTTTTTTAATTTATGTAATAAACCCGATTGCGTGCGCGTCGACTGTGTGTAGACACAAAGAGGTTGAAATGTAATTTCATTTCTAAAAGATATCTAAAATCATATTATATTTGGACAGTTTAAATTATTTTTATTATTTTATTGACATTTCTCTTCTATCACTGTTATTGTTGATTGATTATATTCGTAAGGATAGTGGCGGACAGTATTATTATTCTTGATTGATTATATATTCATAAGGTATTTTTAGTCTTTTTTACAAGCACTTCACAGTTGTGTGCGAAAAATTTACGGTTACGGATTGAAAATTCACGGTTGCGGTTGAATTTTTTGCGTTAAAGTAATTATTCCCTCCGTTCTGCTTTATTTGATGTTAGAAGAACTAAAATTAGTTTGCACGATGTCAAATAAATCAGAATAGAGGGAGTATTTAGCAGTGTGCAGCCGCACAGTCAAAGGCAGCGCTAGCATCTGGCCTACGCCGGCTGTGCTCTGTAGGACGTGTTCAACAAGAGGAACTGGGACACTGTTTAGCGCTAGTAAGACATGCAGCTCCTAAATGCTTTGTGTCTTGGCTCGTGTGTGGACTGAATTGACGGCCTGGCTGCCACTGTGCTTGCCCCTAATTTGGGGAGAGTTTACGTGTCAAGTGTGCGTATTGTGTCTGAAATGATACCTGGAAGCACGTGTCAGTATAACAGCCGCAATTCTTGTGGAAAGCGGCCCGGATGAAATTATACCGAATGGGCTAGATCACAACGCCCGTAGATAATGTTGGGCCAGTCCGTGATCTCACGTGGCTTAAACCTTTACTATTACAGTACTTCCTCCGTTATGAAATAAATGACGTTTAGAATAAGAAATCTAGTTTAATTTGAACTAAATTAGTTGTACTAAACATCACTTATTTCAGAGTAGAGGGAGTATTTCTTTTCCTTATTTCCCCCAGTGCGTAGTCTGACACAAGTATCGAACGGCTTATCTTCCGCAGCAGCAGCGCTGCCCCAATGTCCAAGCACACTGCACACGGCACGTATTTTTTTTCTAATAAACATAGTAGAGATGTAAATGCTCACGTTAATAAGAGAGATTGAACCAATTAATCTTGATATTGATAAAGTGATATAGGTGACTCGTTATTGACGGTAATATCAGCTACTACTAAAACATAATTCGTCATAAATATAACACACGTGTGAAGTCTAGGAGTCGATCTTGGGTGATAAGTTCCACTATGAAGAATCTAAGCAACGTTCAGTTTGTAAGCAGAAGGGACATACATGCACGGTTATTGATATATATGAACACAGATACGCACATTCTATCTCTACGAAATAATAAGAGAGTGACCCAACTAATATTAAGATTCACAAAGTCATCATAGATGTCTCGTTGTCGACAGAAATATCACTTACCACTTTTAAAATAATTCTCCATAAATATAACATCCGTGTCGAGTTTTAAACTTAATTTTGGGTAGATAGGTTCCACCATGAAGAGCCTAACCAACACCCACCTTGCAAGCAGGCGACACACATGATGGTTCTACAAATTAAAGCTTCTATTCCATGATAAGCAGAGATGCTATCGCTTGATGCCGATGGACCGCACCAGCAAGTGCACCTTGATTGTTTGCTCGGGTCACAGTTACTGGTACTCCCACCATTCTAAAATTAATGATGTTTAGAAAAAAATAGTTTAATTTAAACTGAATTTATTGTACTAAACGTCATTTATTTCATAGATGAGCCGCGACGAGTAGCTCGCTCTGTGCGCATGTCGTGACGTTCTCCGGCCCGGGGCGTCGACAACATCGATCAGCAGGGTGCCTGACTGTCAAACTCGTAAACAGCGCTGCTGCCATGCCGCTAATGGTGGCTACCAGCTGCCAGCTTATTAGCGCGCGCGGCATCGGTCGATCCGCTAGGTTAACACCTCCCATCAATCCTTGAAGACATATGTATCCCCGTACCGCCGTTCCTATTTAATCTCTTTGCGCATGGCGTTGATCGTAACTGCAAATAACAATTAGTGGCTAGCCCGCGTCGCTTTTATCATTTAGTTAGTGTTATCCTATAGCATGCATGGAGACTGAAACGCTGCATGCGGTGCTCGGGGGGTCGCTGGATTGAGACGGCGACCACAGCTCTTGGACGTACGACGACAGAGACGTTTACCTGCATACTGATTTGCAACGATCAGGAAATGGTCCACAGAATTCCGAGACAATCCTTATTAGTCGCAACGCCTCAACGCTGTCGTTGCTCCCTAGCTAGAACGTGTGATACTACAGAAGCAAAGCATCGAACAGTTCCTCGTACGTCGAGCAGAGCCGTGGCCTGTGTCGCACGTACGGCGCTTTTCCAGGTCCCTTCAGTTTCTGGTCCTCCATCCTATGCCTGGTGCCCTGGTCCAACGGGCATGGAACAACATAACAAGCTCCCCTTTCTGCAGCTGGTTAAAGAGGCGAAGGTTGTGGGTTTAGGGTGCTGTTGTCAAAGTTTTTTTTTTTTGAAATGGAGCGGTTCATAACAGCATGTCTTGATGCAATAAATAAAGGCGGTATTGGCCACAGATAGACGCAGACATTTGTGCGGGAAATGAGGTAGTAGTACAATTGTTAGAGCTACTCTGTCCACTTAGATCAACTGAGAAGTTTTTTTTGTTACTAGTACAATTGTTAGAGCTACTCTGTCCACTTAGATCAACTGAGAAGTTTTTTTTTTTGTTAGGGAAGATCAATTGAGACTTTTTCTTTTGAAAAAACCAAGATCAATCGAGACTTGGGACCAACAGTACAGATGCCTGTTCCCAGCAGCCGGTCCCGGTTGTACACGGGCGGCGACGACTTGGCGGCATCTAGAGCAGCAAGGCCGTTGACTAGATTTGACCGGCCTTCTCTTCTGCAAGAACCTGGCCCATATTAGCCCATGTCGCCCGCAGCCCATTTCTACGCGCGGCCTATACAGGCGGAAGACGTAGTTAAAATCTACGTGCCCTCGGGCCCGACAGGCAATGGCAACGGTCAGCACAAGCAGCGGAAACAGCGGATCGGCCGGCCCCATCTCACCACCGTGTCCGAGGCGTTCCGACACCCAGGCGCGCGGTTGCCTCCCGCGCGAGAAAGATGGAAGGGCGGCTGGCCGGCGTCGGCGCCGCGCGCGTCGTCTACGGCGAGGTCTCCTCCTCCTCCTCGCCCTCCACGTCGTCGCTATCCGGCGCCGAGGACGACGCGTCGCGAGACGTCCTCCTGCTCGGCGTCGGCTGGGCGGAACTATGGCGGCTCTGGGCGGCGGCGCCCGCCGGCGCGCCGAGGCTGCGGCAGGCGTGCGGGGACGCAGCGAGAGACCTCGCCGCCTGGACCAGGCGGGGCGGCGCGCTCCGCGCCCTGCTAGTCGTATCGGTGAGCACGCCCGCGATGCTAGCATACATACAGCAGCCGGTCGCCCAATGTTCCGTTCAAGACGCAGAGCGTTGATCTTATTGTTGGTCGTCGCAGGTCGGGTCGGCGTCGCTCGCGGCCCTAACCGGCCTCCTGGTCGTCGTTTTCTTCGTGGCGGCGGCGACGACGACCGCCATCGTCTTTTCTCTCCTCGTGCCGCTGGTCGCCGCTGGAGGATTGCTTGCCGCTGTCCTAGCTTCGATATACGTGGGCGCACTGTCGGTTGTCGTCTTCGCCGTCGCGACCACGACCGCAGTGACGATCATCGTGATCACGATCGCAACTGGTACGTGATAATAACGTACTCATTCTACTTACCTAAAACGACGTTTCAGTCAATACAACGCGGGTGCACCAGACTACACTCCGTGTATGAAAGTATGATGCATGCAGTCCCTGCTCAGAGAGACGACAGACATGTGCTGCTGTTCACGATCTTCGCTACTAGAAGTAGTTCCTTGCACGTCGCCATTCTAGTTGATCTGAACGTGCTGTATGTACTTTGCAGGTTGGGCTGTGTTTTTCTGGATAATTTGGTTCGCTGCTACAAGATGCCTGGGCCTTATTATTACCTGAAAGCAATCGATCGTTTCGTCGTAAATTCAGTGACGTGATGCACATGCACATAATGTTGCTGGTCACATGTTATATATATGCAGTATTGTCCCTTGCATGAATCCTGCTACGTTTAAATAACCATCTGCTGACAAGGTTTGGATATCAACAGAAGCAGCAGAAAAGTGCATGGGAATGGGATAAACTCACCGTGCCCGAGCAATTCTGTTGCTAGTACGTATGTACTAGCAGCAAAAAATTAAATTCGGAGTCCAAGGCATCGTTAGAAAACACCGACCCATCGTTGGGCTACGGCGTCGTGCCAAATCGAAGGTCAGAGACTCAGAGTGCTGATCGTGGCCCATCCCATGCGTTGCCGCCGCTTCACAGATATATATCACATACCGCTCAGGCACCAGAGCCGTGCTGGATTAGAGACCACACTCCCCAGGGATTGAGAACCCAGTCCTCGAAATAACCCAAATTGTCAAATTTCAAAATTCAATTACACTTGAACCATATGGAAAATATGTACAAGTTTTGTTATCCGAATATATTCCAAATTCACAGAAACGATCATGTCAAAATATGGTAAAATCACAAATTATAAATAAACGTAGGCGTAAAAGCTTCCATTCCAGTTTTTTTTATCCTTCATTTGACCCGCTTTTAACAGAGTAGGGGCAAAGTCTGGCTTATGTTTTTAAAAAGAATTACGGGTAAATAACATACCTTAAAAATAGGATAAAATCATAATTACAACACAATGCATTAGAAAAAGAGAAAGATACATTCGGAAGGAAGAGTGACAGTTAATTTAAAAATTTATAGAGGGCTAAAATAATAGTTAAGGGCTTATTTGGGTAATAAGAAATGGAGTGAATTGGAGTGGAATGGAGTGAAAACTGAACTAATTTTTACTTCAATCCCTTTCAATCCATTTTAAATAGAGAGTATTGAGTTGTATCCAAACAAGCCCTAAAAAGGAACGAATAGAGTAGTAAATTAGGAATCCCCGTTAATCTGTTAATCGGCCCGGTTAGTGCGCTGGGCCATACCCGCCATACTAACATCTCTACGGCCCAGTAGCGAAACACTTACATATGGGCCACGATGCTTACCCGGCAGCCAGCACACTGTCAACTTTCACACACTGACAGGCGGGCACATCTGTTGAGATTCCTCCCGGTCCCATGTGTCATAGGAAACAGGAGACGCGCGTCCCATGCCCTCGTCACCGCGTTAGGCCCCAGCGGGCACGAGGAACCCAAACTCATTTTCGTCACGAGTGACAAATACGGGGCCAGATTTGACTGGATATTTTTTCCCTTCTTTTCTTAACAATCGAGCGAAGCTTCCATACCGAGATCCCTTGTCGTCGCCTTGTTCCGTTCGTTTCCCCCTCTCTCTCCCCGGCCTTGCCGACATGCGGGCCCCGCCCGCGGCCTCGCCGGCGCCGGCCAGGGCGCGCCCCTTGCTGTGGCAGCCTCAGCGGTCGGCGCCTGTCCGCGTCCTCGTCGCGCTGCCTGTCGCCGCGCGGCAGCCTCCGCGGCGGTCGCGGCTCTGCCTCGCGGTGCCGCCGCCCGCGTCGGAGACGGCTGCGGCGGCGGAAGAGGATGAGGAAGAAGAGTGGTGGAGGACGGGGGCGGTGGAGATGGACGTGGCGGTGAGGCGGGAGCTAGCGATCCGGAGGCTGCGGGAGGAGGCGGAGGCAGGGACGGGGAGGAGCAGGAGGGACTTCTCTGTGTTCGAGACGGCCAGGGGCGACTCGCTTTTCACACAGTCTTGGACTCCGGCCGCTGTTGACCACGTCAAGTATTCGTACCTCCTTACTCTGCTGCTTTGATTTTAATATAAGTATACGTATCATAATGTGCCACCAGTTTTTCTGTTGGACTTGGAATGGAGGAGCCAGGCCAATGTTCATGGCATGTCTCTTTTGTCTCTAATAGTGCTACGGTTTTCTGAATGGTTTTGTTCTGGCGTATCACGGGTTTGAGCGGTTGGCCATTGAAACCTAATACGCTACACCCATATGATTAGTTTTCCTTGTGGATTATACAATGTAAAAATTGGTCACTACAAGGAAACCTTGATGGCTTTGGTTATCAAGTTTTACACCGTTTATCAATGCTGAGGTTCTTCTGTGGGTGTATTGAGTTATAAAAGGGGATGACGGCCATTGGACTGACCTGAAATACTTCTATTCTCCTTGACAATTTGACAAACAAACAAACAAACAACAACAACAACAACAACAACAACAACAACCAAGCCTTTATCCCAAGCATGTTGGGGTCGGATAGACATGAAACCTAATATATATATATATATATATATATATATATTTCAGTGAAGTAAATTTCTATTGGGTTTCATTTCCATGAGAATGGCTAAGTAGTTGTTGGCTCGCCAAGCCTATCACAACTCCTCCTCCTTTACCAGGGCTTGGGACCGGCTATGTCATTACAACATAGGCGGAGTTGACGATTTAACAAATATGAAAAATAGATCCCCCATCTACTTTTTTCCTTTTAGAGTGTTGTAGATGTCAGCTATGTATGGCCAGACTAGCAAACAAGCTTTGCAAATTTAGAATGACTTAGAATTATGCAGAAAGTTACTCTAAATTAAGTAGCCTATTCAGGCCTGGCCTTGTTGGAGAACTGTTATAATGAAGTTTGATCATGGCCATGGGTGATACAGCCAAGGGATGGGAGTCATGACACCGAGCCATCAAGTAAAGTATCCACAGATAAAACTTTATGCACCATTCTTTGAACAAATCTACAAAAAAAGTTAATAAAAGTTCTCTTTTGTAATCGCTCCCAAGAATTGGACAATATTCTGTGTGGAAAAAAGCCTAATTTCTGATGGTCGACCATTTTATGCTTGCTCATGCTGCTCTTATAGGCATTTATGTGGATGTATTCATGTAATGCACTGTATATTTTCATTTTCATAGAAAGGGGAGAACACTTAACCAAGTACTGCAGGATTTATATGTTATGGGAAATCTTCAGCATGCTGTAGGCATACATCCTTATCTATGCATGTATCATAAGATGGTTACCAACAATAAAAGAGTAGTCTAATTGTAGTTGATTTCCTGAATATTTTTTGTTACTGATCTATCTATCTTTTTGCTTTTTGAGTTTGTAGGGGCATTGTTCTTCTGTTGCATGGTCTAAATGAGCATAGGTAAGTACATATACTATTCATATATTTAAACTCCAGTTTTGCTTTTCATAGTGGCTCTTGTTGATGTCAGTTGGTGATCTTTAGTGGAAGGTACAACCATTTTGCAAAACTGTTGAATGATCAAGGGCTTAAAGTGTATGCCATGGACTGGATCGGTGAGTTAATGTCATGTTTAGTACTCGAATGTTAATCTTGTCAAGCTTTAAAACCTCCAATATAAGAGCAAGACTATTGTCCATTAGGTACTAATACTAACAAAAATTAGCTAGGTGCCAAAACCAAAAGTATGCCATTGATATGTTCATGATTTTGTTGGCTCTGTCAATTAGTTCCTTTCAAGTTGAACTAAGTGAACTTGAGTCATAAGGTAGCTGCCTCTCTTCGATTTCATATATGCATACCGTGGTTCAATACAAACCTGGTTCCAAATGTATGGTACTCTTGATTTTGATGATTTACAGCATACTTGAGCAGGTTTATTTCGAATTAAGACTCTTGATTCTCAGTTGTTGCTAATATGCAATGTTGTTTGGATATAGTGCAATGAGAAAAAAAGATTTATTTAGTATCAACCTTCTTGCTGATTAGATATTCCTGGACCTAATATCAGTATTGCAATTTCATTGCCAGTCCTAACTCTAATTGGATCTTTCTTTACAATGCTGCTTTACTGGGGCTGATTATTGATTGCATTTCTGTTTTTTTCTTTTGTGATGTGTTTGGATTCTTTTGATATTCAGCTACTTGTATTTTGTCTTTTTCTCCTAAGGACATGGTGGAAGTGATGGAGTTCATGGATATGTTTCATCACTTGATCATGCTGTTGGTGACTTGGTACTGTTCTGTTTCTTAATATAGAATAAATGCACTCATACCATGTTGCAGATTTTTCGTAGCAGATTTTCTTGATCTTTTCAATGTTCCTTCCTGCGCAGAAAGAATTTCTTGAGGATGTTGTACTGGAGGAAAACCATGGTCTGCCATGTTTCTTATTTGGGCACTCCACAGGTGGAGCTATTGTTTTGAAGGTAGAACAAACTATTTGATTTGATTTTTCTGATTTATCATCATGATAGTGAGACTGGCTTCATAAATGGCGTTCTAACTTCAATTTATTTTCCTCTTTGCTTGAACGTCCAAAGGCAGCACTAGATCCTTGTGTAGAACCTCATGTAGAAGGTGTGGTCTTAACATCACCAGCTATTCATGTTCAACCATCTCATCCGATCATCAAAGTATGCACATCCTTCTACGCCTCGATTTCTAGCAATTGATACATCTTGTGTTAGTGTTATAAAAAATACTAATAATACATCTCAAACACCAGGTTGTTGCACCAATTTTCTCTGTGCTAGCACCAAAATACAGAGTTAGTGCTTTGCATAGAAGAGGACCTCCTGTTTCCCGTGATCCAGAGGCTCTGAAGATGAAGTATTCAGATCCACTTGTGTATACTGGACCAATTAGAGTTAGAACTGGCAACGAAATTCTCCGGATATCTTCTTATTTGCAGAGAAACTTGAGCAGAGTTACTGTCCCTTTCTTAGTTCTTCATGGTACAGCTGACACAATAACTGATCCGAGAGCATCCCAGCGACTATACCAAGCATCAATGTCAACAAGTAAATCAATAAAATTATACGATGGATATTTACATGATCTCCTCTTTGAACCTGAAAGGGATGATATAGCAAATGACATCATCAATTGGTTGAGAGCAAGGTTGGATGTTCTTCAGACATGGTGAGGTTAATCGGTCACAAGGTTCTTTCAGTTATGTCAGTTGGTGGAATTGGATTACATGGTATAGAGCATATAATAGTGTAACTGTAAAATGACATGTTTTAGGCTTTTAGTGTGTTATTTTCCTGCCTTCACAGTCATTTCTTGTCTTTGATTCAGTTTATATATAGTAGAAAAGTTCCTTATTGAGATGTAACATTAGAGTTGTGCTGAAAATAATGTAATTTCCTGATACATGGTTAGTTCATTGCCAATTTAAAAAGAAAAGCTTGGTTCAACATTGTTTTCTGAATTAGTGTTGTTAATTATTGCTTTTTGTCTATCTGTTTTTGTTTATCCTTGGTCTGTCTGATTGGACGGCTGAATATTTCAGGGATTAATGTTGTAATCATAGAGCAAATTATATGCGGTTGACATGCACCATTGCTGATATGCTGCTTGGTCTCGGAATATCCAATCATAACCAAGTTTTCTTTGATTGGTGTCAAAAATATATTCCAATGCCATTGTTCCATACGTGAAAATTGCGATGGTGGATGTTTTCTGCTGAAGATGTTACTAATCCAGAAAACATTTCATAGTTTTATACCTTTATGATTTGTTTGCATGGTTGGATGGTCATACTGTTATGAACTTGTCCTCTGTGTATTTCTTTTCCTGAAATGAACAGCTTGGTGTGAGTATAGTGCAACATGCACCTTATGAAATTTATGTGATGCTCGCTGTGCTGTTGTTGAATCATCAATTATGTGGCACAATTGGTTCATTTAGTCATGAGATACATTAATGCTGTGGATCTGTTCTTCATACAATACTCAAAATGTTGCTTTGCTTCTGTTTGATTTGTGGAGTTGGTTTATCTGAAACTAAGGATCAAGATGATTTAGAATAGTGTGGCATTGGGAGGTGATAGGTTTCTTTTTGACATGTGTTTATATTATATCGCGTTGTATAGAATGTTGTTCTTTTTGTTTGATCACAATCCACATCTTTTCGGCTTTACCGTCATCCATTTTATTTATATTGCTTAGCTGCATGCTTGTGCATGCATTAAATACTATATGCATTCTTAAATTGTTGTCATTAGGAAAACAAATTCTAGTCATTCTTAGACTAAAATTTATTATCCAAGTATACTGTACATATCTCCTTGTTTTATGGTTTTATGCTACTGCTTTTGCAGGCAAAGCTGATATAAATCCCTTCCGGCTTTCCTTTATCAACTATGCTTTTGATGATGTTCCTTTCTTCTTACTCAACTTTTCTGACTAAGCTAGATGTGCCCCTTTAAAAATGTATGCAAATTGTAATTTGGCATCTCATTTCTATCAAAAGTGATCCTTTAGTGTACGTGCTGTAAGCATTAACATTTCCCATATGTTTCCCAGTCCGATTTATTTGTAGCTCTTGCAGATTGGGTTGATAATATTTACTTCTGAAACCAGTTACTAACCAAATACACCTGTAAAAGTACGCCTCAGAGTATGTCTGATTTCCATTTTCTCGGGAATTCCTTTTCACATTATCGGTCCATTTGAAGAATCGGAAGCTTCAGCTATAGCACTTAGATCTGTAGCCCATGCTTTCAAGTTCGAGGGGAAGGCTGACTCGAATATTTCTATATTATATTCTCTTTTTTCTCATTTTGTTCTGTCACGATCTGGATGCGTACTATTATAAAAATCATTATCACAGACGTCTCGTTTCTCAGATCTAGACAGTTCGTAAAAAAATACGCATATGATGTCGAATGAATTAATAGACGTATGTGATGAATAAACATTATAGACGGCTCGCAACGGTAAACCGTCTATGTAAACATATTAATTTTCATAGGCCGATCGTGGAGTAGGAGCCACCTGTAATATTGGCCATTAATACAGGCGGTTGAAGCGATCGGGAGTAGGAGCCGTTTGTAATATTGACCATTAATACCGAGGGTAACGCGCCTTTGAATTCAATTTGAAGTCGCATTAATACAGGCAACTGAAGCGACCAGGAGTAGGAGCCGTCTGTAATATTTGCTATTAATAATAAGGGAATCAGAACATGCTTTTGACACTAATTCGAAGCCACAAAACATCGCGGCTCGGTATACATCAACCACATTTAGCATCAAACAAAAATACAATAAATAATTCGATAATCGATAACAAATATTTATCATCAAACACATATTCATTAAAAATTAAGTTTTTACAAACATCAAAAGAAAACAACAGACAATCGCCTAGTCCTCCGCTGGCGGAGAAACCACACACTTGTCGGCGATCGCCTCCACCAACTTCCTGATGGCTTCCACCCCAAGCACCTCAGCGATCGTCTCCCGCATCACGTCAAGACGACCGACCACTACGCTTAACCCGAAGAGGTAGTGGGCTATGGTGTCCATTCGAGTACATTCTGGAAGGCGACCAAGACCTAGAAGCTCCATGGCTTCAGATGTACTGTTAAATACATCCTTCGCCATCTGCCGGCGCAACGGTGATAGATAGTCGTCCGCCTCTGCCCTGAGAGCAACCAAACTCTGCTTTAAGAAAGCGAGTTTCCTAAGCATGTGCACTCTCTCTTCCGCCCAGGAAGGCGGCGGAGGTGCGGTTGGAGCCGAGGACGGAGGCACGGTTGGAGCCAAGGACAGAGGTGCGGCTGGAGCCGAGGACGGAGGTGCGGTTAAAGACGGGGATGGAGGCACGACGAATGGAGAGCATGGTTGGGAGCGCTTCGTCGATGGTGCCATTGAGACTAGGGCTACCGTGCGGCGAGGAAGACGAAGACTAGAGGGAAGAGGAAGACTGTGATGGTGGTGCAGACTACAGAGAAGGGCAAGGTGCAAGTTATAATGGTGCGGAGATGGAGAGGTCGGATCGATTCGAATTCTGCGCGCGAATGGCAACGACCGCACGATACAGACGGACCGTGGAGTAGGAGCCGCTTGCAATTTAGCCATTAATACAGACGACTGAAGCGATCGGGCGTGCGAGCCTTACCTTTTCAGGGAACGCCCGCAATACATGCGTTCTTAGAGTTACACGGGCGGATAATCTTACGTTACAAACCGGATGTGATAAACATTCTTCACAGATGAACAGTCGTAGATAAAGAACCGCCTGCGATAATGGAGTTATCACAGTCGTATACTCTTTACGTTACAAACCGTCTGTAATAAAGATTCTTTACAGGCGGCTAGTCGTAGGTATAGAACCGCCTATGAAAATTGTAGCGTGCACCATTCCACAAAAAGTCTAGCAAAAAAATATATCTCACATGGTAGCATGCATTATATGACCCCAAAATGTCAAGTTGCGCAAATGCAGCATCTTCTGCACAACTTGCCTTCTCTCCAAAAGCTCTAGTATCCATCAGTCGGTTTCATGGATCGTCTCTGAGCCACTGCTGCCACCAGCATCTGTTTCTACCTGGTTGATGTACGTGGAGCTTGATGGAGGAAGTGACACACCCCTGGCTTGAGCCTTTGGAGCCCATCCAACCGGCAGCTCGGTGATGACAGATCTCGGAAGTGGTGATCTCGTGCCACGGATTGTCACGCTAGCCAGAGGCCGGCCTTGTGCACGTTGTTCAAAATGTTTTCACTTGCGATCTTTACTTGAAGGAAAAATAAAGGAAAATTATATATGCACACGAACAGAGGAAAAATAGAGCTCACACGTACACATAGAGATGAAGCAACACTCAACCGGCCATGACTTCAAGCGCAGTGTATTTCACTATTGAAGTCTACAGCCAACTCATTGCCAATATTTCACTGTATGAATTTTGTTATTTTTTTAAAAGCATTCCAACATGTCAAAATTCAAATATTAAAAGAGAAAAATTGTCAAATTAAAATATTAAAGCTTGAAATCGCCTAGAGGGGGGGTGAATAGGCTAAAGTGCTTGAAATGACTTAATTAAATAAAATTAGAACACAATGGCTTGGTGAAAAGCCTAAAAGGGCCAGACTAGTCTGCCTTAGTGGCGGACTAGTCTGGTCAAATTGCTGGAAAAGCTTAAAACTTGGTTTTATGGGGTTTTCTCTAGATTTTCATTTAACAAAATGTGAATGAAATAATTAGCAATCCTATATTACAAGTGTGATAGAATATTGAAATGAATTGCATGATTGTGATGATGTATACTCTAAATGCGAGATGATTAAAACAAACCCTAAGCAATCTTGATCTTCAAAGAAATGTACTTGCAAGAGATACACTGATGATTTTTTCTCGAGGTTCGATTCCACTCAGGAATCTACGTCCCCGTTGAGGAGTCCACAAAGGACCGGGTCTAACAACCCTTCCTCACCAAGTCACCACTAAGGCCAACCCGGTTCTTCACTATCTCAAGGGTGAACTTACAAAGTTTGGGGCTGCTCACAATCTGAGGCTCCCACTTGATCACTTCTACAAAGCTTCACCGATCTTACAAGCCACAGGTCACACCAAGTGCCCGAGATCACTCCGAGAGCCTTAAATACGAAGTTTTTCCTTCTCCTCTTCTCACACAACCAAATTCAATTAGGATTTGATTCAAGAGGGTGAGTAGGCAATGGAGAAGGCTTGGAGAGGCTCTAGAAAGACTGTGGCGGCGTTAGGGTTCCAGAGTTGTTTAAATGAAGTCGGGGCATATCCTTTTATAGAAGTCCCGAAGCCAACCGTTGCCACCTACCAAAAGTCCGGACTAGTCCGCCTTACACCGGACTAGTCCGATCTCACACAGGAACTCTTTGTCTGGGTGAGAACGGGCAAGTCTGTAGGACCCGGACTAGTCCGTCCACTGAGGCGGACAAGTCCGGTCCACCAAGACTTAGCCGTGGGAGCTCTCATCTCACAATCATACGGACTAGTCCGCCTCATAACGGACTAGCCCGAACTCACACAAAAACTCTTGGTCCGTGTGAAAGCGGACAAGTGTGGCTAGCCCGGACTAGTCCGGCCACTAAGGCAGACAAGTCTGGTCTACCAGGACTTAGTCCCAAAACACTCTCACCAAGAGAGAAACAAACTAGTCCGTCCCAAAACAGACAAGTCCGAACTCAGTCAGGAACTCTTAGTCCGCCCCAAAACGGACTAAGCCGTGGGTCTTCCGGACTAGTCCGGCCTGTGGCCCGGACAAGTCCGACCAGCCCAACTTTACCTCTCTACCTCTCTCCACTAAGGATTTGACACTTCTAACGCTTTGAGCTATCTTCTATGATCTTAATGCACTTGACACACACACTCTCACTTTTACACTGCTAGCCTACTAATGACTCAAGTGAAACCCTAATTTCTACTCTTCGAGTCTTCGACGCCGTTCTTCATCTTTTTCCCTTTTTTTGAGAATTTAGGTGTCCGCCTTGGAAATGTCCTGTGCTTATGATCATCTCAGCTCATTAGTCTCTTAATTTATTGTTATCAATCATCCAAAACCCACGGGGATACCTAGATGCACTTACAATCTCCCCCTTTTTGGTGATTGATGACAACACATTAAGTTACAACATAGGAGGTAAAAAATTAATTTTCATAACAAATGTACGTATGCAAAACTCCCCCTGAATGTCTGCAAGAGTAAAAGAGGGGAATTGACATACATTCACATGTTATGGTGGGGTGCCTACGTGTTGTGCTAAAAAATATGATAAAACAATAAGCATAGCAAAGAGCAACAATGATCAAATATAAACCATAAAATCCAACACGTAGTGTTACACAAAAGATAGTCATGCATAAAACATAAATAGCCATGTCCAAGGATCTATTACAAGATAGTCATGTCCAAAACATAGATGCCCAAAGCATAGATTTCCAAAGGATCTATTACAAGACTAGAAGATGATAAAAAGAAAGGATATCCTTTTCCCATCTCTCCCCCTTTGGCATCAAGTCACCAGAAAAGGAAAAGAGGGGAGAAGATACGCCTAAGTCTACTCGTCAGCTTCTTCGTCTTCTTCTTCATCTCCATTCTCATCGCTCTCTGTGGCCTCCATATCCTCTTCCTCATCGTCGGCGGTGGTGGATGGAGGCACGACCTTGGAGGAGCTTCCATTTTCCCTAAACTGGGCAAGCTCATCAGCGGTGAACTCTGGATATGGAGTGAGTTCCCCATCACTCTCTTCGGGAGGAGACATGGGTACCTCAAGCTTGTCACATACAACCTTGAGGTACTTCTCCTGACGCCTCTCCATGCGTCAAGTCCAGACCTTCACACGCCGACAAGAGGCGAAAAGTGCGTTGAAGCATTTGAAGAATCCACTCATGGACTGTGGAGGAGGAGAAGATGGGGGAGCCATTGAGCTTGAAGGAGCCGCTGAGATGGAAGGAGGTTGAGCATTTTTCCTCCTTGAGAGTTCTGGCACAATGGGGGGTAGCTGAGGACGGAGAGGTCGATGAGTGACATCCTTGACAAAGACTATCCCCGACACCTTATCAATTAAGCACATGATATACGGTGCATACCCACATGAGCGGTTGGGAGTGTGGGAGATATTGAAGATATCATCATAAATATGCTCAACAAGGTTGAACTTCTCTTCACCATCTATCAGGAGGAGGAGATGCCTTAAGTTTCCTTGAATTACGCCTGCATCTCCATCCTTAGGGGCAATGGTTCTCCTCAGAATCCTGTTGAGGATGCTATAGAACGGCTTGATGTTCCTAGCAAGTCCGGCCTCATAGGGGACATGGCTAGGATACATATAGTCAAGCTGGTGCCTGTTTACTGTCTTGAGGTTGGAAATAATAATCTCATGGTCCAAGTGCTCCTACAGGCCAAGTATCTGTGCAAACCTCTCATAGGTGACTGAGTACTGCTCTCCATGAGTCATCCAGGTGATTTTCCAGTCACCGTAGGTGGAGAAGTACACAGTGGTGTAGAACTGCACAATTACCTCAATGTTCCAGTCATATTTGAAGCTCATGATTTCCTTGATTCCATGCCGCTCTACGGCTTCAATCACTGCATCAAAGGCTTTGTGCTTCCTTTTGGCCATGTAGTCCCAATCTACCCATTGAGCCTGGGCAACTGGGGTCTTCATCTTTAGGTACACCAAGCGGTAGTAATCGCAGTGGAAGTCACACCAAAACCTAGGGTCGGCTGTGCGCTTCTCATAGTCATAGATGTTGTCCATCCTCAGCCTTCTCGCCTTTTCAACCCCCTTTCCTTTGAATACAAATGCCGGATTGTTGGGCTGCCGGTTTGGATCTCTAGCAGGGGCAGCCATCTTCAAGGGGCCGATAGGCTTCGCTTGCCCTTTCTCCCTGATTACTATTCCTCCTGCCCTGTTTGTCGGTGCTTTGGCAATTGCCTTTTTATTCTTGAGCTCCTCAGGAAGTGGAGCCTTGCCCTTCTTCGGATCACGAGGAACCCTACCCTCGGATTCCTTCCCCTTCTCCTTTTCCCGCTCTTTATCTCCCAAGGTGACCAGCCTCTTCCTCTTGGGCTCTGAGGCACTAGCAGCTTGGGAGCTTTGGGCTTCACGTTCGGCCCTTTTCTTTCTCCGTTGATCCTTCAAGGATTCTTCAACGGCTTGGGCAATTTGTGCCTCCTCATCGAGATCATGCTTCTTCTTTGTTCTTGCCTCTCGACGGACGACTTCTTTAGCCGCTTGGGCCTCCTTTGCTGCCCTTTCTTCGGCAATGCGCCGATGAAGGGCTTGTCGAGCCTCCTCGGTCGTGGGACTTGGAAGGGGAGAGCTTTGGTGGGAGCTCGACATATTTCCTGAGAAAGAAGAGATGAGAGGTCAAGGAAGTGGAATATTGCAAAAGAATTCACTAAAAATGGCTAAAGTTGGAGTTTATCCTGTGTAAATCGGACTTGTCCGTTAAAGGGCCGGACTAGTCCGCCCGAGAACGGACTTGTCTGCCCAAAACCGGACTAGTCTGGGTTATATAGGAAGAACCCTAACCCTAACAATTTCGCAAAAACTTCAAATTAAGTTGCAATATTTCTAGGCTACGATCGCATTGACACTAGAAACAACATTTGTGAAGAAGTTTCTAGCAAAAGACCTAAGAATGAAGAAAAGGAAGGATTTTTGATTAGGTCAAGAATACCTCTTGAAATCTTCAAATGTGATGAATTTGGAGTTGAAACTTGAGCAACGAAGCATGGGGAAAGATTTCCGCACTCCTTAGGGCTCCAATCCGTGAATTAGTGGAGGAGATCGAAAATCGCCAATTTGGGCGCTTCCGGCTTAAGTGAGGGTGTGAGGGAGGACTTGTCTGTGATGAGTAAGGGGTCTGGCCGCCCCTGGGGGTTAAGTCCCTAGGGACCGGACTAGTCCGGCTTGGTGTCCGGACAAGTGTGGTTGGCGGACCAGAGTCGGACTTCTCCGGGGCCGGACTTGTCCGACATCCATGGCGGACTAGTTTAGTTTGAACTTGTCCGCTGCGAAGTCCGACCTATATATCCCGGACTTGTCCGCCTCATGGGCGGACTAGTCCGGCTACATGCTGAAATTCACATAACTTGAATTTTAGCTCAAGAATATGATCCTTTTGGACAAGTTTTTGTAAATATCTTTGGCAAACATGGTCAGTAAGCATACATCAAACAAACAATGACCATATTTGACAGAATCCTTTTGAACATAGTTTTCATAGAGTAAGAGAGATTAGGGTAGTATGTTGAAAAAAGATGTGCACACTTCAAGCAACGTTTCGAGAATGTAGGATATTCAGTTCACTTCTTAGGTCACAAAAGCGTTTCTCATCAAGGGGTTTTGTGAAGATGTCTGCCAATTGCTTCTAACTCCTAACATGAGAGATATCGATATCTCCCTTGATAGAGTGATCTCGTAGGAAATGGTGACGGATATCAATATGTTTGGTTCTAGAATGCTCCACGGGATTCTGAGCAATCCTGATGGCACTCTCATTGTCACATAGGAGTGGAATATGGCTCAAAGTGTAGCCATAGTCCCTAAGAGTTTGTCGCATCCATAGGAGTTGTGCACAATAATCCCGGCTGCGACGTACTCCGCTTCGGCTGTGGATAAGGCAATGGAGTTTTGTTTCTTTGAAGACCATGAGACCAAGGACCTACCAAGGAATTCGCAAGTCCCTGACGTGCGCTTCCTATCTACCAGACAACCGACATAATCGACATCGGAGTATCCAATGAGATTGAACTTGGATCCTTTGGGATACCAAAGTTCTAGGTTAGGAGTGTGAACCAAATATCTAAGAATCCGGTTAATGGCCGTCAAGTGACACTCCTTAGGAGCGGCTTGGAACCGTGCACACATACATACACTAAGCATTATGTCGGGTCTAGATGCACAAAGGTAAAGCAAATAACCTATCATGGAACGAAATATCTTTTGGTCCACACTTGGACCGTCTTCATTAAGGTCAAGATGTCTGTTGGTTCCCATGGGAGTCTTGATGGGTTTGGCTTTGTCCATGTCAAACCTCTTGAGTATGTCTTGAGTATACTTGGTTTGACTTATGAACGTTCCTTCCTTGAGTTGTTTGACTTGAAATCCTAGGAAGAACTTCAATTCCCCCATCATTGACATCTCGAACCTTTCGGTCATTATCTTTGAAAACTCATAACAAAAAGCTTTGTTAGTAGAACCAAATATAATGTCATCGACATATATTTGGCACACGAATAAATCATCATTAAAATGATTAGTGAAGAGTGTATAGTCGGCCTTTCCTATCCTAAAACCATTTTTAATAAGAAAGTCTCTAAGACACTCATACCAAGCTCTAGGAGCTTGTTTGAGGCCATAGAGGGCTCTCCAGAGTTTAAAGACATGGTTAGGATACTTATCGTCCTCAAATCCTGGTGGTTGCTCCACGTACACTTCCTCCTTGATCGGACCATTGAGGAAAGCACTTTTCACATCCATTTGGTATAGCTTGAAATCATGGTGAGTAGCAAAAGCAAGCAATATACGAATTGATTCGAGACTAGCTACGGGGGCAAAATTTTCATCATAATCCAAACCTTCTACTTGTGCATATCCCTTTGTAACAAGTCTCGCCTTGTTTCTTGTTACAACCCCATACTCGTCTTGCTTGTTGCGGAATACCCACTTGGTTCCTACAATATTTGCATTGGGTCGCTTCACAAGTTCCCATACTTGATTTCTTTCAAAATTGTGGAGTTCCTCTTGCATGACCACCATCCAATCCAGATCTTGTAGTGCTTCTTCTACCTTGCGGGGCTCTAAAGAGGAAACAAAAGAGTAATGTTCACAAAGATTAGCCATTCGAGAGCGAGTGGTCACCCCTTTGGAGATATCTCCTAGTATGTTTTCGACGGGATGATCCCGTGAACACTTTGGTGCATTCTTGGATGAGGTGGTTGAACTCTTTGATCTTCATCTTCAGTGTCACTCTTTTCTTCGTCTCCCCCTTGATCCAATCCTCCATCTTGACTTTGATCGTTTTGATCTTGTTGAGGTTGGGCTTGCTCATCTTGAACATGATCATGGGAGGGAGACATATTTTCGTTTGTTGGATGATCATTTGAGTCTTGAGGATGTTCTAGAGAAAAAATGTCTCCAAGTGCCATCCTTTTAAGTGCTTCTTGTGGAGCCTCTTCTTTATCTAGCACACTTTGATCAACTTGCTCCACCTGGGAGCCATTAGTCTCATCAAACACTACGTCTCTCGCTATTTCAACAATTCCGGAAGTTTTGTTGAAAACACGATAGGCGTAGGTGTTTGAGTCATAACCAAGCAAGAAACCTTCATCGGACTTTGAAGCAAACTTTGAAGTCCTAGGCTTCTTGTCGAGAATGTAACACTTGCTCCCAAAGACACGAAAATAAGAGATGTTTGGTTTGTTACCGGTTAGAAGTTCGTAAGGCGTCTTCTTCAAAAGTCGATGAAGATACAACCGGTTTATGGCATGGCAAGCGGTGTTAACCGCTTCTGCCCAAAACCGGTCCGACATCTTGTACTCATCAAGTATGATTCTTGCCATCTCAATAAGAGTTCTATTCTTCCTTTCAGCCACCCCGTTTTGTTGAGGGGAGTAGGGGGCTGAAAACTCATGCTTGATGCCTTCTTCATCCAAGTATTCTTCCACTTGAGTGTTCTTGAACTCGGTGCTGTTATCGCTCCTTATGTTCTTGATTCTTAAGGAGAACTCATTTTGAGATCTTCTAAAGAATTTCTTTAGCACAATTTGAGTTTCGCCTTTGACATGTAAAAAGAACACCCAAGTGAAACGAGAATAATCATCTACAACAACAAGACCATATTTGTTACCGCCAGTGCTTATGTAGGTGATTGGACCGAAGAGGTCCATGTGAAGCAGCTACAAAGGTCTTGTAGTAATCATGACATTTTTAGATGAATGTTGAACTCCAACTTGCTTTCCGGTTTGACAAGCACTACATGGCCTGTCCTTATCAAAAACAACATTTTTCAAGCCTCGAATGTGTTCTCCCTTGAGAAGTTTTTGCATGTTCCTCATCCCAACATGGGCTAGCCTTCTATGCCAAAGCCATCCCATGTTGGTCTTCGCCATTAAGCATGTGTCAAGTTGAGCTTTATCCGTGGTGAAATCCACAAGGTAAAGCTTTCCCTTGAGCACGCCCTTAAAGGTGATTGAGTCATTGCTTCTTCTCAAGACGGTCACACCCTCGTTAGTGAAAAATACAATTATAATCTTTATCACATAATTGGGATACGGATAGAAGGTTATAATCAAGGGAGTCAACATGCAAAACATTTGAAAGAGTATGATGGGGGAGAGATAGCAATTTTACCGGTGCCAAGGATTTTCCCTTGGCTATTGTCCCCAAAGTATATTCCATCACTTGGATCTTCGTTTTCCTCATATTCAACAAACATCCTTCTCTCTCCGGTCATATGGTTTGTGCATCCACTGTCGAGCACCCATTTTGGTCTACCGGAGGAGTATGCCTACAAAATAGAGTTATGCCTTACCTTTTGGTACCCAAGCGGAGTTGGGTCCTTTCATGTTAGTCAAGAGGCACTTGGGCACCCACACACAAAGTTTTGGACTCTTGCGGAGTGACCCAACATACCTAGCATAGATCTTTCCAAATTTGTTTCTCAATAAAACATATGAGGCATCAAAATCATGGAACAAAGGATGAGGTTTATTTTTAGGCATGTTATATGAGTTTGCAATGTTCTTTACATTTTTTTGTTAGATGAACCTTCCTTGACAAATACAATCAAGTCTTTTCCCTTCTTGGGAGTTTTAGCATGTTGCCTCCACTCCCGAGAATAGCCAAGACCATCTTTGACATATGGAGGTCTTACATTGGTATATGCACTTCGTGCTTTTTCCTTGTCAAAGATACCACCTTTCGGTGACTGCTTGTTTTGTGCCAACTTGAGTTCATCTTTGAGTTTTAGGATTAAGTTTGAGCACTTGCAAGTTTGAGTTGCTTCGGGAGATTTCTTTTAGGAGGGTGAAATCATAGAGGAAGAAGATGCACTGATCTTGAGAGACTCAACTTGTGTTTCAAGGATCTTGTTGACTTTTGTCAAGTTAACAATTTCATCCTTCAGTACTACAGTTGTGTCTTCAAGATTTGAGCAAGTTTCCTTGCTCAAAACGAGTTCACGCTCAAGTGCCTTGCTTCTTTCCCTTTCAACCTCAAGGAGCTCTTCAAGCTCATGACATCTCTCCTTTTCAAAGATGAGCATGTCTTCTTGATGGTTGATGAGTTCACCCTTCTCAAGGATTTCTTCCGACAACAATCTCATCTTTTTCAAGGTGCTCCTACTTAGATCCTTAAGCATGGATTCATTTTCACTGCTACTATCAAAGCTATCAAGTGAAGAAGTAGAGGAGGATGGTTTAGATTTAACCTTCCTTCTTCCCTCCTTAGCCATGAGACATGTAGACTTGAAGTCTTTAATGTTTGGGAAGAGCTTGCTCCTTCCAATGGCAAATGTTGCCACTTTCTCTTCATCCTCGGAGGATGAGTCTTCGTTTGAGTCCCATTCCTTCCTAAGGTGTGTGTGTCCTAATGGCTTCTTCTTCTTGAAGAATTTCTTCTCTGAGACTTGCCATCTTTCCTCTTCTTGCTCTCTTCATATGGACAATCCACAATGAAGTGTCCATATTCACCACAGTTGTAGCATGCTCTTTTCGTCTTGGGCTTGGACCTTTCCTTGTCCTTGTTCTCATAATGGTTGCCCCCCTTCCTTCTTCTCATCATCCTTTTGAACTTGTTGATGAAGAGTGCCTATTCTTCATCGGTGTCGAGACCCTCATCATCACTTGCTTCGAAGTCTTGTGATGAGGATGTTGCTTTGAAAGCAACATCTTTCTTCTTTGAGGAGGCAAGTCTTTGGAGGTCGCTGTAGAACATGGCTTCCTTCTCCATCATCTCATTGCTGATTATTCTTCCAAGCACTTCCTCCGGGGTCATTTGAGCATATCCTAGGCTCTCACGGATCAAGGAGCAAAGAGCAATGTTTCGAGGCATGAATGCCCGAAGCATCCTCTTCACCACCTCTTGATCCGTCCACCGGGTGCATCCATAAGATTGGATCTTGTTGACGAGCACCTTGAGACGGTTGTATATGTCTTGAGGGTACTCACCATCCATGATGGTGAACCTCCCAAGCTCTCCTTCAATCATCTCGATCTTGGCCTCCCTAATGACTCGGTTTCCTTCATGCACCGTCTTGAGTGTGTCCCATATATCTTTGGTCACCTCCAATCCATCGACTCGGTTGAACTCTTCTCGGGTCAAGGATGAGGTGATGACCCCAACTGCTTGAGCATTGCGATGAAGTAGAATGGCTTGTTCTGGGGTAACGTCTTCTTCATTCCTTGGAAGATGAACACCTGTTAAGACAATTTACCACAAGCTAGGGTTTAAGGATATTAGATGCATCTTCATGTTATGCTTCCACATTGAGTAATCATTTCCATCAAATTGAGGAGGTTTGCCAAGAGGAATGCATAAGCAATGATTGTTAGAAGTTAATCGTTCATAGTTGAAAGGATATTGGGAGTAGTCTGGTTGACTACTCCTTTCTTGATCCTTCGACTTCTTCTTCTCTTTGCTAGAGTGACTTATCTTCTCACAAAGTCGTGCCTTGAGCTGGCGAACTTCTTCATCATCACTTGAGTGATCTTTCAGCAGATCAGCGTCCTTTTTCTTGTCATATGTGTTTTCGCCTTGTGACGTCGACGGAATCTCGTATCCCTCAACTCCGGCCATCTTCTCTCCGAGTGGTTAGACTCTTGATGGAGAGACCTGCTCTGATACCAATTGAAATCGCCTAGAGGGGGGAGGTGAATAGGCTAAAGTGCCTAAAATGACTTAATTAAAAGAAATTAGAACACAATGACCGGACTAGTCTGGCTCAGGGGCGGACTAGTCCGGTTTGCTTGATGAAAAGCCTAAAAGGGCTGGACTAGTCTGCCTTAGTGACGGACTAGTCTAGTCAAATTGCTGGAAAAGCCTAAAACTTTGTTTTTATGGAGTTTTCTCCAGATTTTAGTTTAACAAAATGTGAATGAAACAACTAGCAATCCTATATTACAAGTGTGATAGAACATTGAAATGAATTGCAGGATTGTGATGATGTATGCTCTAATCGCGAGATAATTAAAACAAACCCTAAGCAATCTTGATCTTCAAAGAAATGTACTTGCAAGAGAGACACTGAGGATTTTTTCCGAGGTTCAATTCCACTCAGGAATCTACGTTCCCGTTGAGGAGTCCACAAAGGACCGGGTCTAACAACCCTTTCCTCACCAAGTCACCACTAAGGCCAACCCGGTGTCTTCACTATCTCAAGGGTGAACTTACAAAGTTTGAGGCTGCTCACAATCTGAGGCTCCCACTTGATCACTTCTATAAAGCTTCACCGATCTTACAAGCCACAGGTCACACCAAGTGCCCGAGATCACTCCGAGAGCCTTAAATACGAAGTTTTTCCTTCTCCTCTTCTCACACAACCAAATTCAATTAGGATTTTATTCAAGAGGGTGAGTAGGCAATGGAGAAGGCTTGGTGAGGCTCTAGAAAGGCTGTGGCGGCGTTAGGGTTCCAGAGTTGTTTAAATGAGGTCGGGGCATATCCTTTTATAGAAGTCCCGAAGCCAACCGTTGCCACCTACCAGAAGTCCGGACTAGTCCGCCTTACACCGGACTAGTTTGATCTCACATAGGAACTCTTTGTCCGGGTGAGAACAGACAAGTCTGTAGGACCCAGACTAGTCCGTACACTGAGGCGGACAAGTCCGGTCCACCAAGACTTAGCCGTGGGAGCTCTCATCTCACAATCATACGGACTAGTCCGCCTCAGAACGGACTAGCCCGAACTCACACAAAAACTCTTGGTCCGTGTGAAAACGGACAAGTGTGGCTAGCCCGGACTAGTCCGACCACTGAGGCAGACAAGTCCGGTCTACCAGGACTTAGTCCCAAAACACTCTCACCAAGAGAGAAACAGACTAGTCCGTCCCAAAACAGACAAGTCTGAACTTAGTCAGGAACTCTTAGTCCGCCCCAAAACGGACTAAGCCGTGGGTCTTCCGGACTAGTCCGGCCTGTGGTCCGGACAAGTCCGTCCAACCCAACTTTACCTCTCTACCTCTCTCCACTAAGGATTTGAGACTTCTAACGCTTTGAGCTCTCTTCTATGATCTCAATGCACTTGACACACACACTCTCACTTTTACACTGCTAGCCTACTAAAGACTCAAGTGAAACCCTAATTTCTACTCTTCGAGTCTTCGACGCCGTTCTTCATCTTTTTCCCTTTTTTTTCAGAATTTAGGTGTCCGCCTTGGAAATGTCCTGTGCTTATGATCATCTCATTAGTCTCTTAATTTGTCATCATTAATCATCCAAAACCCACGGGGATACCTAGATGCACTTACAAAGCTTCATTATAATATTACAAATATATAAAATATATGTCATACATTTTTTCCAGTTTTGACATCTTCTCACATATAGGGTTTCAAATCCTTTTTAATGCTTCTTTATACGCGCTTGATGTTGTTTGGATCGGTGAAAAGGTACATATCTTCATATTAATTATATTCCTCTTCATTATCTCCCACATTCTCAACCCAACAATATTTTCCTTTCCAGAAACAACTACGTGCATCTTCTCAATTCCTGGATCCTGTACATAAAAAACTTGTGCAACACGATCGGCGAGAACCCATGGGTCATCTTTATAACCTATTTTGTTCAAGTCTACCAGTGTCAGCCCGTAGTTGTCCACTTTCACACCATCAGGATGTTTGGCCCATTAGCACTTAAACACATGCATTTGCATTCTTTCTCCATATTGGAGTTACCATATTTCCTCTATGAACCCGAAGTATGTGGTATTCTGCCCTTGTGTTTCAAGAGCCTCTATACGAACACCACTATTTTGTGCAACATTCTTACCGTCTTTTTCCTTAGTGTAAAATATGTAACCATTGATGTCATATGCTTACCATGATGCCACCAAAGCGGATGGGTCAGAAGCTAACTTCTTCATTGTTGTCTCTTCATCAGAGTCTCCGATATTTTTTCCATTAACCATTCAGTGAAACGTCTTCTGTGCTCTTTCATGCTCCAGTCCTATGTGCGGCCTTGGTTTTTTCTGTGAAGCTCAATCTCGTGTTCCTTGATGTACGACTAAGCTATTGCAAGCTGTTGTAGTACACCAAAATGTGCACAGTGTACTAATTTGTAATCCTAAACGATAAAAGTTTTTTTACCCACTTTGCCTCTCCCACATAGTCTACCCTCATGTGCTGGTATAGACACACCTATCGGCTTTCCACCTTCGATGTAACCAGCACAACTCTCAATCACTTCTTCAGTAGTGTATCCTTCCATAATTGAACCCTCTAGGTGAGCACGACCACACATAACCCTTTAATACTCCTAAATATCTCTCCAATAAAAATATATGATATAAATATAGTGGCCCAAATGCTTTTATCTGATCAACAAGATGTATGATTAGGTGTACTTGCATATCGAATAAAGGATGGTGGGAAACACATCTCAAGCTTGCACATAGTCTCGACGATGTACGTTTTCAAATAGTCTAAGCATTCCCAGGTTATCAACTTTTGCGATACTTCATTGAAGAAGTAACACAAACGTGTGATGACAACATTTACATGCTCAGTTTTGATGACCCTTATTGCAATGGCAAGGAACACTGTCATCATGATGTGACAATCGTGAGAATTATAGCTGAATAAAGACAAGTCTTTCATCGAGACTAGTTTGCGGATATTGGATGAAAAACTCGTGTGCACTTAATCTCATGCAAGAATTCGCAAATTGCCTTTTCTTCTGTAGTGTCGAGCTGTAGCTGGCTAGGGGAAGATAATGCTTCCCGATGGCCTTTTCTACCGGGTGAAGATCTGGTCTCATATCAAGATTTACTAGGTCCACACGTGATTTTAATCAGTTCTTTGTTTTCCTCGCATGTCCAGCAAGGTTCCTATGATGTTGTCAAATACATTCTTTGTAATGTGCATCAAGTCAATACTATGACAAATTTTCAGGTTCTTCCAGTACGGAATATACTTGAAAAAAATTGATTGTTTCTTGAAAACCGTGTCAGTTGTATCACCCGAAGATGTAGTTTTCTTTCTCTTTATTTCTTTATATTTTTTCTCTTACCGAAAGCAACCTGAATGTTCTTGACCATTTCGAACACGAGTTTTCCACTGTAAGGTTTTGGTTCAGTATCTTTTTTGATTGTGTTATCAAATTTTTGTTTCATCTTCCGGTACTTGTGTGTATCTGTCAAGAACCGCCAATGTCTCATACACCGTCTTTCTAGATGAAGTGAGGTACAAAAATCTAGTTCCATCCACGCACCTTACACAACCTTTCTTCCCTTTCATTTGTCCCGATAATGTAAACAATCCGGAATAATCATGCACGGTAAGGAATATCATTGCTCTTAGCGTGAAATACTCTTGCTTGTACTCATCTCATGTACGTACCGCTTCATTCCACAGTTTCGCCACATCATCTATTAGAGGTTCCAAGAACACATCAATTTCGATGCCGGGTTGTTTCGGACCATGTATAAGAATAGATAACAAAATATATTTTCTTTTGTGACACAACCATGTCGGTAGGTTATACATTGTTAATACCAAGGGCCATGTGTTGTTATGCTCCTTTTTTTACCAAACGGATTCATTTCGTCTATACCCAAGGCAAACCTTACATTTCTGATTTTGTTTGCAAACTCTAGATACTGAATATCAAAATTTTTCCACTGGGTTGTATCACCAGGGTGTCGAATATGTTTTTCATTCTTCCTGCGCTAATTGGAATGCCAACGCATAAGTTCAACCTCGCTAGGGTTTGAGAACAAACGCTTCAAGAGATCAATTACTTGAAAGTACCACATCACCAAGGCAAGATATTTTCTCTTATTCTTCCCGCTCGCATCGTCAGAAGTATCGTCATCATTACCTTCAACGCCAATATATACTTCTTATTCTTCAGGGTCTTATTCATGTCGGTAACATACTGGTGATTGTAGTCCTTTTTGTATCTACTGACACCACAGATGGGGCATCTAGTTGCGAGCTCATGCTCTTTGCGATACAGAATACAATGGTTCACACAAGCGTGTATTTTTATCACACTTAGTGACATCGAGCAAAGAAGTTTCTTCGCTTTATAAGTGCTTCTGGGCAGTTTATTAGGATTTTAGAAGAATTTGTTGCTAAAAGATTCAAAAGATCAGAGAAACTACAATCGGACCACCCGTGTGTGGCTTTCAACTTTAGTAGTTCTAGGACTGCACGCAATGTAGTAAACTCTTTATCACAACTCCTGGGTTCATCATACAAGAGCTCCGTCGCCGCATTCTGCAATATTTTATTTTACTTAAACCTTACTTGCTCCCATAGAAATCAATAGATATGGTTTGATGTGACGCAACATCTCCTCATAATCAACCTCATCATCATCACCATCATCATCCTGATTGTCACTACCATAATCAATATGAGCATTATCGTTATCAGATCCTCTCTCATCATCTCTATCCACCTCATGTGTATCTAACTCACCATGCTCTGTCCATATTGTGTAGTTTTTAAACCCCTTTTCACCAAATGAGATTGGATTGCTATAGTATCTATCCAAGCAATCTTATTTTCACAGTCGATACATGGACATAATATGTCATCTATCTTTTGCATCTTCGCATGTCTCTTTGACGCTTCAATAAAGTTTTCAACATTTTAAATGTACATAGGATCAGGTCTTGACATGTTGTACATCCACGCTCGACGGTCCATCTTCTATGTCAAACTGTAAAAATAAAAATATGATAGTAACCATTTCTTTAATGCAAGTGGAGGCTGAAAGTTGAACACAAGGTTCATAAAGCTAGCGTACAGTGATGGCATTTGGAGGCGAGGATGACGACGTGCGCGCGTTTGAAGGCGAGGGCGAGGACGGCGACGTGGGCTGAGGGAGAGGACGGTGGCGGCGACGGCCAGGATGGCGGCGGCGACGGCGAGGGGCAAATTTATTTATTGGTAGCTTGACGACGTCGATATGAAATCTCCCGAGTTATGTTTTTACGGTGCCCGAGCTGTGCTTTATATAGTTGTCCATTATCACAGACGGGTTTTAAGGTGGTCCATTAAAACCATCTGCGATAATTGTCTCTTAATAATAGGTCTGCTCTTCAGATTCTTCTTGCTTTGCTTTACTTTTTTATTTAGATTCCAATGTAAATACTCAAACATGTATAGATTTTGTAAATAAAGTCTAAACTTGATGATTTTTTTTCTATATTCTTCAAAAATTAATATATACCAGATGGAACAAAAAGTTTAAAACTTATATAGGTAACATTGTTATGTTTTGAAAAATATAGCATTAATTTATATGCACACATTATTCATATTGTCATATCTCTTAAAAAATGGATCTTACGCTAAAAGTTGGCTTGTATGAACATATTGTCTTATTTATACATGTATGCATTTTGTTATTTTTAAAGCAATTCAACATGTCAAAATTCAAATTATCCCTCACTCTAATGAAATGGTCATATACATATGAGGCATTCTTCAAATTTTGAACACACATTGATTCAAACAGTTTTGTAAAAATCTGAAAAAAATCATAGAGGTTGGTATGATGACTAAAAAGTCCTATAGAAAAATGCACTAACAAAATCAATGTATTATGAAAGATACAAAAATGACAAATAACCTATTTATTTGTTTTTCATGTTCTAACCAATTTCAAAAATTTTTCCAAGTGAAATTTAATGCGCACCTGTAATACTAAATCATAATACAAGAACTTAGAATTTGGGCTTTTACAAGCCCTCTTATTTTGATCAAGAATATTAATTAATCCTAAACTTTTTTTCACAGACGGTTCTATATTAAAAACCGCCTTCGATAATTGCCTCTTCATAGGTCTGCTCTTCAATTTCTTCTTTCTTTGCTTTATTTTTTATCTAGGTTTCAATGTAAATACTCAAACATGTATAGATTCTGTAAATTAAGTCTAAACTCGATGATTCTTTTTTCTATATTCTTGAATCATTAATATATATCAGATGAAACAAAAAGATTAAAAATTATATAGGCAACATTGTTATATTTTAGTAAATATAGCATTAATTTATATGCACATATTATTTAGATTGCCCTATATCCTAAAAAATGGATCTTCCACTGAGAGTTGGTTTGTATGAACATATTATCTTATTTATACATGTATGAATTTTGTTATTTTTAAAGCAATCTAACATGTCAAAATTCAAATTATCCATCATTCATTTATGGCGCCTCGTCGACGGTGCCGCAACCGCTAGAATTTGAAACACCTTTATAATGAGCAGTTGTCGCGCCCTTCCTCATCTTCCTCGCAGCGCCCTTCCTCATCTTCCCCGCAGCGCCTTTCCTCATATTCCTCGCAGCGCCCTTCCATCTTCCTCGATCTTCACAACCATGGCGTTTGCAGGATCCTCGTCTCGCCTCCTCGCTGGTGATCATCAAGGCGGAGAATGCAAGCAGCCATCGCTGGCGCTCCGGGAGTCGAGCGCTGGAGCCAAGCGGCAACCATCTGGTGGCCCGCTGGCAAACAACCAGGGAGCCAAGCTGCAACATTCTAGGGGCCCACCGGTGAACCGCTCCCGATGGTCGTCTCTGGTCCCGGCGGCTCCGCCAACATAGTTTGTGACTCAGAGTGATGCAACCTATACCACCGAGGTCATGTTGAATGGCACTGTGATCGAACCACCGTCATGTCCTCCGGCACCGATGTCGAGCGCTTCCTTTTGTAGGTTCGCGAGAACAACCCGGGGCCCCTCATCATCGGCCTGGACACAGAGTGGTACGACGTCAAGAACTCGGACGGGCGGAAGTCGTACAAGACGGTCGTTCTGCAGCTCTGTGTGTGCCGCCACTGCCTCGTCTTCCAGATTATTCATGCGGACTATGTCCCGGAGAGTGCCCTGAAAAACTTCTTCGCCTATCCGCACAAAAGATTTTGGCGTCAGTATCTGTAGCGACGTAAAGCGGCTGCGCGAGGACTACGGCTTCGAGGTAGCAAATGTGGTTGAGCTCTGGGACCTCGCCGTGAAGGTGCTGCAGCGGCCGGAACTCATGTCGGCGTCGCTCAAGACCATGGCACTCGAGGTGATGAATGTGCACATCGACAAGGCGAAGGACATCAAGTGTGATAAGTGGGATAAGGTGATCCTGTTGCCACAACAGGTGGAGTATGCCTGTATCGATGCGTTTACCTCTTACAAGATTTGCGTGCTCCTGGTCTCCCATCAGGCTTTCTCGCCATCTCTGGTCCGGGAGCAGTGCCCTCTCTAGGGTACGTTAGCACGGACTCCGATGATGATAGTTATCATGGCTACAAATTGCCAGTCCCACGCGGCAATGATCTGCGCGTCATAGAGCACCCCAACGGCTACCTGATATGCCCAGTCTGTCCCAACTTGAAGTACAAATGGAAACGGGAAGAAATCAACTCCATCCAATGTCATGTTGTGGAAGTTGGGCTCTCCAATTCCGAAATACATAGTGATAAGAACCGGAACCATCGAATAGCGAGGAACCACGGCTGGATGTGATAAATCCTCGACGTGCTTTCATATTAGTTATTCTATTCTAAACTCGAAGTTATATTTTTCAATTTTTGTGGACAATGTATGTGGACTGGATGTTTGTGCAGTACCCTTAATAGCCCCTTCTGGAATACTTTCTCGGATGGATGTACCCATGGTAATCCTACTTTATTTTCCTCTTACTTAACTATGATCCTGATGCAACATTTCCCTATTGATTTTTTTGCTGGTATAATTATTGGTATGGTCTATTCAAGATTAAAGAAAAAGTAAAAACACTTGTACGTATGTTATCCTTGATGCGTCCCGTGTTACTCTGGTCACGATGTTACCGTATGTTTGCTCCCTGTTACTGTTCTCATTAATCCTAAACTTAGTAAACTTAGTAAACTTTTCACAAGCGGTTCTATATCAAAAACCGTCTGCAATAATACATCTTCGCAGGCGGTATTTAATCCATCTTCGAGGAGGGAGGAGGGTCTCGCACACCGGTCACACTTCTCTGCACCACCGTACCGGCCAAAATTAACTTCCCCGCAGCTCTTCCTCCTCGGGCCGCTCGTCTCCCTGTGTCAACAATGGAAGACGTGCTTTATCTCGCCCATATCTTCACCATCGACTGCAATTAAGTTCTCCGCACCTCCTCCTCCTCCTCCTCAAGTCGCGCGTTTCCCTTCCGTCCAACTCAAGCCGCTCTCTCTTTTTTCACAGCCGGTTCTATATTAAAAACCGCCTGTGATAATACATCTTCGTAGGCGGTGTTTAATTCATCTTCGAGGAGGGAGGAGAGTCTCGCACGCCGGTCGCACTTCTATGCACCACCGTACCGGCCGAAATTAACTTCTCCACAGCTTTTCCTCCTAGGGCCGCTCGTATCCCTTTGTCAACAATGGAAGACGCACTTTTATCTCGCCCGTCTCTTCACCACCTACCGCAATTAAGTTATTTGCACCTCCTCCTCGGGCTGCGCATTTCCCTTCCGTCCAACTCCAGCCGCTCTCTCTTCGAACCCTTTAGCGATCAACCAACTCCAGTGCGACCGCTGCCTGCCATCCACTGTTCGCCGTCGCCGTCATCGCCGTCGCTACTCCCTCCTATTCTACGTATTCATTCATGGCTGGGAAATTTGTTAATGACTTGGCGCTTGGCCGACTCAAGGAGGAGCACTTGGCGTGGCGTAAGAACCACCCCCATGTATGTACATATGGCACACCGGTCGCTCTGTAGTTTTGCTTTTCCGCCTTGTTTGTTTTTAGTATTTTCAATTTCATGGCGCACCATTTGTGTCACTTTTTACCCAATTTCTCTACGTAGGGTTTCTCCGCGAAGCCTGACTCGGAAGACTTAATGAAGTGGCAGTGCATCGTCCCCCATAAACAAGGGGTAAGTCATGAAGAATAAGCACAATCTAGTATAACCATCGTCCCCTTATTAATGGATTTATTTTGTAGACTGAATGGGAAGGTGGTTACTACCCACTGACAATCTCCTTCTCGGATTACTATCCCTTGGTACCTCCGAGATGTGCCTTTCCACCTGGTTTCTTCCACCCGAATGTTCATCGCTCAGGATTTCTCTGCCTTGGGGTTCTTGATCAATAGATTGTAAGATAGACTTATTTTGCTCAAGTAATTAGTAATTATTACCGAATTTATATGGAGTGGTTTCTTATGTTGCTTAAATTGATATTTTGTAGGGGTGGTGTCCTAGTATTAATGTCAGAATTTTACTACTTGAAGTTCAACGTTTGCTTCATCAGCCAAATGCGCCCGATGTTGAAAATGATTGCTATAATATACTTATCAAGGTTAGTACCTTTGTGCTAGTGAGCAACCTAGGTTATTATCATTCCTCATTCAACATTTGTCAATTTTAAAGAATGTCAATGTTATTTTCAGAATCCAGAGGAATATAAGAGACTTGTTTGGGAACAAGCTCGACGGTACAGTCTAGATCGTTCGATGGGAGCTTCATAGGAATACAAGTCTAAAATTTATAGTTTAGATGGCACGCAATGTTTATAAGCTATGAAATGTTAATGCTTATCTCTAAATTGCAATGTGATTGCGGTTCTATATGTTCATTGTGGCAACGATGCACATTTATTATCTGTGCGCGCGAAGTGGCAACGAACAAATATACTAGAATGGACATAATTTAAACATTTTTCACAGACGGTGTTTAACTAAGTGTCGCCTGTGAAATCTGCACCTATATAAGGCCATATCGGAACCCGGATATGGTGTTAAATGAGCAAGGGCCGGATCGCCATCACCTTAGTGGCGCGCTACATCATCGCCCGGATGTAGTGATAAGTGAGCAAGGGTCTTTGCATCTTACTCGACGGGTGTAAAGCGTAAGGAAGCTAGCCGAGGAACATAGATTTCGGGTGGGTAGTTGGAATGTAGGATCCTTGACGGGGAAGCTACGTGAGTTAGTAGATGTTTCCATTAGGAGACGAGTAAATATCCTTTGTGTACAAGAGACTAGATGGGCGGGTCAAAAGGCGAGAGAAGTCGAGAATACCGGTTTCAAGCTTTGGTATTCTGGTTCGGCTGGGACTAGTCTTAAGGATGGAGTAGTGGATGTTCGAAGACGAGGGGATAGGATCATCTTAATCAAGATAGTAATTGGGGACATTGTCTTGAACGTCATTAGTGCTTATGCCCCACAAGTTGGGCTCAACATGAGTGCTAAGAGGCAATTTTGGGAGGACTTGGAGGATATGGTTAGTAGTGTACCGATAACCGAGAAACTCCTCATAGGGGGAGATCTCAATGGTCATGTGGGTGCAACTAACCTAGGATTTGAAGGAGTACATGGAGGTTTTGGATGCGGCGATAGAAATCAAGAGGGTAAGGACATCCTAGACTTTGCCGTAGCCTATGATCTGTTGATAGCTAACACCCTCTTTAGGAAGAGGCAATCTCACCTAGTGACCTTTAGTAGTGCCCAACACTCTAGCCAGATTGACTTTGTCCTCACTAGGAGAAAGGATAGACGGGAGTGTCTAGATTGTAAGGTGATCCCGGGGGAGTGTGTTGTGACACAACATAAGCTTGTGGTAGCTGACTTTCGCTTCCATACATGTTCTTTGCGGGACAAAGGTGTCAAAATCACAAGAACAAAGTGGTGGAAGTTGAAGGGAGAATCACAAGAATCCTTTAAAAATAGGGTGATCACAGAAGGACCCTGGGCAGAAAATGGAGATGCAGATAGTATGTGGATGAAGATGGCAGCTTGCATTAGGAAGGTAGCTAGTGAGGTGTTCGGTGTGACAAAGGGAAAGAAACTTATAGATAAAGACACTTGGTGGTGGAATGAGGATGTAAAAAGGCCATTAAGGAGAAGAAGGAGTGTTACAAGAGTTGGCATAATGATAGAAGCGCAAGCAACATGATTAAGTACAAAGAGGCTAAGAAGAATGCAAGGCGGGTTGTGAGTAAGGCAAGAGGACAAACCTATGATAAGTTATATGAGAGACTAGGGACAAAAGAAGGTGAAAAAGACATATACAAGGTAGCAAAAATCCGCGAGAGAAAGATGAGGGATCTCAATCAAGTTAAATGCATCAAAGATGAGACTGACCGCATTCTAGTGAAGGATGAAGAGATTAAGAATAGATGGCGTGATTACTTTAATGGGCTATTCAATGATGGGAATGAGAGCACTATGGTTGAGTTGGATGACTCCTTTGATGACTCCAACAGGCAGTTCGTGCGGAGGATACAAGAGTTTGAGGTTAAGGAGGCCTTAAAAAGGATGAAAGGAGGAAAGGCCCTCGGCCCTGACGATGTCCCTATTGAGGTGTGGAGATGTCTTGGGGACGTCGCAATAGTATGGCTCACAAAGCTATTCAACCACATTTTTCAGTCAAACAAGATGCCTGAAGAATGGAGGAAAAGTATATTAGTACCTATCTTCAAAAATAAAGGAGATATTCAAAGTTGTACTAATTATCGAGGTATTAAGCTTATGAGTCATACTATGAAGCTTTGGGAGAGAGTGATTGAACACCGCCTGAGGAAAGTGACCAATGTCACTAAAAACCAGTTTGGTTTTATGCCTGGGAGGTCTACAATGGAGCCGATTTTCTTGCTTCGTCAGCTTATGGAGAGATATAGGGACCAGAAGAAGGACTTGCATATGGTGTTCATCGACTTGGAGAAGGCGTACGACAAGATACCAAGGTCAGTCATGTGGTGGGCACTAGAGAAACATAAAGTGCCAACAAAGTACATTACCCTTATCAAGGATATGTACAATAATGTTAGGACAAGTGTGCGCGTAAGTGATAGTGAGACTGATGCATTTCCTATCACGGTAGGATTACATCAAGGATCAGCTTTGAGCCCATACATCTTTTCCTTGGTCATGGATGAGGTGTCGAAGGATATACAAGGGGATATCCCTTGGTGCATGCTCTTTGCTGATGATGTAGTGCTGGTAGATGAAACTAGAGATGGTGTTGATAAGAAATTAGAGTTATGGAGACAAACCTTAGAGTCCAAGGGGTTTAGACTTAGTAGGACCAAAACCGAGTATATGAGGTGCGACTTTAGTGGTGTTGGTCGTGAAGAGGGAAATGTTAGTCTACAAGGACAAATAGTACCTAGAAGGGACTCTTTTCGATACTTAGGATCAATGTTACAAAGCAATGGCGATATTGATGAGGATGTTTGCCACAGGATCAAGGTAGGGTGGATGAAATGGTGACAAGCCTCTGGAATCCTATGTGATAGGAAAGTCCCACAAAAGCTAAAAGGGAAGTTCTATAGGACGGTGATCAGATCCGCGATGCTCTATGGGGCGGAATGTTGGCCAACTAAACGGCAACATGTCCAACAAATGAGTGTCGCAGAGATGCGCATGCTACGGTGGATGTGTGGGCACACGAGAAGAGACCGAATAAGGAATGAGGCGATTCGTGATAAGGTAGGGGTGGCGCCGATTGAAGAGAAGTTAGTCCAACATCGGCTTAGGTGGTTTGGACATATCCAACGGAGACCTCCAGAAGCACCGGTTAACAGTGGGATTTTAAGAGGTAGAGAAAATATTAGGAGGGGTAGAGGACGACCAAGGTTGACCTGGGAGGAGGCGGTAAAACGAGATTTGAGAGATTGGAATGTATCCAGAGACTTAGCTCATGATAGGACCGCATGGAAAGTAGCAATTCATGTGCCAGAATCGTAGTCTTGTTTTTTTCTTTTTTTCTTTTCTCTTTTTGTTTTCCTTTTTTCTTATTTCTTTTCTCTTTTCTCTTTTTCCTTTTTCTTTTTTCCTTTTTTTCTTTTTTTTCCTTTTTTCCCCTTGTTCTCATATCTCTTCCTCTGTTTTACTTCATTGATATTGGGTTTCATGTCTAGCCGACCCCAACAGGCTTGGGATAAAGGCTTGGTTGTTGTTGTTGTAAACATTTTTCACAGGCGGTGTCTATCGAAGTGTTCCGTCGACACTTCCCCGAGCCTGCTTCAGGAGCAGCCCGCGGAAGTTCTTTTTCGGAGGGGCTAGTACTATCAAGAGGTCGCGTTAGTGGTTAGAGGATTGACACTAGGATTTTTTACGTGGTTCGGGCCGCCGGAGCGTAAAACCCTACGTCCACAGGAGCTATATTGCTCAGAAATTAGAACCGGAGTTCTAAGCTTGGTGTTCTGTATGAGCTGAGTTGCCTTAGGTGTGAAAGTTGCCTAGAGGGGGGTGAATAGGCTAATAAAACCTGAAATTAAAATAAAGAGCCGATAAAACTAGAGTGGGCCGGACTAGTCCGGTATGAGGTCGGACTAGTCCGGTCTAAGCCTACTTTGTGTTTTAGGTTTTCTGTTTTGTTTGAGCTGAAAATATGTGGTAGTCAAATGATGTCACAAATTTATTGAGAATAATCAGGTTGCAAAATAATAGAACAATTTGCCGAAAATAACACAATGAAAGTTTAACAAGTAATTCTAGTGAGCAAGTAAGATAGTAGAGAAGACAAGAGACGTGAATTATCCCGAGGTTTGATTCCACACAGGAACCTACGTCCTCGTTGAGGAGTCCACCAAGGACCGGGTCTTTTCTGACCCTTCCCTCACCGAGCGATCACTAAGATCAAGCCCGGGCTTTCTCACTATCAATCGAATGTGAATACAATGCTCTTAGGGGCTACTCACACTTTGAGGCTCCCTACACCAACCAAGCAGTTCTAGAATTCAAAGTACAACCGTTGAGAGCTCAAAATAACAGTTAGAGTGCAAAGGAATCAAACCGAGAGCTCAAACGTCGGTCACCACGTCTTTCCTCTCACAAAAACCACTAACACCTTAAGATCCAATCTTAGGGGTCTAGAAGGTGAGGAAAGAGGCTTAGAAGAGCTCTAGGAATGAGTTTTCAACGCTTAGGTTCATGTCACTTTTATTCTCAGCCGGGAGGTCTCCTTTTATAGAAATCCAGGCATTTAGCCGTTACCAACTAAAGTCCGGACTAGTCCGGTCCCAACCCCGGACTAGTCCGATCTTGAGGGACCACTCACGTCACGGCTTACCAAATAAAGTTTTAGTGACCGTTGAATTCAAACGGTCATGAAACCCCGGACTAGTCCGGCCAAGAGCGGACTAGTCTGATCTCAGTCAGGAACCTTTGTTCCGTATGAGAACGGACTAGTCTGGTAAGGGCGGACTAGTACGGCCCGAGGGGCGGACTAGTCCGGTCTTACCAGACTTGGTCTAGAAGACTCTCTCAACTGGAGTTGCGGACTAGTCCAGCCAATCTCGGACTAGTCTGAGCTCACACAGGAACCTTTGTTCCGTCCTATTTCGGACTAGTCTGAAAGGATCGGACTAGTCCGACCTGTGTAGTGGACTAGTCCGATGACACTCAGAGACTTCTTCTCCGGACCTAAGCGGCTTAGTCCGCTTAGCGGACTAGTCCGGCCTCTTGGGCGGACTAGTCCGGCCTTCTGAGACTTAGTCTCATAACGGCTCATACTCACACAACAACGGACTAGTCCGGCCTTTATCGGACTAGTCCGAGCTGACTCAGGAACTCTTTGTCCGGTCTAAAACGGATTTGTCCGGTTCTGAACGGACTAGTCCGGCCATTTGTCCGGACAAGTCCGGTCTTCCCTTTTCTTCATGTATATGACTACTTCATCTCGTGATTCTAACGTTCTATCCTTCGTTTGAGCTCTAGTGATTCTTAAGCACTCTAAAGGAGAAGACCCTATACACAACTAGAAAATGTGAAGATTAATAGAAAATGCTATTTTCAACTTCTTCCAAGTCTTCTTCTTTTCCTTTTGCTTCTTGAGAGACTCCTCATCCATTTCTTTGATAAACACCTGTGCTCATACTCAGTAGAAACTTATTAGCATCTTAATTGTCATCAATCAACCAAAACCACGGGGATTATCTAGATGTACTTTCAGTCTCCCCCTTTTTGGTGATTGATGACAACTCATTAAGATTTTCGCAAAGTAGATATAGTAGATTGTTTTCCATAAAGATTTACTCCCCCTAGATGTGTGCATAATGGATTATCAAGAACGAGAGAAAAATGTGCACAAGAGTGAGTTTATGGGGAATTTTATGCTTACATGTGTTGTGATGGTGGGACTAAGTATAAGCAGTAGCCACATTTAGAAAGATATAACATTTATGAGTAAGCAGATTTCATTATGGCATAATTTGAAGAGATAAAGTAACATAGTCATTACAAAAGCAACATAACATGGCATAATGTAGCATAGTTATTACAAGCCATCATAAAATGAGTGTAATGAGCAAGTCTAGACTATGACTATGACTAGAATACTCCCCCTTGTTCTCTCCCCCTTTGGCATCAAGTCACCAAAAAGGGAAAGAAAAAGGAGAAAACCTAATCACTATCATCTTGATCTTCGTCTTGGTCACTCTGGGTCTCTTCGTCCTCATCCTCTTCTTCATCGTCATCCTGGTGATGGGTGTGGGAGGTAGGAGGAGCAGCTGAGGTGGATCCAAAATAGGCAAGCTCATCCTCCGTGAGAGTGAGAAACCCTGTCACGTCGTCATCATCTGATGATGGTGGAGACATAGGTATCTCCATCTTGTCGCACATGGCCTTGAGATTTCTCTTGGCGTTGCTTCATCTTCTGTGTGCGAACCTCCACCTTCCGACACGAGGAGAATATGGCCTTGAAGATCTTGAGTAGTCCACTAGAGGAGCCATTCGATGACGGAGGAATGGATGGTCCGGCAGAAGAGGATGGAGCTGCAGTAGATCCCCTGCTGAAAGCATCTAGGCCCCCGTGAGATATGGTTTCGGTGATTAATGACAACCGTTCGTTATTACTAATGAGTTTGTGGATGCGAGGTTTCACGTACATCACATCAAACATTAAATGAACTATCTATTCACACCATCTACTGCTCATTGGATACAAATGGAGACCCCTCAACGATCCATTCTAAGGGGTTATTCGATACTCATGAAAACTAAATGAAGAACTCATACAACGACTCTATTTTATCAAAATTGGCAACACAAGAAACTTACACTTCATCGTAATATCATTTCAAACAAGTGTCAAAGAGGTCACTCAAGAAGATTCTAAAAGATCAACTCAAAACAACTCGAAGCAAACAAGTTGCATTCACCGGATCATCCGATGTCTTGCAAAATGACTACATCGGTCGAATTTGAGTTGGCAGAAGAAGAAGACCTCAGAGCCCAGTACACACCGGATCATCCGATGTGAAGGAAGTGGCACATCGGTTGATTTCAACAGAAGGATAATTTCTGAGTAATTCTGAAGATCAACTCACCGGATCATCCGATGATAAAGTAAGTGAACATCGGTCAAGTTCAACCGAAACATTATTTCTGAACCAACTCTGAAGATCAACTCACCGGATCATCCGATGATGAGTTAAAATAACATCGGTCGATTAAAAGATCCAACGGTTATATCCAACGGTCACATCTGACACATGACATCAGCTAATTTGGAATTCGACCGATGATCATATAAAGGGGTGCATCGGAGGATCCGATGTTAACTGACAAAAGTCTGCCCACTTTTCCAACGGCTATCTCGTGTGGGCTGGCTATAAATACCCCTCCAACCGGCCATTTCGACAAGTCTTGATCACCAGAGCCTCTCTAGACATTCTCAAGCATTCAAGACCAAGAGCTACCACTTCCACACTTCAAAACCTCTTGTACTCCAACTATAGGTTATATCTAGCTAGATAGAAGCTTGTGTGCGTCCATTCTTGGTGATTGGAATCTCTAGGCTAGTGAGAGAGAGTGTCTTGGTGACTTCTCTCACCTTGTAAACGTTGGAGGAAGAAGAGATCACTCCGGAGCTTACCAAGGTGTTTGTGGAAGCCCGGAGGATCACCGTTGTACAAGGCTTGAGCTCCACCTTGCCGGAGAAGGCGAACGGAGAAAGATAGTGGATTCCCTCGTCTTGGTGACTTGGGAGTGGCTATACCCTTTGGTGGGTGCCACAACGTGGACGTAGGAAGATTTTTGTGATCTTACCGAACCACGGGAAAAATCGCCGTGTCTCCGAGTCTCCGCGGGAGTTTGCATTTTTCTCCTCACCCCTTACTATTACGCTTTTACTATTCCACACTTAACTCTCTTGCTTGCGTAGTTAGTTTGCATAGGGAATTGGGCTTCAACCATTAAAGTTTTAAATTGCTCTAAAATTTTAAAAAGCCCAATTCACCCCCCCTCTTGGGCGTTTCGATCCTTACAATTGGTATCAGAGCAAGGTTGCTCATTGGATCATTCTAGCTTCACCGCTAGAGAGCGAAAATGGCCAAGAATGGGGGTTCGGTTCCTACCTTCGAGGGCAAGAATTTTGCTTATTGGAAAGCACACATGCGCACTTACCTTGAGGCAATTGCTCCCGAAGTGTGGGAAGCGACCCATGCGGGGTTTGGAAATCTTGACTATGTTGGTGACCAACTAAAATGGGATGCTAAGGCTAGAAATGCCATATATGAATGCATTAGTCAAGATGTCTTTGCTAGGATTGCTAGTAAAGAAAAAGCGTGTGAAATTTGGGCATGTCTAATTGAAATACATGAGGGCTCATCTCGGATTAAAGAACTCAAATATCACATGCTTAAATCAAAATATGATGAATTTAAGATGTTTCCTCATGAGAACGTTAACCAAATGTTTTCTCGTTTAAATGTGCTCATTGAGGAAATTAACGCACTTGACATTGCTTCTCTTGGCAAGGGACTTATCAATCGCAAGATCCTCATGCTTCTACCCAAGCCCAAGTACAACATTATCAATTCAATGCTCCAAAAGGAGTCACTAGACAACATGGAAGTTTCGGAGCTCATTGGAGAAATCCATGCTCATGAGATGAGCGTACTTGGAATGATGGAGGAGTCATCCTCAAAAACCATTGCTCTCAAGGCTTCAACCAAGAAGACAACTTCCAAGAAGAAGAAAGTGGTTGAGCCTAGCTCAAGTGAAGAAGAGCAAGAAACAAGCGAAGATGATGATGATGAACTTGCTTTGATGATGAGGAAATTCTCACGCCTCAACTCCAAGATTGCAAAGAAGGGATACTCTTTTGATCCTAAAAAGAAAGCCTTCTTGCCAAGAAAAGATGAAAACAAGACGTGCTACAATTGTGGTGATCTAGGCCACATATCATATGATTGTCCAAGACCGGACAAAAGGAAGGAGAATGGGAAGCATTACAAGCTAGAAGAAAGTGATGATGAAGAGGAGGTTAAGCCCAAGCGTTCTTTTGGAAAGAAGAAATTTGACAAAGGCAAGAAAACCAAGCTCTTTCCAAAGAAGAGAAGAGGGCCTCAAAAGGTCTTCATGTGTGAAGCCAATGAGTGGATCACGGATGAAGAGTCAAGCGACGAAGATAGTGAAGATGAAGAAAACTTGGCGGGCCTCGCCGTCGTCAACAAGGATGACTCACCTCTTCGTCCACCTCCTATGTGCCTAATGGCGAAAGGTAACTCAAAGGTATGTGAAGATTCTAGCGATGATGATGAGCTTTCACCCGATGAATTAGCATCTATGATTAATGAATATCATGCCATTATAAAAAGGGAAAAGGCTAAGGTTAAGGCTCTTGAGCTAGCTCGAGCTAAGCTTGAAAGTGCCAACCTCGATTTGCATGACAAGTATGTAACCATACTTAAAGAGCATGACACGCTCAAATCAAATGTTAAGCAAATCGAGGAGGAGAATGCTCAAATCAAGTTTAAGTATCATGAGCTTGACTTAGCTAACTTAGCACTCTTGGCAAAGCACAATGAGTTGGTTCAAGAACATGAAGTGCTTAACCTTGCTTATGAAGCGATTGAACTTAAAGTGAAAAACACAAAGAAAGAAACCCTTGATGGCAAAATATCACCTAATTCACATGCCACTAATATTTTGGATGAGTCTTTGCCTTTGAAAGCAAGCCCTAGGGAGAAGGAGCTAATGGACGAAATTGAAAGTCTTCGCACTAGTATGGCAAGACTTTCTAAGGGGGAGGACAAGCACAAGGAAATCCTCTACCAACAAGCTAAAGGCTTCCACAAGAGGGGACTTGGATCCTTCCCGGTGCCCAACAAAGGAAAGGTGCCCTCACCAGAGCTTAGGACAAGCTTCATCAAGGAAGTTGGTTCCTATTGCCAACATTGTGAGGTCACCGGACATCACACGAGGGAGTGTCCTCTTCCCAACCGTCCTTCTCCCAAATTGCCTCCCAACTACAAATCTACGTTCAATGATTATCACTATCTATTGAGCAAAGTAGGTGAAAAAGTGAAGGCAAGGTTCATCGGCAAAGACATCAAGGGCATGAAGGGGAAGCTCCCCAAGCAACTTTGGGTTCCAAAAACACTTGTATGACACATACAAGGACCTAAGTTGGCTTGGGTTCCTAAACTCAAAAACTAACTTCATGTGTGTAGGTGAACTACAAAGCCGGAGGAAAGCATTGGGTACTCGATAGTGGGTGCACTCAACATATGACCGGCAATGATGGTATGTTCACCTCCATAGAAAACCCCGGCAATCATGAACAAGTCACCTTTGGTGATAACTCAAAGGGGAAGGTAACTGGTTTCGGTAAAATTGCTATTTCTCATGATTTGTCTATCTCTAATGTGCTTTACGTTAAGTCTCTTAGTTTTAATTTACTTTCTATTGCACAATTATGTGATCTTGGACTAACGTGCACATTTGACAAGAATGGTGTTGTGGTGACTAGTGAATTAAGCAAAGAACTAATATTCAAAGGTTTTCGGCATGGACATCTTTACTTGGTGGACTTCTCCAACAAGGATGCTAGCTTGACCACTTGTCTTTTCACCAAGACAAGTTTGGGATGGCTATGGCATCGGCGCATTGCTCACATTGGGATGAGCAAGCTCAAGAAGTCATTCAAACTTGGGATGGTGACCGGCGTGAAGGATGTCACATTCGAAAAGAACAAGCTTTGTAGCGCATGTCAAGCCGGGAAGCAAGTTGCCTCACACCATCCGATGAAGACAATGGTGTCAACCTCCAAGCCACTTGAACTACTTCACATGGACCTCTTCGGACCGTCCACATACCAAAGCCTTGGCGGTAACCTCTATTGTCTTGTCATTGTTGATGACTACTCTCGCTATGCTTGGACATTGTTTCTAGGTGACAAGGGTGAAACTCCGGAAATCTTCAAGACCTTCGCTAAACGAGCGCAAAGGGAATTTCAACTTCCTATCATCAAGGTCCGGAGTGACAACGACACCGAGTTCAAGAACTACAACATTGGGGAGTGGTGTGATCGTGAAGGCGTGAAGCACGAGTTTTCGGCCACATACACCCCTCAACAAAATGGTGTCGTTTAAAGGAAGAACAAGACTCTCATCACCCTTGCAAGAGCAATGCTTGATGACTATGGCACGTCGGAGAAGTTTTGGGCCGAAGCAATCAACACGGCGTGCCATGCCGCAAATAGGGTCTACCTTCATCGACTACTTCAGAAGACCCCATATGAGCTCCTCATTGGGAGAAAGCCCAACATCTCCTACTTCCGAGTCTTCGGGTGCAAGTGCTACATCTACCGCAAGAAAAGGCTCGGTAAGTTTGAAAGAAGGTGTGATGTTGGCATCTTTCTAGGTTATGCGTCAAACTCAAAAGCATATCGAGTATTCAACCAAACCTCCGGGTTAGTTGAAGAAAGTTGTGATGTTGAGTTTGATGAGACTAATGGCTCCCAAGAGGAGAGTTTTGGTCATGATGAGCCTCTACGAGAAGCTATGAAGAACATGACCATAGGAGACATCAAGCCCGAAGTTGGGGAGAGCCATGATCAAGGGGGAGCCTCAAGTTCCAACATCAACACCTCCATGGCGCCTCAAATTGATGAAGAAGAAGAGAAAAATGATCCATTGCCAATGCAAGATTCACATGCCACAACACCAAGAAGAAGAAGAAGTCCAAGGTCAAGTCCAACCACAAGACGAGCAAGATGCCTCACCACCACCAAGTGCCTCACAACCTCTTATGAGGCATGGGCGCATCTCCAAGGCACATCCGATGGATCAAATCATCGGAAGTCCGTCACGGGGAGTAAGTACTCGTTCTCGCCATGTTGCTTCATTTTGTGAGCACTACTCTTTTGTTTCGTGTGTAGAACCCACAAATATTGAGGAAGCACTCCAAGATCCTAATTGGGTGATGGCTATGCAAGAAGAACTCAACAACTTCACCCGAAATGAAGTTTGGGTATTGGAGGAGCGACCTAAGAACAAGAACGTCATCGGAACAAAGTGGGTGTACCGCAACAAGCAAGACGAGAATGGCGTGGTGGTTCGCAACAAGGCAAGGCTTGTGGCCAAGGTTTTTTCACAAGTTGAAGGACTAGATTTTGGAGAGACATTTGCCCCGGTCGCACGGTTAGAAGCTATTCACATACTCCTTGCTTTTGCTTCACATCACAATATTATGCTTTATCAAATGGATGTGAAAAGTGCCTTCCTCAATGGCTATATTAACGAGCTTGTTTTCGTTGAGCAACCTCCCGGGTTTGAAGATCCGAGGAATCCTAACCATGTGTATAGGTTACACAAGGCGCTCTACGGGCTCAAGCAAGCACCTAGGGCATGGTATGAACGTCTAAGTGATTTCCTAGTCATGCAAGGATTCAAGATCGGGAGGGTGGACACCACACTTTTCACCAAGGACATCAACGGGGATTTATTTCTTTGTCAAATTTACGTTGATGACATTATTTTTGGCTCAACTAACAAATCTCTTAGCCTTGAGTTTGGCACCATGATGTCTAGGGAGTTCGAGATGTCAATGATTGGAGAACTCAATTTCTTCCTAGGATTTCAAATCAAGCAACTTCAAGAGGGGACTTTCATCTACGAAGAAAAGTACACCAAAGACCTCTTGAAGAAGTTTGAAATGGAAGATTGCAGCTCAAGAAGTACTCCAATGGCAACAAATTGTCATCTCGACGCGGACATGGACGGTAAACCTATTGATCAATCTCATTACCGTTCCATGATTGGTTCATTATTATATCTTACCGCATCTAGGCCCGATATCATGTTTAGTGTGTGCTTGTGTGCTCGCTTTCAAGCGGCACCTAAAGAATCGCATCGTAAGGCGGTCTTTAGGATACTTAGGTATCTCAAGCATACCCCAAGTGTAGGTTTGTGGTACCCCAAGAACGCTAGTTTTCATCTCTTGGGTTACTCGGATTCGGACTTTGCCGGATGCCGTGTGGATCGCAAGAGTACCTCCGGTGGGTGCCACTTACTTGGGCGTTCCCTAGTATCTTGGTCGAGCAAAAAGCAAAACTCCGTGGCTCTGTCCACCGCGGAGGCAGAATATATAGCGGCCGGTGCATGTTGTGCCCAAATTCTATATATGAAGCAAACCCTTTTGGACTTTGGAATTAAGTTTGATTGTGTGCCTCTCCTTTGTGACAATGAAAGTGCGGTTAAGATAGCTAGAAACCCCGTTCAACACTCCCACACTAAGCACATTGATATTCGCCATCACTTCTTGCGGGACCATGAGGCTAAAGGAGACATCTCTTTTCAAGGTGTTAGGTCCGAAAAACAATTGGCGGATATCTTCACTAAACCACTTGATGAGAAAACTTTTTCTAGACTAAGAAGTGAATTAAATGTGCTAGATGCATCTAACGTCATGTAAGTTGCCATGTTCATGTAAGGTTGCATATCAAATAGGTCTTGTCTAACTCCCAAAGGATAGGGGCAAGCTAGAAATAGCTTTTCCTGAGGAAGCCTTTGGCAGGTTTAAACTTGGCAAGATAGATTTACATTACGCCTTGCATGATTCCTGCCATATAGACTTGCACTCATTCAATATCTTGCATTATTTTGTTTGGCATTGCATACGGTAGATTGTCACAAAGGGGAACCCACATCATGAGAAGGAGACCTGTTCAAAATGCAATATCTCAACTCATATAATGTGGATAGAGCAAAATTCTAAAGGTACATGCTTTAAGGAGATAGAAGTTTTCTATACTCTAGCTCACAAAGCATGGGCCTTACATTTTCATGGTTTCACTCCTAACCTTGTGTGTTCTCTTTGCTTAAGGGCTTAGCCAATATGTGGCACTATATTTAAAGCCTTATATTAGAGGTTAGGAGTTGCTCAAAAAGTCCGAGGACCCATCCTTATCTTTGTGTGTTTAAGTCCAAGGACACATATGGGCAGTCTTAGGTTTTCTGTAGTCATCGGATTATCCGATGCCAGGGCCAGCAGATCATCGGATCAATTGGTGCTTCAGTTCAAGTCAGATGTCACAAATCAACCGATGAGTTCATTTCAGAAGACATCGGAGCATCCGGTGTTCAGTTTTCCTGGTGCCCTGCAGAAATCGACCGATGATCGCCACCTCAACGTCGGTCCATCCGGTGTTCAAAGAGAGTTTTTGGAACAACTCTCTGTTGAACTCGACCGATGCATCCTCCGATGATCATCGGTCCATCCGGTGTTTTATGCGCGGCTAGGGTTTGCCCGAACAGTTTAAAAAGCGGACTCTGCCGGATTTCGTTTTTTCTTTTCTCTTCTTCCCGACCTCCTCCGCCGTCCGTCGCCCTCGCCGGCTCTCCCACGCGCCTCCGCCTCCCAGTCACCGCCGCCGCCTCCCAGCTGCCGCCGCCGGCTCCAGGCGCCGCCGCCTCTCCCGCGCACGCCGCCTCCCGCGCGCTCCGCCTCCCAGCCGCCGCCGCCCTTCCCAGGCGCCGCCGTCACCTCCTCCCAGGGGCCGCCACCGCCCTTCCCAGGCGCCGCCGCCGCCCTTCCCAGGCGCCGCCGCCGCCTCCTCCCAGGAGCCGCCACCGCCATCTTTCGGCCGCCTAGGCGCCATCCGTGCCCGCACCGCCGCCTCTCCCGAGCGTGCCGTCGCTGTTCCACCGCACCGCCGCGCCTCCCTCGCCCTCTCCCCTCCACCACTCGCCGCCGGTTCACATCACCCTCTCCGCTAGGATCTCGTCGTGCTTCGCCGCTCGTCGATAAGGTTTGCTCCGTGCCGCGCGACGCCCTTCGTTGTTTTCGTCGTTCATCTTCACCGTCGCTAACCCTAGCTCTCAATTGTATCAAGATGGGTCGCGATCGCAAAGGAAAGGGCAAGGCTATTGAGGAGCCCGCCGCGAAGAAGTGCAAGATGTCCAAGGACACTCGTCGTGCGGAGTTGGCCGCTCGCGCCGCCGAGGAGCGTGAGCGCGTCCATCGCGGTTCCTTACGGATCCGCGAGTCCCGGCAGAGGCAGGAGCAGCCTCCGATCCAGCCGGTGCCTCCCGAGGGCTCCGATGAGGAGGAGACCGAGGTGCCGCCTCTCATCCGCCGGCGCACCCCGAGGACTCGGGGAGGTGGACAGACTCCTACGGCGAGTCGGTGCCCCTCTGCAGCTGACCGCGCCGAGGACAGAGAGGCCGAAAGGGCCATCCACCTGATGGACACAGCAGTCCGAGTTGCCGAAGAGGTCAGACTCACTGACTACAGGAAGATGAAGGCAAGGCAACTAAAGAAGCTCAGATGGTCGGCGTTGATCGAGGAGTGGTTCCAACGGCCTAGGGACGCTCGAGTTGACTCCCGGTTCTGGACCCTGACACAGGCGTCCCTATACGAGACTTACAGGCGTCGGGGTCACAAGCTATTCCAGCATAACAGCATTGACTGGGATCAGCTTGCAGTGGCAGCAGGACACGGGATCAGGCCCCTGTTTGAGAGATACAGAGGACTGGCGGACTTGCTCTCACACCCGAGGAGTGCTTACGTCGAGGAGTGGGTTAGGGTGTTCTAGGCGACACTCTACGTCTCTGAGGGTCGTCGCTCGATTCACTTCATGTTCATGGGGCGAATCCACGACGTATCTCGAGACCTGTTGGGCAGACTGCTTGGTGTGGAGCTCTCCACTACGTGCCTGCACCAGATAGTCTACGGAGACGCAGATCCGCCGAGGAGGCCACTGACTGGAGGAGTGGCACCGCCCTTCGAGGAGATCAGAGGTCTGTTCACACAGCCGTTCACACCTGACCAGCCGAGGGTGCCAGCGCTTCTCACCCCAGCAGCTCAGACAGTTCACCACGTCCTCAGGCGTACCCTGCTACCGAGGTCCGGCTACTTGGAGGATTTCACGAGCCTTCAGCAGACTATCCTGTTCTATGTGATGAACGGGATGGAGTTCGACATAGTAGACATTCTGATCCGCGAGATGGAGGACGTGATCACCGACGGAGTTGGGATGCTACGACAGCTGGTCTTTGGTCACTGGATCTGTCACCTTCTTCACCAGCTGGTTCCAGAGGACACTCCAGGAGTCTCTCAGCTGACGGAGATGCACGTGACCCGGTTCAGCCACTACCGAGTCCCCACTCCGGGAGACCGCCGCCTTGGCCGTCCCTTCGAGCGTGAGGTTCGAGCCAGACTGTCAGAGGAGGACTGGGAAGAGCTGACTCAGGAGGACGCAGAGCTGGCACAGGCAGAGGCTCAGGGAGGAGACCTACAGCACGTATGGTCGGATAGCGACACTAGTGACAGTGTCGAGGAGTACTTCCCTCCTGCTCCTCCCTCACCGAGGCAGCACGACGCAGAGGCAGGAGGCTCAGCTGCTCCACCACCTACACCTCCTCCAGTGTCAGAGGCTCAGGTGACTCAGCCGTCAGAGCTCACCACCTTACTTCAGCGGATGGCTCAGCAGCAGGAGCTGCAAGCGGCTCGACAGGAGCAGCTTCAGAGGCAGCAGCAGGAGATGCAGCTGGAGATCGCCCGTCAGAGGCGAGAGGACACCGACAGGTTCACCAACCTTGTCGATCAGATGACGCGACGCACTCTGGACCAGCAGCAGCAGACTCAGCAGATGCTGTTGGGCATCCTGGGGTTGGTCACCAACCTCTACCAGCAGACTGGAGTGGCTCTTCCACCTCAGCACTTGGGACTCAGTCAGGCTCCAGGTGCACCCCCACTGGCACCAGCTCCAGTACTGCCACCGACGTCGCTCCAGTCCTCACCTCTTCCGGCAGTACCTCCACCGGCGCCAGCAGTCTCAGCGGATCCCCCAGCAGCTCCAGCTCCAGCTCCAGCCCCCACAGCAGCTCCAGCTCCTCCCGCTCCAGCTCCAGCACCAACGACCTCCACCTCCAGCAGCTCCGGCGACAGCACCGTCGACGCCAACCGCTTCACCATCGCCAGGAGCGCGCCTGAGTCGTAGTCACTCGACTTTCCTTTTTGGTGCCTTGATGCCAAAGGGGGAGAAGAGTTAGAGTCAGGGGGAGGTTAGCTTAGTTCTAGGGGGAGTACTTGGTTCTAGGGGGAGTGTCTATCCCTTTTGCTACTTTATTGGAGATTGTTACTTTATTTGAGATTGCCTGTTATTATTATTTGCTATTATTGTACTCCGGGTGCTACTCTGTGCTCTTACGCTTTATTAATTATTATTTGAGCCTTCGAGTCACTTGTGCTGCAATTTGTACTTGTTATGTTTCCTTTTTGAGCATTGCGTTTTAATTTCATTTATTCTATACTCTACTCGTTGTGTTGTCATCAATCACCAAAAAGGGGGAGATTGAAAGCATCTAGGCCCCCGTGAGATATGGTTTCGGTGATTAATGACAACCGTTCGTTATTACTAATGAGTTTGTGGATGCGAGGTTTCACGTACATCACATCAAACATTAAATGAACTATCTATTCACACCATCTACTGCTCATTGGATACAAATGGAGACCCCTCAACGATCCATTCTAAGGGGTTATTCGATACTCATGAAAACTAAATGAAGAACTCATACAACGACTCTATTTTATCAAAATTGGCAACACAAGAAGCTTACACTTCATCGTAATATCATTTCAAACAAGTGTCAAAGAGGTCACTCAAGAAGATTCTAAAAGATCAACTCAAAACAACTCGAAGCAAACAAGTTGCATTCACCGGATCATCCGATGTCTTGCAAAATGACTACATCGGTCGAATTTGAGTTGGCAGAAGAAGAAGACCTCAGAGCCCAGTACACACCGGATCATCCGATGTGAAGGAAGTGGCACATCGGTTGATTTCAACAGAAGGATAATTTCTGAGTAATTCTGAAGATCAACTTACCGGATCATCCGATGATAAAGTAAGTGAACATCGGTCAAGTTCAACCGAAACATTATTTCTGAACCAACTCTGAAGATCAACTCACCGGATCATCCGATGATGAGTTAAAATAACATCGGTCGATTAAAAGATCCAACGGTTATATCCAACGGTCACATCTGACACATGACATCAGCTAATTTGGAATTCGACCGATGATCATATAAAGGGGTGCATCGGAGGATCCGATGTTAACTGACAAAAGTCTGCCCACTTTTCCAACGGCTATCTTGTGTGGGCTGGCTATAAATACCCCTCCAACCGGCCATTTCGACAAGTCTTGATCACCAGAGCCTCTCTAGACATTCTCAAGCATTCAAGACCAAGAGCTACCACTTCCACACTTCAAAACCTCTTGTACTCCAACTATAGGTTATATCTAGCTAGAGAGAAGCTTGTGTGCGTCCATTCTTGGTGATTGGAATCTCTAGGCTAGTGAGAGAGAGTGTCTTGGTGACTTCTCTTACCTAGTAAACGTTGGAGGAAGAAGAGATCACTCCGGAGCTTACCAAGGTGTTTGTGGAAGCCCGGAGGATCACCGTTGTACAAGGCTTGAGCTCCACCTTGCCGGAGAAGGCGAACGGAGAAAGATAGTGGATTCCCTCATCTTGGTGACTTGGGAGTGGCTATACCCTTTGGTGGGTGCCACAACGTGGACGTAGGAAGATTTTTGTGATCTTACCGAAGCACGGGAAAAATCGCCGTGTCTCCGAGTCTCCGCGGGAGTTTGCATTTTTCTCCTCACCCCTTACTATTACGCTTTTACTATTCCGCACTTAACTCTCTTGCTTGCGTAGTTAGTTTGCATAGGGAATTGGGCTTCAACCATTAAAGTTTTAAATTGCTCTAAAATTTTAAAAAGCCCAATTCACCCCCCCTCTTGGGTGTTTCGATCCTTACACCTGCCCATGGATGCAGGAGGGCGAGGAAGAGGAGTCGACATCTGAGGACGGAGCTTCCGGTGCTTCACATCCTTTGCAAACTCTAGCCCTGTGAATTTTTCAATCATACACATGATGTATGGTGCATAGCCACAGGATCTATTCGGGGTGTGGGAGATGTTGAAGATGTCGTTGTAGATGTAGTCAAAGACATTGAATTTCTCTTCTTCATTGAGCAGCTTCAACAGGTTTCTGAGTACCCCTGTATCATCCCCGCATCTCCATCTTTTGGAGCTAGAGTCTTCCTCAGAACTCTGTTCATCACTCCAAAGAAGGGTTTGATGTTGTGGGTGGAAGATGCCTCATAGGAGAGATAGGAGGGGTACATAAAGTCCAAGTCATCCTTTCCCAGAGTTCTTGTCACACCCGGTTTTTTCGAAGAACAACCGAGTGAATATCACATGTATGCCAGGATCATTTTCTCATACATGTGATGACAAATAGTGAAGCATCATTTATTACAAGCCAGGTGTCGAATATAAATAAGTCTTACATAGCAAATGTCTCGTTGGACAATAAAAAGTTCATCACAAGTAAATAAACTAGCAGCGAAATATTATTCTTGAGGGCTTCGTCACAGGCGTTGCCCGGGGGTCTCCATGAACCTAGAAACCTTCTTCGGGTCCAAAGTCTTGATCATTATACACCACCTCATTATCTTGACCTGAGCAGCAATATAAACCAACAAATATGCAAGGTTGAGTACCGATGGTACTCAGCAAGTGTGGGAAAGTTATGTCATGCATGGCTAGAACAAGGGGAGGTGGAACTCATGGTTAAAGCACTACGCAATTAATACCTACCACCTTAGCTTATTAAGCACCTACATTACTACACAGGTGAAATGGTCCCAATCTCCCATCCCATCATCATGATCAAATAACCATATCATCATTTCCAATGTTAAGCTCCCCGCTTAACAACCACAACTTCCAAAAACCATCACTCCTCTAATCATGAATAAGTCCAAGCCGCTCTTGACTGTGAGCACGGCTGTCATGACAGTTTTGACTCTGCAGAGTTTGTACCACTGTACCCACATGTAGTGATTTCATCCCCCATTGTCGGATGGACTAAAAGAACCTCCATTATGCCAGTGGCTACGAACCACATTCACACTTCCCAGGTGTGTAGCCAGGAGATCACTACGAAGCCTTTACAAAGGGATTCCCGACGAGCGTGGGCCCACTGAGGTTTCACCCCTAACAGCATACAAGAGGCTCCAACCCTGCTGCAGTGGCCCCCTCTTGAGCCTTGCGGTTCATATGGTAGTCCAGCTGACACCTACTCCCCGCACCATCCAACACACCCATACTACGTCGGGGATACACCTAATTAATTGGCCAAGCTGCCCCATCTCAGCATGTGGTTGGCACTGTAAAGCCAGGTTACATGCTCCATGAACCGGTCCTTAGGATCCAGGCAAGTACTAAACACAAACCCGAGTCTCATGCACCCAGCACACAACCAAAACATCCAACTTGCCTTGATCCCTACCTCTACATAACTCACAATATCTCATTCAATAGTATGGTAAAATAAACTGATGATCTCATATCCCAAATATCCCATTCTAAGCATGGCTAAGCATATGCATGATAATAAATGACATGACAAAATGAATCCCAACCCAAGCTACAAGGAAACAAGGTAATGCAATTCTAGGGAAACATCCTAGCATGGGTTTCATATTTCAATTGACAATGCAAATAATTCTACCTACACATCCTAGTATAGGATCAAAGTGGTCAAGGACACTTGCCTCCTTCCTGCTGCTCTTGAAATGGGTAGTCCTGATCTTGGAAAGGAATAACTTGCTCTTGAGCAGGTTCTACATCATACCATCACACATAGCAAAAGAAAAACAACAATCCATAAGACATAGTTCACACTTCCACTTCATACAAACCACACATTCACATTCATGAAAGTAATTCACCATTATATGTGTTGTGGTTACTCTATGTGTGTTGATTTGTGGCTTGCATGCACTTTTAATCATGTGTATATGATTCCTACTTTTGTGTTCACATTTATTCTTACCTACTATATATATATATGAGTTTCCAATTTAAATAAATTCCTTATATTCAACTACTACACCTTTTTACTACCAAGTATGTATGAAAGGTATTTTTCTTCTCTCTATGTGCCTTTAGAATTTCTACTAACCCTAAACTGAATTCTTTGGATTTTAGAAACTCCATTTATCATTTACTAGTTGCTATATTTTCAGATTTATTTTCCTATGCATAAATGTGTACTTTATTATGAAAATAGTAAGACACATCATCTAAACAGAATAGGTTCTGGTCCTAAATAATTTAATAACATATTTTGACCTTTGCCTCAGATGTAAACTATTTCACAATTATTTTCCCTATTTTCTACAACTATTCATTACTTAAAAATGTGTCCCTAAATGTGAATAATAAATTAAACAGATTCAACTCAGCCCAAAATATGTTTTTATCTCACTCCAAAGTTTTCTAAATACTGAGAAAGTTTTTAATTTAATTATGACAATATGTTTGTCCCACTTTTTAATTTTTAAACACTACCCACATATTCAATTTCCTAAATTAAATACTAAACAGGGCTAAAAAGGTAAACTCACCCTACTACAGGGTCTATAATATTATTTTCAGAATTTCCAGGGGTATAGCTACACTTATCAGAGGGGGTTTTTTCTAATTTTTATTAAGTCCAGGGGCTAAAACTGATTTTTAAATGAATTTACATGATTTTCTGAAGTTTCAGAGGCTAGATCAGAAGTTTCCGGGGCTAGCTCTTATTTCCTGAGAACCCCAGGGGGTAGCACGTAAGATTTCCAGTCTTTATAACGCGGGGCTGACGTGGACCGTCCGATTTTAAACCGACGGCTGAGATTATAACGTCGAACCGGTACGCGGGGATTTAAACCCTACCGTGCGATTTAAAATAAACGGCGCACAAGCGGCCACGTCGCTCTGATCGAGCGCGGGCGGCGCTGCCGGCGGCGCACGGCGGCGAGAAGCGGCGATCTCGCCGGAAACTTTTGGATCTTCGGGAATTCTTCCTAGAACTGTGATTTTATGGCATAGATCGGTAGAGGGGAGGTCGGGGATCTCATCTCGGGGGTTTTCTTGAGCTCGGAGGTCCTGGAAAGTGATCGGCGACGAGGTCCGAGGTGAAACCACGGCGAGGCTCGTCGGCGCTGTGTTTACACCGCAAGTCACCGAGTTTTCTGCACCTGCAAGGTTCCCCGGAGGCGGTGGATCAAGACCAGCGAGTTAGATCGGAATTTCCGAGCTTAGATCGACCAGAATTCGCCGGAGAAGTCTCGGTTCTCACCGGAGGAAAATCGGCGGATCGCGTGGGAAAAACAGAACGAGGCCGGGGTTTTTATAGACGGGGGAGGGCGGCTGGGTGGTTTAGATCGAGTTTGCGTCACCCCCGAACAGAATTCGGCTGGAATACGCGAGAATTGCCGATCGGTTTTGATTCGGGTGAGAGAGTCCGGCGCTGGCGCGAGGTAGACGATGATCTGGTGGGCCCCACCTATCAGTGGTGGAAAGCGGCGCGCGCGGCTGCGGGCTGGCGCGGCGCTGGTTGGGCCGGCTGGTGGGTTTCGGCCCATTGGCCGGTTTTTTTCTGTTTTCTCTTTTTCTTTTTCTATTTCTTTTCTGATTTGAGTTTAATTTGAATTCCAGTTTGAATTTGAATTTTCGCAAAACATGCAACACGTCCAAAATTTTTTAAATTCCCCTCTTAACATGATTTCGGGTCTTAACAATATTTTTGGGGTGTTACAGCTCTACCCCCTTTAAAAGAAATCTCGTCCTCGAGATTGGTGTTTCTAAGAAAACAATTCCGGAAATTGTGCCTTGAGCTCATCTTCCCGCTCCCAGGTGGCTTCCTCTTCTGAATGATGCTTCCATTGCACCTTGCACATCCGGATTCTTTTATTTCTGGTGAGGCGTTCCACTGTCTCCAAAATCTTGTATGGTTGCTCGGCATAAGACAAATCCTCAGCTACGTTCACTTCATTCATGGGTAACACCTCTTCAGGCGTCCTCAGGCATTTCTTGAGTTGTGACACATGGAATACATCGTGCACATCCGATAGACGAGCCGGTAATTCTAGTTGATACGCCACTTCGCCTTTCCTTTCCAGAACTTGAAAGGGTCCGATGTATCGAGGTGACAACTTCCCTTTCACCTTGAACCGACGAAGTCCTCTTATAGGGGACACCTTGAGATAGACATAGTCCCCCACGTTGAAAACAAGCTCTCTTCTTCGTACCTTGGCTTCTTGTGGTACTTCTGGACCAAACACTTTACTTTCCCCCGTTTGGTTCCAAAATAGGGGAGTTCTGCACTTCCTCCCGTACAAAGCTTCAAACGGTGACATCTTCATACTAGCTTGATAGCTGTTGTTATAGGAAAACTCCGCATACGGTAAGTTCTTGTCCCAACTCCTATTGTTTTTGAGTGCACATGCCCTCAGCATATCTTCAAGAATCTGATTGGTTCTTTTCGTCTGCCCGTCGGTTTGGGGATGATAGGCAGAACTAAAGTTCAGATGGGTTCCCATGGTTTCGTGCAACTTCTGCCAGAACCTTGAGGTGAACTGTGTCCCTCGATCCGACACAATCTTCTTTGGCACTCCATGGTAACACACGATCCTTGACATGTACAACTCTGCCAATTTGGATCCGCTGTAGCTTTCCTTCACGGGGATGAAGTGAGCTACCTTGGTTAGCCTATCAATGATGACCCATATCGAATCATATCCTGATTGGGTCCTAGGCAATCCCACGATGAAATCCATGCTGATTTCTTCCCATTTCCATTCAGGCACTTTGAGTGGTTGCAATAATCCCGCGGGTCGTTGATGTTCTGCTTTCACCAACTGACATGTGTCACATAGAGCAACATGTTCCGTGACATCTCGCTTCATGCCATACCACCAATACCTGCTCTTGAGGTCCTGGTACATATTCGTACTCCCAGGATGAATGGAATAGTCAGAATCATGAGCCTCCTTCAAAATCAATTCACGGATCTCCTTTACTTCTGGCACACAGATTCTTTCCCGTGCCACACCGTTCCTTGTTCATCCTCTCTGAAACCCGGAGCTTTATTTTCCTTGATGAGTTGTCTGATCTCTTGTATCTTCTCATCATTCTTTTGACCCTCGCGTATGTCTCGATCTAGTGTGGAGTCCACTTCTATGGCGATGGCTTCCCCACTATTTACTAGGCATAGATTGAGCCTCATAACCTCGTCCTTCAATTCTGCAGGCATGTCCTTCAAGCTCAACTTATTGACCTGCACTTTCCGACTCAAAGCATCGGCCACGACGTTTGCCTTCCCGGGATGATAGTTGATGCCCACATCAAAGTCATTGATTAGCTCTAACCATCTCCTTTGTCTGAGGTTGAGATCTGGCTGTGTGAAAATGTACTTCAAACTCTTATGATCCGTATATATCTCCGTCCTCTTCCCCATCAAATAGTGCCGCCAAATTTTCAACGCGTGTACCACTGCGGCTAGTTCTAGGTCATGTGTAGGATAGTTCTTCTCGTGCTTCCGAAGCTGCCGGGATGCATATGCCACGACATGCCCTTCTTGCATGAGAACACATCCCAACCCATTTCCAGAGGCATCGCAGTACACTGTGAAATTCTTCTGCATATCTGGCATAACCAACACTGGGGCTGTTGTCAATCTCTTCTTTAGCTCCTGAAAACTCGTCTCGCACTGTGGCGTCCAGGTGAATGTGATTCCCTTCTCCAACAGTTTGGTGAGAGGTCTCGAGATCTTGGAGAATCCTTCAATAAACCGCCGATAGTATCCAGCCAATCCCAAGAAGCTTCGAACTTCCCCGACATTTTCAGGGGTCTTCCACTTCTGTATATCCTCGATTTTGGCGGGATCTACGGAGATTCCTCCTTCCGAGATTATATGTCCTAAGAAGGGAATTCTCTTCAGCCAAAACTCACACTTGCTCAACTTGGCATATAGTTGGTGTTCTCTCAGCCTCTGCAACACCAACCTTAGATGTTTCTCATGTTCTTCATCTTTGGAGAAGACGAGAATGTCATCTATGAAAACCACCACAAATTTGTCCAGATATTCCATGAATACCTTGTTCATGAGGTACATGAAGTATGTCGGGGCATTAGTTAGCCCGAAAGGCATGACAGTGTATTCATACAGTCCGTACCGAGATACGAAAGCTGTCTTGGGGATATCAGATTGCCTTATCTTGAGTTGGTGGTATCCCGACCTGAGATCAATTTTCGAGAACACACAAGCGCCTCTCAACTGATCAAACAAGTCTTCAATGCGGGGTAATGGGTACTTGTTCTTCATGGTTACCTCATTCAAAGCACGGTAATCCACGCATAACCTTTGGGTTCCGTCCTTCTTGGGCACAAATATCACCGGAGCTCCCCATGGTGAGGAACTAGGGCGAATATACCCCTTCTCCGTCAGTTCTCTCAAATGATCCTTGAGTTCTTCCAGCTGCTTGGAGTCCATCCGATAAGGTCTTTTGTAAATCGAGGCTGTTCCAGGTACTAGCTCAATTGCGAATTCCACTTCACGACCGGGAGGCATACCTGGCAACTCCTCCGGAAAAACATCTGGATATTCCCTGATGGTCCTGATCTCCTCCACTTTCACCTCAACTTGATTCAATTTAATGTCCCTCCTAGGCTCGTGTATTGTTATGAACTTTACTCTTGTGCCATTAGGGTGAGTTAGTTCCACCGTTCTGGTCGAACAATGGATGATTCCTTTATGTTTTCTCAACCAATCCATACCCAAAATAATATCTATCCCTTGTGAATCTATCACTATGAGGTTAGCAGTAAATACTACCCCATTAATGTCTAGGTTCACTTTGGGACACACTTGTCTTGTCCTTATTTCTCCCCCGGGAGAGTTTACAGCTAGCATATGGTTCATTTGTGTTGTTGCTAGGTCATGCTTCTTAACAAACCCTTGAGCAATGAACTAGTAGGTAGCACCAGAATCAAACAGCAGGGTTGCAAGGTGTAAATTGGTAGGAAACTTACCAACTACCACGTCGGGTGCCTCTTATGCTTCCTCCATAGTGGCGTGGTTCACCTGTCCTCTCATTACATTCTACTGTTGTGGCTGCGTGGGCTTCTTCTTTGGGCACTTATGGGCGTAGTGCCCCACTTCACCACAGCTAAAGTATTGCACCCCAACCTTAGGTGCTTGGCCTTTAGTGTCTTGGGGTTGGTTTGGAGGTCCTTGCACTGCTGGTCGAGGTGGATATGCGGGGCGAGGCTGCTGTACAAACTGTCGTTGCGGCTGTGCTGGTGCTGCAGGAGGCCTGTAGTTCGGGTTATACCCTCTTGGTGCTGAGTATGGTACCGCAGCACGGTTCGTCTGCCCTGCAGGTTGCTGCATCAGACGTGGGCGTGTGTTGCTCCCTGAGGCTTGATGTGACCACCCGGCCTTCCTCTTATTCTCATTTTCCAAGGCCTTTAGCTTCCTTTCTACCACAAATGCTCTGTCCACCATCTTTTGGAAGCTTTCATACTCATTTGAGGACATTGCACACTGCATCTCTGCGGTAAGTCCCTCCACGAAACAATCTTGTTTCTGCTCATCAGTCTCTATGTCCCGTGGGGCATAACGGGATAGTTGAGTAAATTTAGTGAGGTATTCCCTCACCGTCATGTTTCCCTGCTGCAGTCCCAAAAACTCCTTCCTCTTGTTTTTGAGTTCACCTCTTGGGATGTAATGGTCGCGGAAGCTACGCTTGAACTCTTCCCAAGTGATGTTCTCAGGGTCATGATGGGCAGCCACGTAGGCGGTCCACCAATCAGCAGCAGGTCCATGCAATTGATGAGAGGCAAACAGCACCCTCTCATACCCTTGGCACTGTATGATCCTCATCTTGCTCTCAATGGTCTTAAGCCAATCATCTGCCTCCAGAGGTTCAGCAGCACTTGCAAACTTTGGAGGTTGAGTTCCTAGAAACTCACTCAACCTTGGTTGGCGTGGTGCAACTTGTGGAGGTGGAACTTGATGCAAGTTGGCCACCACTTGAGTCAAGTTCTGGATGAGCTGATTCTGATTCTCCAGCATTTGGTGGAGGGGATCAACTCCTTCACGGCGACCACCCCGGTCCTGGCCTCCAGAAAGATGAGGGTTGCATGCCTCATCATTGTTGTTGGCGGGGTCGGCAGCACGTCCTTTTCCTCTTCCGGCCATCTGGCAGAATCAACCAATGTTAATTTGAAAGTATTTAGTATCATCTTACTACTTTCATTTGTTTGTACTTTGAAGTGTTGAGGCTTTGTTATACTTCTCTAAGGGTTCACTTTTCACACAAATAAATGCAATATTATTTCATGTGGGTTCACACACCAAAGCAAAACAATCTAAAGACGAGGCTGTGGACAATTGCTCATGGCTTCCACAACTCACGTCACACACCAAGCATTATCACACCATTAACTTAACTTAACGACTCGACTATTCGACATCTTGCTAACTAATGGAGGGACTCTACACTACTTGTTTTCTTGAGCTGGCTCCTCGGGATCTTCCTCATCATTTCGGCTTCCTTCTGACTCTGCTTTGGGTGGGGAGGCTGCTGGTGGAGAAGTGCGATGACGCCTGATCGCCTGGCGATCTGGTGAGTCAGGAGTCCATGCATCATTCACGGTGACACACAGTTCATTCCCATCTCCTCTTTCTCTCGCCCTTAAGCAGGCTCGCAGCAACGCCTCCGTTTCCTTCAGGGTGTCCCGAACATCCTGAAGTTCTTGCTGACACTCCTGCAGTCGAGTGCTGAGCATAACGGCATCCTCCAAGCACAAGTCCATGTGCTCATGGGAAGTCCCTTGCTGTACTGGCGGGTACTTATACTCCGCGGTACCACTCTCACGCTGGAGGACATACATGTACTCAGTCCTGTCCAGGTGGCGACGATAGATGTGACTCTGGCAGGTGATGGCCTCCCAGGTGACATCCTTCTCCGCATCGACTTGTGTCGCTCGACAAGCTGGAGAGCGGTGGATCTTGAGTAGCTGATTTTCATGGATAATCCTCATTTCTGAACTCCATTCTTCCCGCTTCTCCCGGATGGTTCTGGTGGAGCTATAGTGTATGATTAGCTTGCCCGTATTGCCAGCGGCTTCGAGCATACGTCAAAGACGACACAACAAGCCTCCTACTGCCAATCCGTAGGAAAGGTACGTCACCGGACGACTCTCCTCTCTTTCGGCAAGGGCAACTACGGGAACTCTCCCCCCCGTGGACTTGCGAGCGGTGCGAATCATGCGAACCATCTAAAACAGAAAGCATTTAAACTTAGGTTAGATAAACTTTTAAACAAAAGTCCTATTTTGAATGAAAGTTGGGGTAAGATGAAGAAAGTGACTCATTAAATAACACTTTTCAACACACACCTTGTAAAATAGTTTTTAAGAAAATAGGGCCCTTAAATACGTCCATTTCTACCTAGGTCCACGTTCCTACAGGCAATCTTGGCTCTGATACCACTTCTATCACACCCAGTTTTTCCGAAGAACAACCGAGTGAATATCACATGTATGCCAGGATCATTTTCTCATACATGTGATGACAAATAGTGAAACATCATTTATTACAAGCCAGGTGTCGAATATAAATAAGTCTTACATAGCAAATGTCTCGTTGGACAATAAAAAGTTCATCACAAGTAAATAAACTAGCAGCGGAATATTATTCTTGAGGGCTTCGTCACAGGCGTTGCCCGGGGGTCTCCATGAAGCTAGAAACCTTCTTCGGGTCCAAAGTCTTGATCATTATACACCACCTCATTATCTTGACCTGAGCAGCAATATAAACCAACAAATATGCAAGGTTGAGTACCGATGGTACTCAGCAAGTGTGGGAAAGTTATGTCATGCATGGCTAGAACAAGGGGAGGTGGAACTCATGGTTAAAGCACTACGCAATTAATATCTACCACCTTAGCTTATTAAGCACCTACATTACTACACAGGTGAAATGGTCCCAATCTCCCATCCCATCATCATGATCAAATAACCATATCATCATTTCCAATGTTAAGCTCCCCGCTTAACATCCACAACTTCCAAAAACCATCACTCCTCTAATCATGAATAAGTCTAAGCCGCTCTTGACCGTGAGCACGGCTGTCATGACAGTTTTGACTCTGCAGAGTTTGTACCACTGTACCCACATGTAGTGATTTCATCCCCCGTTGTCGGGTGGACTAAAAGAACCTCCATTATGCCAGTGGCTACGAACCACATTCACACTTCCCAGGTGTGTAGCCAGGAGATCACTACGAAGCCTTTACAAAGGGATTCCCGATGAGCGTGGGCCCACTAAGGTTTCACCCCTAACAGCATACAAGAGGCTCCAACCCCGCTGCAGTGGCCCCCTCTTGAGCCTTACGGTTCATATGGTAGTCCAGATGACACCTACTCCCCGCACCATCCAACACACCCATACTACGTCGGGGATACACCTAATTAATTGGCCAAGCTGCCCCATCTCAGCATGTGGTTGGCACTGTAAAGCCAGGTTTCATGATCCATGAACCGGTCCTTAGGATCCAGGCAAGTACTAAACACAAACCTGAGTCTCGTGCACCCAGCACACAACCAAAACATCCAACTTGCCTTGATCCCTACCTCTACATAACTCACAATATCTCATTCAAGAGTATGGTAAAATAAACTGATGATCTCATATCCCAAATATCCCATTCTAAGCATGGCTAAGCATATGCATGATAATAAATGACATGACAAAATGAATCCCAACCCAAGCTACAAGGAAACAAGGTAATGCAATTCTAGGGAAACATCCTAGCATGGGTTTCATATTTCAATTGACAATGCAAATAATTCTACCTACACATCCTAGTATAGGATCAAAGTGGTCAAGGACACTTGCCTCCTTCCTGCTGCTCTTGAAATGGGTAGTCCTGATCTTGGAAAGGAATAACTTGCTCTTGAGCAGGTTCTACATCATACCATCACACATAGCAAAAGAAAAACAACAATCCATAAGACATAGTTCACACTTCCACTTCATACAAACCACACATTCACATTCATGAAAGTAATTCACCATTATATGTGTTGTGGTTACTCTATGTGTGTTGATTTGTGGCTTGCATGCACTTTTAATCATGTGTATATGATTCCTACTTTTGTGTTCACATTTATGCTTACGTACTATATATATATATATGAGTCTCCAATTTAAATAAATTCCTTATATTCAACTACTACACCTTTTTACTACCAAGTATGTATGAAAGGTATTTTTCTTCTCCCTATGTGCCTTCAGAATTTCTACTAACCCTAAACTGAATTCTTTGGATTTTAGAAACTCCATTTATCATTTACTAGTTGCTATATTTTCAGATTTATTTTCCTATGCATAAATGTGTACTTTATTATGAAAATAGTAAGACACATCATCTAAACAGAATAGGTCCTGGTCCTAAATAATTTAATAACATATTTTGACCTTTGCCTCAGATGTAAACTATTTCACAATTATTTTCCCTATTTTCTAAAACTATTCATTACTTAAAAATGTGTCCCTAAATGTGAATAATAAATTAAACAGATTCAACTCAGCCCAAAATATGTTTTTATCTCACTCCAAAGTTTTCTAAATACTGAGAAAGTTTTTAATTTAATTATGACAATATGTTTGTCCCACTTTTTAATTTTTAAACACTAGCCACATATTCAATTTCCTAAATTAAATACTAAACAGGGCTAAAAAGGTAAACTCACCCTACTACAGGGTCTATAATATTATTTTCAGAATTTCCAGGGGTATAACTACAATTATCAGAGGGGTTTTTCCTAATTTTTATTAAGTCCAGGGGCTAAAACTGATTTTTAAATGAATTTACATGATTTTCTGAAGTTCCAGGAGCTAGATCAGAAGTTTCCGAGGCTAGCTCTTATTTCCCGAGAACCCCAGGGGGTAGCACGTAAGATTTCCAGTCTTTATAACGCGGGGCTGACGTGGACCGTCCGATTTTAAACCTACGGCTGAGATTATAACGTCGAACCGGTACGCGGGGATTTAAACCCTACCGTGCGATTTAAAATAAACGGCGCACAAGCGGCCACGTCGCTCTGATCGAGCGCGGGCGGCGCTGCCGGCGGCGGGAAGCGGCGATCTCGCCGGAAACTTTCGAATCTTCGGGAATTCTTCCTAGAACTGTGATTTTATGGCATAGATCGGTAGAGGGGAGGTCGGGGATCTCACCTCGGGGGTTTTCTTGAGCTCGGAGGTCCTGGGAAGTGATCGGCGACGAGGTCCGAGGTGAAACCACGGCGAGGCTCGTCGGCGCTGTGTTTACACCGCAAGTCACCGAGTTTTCTGCACCTGCAAGGTTCCCCGGAGGCGGTGGATCAAGACCAGCGAGTTAGATCGGAATTTCCGAGCTTAGATCGGCCAGAATTCGCCGGAGAAGTCTCGGTTCTCACCGGAGGAAAATCGGCGGATCGCGTGGGAAAAACAGAACGAGGCCGGGGTTTTTATAGACGGGGGAGGGCGGCTGGGTGGTTTAGATCGAGTTTGCGTCGCCCCCGAACAGAATTCGGCTGGAATACGCGAGAATTCCCGATCGGTTTCGATTCGGGTGAGAGAGTCCGGCGCTGGCGCGAGGTAGACGATAATCTGGTGGGCCCCGCCTGTCAGTGGGGGAAAGCGGCGCGCGCGGCTGCGGGCTGGCGCGGCGCTGGTTGGGCCGGCTGGTGGGTTTCGGCCCACTGGCCAGTTTTTTTCTGTTTTCTCTTTTTCTTTTTCTATTTCTTTTCTGATTTGAGTTTAATTTGAATTCCAGTTTGAATTTGAATTTTTGCAAAACATGCAACACGTCCAAAAAATTTTAAATTCCCCTCTTAACATGATTTCGGGTCTTAACAATATTTTTGGGGTGTTACAGTTCTCTCATTGTGAACTATTATCTCATAGTTCAAATGCTCCCCAAGTCCTAGGATGCGAGCAAACTCATCATAGAGGACCGAGTATACTACACCATTTGTCATCCATGTTATTTTCCTGTTTCCGTAGGTGTGGAAGTAACAGGTGGTGTAGAACTGGACTATGACCTTAATGTTCCAGTCATATTGAAAAGCCATCAAGTCTTTGATCCCATGCCGCTCTGTTGATTCGATTACTGCATCAAAGGCTTGATGTTTCTTGTTGGCCATGTATGGCCAGTCCACCCACTGAGCATCAACTACCGGTATCTTCATTGGGAAATAGACGTGCCGGTAGTAGTCACAATGGAAGTCACACCAGAAGCGAGGGTCTGGTGTGGACTTCTCATACTTGTAGACCTCCTCCTCCCGGAACCTTCTGGCCTTGTCGGCTCCTTTCCCCTTGAAGGTTGCACTCGCCAAATTGGGTTGACGGTTTGGATTGTGCATGGGAGGTGCCCTTTCAAGAGGCCCAACAGGTCCCTGTGGGGGATTTTCCCGTCCCCGTCTAGGGTTGTCACGAATGACGAGTTCCCTGTTGGCTAGAGCCTTCTTTCTGGAAGGATCAACTGCTTTGCCTTTTCCTTTGTCCTGGGTTGTTTTTTGTGGCTCGGCAGGCTGTTTGTCCTTTAGAGTGACTAGTCTCTTCCTCCTCAGAGGGTCAATGGACTGGGAAGATTGAGCTTCCCTGTCAGCCCGTTTCTTCATCCGAGCTTCCCTTGCAGCAGCCTCTACTGCTTCTGCCTCGGCTGCCGCACGATAAGCGGCTTGACGAGCTGCTTCGGCCTCGGGATTTGGAAGAGGGCTGTCGTTGGGTCCTGACATGATCTGGTGAGAAAAGAAGTTTTTTTAGTTGATGGAGTATTGCGTTTGAATTGGTTTACAAACCCAAAGTTAGAGGTTAAGGCTGTATCATCCGGACTTGTCCGGGCAGGAGCCGGACTAGTCCGCTCCGGCCGGACTTGTCCGGTTGGAGTCCGGACTAGTCCGGACCTTACAGTTTTAAACCCTAACTAATGTGATTTGCTTATCAATTCATCAAAGTAGGTGCAATACTACGGGGGTTTGAAATAATATGGCCTAGGAAACTCAGAGAGGCCCTAAGGTACCTAAGATATGTTCTAGGAATAGGATTTTTGTGAAAAATCAAGGCTAGGTTAAAAAGTACCTTGGAGTGAAGGAATGTGATGAAATCCGCGGTTCGAAGGAGCGGAGATGGTCGGAGAAGAGTTCCCCGCAGTCCACAAGCCTTGAATCGAGGATGCCTTCGAGGGATTTAAGGGAGAACTCCAAAATCGCCAATGGGGGTGAGTTTTGGAGGAGAGAGGTGGAGTGGAGGTGAATGAGGGAGAGAGGGGGTCAGCCCGACCCTTGGAGGTTAAGTCTCCAGGGGCCGGACTAGTCCGGTCTTCAATCCGGACTAGTCCGGTCTGTCGGACTAGGTCCGGACTAGTCTCTAGTCCGGACTTGTCCGTGTGCCGGGCGGACTAGTCCGTTGTGGACTTGTCTGCTGCTCCTCGGACTTCTTTTAGAATGCCCGGACTTGTCCCGCCACTAGGTCGGACTAGTCCGACCTTTTTAAAGTCTAAAAATTCTTATATATCAGAATTTTGCCTTGTTGGATTTACTTGTACTTGCTATATGGTCCATATATATATATATATATATATATATATATATATATATATATATATATATATATATATCAAACACATAATTATGTGATAACAATATAGCCAAAAATAATATGAGATGAAAATAGAGGAGGTACAAGTTTCCACAATCATGCACATTTTTGAATGTCGTAAAAGAATTTTTGAGAACTTCTATTTGCACAACTTTTTCAACTTACATTCCTAGAGTCTAATATATTCAGCTCATTTCAAAGTTCACAAAATCGTTTTTCATCTAGTGGTTTGGTAAAGATATCGGCTAGTTGTTTTTCAGTTCTTACGTGTGAGATAGCTATGTCCCCCTTTATAGAGTGATCTCTTTAAAAGTGATGCCGAATGTCTATGTATTTGGTTCTAGAGTGCTCAACGGGATTGTGGGCTATCTTAATAGCACTCTCATTGTTACAAAGGAGTGGAATGTTGTTCATATTGTGTCCATAATCCCTTAAAGTTTGTCGCATCCAAAGAAGTTGAGCACAGCAACTTCCGGCTGCGACATACTTCGCCTCTGCTGTGGAGAGAGCAATGGAATTTTGTTTCTTGGATGACCATGATACTAGGGACCTACCCAAAAATTGACAAGTTCCTGAGGTGCTTTTTCTATCTATTTTACATCCGGCGTAATCCGCATCGGAGTATCCGATGAGATTAAACTTAGATCCCTTTGGATACCATAATCCTAGGTTGGGTGTGTGAACTAGATATCTTAGGATCCTTTTAACGGCTGTTAAATGGCATTCTTTAGGTGATGCTTGAAATCTTGCACATAAACATACACTAAGCATGATATTGGGTCTAGATGCGCAAAGATAAAGTAATGAGCCAATCATGGAGCGATATACCTTTTGATCCACGCTTGGTCCATCTTCATTGAGGTCAAGGTGCCCATTTGTTGCCATTGGTGTTTTGATAGGTTTTGCTTTGCCCATGTCAAACTTCTTGAGTATGTCTTGTGTGTACTTGGTTTGACTAATGAACGTGCCTTCCTTGAGTTGCTTGACTTGAAATCCGAGGAAGAACTTCAATTCTCCCATCATGGACATCTCAAACCTATTTGTCATTATCTTGCTAAACTCATTGCAAAAGGATGTGTTAGTAGAACCAAATATAATGTCATCGACATATATTTGGCATACAAAAAGATCGTTGTCTACATTCTTTGTGAACAGTGTATAATCTGCTTTGCCTATCTTAAACCCGTTATCAATAAGAAGTCTCTAAGACATTCATACCAAGCTCTAGGAGCTTGTTTAAGCCCATAGAGAGCTTTATGCAATTTAAACACATGATCAGGATATTCTTGGTCTTCAAAGCCGGGAGGTTGCTCCACGTACACCTCCTCCTTGATTGGACCGTTTATAAAGGCACTTTTCACATCCATTTGATAGAGTTTAAAATCATGATGAGTAGCATAGGCTAATAGAATACGAATAGATTCAAGCCTAGCTACAGGAGCAAAAGTTTCATCGAAATCCAAACCTTCGACTTGAGCATATCCCTTTGCTACAAGTCTGGCCTTGTTTCTTGTCACCACTCCGTGTTCATCTTGTTTGTTGCGGAACACCCACTTGGTGCCTACCACGTTTGCGTTTGGTCTTTTCACTAGCTCCCATACTTGATTTCTTGTAAAGTTGTTTAATTCTTCTTGCATGGCTACTACCCAATCCGGGTCCTTGAGTGCATCTTCCACCCTAAATGGTTCCAAGGACGACACAAAAGAGTAATGTGCACAAAAAATAGCTATACGAGAATGTGTTGTTACCCCTTTTGTGATATCTCCAAGGATGTTATCAACGGGATGATCTCGTTGAATGCTTTGATGAACCCTTGGGTGAGGCACTTGATTTCTTGAGTGGTTTTCTTCATCTTCATCTTCTTCTCCCCCTTGATCAACACTATGGTTTTGATTTTCTTCTTCCTCAAACTGGCCGTCTTGATCTTGGGGTGCTTGGTTTTGATCTTGAGTGAGAGGTGCCACTTTTGATGAGCTTGAAGCATCTTGTCCTACGTTTTCTTGGGGACGTATTTCTCCAAGCCCCATTCTTCTTAGTGCTTCACTTGGTGCCTCTTCTTCGTCTAATACACATTGATCAACTTGCTCCACTTGGGAGCCATTAGTTTCATCAAACACCACGTCACGTGCAATTTCAATGCACCCGGAGGTTTTGTTGAAGACACGATAAGCGTAGGTGTTTGAGTCATAGCCAAGTAGGAAACCTTCATCGGATTTCGAAGCAAATTTTGAAATCCTAGGCTTCTTGTTAAGAATATAGCATTTGCTTCCAAAGACTCGAAATTAGGAGATATTGGGTTTGTTACCGGTTAGGAGCTCGTATGAGGTTTTCTTTAAGAGTCGATGAAGGTAGAGGCGGTTTGTAGCATGACAAGCGGTGTTGATTGCCTCCGCCCAAAATCGATCCGAGGTCTTGTATTCGTCGAGCATGGTTCTTGCCATCTCTATGAGTGTCCGGTTCTTCCTTTCAGCCACCCCATTTTGTTCGGGAGTATAAGGGGCTGAAAACTCATGTTTGATGCCTTCTTCATCCAAAAATTCTTCTACTTGAGTGTTCTTGAATTCAGAACCGTTGTCACTTCTAATCTTCTTAGTTTTTGAAGAAAACTCGTTTTGAGCTCTCCTCAAGAACTTCTTGAGGATTCCTTGAGTTTCTCCCTTATCATGCAAGAAAAATACCCAAGTGAAACGAGAATAATCATCAACAATTACAAGACCATACTTGTTACCGCCAATTCTTATATAGGTGACAGGGCCGAAGAGGTCCATGTGAAGCATCTCCAATGTTCTTGTTGTCGTCATCACGTTCTTGGCGGGGTGAGCTGTTGCAATTTGCTTTCCTGCTTGACACACACTACATGGTCTATCCTTTTCAAAAACAACACCTTTTAGTCCACGGATGTGATCCCCCTTTAGAAGTTTTTGTAAATTCCTCATTCCAACATGGGCTAGTTTCTATGCCACAACCATCCCATGTTGTTTTTGCTATTAAGCATGTGTCAAGCTGAGCTTTACTTGTGGAAAAATCCACCAAGTAAAGCTTTCCTTTTAACACACCCTTAAAGGCAATTGAGTTGTCACTTCTTCTAGAGACGGTCACATCCTGGTTAGTAAACAAGCAATTATAACTTTTCTCACATAGTTGAGATATGGACAATAAGTTATAATCCAATGATTCAACGTGTAGAACATGTGAAAGAAAGTGTTGAGAAGATATTGCGATTTTACCAATACCTAGTATCCTTCCTTGGATGTTGTCACCAAAATAGATGCCTTCATTTGGATCATCATTTTCTTCATACTCAACAAACATTTTCTTCTCTCCGGTCATATGGTTAGTGCATCCACTATCAAGCACCCATTTAGTGCCACCGGAGGAGTAGGCCTGCAAAACAATTTAAACATTGCTCTTAGGTACCCAAACTTGGTTGGGTCCTTTGAGGTTAGTTACTAGGCATTTGGGCACCCACACACAAGTTTTTGGACTCTTGTGGAGTGGCCCAACATATTTTGCATAAACTTTACCATACTTGCTTTTCATAAGAACATAAGATGCATTGAAATTATGAAATACTATAGATTTTATATTTTTGGTAATCTTATGTGAGGTAGATGCAAGGTTTTTACTCTTGTCTTGACTTGAGTTTTCTTTCACGAAGGCTATGAATTTGCTATTGTTTTTAAGGATTCTAGCATTTTGCTTTCCTCCCCTAGTATATCCAAGTCCATCTTTGATGAAGGGAGATCTTGTGTTTGTGTATGCACTGCGTGCGTAATTGATTTTTTCTTTATCAAAGATCCCACTCTTGTGTGTATTCTCGCTTTGTGCCTCTTTGAGCTTATTTTTTAAGATAGTGCTAGCACATTTGCAAGTTTTAGTGTTGGATTCTATCTTTGTTGAGAGAGAGCCTTTAGAGGATGAATTAATTGGGACGCTAGACTTAAGTGAGTCAAGTTGTGCTTCAAGATTCTTGTGAGCTTTGGTTACACTTACAAGTTCATCTTGAAGGGCTATATTATCACTTTTAAGCTGAGCGTATGTCTCCTTGCTCATGGCAAGTTCACTCTCAAGTGTTCTACACTTTTCTCTCTCAAATTCAAGAAGTTTCTCTATCTCAAGGTTTCTTTCTTTTTCAAAGATAAGCAATTCTTCTTGTTGATTGAGAAGCTCTTCTTGTTCAAATATTTCATCCGATAGCATTTTCATTTTAGCTATAGCCTTTTTGTTTAATCCTCTAAACATGAATTCGTTTTCACTACTACTATCAAAGTCACTATCATCTTCAATATGTAACTTAGAAGGTTTAGTCATTACCTTGTGTTTTCCTTCCTTTGCCATGAGATATGTGTGACTTCGGCTTTTCCAATCACCCTTATTTGGCAAGAGTGATTTCTTCATGGTTGACCTCTTGATGGCTACAGTTGCCACTTTTTCTTCATCTTCGGAGGAAGATTCTTCATTTGAGTCCCATTCTTCTCCGATGTGGGCTTGTCCATATGTCTTCTTCTTTGTGAAGAATTTCTTGACTTGTGGCTTCCCATCCTTCTTCTTTCTCTTATCATCTTCCTTGCTATGGGGGCTGTTCACAATGAAATGCCCATGTTCTCCACGGTTGTAGCAAGTCTTCTTTGTTCCTGACTTGCCTTTGTCTTTGCTCTTGTTCTCATAGTGATGGCTTCTCCTTCTCCTCATCAACCTTTTGAATCTTTTGATGAAGAATGCAATTTCTTCATCATCCATGTCTGTGCTTTCATCATCACTTTCTTCATCTTCACTTGTGAGTTGAGTTTCTTTTGCCTTTGACTTGGATGTGGCTTTGAGAGCAATGCCCTTCTTCTTGGATGAAGTGATTTTGGCTAAGTCATTGACGTGTTGGGCTTCCTTCTCCATCATCTCATGGTTCATGATTTTCCCTAGCACTTCATCCAGAGTCATCAAATGAAAGTTTGGACTTTCTCGGATTAGGGTGCATAGGGTCACATTGCGAGGCATAAATGCTCTTATCATCCTTTTAACCACTTCATGGTCATTCCATTTCTTGCATCCGTACGCCCGACTCTCGTTGATAAGAGTTTTGAGTCGGTTGTACATTTCTTGAGGTGTTTCGCCTTCTTCCATGGCAAACCTTCCAAGCTCTCCTTCAATCATCTCAATCTTAGCTTCCCTCACGGATAGGTTTCCTTCATGTGCGATCTTGAGGGTGTCCGAAATGTATTTGGCGAGCTCCAACCCATCTACCTTGTTAAATTCTTCAATGCTCAAAGATGAGTTGAGCACGGCTGCTACTTGTGCATTGCGATGGATTTGTTGTTCCTGTTCTAGAGTGAGTTCATCCTCGTCTTCGGGGATATCTATACCTGTACATACCACATGCCAAAGACTTGGGTTCAAAGAAATTAGATGCAACTTCATGTTGTGTTTCCACATTGTATAGTTAGTTCCATCAAAGTGAGGTGGTTTGCCTAGAGGAATTGATAAATAACTGGAATGAGAATTTAGTCGTTCATAGTTAAAAGGATATCGCGAGTAGTCTTGTTGACTACTCTTGAGTTTCTTCTCTATCTTCTCCTTCTTTTTCCTTTTGGCCTCCTCCTTCTTCTTTTTGAGGAGTGCCATAAGACGAATGACTTCTTCATCTTCTTCTGAGCTTGTAACGTCTTGTGGAGGAGCAACTGCGGGAGGTGGGTTAGACCCTTGTTCTTCAAAGTTGCTCGAGCTTGCTCCTTTTCCCTTGTTGAGATCAATTTGGCTACCGACCTTGTCCCCCATCTCCTCTCCAAGCGGTTAAGCTTTTGTGGAGAGTTAGGCTCTGATACCAATTGAAAGTTGCCTAGAGGGGGGTGAATAGGCTAATAAGACCTGAAATTAAAATAAAGAGCGGATAAAACCAGAGTGGGCCGGACTAGTCCGGTATGAGGTCGGACTAGTCCGGTCTAAGCCTACTTTGTGTTTTAGGTTTTCTGTTTTGTTTGAGCTGAAAATATGTGGTAGTCAAATGATGTCACAAATTTGTTGAGAATGATCAGATTGCAAAATAATAGAACAATATGCCGAAAATAACACAATGAAAGTTTAACAAGTAATTCTAGTGAGCAAGTAAGATAGTAGAGAAGACAAGAGACTCGAATTATCCCGAGGTTTGATTCCACACAGGAACCTATGTCCTCGTTGAGGAGTCCACCAAGGACCGGGTCTTTTCTGACCCTTCCCTCACTGAGCGATCACTAAGATCAAGCCCGGGCTTTCTCACTATCAATCGAATGTGACTACAATGCTCTTAGGGGCTACTCACACTTTGAGGCTCCCTACACCAACCAAGCAGTTCTAGAATTCAAAGTACAACTGTTGAGAGCTCAAAATAACAGTTAGAGTGCAAAGGAATCAAACCGAGAGCTCAAACGTCGGTCACCACGTCTTTCCTCTCACAAAAACCACTAACACGTTAAGATCCAATCTTAGGGGTCTAGAAGGTGAGGAAAGAGGCTTAGAAGAGCTCTAGGAATGAGTTTTCAATGCTTAGGTTCATGTCACTTTTATTCTCAGCCGGGGGGTCTCCTTTTATAGAAATCCCGACATTTAGCCGTTACCAACTAAAGTCCGGACTAGTCCGGTCCCAACCACGGACTAGTCCGATCCTGAGGGACCACTCATGTCACGGCTTACCAAATAAAGTTTTAGTGACCGTTGAATTCAAACGGTCATGAAACCCCGGACTAGTCCGGCCAAGAGCGGACTAGTCCGATCTCAGTCAGGAACCTTTGTTCCGTATGAGAACGGACTAGTCTGGTAAGGGCGGACTAGTCCGGCCCGAGGGGCGGACTAGTCCGGTCTTACTAGACTTGGTCTAGAAGACTCTCTCAACTGGAGCTGCGGACTAGTCCAGCCAATCTCGGACTAGTCCGAGCTCACACAGGAACCTTTGTTCCGTCCTATTTCGGACTAGTCTGAAATGATCATACTAGTCCGGCCTGTGTAGCGGACTAGTCCGATGACACTCAGAGACTTCTTCTCCGGACCTAAGCGGCTTAGTCCGCTTAGCGGACTAGTCCGACCTCTTGGGCGGACTAGTCCGGCCTTCTGAGACATAGTCTCATAACGACTCAGACTCACATAACAACGGACTAGTCCGACCTTTATCGGACTAGTCCGAGCTGACTCAGGAACTCTTTGTCCGGTCTAAAACGGATTAGTCCGGTTCTGAACAGACTAGTCCGACCATTTGTCCGGACAAGTCCGGTCTGCCATTTTCTTCATGTCTATGACTATTTCATCTTGTGATTCTAACGTTCTATCCTTCGTTTGAGCTCTCTAGTGATTCTTAAGCACTCTAAAGGAGAAGACCCTATACACAACTAGAAAATGTGAAGATTAATAGAAAATGCTATTTTCAACTTCTTCCAAGTCTTCTTCTTTTTCTTTTGCTTCTTGAGAGACTCCTCATCCATTTCTTTGATAAACACCTGTGCTCATACTCAGTAGAAACTTATTAGCATCTTAATTGTCATCAATCAACCAAAACCATGGGGATTATCTAGATGTACTTTCAAGGTGCTAGAGGGAGCCGAATGCTGAGGGATCTGAACCCACGAGTGTTCGAACCCCTTGCAACGTTGCCTACCCGATCCTTTTATACTTCAAGGCTCGGGCGGCTTACAAGGTGGGCCCCGGGGCCTGACAGGTGGCCCCAGGGTGATTTCCTGCCATCTACCATATCTTGCAGTGAATGCTGGTAGTTGTCTCTGGCAATGGCTTCTTGGTCATCGACCTGCCGTCCTGCCCGTGCCGCAAGCTAGGCGTAGTGGTTGATGATGGCAGGGACGGCATGGAGTGTCTTGTCGCTGTATTTATTGGTCAACAGCTTCTGACACGGTGTGCTTGTCTTCACTGTGACGCGACTGACCACTGTGCCTCCTGATAGGGGCGTGCGCCGCGTCTCCGCGCCTTGGGAAGGTGCGGGTCTTGAATGCCTTGATCGGACATGGCATGGTGTGCCTTTACTCCTGCTGCCTACCGAGCCGGGGTGGGCAGCACGACACGTGGCACCTTCGGAGCTCACCCCTGCGGAGGGGGCGAGGTCTGGCCCTGCTAGCCACGTGGCAGGCCCGGGGCTCACCTCTGAGGAGAGGGAGGCCCGGCCCCGCTGGACACGTGGCGCCTTCGGAGCTCGCCCCTGCGGAGGGGGCGAGGTCCGACTCTGCTGGCCACGTGGCAGGCCCGGGGCTCACCTCTCAGGAGAGGGGAGGCCCGGCCCTGCTGGACACGTGGCGCCTTCGGAGCTCGCCCCTACGGAGGGGGCGAGGTCCGGCTCTGCTGGCCATGTGGCAGGCCCGTGGCTCACGTCTGAGGAGAGGGGAGGCCCGGCCCTGCTGGACACGTGGCGCCTTCAGAGCTCACCCCTACGGAGGGGGCGAGGTCCTTAGGCGGTTTTCTCCTGTGCGCGGGGGTACCCGGTATTGAGAGTACCGACAGTGGCCCCCGGGCCCACCTCGGGGGAGATAACGATCCCTGGGTGGGGCCTTCACCTTTTCTACCCCGCGCACCTTCTTGTCTTGAGTGTTCCCTGTGCTTGTAGGGTCTCGTCGGCTGACGGTGACTCGCCTGTCCCTCAGTCGACTTCGGCTGGTAGGAGCCCACACGTGGCAGGCCCGGGGCTCACCTCTCAGGAGAGGGGAGGCCCAACCCCGGTGGACACGTGGCGCCTTCGGAGCTCGCCCCTGCGGAGGGGGCGAGGTCTGGCATCGGAGCTTAGCTATGCGGAGGGGGTGAGGTCCGGCATCGGAGCTCAGCCCTGCGGAGGGGGTGAGGTCCGGCATCGGAGCTCAGCCCTGCGTAGGGGGTGAGGTCCGGCATCGGAGCTCAGCCCTGCGGAGGGGGTGAGGTCCGGCATCAGAGCTCAGCCCTGCAGAGGGGGTGAGGTCCGGCATCGGAGCTCAATCCTATGGAGGGAGTGAGGTCCGGCATCGATGCTCACCCCTGCTGAGGGGGTGATGTCCGGCATCGGAGCTCACCTCTGAGGTGAGGGGAGAGGTCCGGCTTCGGAGCTCACCTCTGAGGAGAGGGGAGATGTCCGGCATCGGAGCTCACCCCTGCTGAGAAGAGAGGAGAGGTCCAGCTTCGGAGCTCACCTCTGAGGAGAGGGGAGAGGTCCGGCTTCGGAGCTCAGCCCTACGGAGGGCGTGAGGTCCGGCATCGGAGCTCATCCTTGCGGAGGGTGTGAGGTCCGGCATCGGAGCTCAGCTATGCGGAGGGGGTGAGGTTCGACATCGGTGCTCAGCCCTACGGAGGGCGTGAGGTCCGACATCGGAGCTCAGCCCTGTGGAGGGCGTGAGGTCCGGCATCGGAGCTCAGCCCTACGAAGGGCGTGAGGTCCGGCACTGTGCCTTCCGAGCTCGCTCTTGCGGAGGGGGTGAGGTACGGCTTTGCGCCTTTGGAGCTCGCCTCTGAGGAGAGGGGAGATGTCCAGTTCTGCTGGCCACGTGGCAGGCCCGGGGCTCACCTCTGAGGAGAGGGGAGGCCCGACCCTGCTGGATACGTGGCGCCTTCGGAGCTCGCCCTTGCGGAGGGGGTGAGGTCTGGCATCGGAGCTCACCTCTGAGGAGAGGGGAGAGGTCCGGCTTTGGAGCTCACCTCTAAGGAGAGGGGAGATGTCCGGCATCGGAGCTCAGCCCTGCGGAGGGCGTGAGGTCCGGCTTTGGAGCTCACCTCTGAGGAGAGGGGAGACGTCCGGCATCGGAGCTCAGCCCTGCTGAGAAGAGGGGAGAGGTCCGGCTTCGGAGCTCACCTCTTAGGAGAGGGGGACGTCCGGCATTGAAGCTCACCTTGCTGAGAAGAGGGGAGAGGTCCAGCTTTGGAGCTCACCTCTGAGCAGAGGAGAGACGTCCGACATCGGAGCTCACCCCTGCTGAGAAAAGGGGAGAGTCCGGCTTCGTAGCTCACCTCTGAGGAGAGGGGAGACATCCGGCATCGGAGCTCACCCGTGCTGAGAAGAGGGGAGAGGTCCGGCTTCGGAGCTCACCTCTAAGGAGAGGGGAGACGTCCGACATCGGAGCTCACCCTGCTGAGAAGAGGGGAGAGGTTCGGCTTCGGAGCTCATCTCTGAGGAGAGGGGAGACGTCTGGCATCGGAGCTCACCCCTGCTGAGAAGAGGGGAGAGGTCCGGCTTCGGAGCTCACCTCTGAGGAGAGGGGAGACGTCCGGCATCGGAGCTCACCCTGCTGAGAAGAGGGGAGAGGTCCGGCTTCGGAGCTCACCTCTGAGGAAGGGGAGAGGTCCGGCATCGGAGCTCACCCTTGCTGAGAATAGGGGAGAGGTCCGGCTTCGGAGCTCACCTCTGAGGAGAAGGGAGAGGTACGACACTGCTCACGAGTAGGAAACGATAATCCTGCTCGGAGGTCCTCCCTTCCCTGTCTCTTAGTCTTATTTGGCTTACAGTTCTGGGCCGGTACAAGGGGCTTGGGCAATCCAGTGCGCTCGGTACCGGAGGCCCAGCTCCCACCTTGGTCTAGGTGTAACCGTTCGGCCCCTAGTACTTAGACCGTAGTGCTGGGGAGGCAGAGTGCGCACACTTTGGGTGCAAGGACAGGCAAAGCAGGCTCCTGGACCTCCCGCTCTGGCGTAGGTCTTTTCCTGGAGGGGACCAACTGGTGTCACAGTACCCTAACCGGGGGAGGTCCGAGAGGCCCCCGGGCCTTTAGTAGGTACATCAAACACAACCGCCTTAGGCAGGATGGCAAATGCCGACTAGGCATGAGAGTGGGAAAGGAGAGCCGAGTATACGATGAACGTACACTGTTTTAAGCATGGGAAGGTGATCATAAAAATTAATGCGTAATTTAAATAAACACATAAGTAAGCGTGGTAGGACAGGGTTCTTTTCATTCATATAGGTCCATAGGAGGAAAACAGGCCGTACATGGAGGCAACGACCCGCCCCATTGTAAAGGGGGACAGGGCCTACGCGCTTAGGATACAGGACCAGGCTAAGCCGGACGTAGTCCTGGACCACTGTCGAAGTGTGTGGTCGACACTTCCCCCACACCTGCTCTGGGCAGCCCGCAGAGGTTCTTTTTCGGAGGGGCTAGTCGCTTGCGGAGAGCTTCAGCGTTAGGGACGAGTGAGGGAGAAGCTTGACACGGCGAGTTTTACGTGGTTCAGGCCGCCGGAGCGTAAAACCCTACGTCCACGGTGAGTAGAGGCGCTCGCTGTATTGCTTGTTGCTCAGAACCGGAGTCCTGAGCTTGACGCTGAGTGATGCCTAGGATGCGAGTTCGCAGAGTTCGAACCCTTGCTAACGTTGCCTACCCGAGCCTTTTATAGTCCAAGGCTCGAGCGGTTTACAAGGTGGGCCCCAGGGACCCGACAGGTGGTCCCAGGGTGATTTCCTACTAGCTTCTATGTCTTGGCGCTGGCGTCGAGGTCCTCGTCCTGCCACCCTATACATGCTGCAGGCTAGGTGTAGCGTGCAGCTTGGTGATGGCAGGGACGATAGGGCATGTCTTGTCCGTGTCTTGTCGCTGCCTTCAATGGACTGCAGCTTCTGACACTGTGTGTCTGTCTTGACTGTGACTGGTCATAGTGGCGCCTGCCTTGCGTGCGCTGCGCCTCCGCGTCTTGAGAAGGCGCGGGTCTTGAATGCCTTGTACAGTAAAGGCATGGCGCGCCTTTACTCCTACTGCCGACCGCACTGGGTGGACAGCACTGCTCTGCTGGCCACGTGTCGGGCCCGGAGCTCTCCTCTGAGGAGAGAGGAGCTCTGGCCCCGCCGGACACGTGGAGCCTTCGGAGCTCGCCCCGGCGGATGGGGCGAGGTCTAGCCTTCTGGGCCACGTGGCAGGCCCGGAGCTATCCTCCGAGGGGAGGGAAGCTCCGGCCTTACTGGACACGTGGCTCCTTCGGAGCTCGCCCTGGCGGAGGGGGCAAGGTCCGGCCTTCTGGGCCACGTGGCAGGCCCGGAGCTATACTCTGAGGAGAGGAGAGCTCCGGCCCTGCCGGACACGTGGTGCCTTCGGAGCTTGCCCCTGCGGAGGGGGCGAGGTCATTAGGTGGTTTTACCCTGTGCGCGGGGGTACCCGGTATTGAGGGTACCGACTGTGGCCCCCGGGCCCACCTCAGGGGAGGTCACGATCCCGGGGTGGGGCCTTCTTCTTTCCGCGCACTTCCTTGTCTTGAGTATTCCCTGTGCTGATAGGGTCTCGACGGCTTCGGAGTTCAGCTTCTGAGGAGAGTGTGAACTCTTGCATTGGAGCTCAGCCCTGCCATGGGGGCGGAGGTCCGGAAGTCATCAGAGCTTAGGCCCACGAAGGGCGTGAGGTCCGGCATCAGGGCTCGCCTCTGAAAGGAGGGCGAGGGCTGGCATCGGAGCTCGGCCCAGCTGTGGGGGCGGAGGTCCGGAAATCATCGGAGCTCGGGCCCACGAAGGGCATGAGGTCCGGCATCAGGGCTCGCCTCTGAAAAGAGGGCGAGGGCTGGTATCGGAGCTAGGCCCAGCTGTGGTCCGGAAGTCATCGGAGCTCAGGCCCACGAAGGGCGTGAGGTCCGGCATTAGGGCTCGCCTCTGAAAGGAGGGCGAGGGCTGGCATCGGAGCTCAGCCCAGCTATGGGGGCGGAGGTCCGGAAGTCATCGAAGCTCGGGCCCACGAAGGGCGTGAGGTCCGACATCAGAGCTCGCCTCTGAAATGAGGGCGAGGGCTGGCATCGGAGCTCGGCCTAGCTGTGGGGGCGGATGTCCGGAAGTCATCGAAGCTCAGGCCCACGAAGGGCGTGAGGTCCGGCATCAGGGCTCGCCTCTGAAAGGAGGGCGAGGGCTGGCATCGGAGCTCGGCCCAGCTGTGGGGCGGAAGGTCCGACTTCGGTGTTCACCCCTGTGGGGTGGCGACCGGCTTCGGAGATCACACCTGCGATAGGTGTGTCGTCCGGCATCGGACCTTAGCCCAGTGTAGGGCACACGGTCCGGCTTCGGTGTTCACCCCTGTGGGGTGGCGACCGGCTTCAGAGATCACACCTGCGATAGGTGTGTCGTCCGGCATAGGACCCTAGACCAGTGTAGGGCACACGGTCCGGCTTCGGTGTTCACCCCTGTGGGGTGGCGACCGGCTTCGGAGATCACACTTGCGATAGGTGTGTCGTCCGGCATCGGACCTTAGCCCAGTGTAGGGCACACGGTCCGGCTTCGGTGTTCACCCCTGTGGGGTGGCGACCGGCTTTGGAGATCACACCTGCGATAGGTGTGTCGTCCGGCATCGGACCTTAGCCCAGTGTAGGGCACACGGTCCGGCTTCGGTGTTCACCCCTGTGTGGTGGCGACCGGCTTCCGAGATCACACCTGCGATAGGTGTGTCGTCCGGCATCGGACCTTAGACCAGTGTAGGGCACACGGTCCGGCTTCAGTGTTCACCCCTGTGGGGTGGCGACCGGCTTCGGAGATCACACCTGCGATAGGTGTGTCGTCCGACATCGGACCTTAGCCCAGTGTAGGGCACACGATCCGGCTTCGGTGTTCACCCCTGTGGGGTGGCGACCGGCTTCGGAGATCACACCTGTGATAGGTGTGTCGTCCGGCATCGGACCTTAGCCCAGTGTAGGGCACACGGTCCGGCTTCGGTGTTCACCCCTGTGGGGTGGCGACCGGCTTCGGAGATCACACCTGCGATAGGTGTGTCGTCCGGCATCGGACCTTAGCCTAGTGTAGGGCACACGGTCCGGCTTCGGTGTTCACCCCTGTGGGGTGGCGACCGACTTCGGAGATCACACCTGCGATAGGTGTGGTTTCCAGCATCGGACCTTAGCCGAGTGTAGGGCACACGGTCCGGCTTCGATGTTCACCCCTGTGGGGTGGTGACCGGCTTCGGAGATCACACCTGCGATAGGTGTGTCGCCCGACATTGGACCTTAGCCCAGTGTGGGGCACACGGTCCGGCTTCGGTGTTCACCCCTGTGGGGTGGCGACCGGCTTCGAAGATCACACCTGCGATAGGTGTGTCGTTCGGCATCGGACCTTAGCCCAGTGTAGGGCATACTGTCCGGCTTCGGTGTTCACCCCTGTGGGGTGGCGACCGGCTTCGGAGATCACACCTGCGATAGGTGTGTCGTCCGGCATCGGACCTTAGCCCAGTGTAGGGCACACGGTCCGGCTTCGGTGTTCACCCCTGTGGGGTGGCGACCGGCTTCGGAGATCACACCTGCGATAGGTGTGTCGTCCGGCATCGGACCTTAGCCCAGTGTAGGGCACACGGTCCGGCTTCGGAGCTCACCCCTGCTGAGGGGGTGAGGTCCGGCGCTGCTCAGGGGTCCTCCCTTTCCAGTCCCTTAGTCTCATTTGGCTTACTGTCCCGGGCCGAAATACGGGACTTGGGTAATCCAGTGCACTCGGTCCCGGAGGTCTGGCCCCCAGCCCTAGTGAGGGTGTAACCGTCTGGCCCCCTAGTACTCAGACCGTAGCGCTGGGGGCAGAGTGCGCATGCTTTGGTTGCAGGACTGGGCAAAGCAAGGCTCCTGACCCCCCGGTCTGGCATAGGTCTTTTCCTGGAGGAAACCAACTGGCGTTATAGTACCCTTACAGGGGGAGGTCCAAAAGGCCCCCGGGCCTCTGGCAGGTACCCCGAGCACTACCGCCTTCGACAGGATGGTAAATATCGACTATGCATGAGAGCAGGAAAGAGGAACCGAGTGTACAATGGATGTACACTGTCTAGAGCGTGGGGGGTGATCATATAAATTAATGCGTAATTTAAATGAACGCCTTAGTAAGCATGGTGAACTTACTGGGGTAGCGTCGGAGCGCCTGTCTTGGGCTCCCATGCACAGACCGGTGGCGCCAGGGCGTCTGTCGGTACCGCGCGATCTGGAGCGGAGGATTGACGGCAGCAGCGTCGAGGTCATTGACGTCACGGATCCACTGCTGGGTGGCCCCCTGGAGGGCGTCTTCAGCAGGCGGGTTGTCCAGGAGCGCTTCTGCGGCGGCTAGCACGCTTGCTTGAGCGGCACTCTATGCCGCGATAGACCATGAGGTTGATGGAGTTCATGTTGCCGGAGTCGGCTACTGGCTTCCAGCTCGCACCGACACACTCCGTGCTGAGCGTGTCGAGACGTAGTCCCCGCTGGTCACCGTTCGTCGTGAACGTGGGCGGGGAGAGCTTGCCGCTGACAGAATCTTCGTCATATTCGCCGGCAGAAGCTCGTCGCGCAAGGGAAAAGCCCCCCTTCCTGGCACGCCAAATGTTGAAGTGTGTGGTCGACACTTCCCCCGGACCTGCTCTGGGCAGCCCGTGGAGGTTCTTTTTTGGAGGGGCTAGTCGCTTGCGGAGAGCTTCAGCGTTAGTGACGAGTGAGGGAGAAGCTTGACACGGCAAGTTTTACGTGGTTCAGGCCACCGGAGCGTAAAACCCTACGTCCACGGTGAGCAGAGGCGCTCACTGTATCGCTTGTTGCTCAGAACCGGAGTCCTAAGCTTGAGGGTGAGTGATGCCTAGGATGCGAGTTCGCAGAGTTCGAACCCTTGCTAACGTTGCCTACCCGAGCCTTCTATAGTCCAAGGCTCGAGCGGCTTACAAGGTGGCCCCGAGGACCCGACAGGTGGTCCCGGGGTGATTTCCTACCAGCTTCTATGTCTTGGCGCTGGCGTCGAGGTCCTCGTCCTGCCACCCTGTCCATGCTGCAGGCTAGGTGTAGCGTACAGCCGTTGGTGATGGCAGGGACGGTAGGGCATGTCTTGTCCGTGTCTTGTCGCTGCCTTCAATGGACTGCAGCTTCTGACACTGTGTGCCTGTCTTGACTGTGACTGGTCACAGTGGCGCCTGCCTGGCGTGCGTTGCGCCTCCGCGTCTTGGGAAGGCGCGGGTCTTGAATGCCTTGTACGGTAAAGGCATGGCGCGCCTTTACTCCTGCTACCTACCGCACTGGGTGGACAGCGCTGCTCTGCTGGCCACGTGTCGGGCCCGGAGCTCTCCTCTGAGGAGAGGAGGAGCTCTGGCCCCGCCGGACACGTGGAGCATTCGGAGCTCGCCCCGGCGGATGGGGCGAGGTCCGGCCTTCTGGGCCACGTGGCAGGCCCGGAGCTATCCTCCGAGGGGAGGGAAGCTCTGGCCCTACTGGACACGTGACACCTTTGGAGCTCGCCCTGGTGGAGGGGGCGAGGTCCGGCCTTCTGGGCCACGTGGCAGGCCCCGAGCTATCCTCTGAGGAGAGGAGAGCTCCGGCCCTGCCGGACACGTGGTGCCTTCGGAGCTTGCCCCTGCGGAGGGGGCGAGGTCCTTAGGTGGTTTTACCCTGTGCGCGGGGGTACCCGGTATTGAGGGTACCGACAACCACCCCCTGGGGCTTAGCTGCTCCGAAGCGCTGCTCCTGGGCTCTATGGATTTGTTAGAGGAAGAATAAACTGTCCTACCACTGTTCTAAGGGTAGAACTTACGGAGGTAGCGCTGGAGCGCCTGCCTTGAGTTCCCATGCACGAACCTCTGGTGGTAGCACCGGAGCGTCTGCAGGTACCGTGCGTTTAGGAGCGTTGCTTGCCATCTTGCCTCGTCGACGAGGTAGATGTCGTCACGCAGGAGCTGGTCCTGCATGGCTTCGTCGTACGCTCGGACACGGGGGGACCTCCATGGTGATCTCCGGGGGAAGCACGGCTTCGGCCCCACATACCATGAAGAAGGGTGTTTCCCGTGACCCGACTCTGGGATGTCTGGCCGGCCCCCGACGTAGAGGAACCGGAATCCCCTGACGGCTCTAGGGAAGGACCCCAGGATGTGCAGCGTCTGCACCAGTGTGTGGATCTTCTTGTCATGGAACTGGCACGCCTTGCATCTCTTAACCGGCTTGACAACGTCCAGGAGGCTATCGGCCAGTAGAGGCCATGCCGGAAGGCCTTACCGACCATCGTGTGGGAAGACGAGTGTTTCCCGCACTTGCCTCCGTGGATTACTGCGAGCAGGTCAAAGCCTTCCTCCTGGGTTATGCACCGCAATAGGACGCCGTCGGCGCCACACCGGTAGAGATACCAGCGTGTAGCTCTTAGCCATCCGCACAATCCGTTCAGCAGATGCACGTTCATCAGGAAGGATGTTGTCTTTCAAGTAGTCCCAGACCTCCGTGGTCCATGCATCGGGGCTACTTGAGCATCTGGAACTTGGGCGCTGGGTAGCACGGAGTCCCATGGCGCATACGATCCTTGGTGGGCACCATAGCTGCAGGGCTGCCGGGACCACCAGCTTCGAGGTGCTGGTCTCGCCCCCTTCGCCCGGTTCGGCAGGCCGGGCTGTGGATCGCGGCAATGTCCTTTCGAAGGCTCCTTCGGGCACTGGGGCTCCAGTGGATGCCTTCGTTGACAGGTCGTTGGCGACAGTGTTGTCGGCGTGTCGTACATGGCACAGGTCCAAGGCCATGTTGTTAGTTGCCTTGAAGTTGAGGTGCACCATGTACTAGAACTGCTCCCCCGTTGGCATGAGGAGCAGTACGCCGGCTCCGCCCCCTGCTTTCGCGAGGAGCCGTCGAAGTAGAACGTCCAGTGAAGCTCGGTGAAGACTGGTGCCCGGGGCTCCGGTTCTCCACCTTCAGGGCCCTTTGGGTTGCTTGGTGGTGGCGTCCACACGGCCACGAAGTCTGCCAGTGCTTGGCTCTTGACTGCATGACGTGGTAGGAAGTCCAACTTGAACTCCGCCACCTCCGGGCTGCCCTTCTGCTTCGGAGGCTGGCTGTGAGTGCTAGTTACGCCCTTCTGCTGCTCTGGCGCACTTGTCCGCCAGACTGAAGAGCTCGGGGACGTCTCGCACCTCCCTGGTGGCCAACTTCTTGAGCATCTTTTTGTCCCTAACACCCTGTTGGAATGCAACCACAACTGATGCATTCTGGATGTGGGGGATGATGTTCCGCACCTAGGAGAATTGCTGGATGAAGGAGCACAGTGATTCTCCCGGTTGTTGTCACACGGCGTGGAGGTCCAGCTCCGTGCCGGGACGCGTGTAGAAGCTGCAGAAGTTCACGGTGAACTGTCGGCATAGATCTCCCCAGGAAGTTATGGAACCCTAGGGCAGGTTCATGAACCATGACCGTGTTGGGCCGTCAAGGCGACGGGGAAGTAGTTGGCCATGATTGCCTCATCTCCTCCTGCTGCAAGGATGGCAGTAGAGTAGATCTGCAGGAACTCTACAGGGTTGACGCTTCCGTCGTACTTCTCTGACAGGTGTTGACGAAACTTGCGTGGCCACACTGCGAAGCGGAGGTGGGGTGCCAGGGCCGCACACCCCGTCCCTGCTGCTGCAGATCCTGGTGCCGCGAACCCTTGGTCCGCTGTTGGCAGGGTGTACCCCGGCATGGGCAATGCTGCACCATATTACCGGGGCGCCGTCTGCAAGGCATATGGCTGCTGCATATGCTGCGTGGCGTACGCCTGGGGCAGAGGTCGCATGGCGAACGTCTGAGGCCCAGGCTGAGTCGAGGCAGTTGACATGCTGTAGTCAGCCTCGTGGTTGCGACGCCTTTCCCGCTGTCGCTCGATGGTCTGCCGTTGGAAACCTGGTAGAACAGGAGTCTGCCGTCTTCATGTCAACTGTTGGTGTGCGCGACAGCGACACGGCTGGTTGACCGGGGTGTCGTCCCCGCCGCAGCGGAGGGTTGACGGCAGCAGCGATGAGGTGGTTTAAGTTGCGGATCCACTGCTGGGCGGCCCCCTGGGGAGCGTCCACATGAGGCGGATTGTGCAGGAGCGCTCATGCGGCAGCTAGTGCTCTTGCTTGAGTAGCACCCCACACCGCAGCAGATCTTGAGGTTGTAGGAGTCCGTCGCGGGCCCCCAACCTGTCCCGACACACTCCTCCCTGAGCATGTCGAGGCATGACCCTCACTGGTCATCGTTTGCCGGGAACGATGGCGCAAAGAGCTTGCCTTTGAAGGAAGCTTGGTCATCTTTGTTGGCGCAGACCCGTCTCGAGAGAGAAAAGCCCCCTTCCTGGCGCACCAAATGTCGAAGTGTTCCATCGACACTTCCCCTGGGCCTGCTTCAGGAGCAGCCCGCGGAGGTTCTTTTTCAGAGGGGCTAGTCCTCTCGAGAGGTCGCGTTAGTGGTTAGAGGATTGACACCAGGATTTTTTACGTGGTTCGGGCTGCCGGAGCATGAAACCCTACGTCCACGGGAGCTGTATTGCTCGGAGCTTAGAACCGGAGTTCTAAGCTTAATGTTCTGTATGATCTGAGTTGCTCTAGGTGCTAGAGGGAGCCGAATGCTGAGGGATCTGAACCTACGGGTGTTCGAACCCCTTGCAACGTTGCCTACCCGAGCCTTTTATACTTCAAGGCTCGGGCGGCTTACAAGGTGGGCCCCGGGGCCGACAGGTGGCCCGGGGGTGATTTCCTACCATCTACCATATCTTGCAGTGAATGCTGGTAGTTGTCTCTGGCAATGGCTTCTTGGTCGTCGACCTAACGTCTTGCCCGTGCCGCAAGCTAGGCGTAGTGGTTGATGTTGGCAGGGACGGCAGGGAGTGTCTTGTCACTGTATTTATTGGTCAACAGCTTCTGACATAGTGTGTTTGTCTTCACTGTGACACGACTGGCCACTGTGCCTCCTGACAGGGGCGTGCGTCACATCTCCGCGCCTTGGGAAGGCGCGGGTCTTGAATGCCTTGATCGGATAGGGCATGGTGTGCCTTTACTTCTGATGCCTACCGAGCCGGGGTGGGTGCACGGCACATGGCACCTTTGGAGCTCACCCTTGCAGAGGGGGCGAGGTCCGGCCCTGCTGGCCACGTGGCAGGCCCGGGGCTCACCTCTGAGGAGAGGGGAGGCCCGGCCCTGCTGGACATGTGGCGCCTTCGGAGCTCGCCCTTGCGGAGGGGGCGAGGTCCGGCTCTGCTGGCCAGGTGGCAGGCCCGGGGCTCACCTTTGAGAAGAGGGGAGGTCCGGCCCTGCTAGACACGTGGCGCCTTCGGAGCTCACCCCTGTGGAGGGGGCGAGGTCCTTAGGTGGTTTTCTCTTGTGCACGGGGGTACCCGGTATTGAGAGTACCGATAGTGTCGGTACCCTCAAGACCGGGTACCCCCGCGTGTACGAGCAAAAGGAGACATACGCCGGCACTCATGCAGAAGACAAGGACCCAGCCTGCAGGCTGGGCCCAACCGCCAGCTAGGGAGCACTCATGAGAAGGCGCGTGCCCTAGGCCTCGGGTCCGATCACCTGCCAAGGAGGGCTTCGAGGCCGCCACGTGTCTTCAGGCTCCGAGCCTCACTACCGGCCGAGGGTGGCTCCGGAGCCGCCACGTGTCCGGTAGTGCCGGACCCGATCTTCTGCCAGGGAGAGTTCTGGTGTTGCCACGTGTCTGGAACCTCCGAGCCACGCCCCATGCCAGAGAGAGCTCCGGAGGCGCCACGTGTCCTACGACTCCGGGTCTGACCACCAGCATGGGAGGGCTCCGGTGCTGCCACGTGGGCAACGACTCCGGTGCTGCCAGGAGGGGTCCGGAGGTGCCACGTATCCTACGGCTCTGGGCCCCCAACTACTCCGTGAGACAGCTTCGGTGGTGACGCGTGTCCCGCGGGCCAGCCACCCGAACGCCACGTAGACAAGCAACAAGCAGATGGCCAAGAAGTAAAGAGGAAGGTGCGCTGGCGGGCCGCGCATTCAAGGTTTGCGCCTTTCCCAGAAGCATGGCGCACGACACACGCCTTCGTCCTCCATCCGCACACCATTACGGTGAAAGACAAGGCGGCGAGGCGTGATGGCACAACAGTGCCGCCCAACGGCACAGAGCCGCCTGCCAGAGCGAGGAGACGCGGCGACAAGATGGTACTTCATCATCACTTGCTACCCTGTCACAGGCGCCCAGCGGGACAGGCGGCACACCTTAACTCCATCAACAGTGACAATGTGTATAGCAGTAAAGACTCTAGCTCATGTATAGGGTACAGACAGCTGCGGGGCCACCTATCGGACCCCGGGCCACATTGTAACTGCCCCGGCCTTGGGCTATAAAAGGACCGGGGCAGTCTTCGGGCAAGGGGTTCCCAAGTTTGCAACTCTGACTCCTCGTTTAGATTCTCCCACTCATACTCGCAAGCAATACAACAAGCACACCTGTGGATGTAGGGTATACGCTCCGGCGGCCCGAACCACGTAAATCCTCGTGGAACTTCATCGCCATTGTGCTCTGACCTTTGAGATCCACTAGCCCCTCCGAAAAAAGAACCTCTGCGGGCTGCTTTCGAGCACACCGGGGGAAGTGTCGTAGCGAACACTTCGACATTTGGCACGCCGGGCAGGGAAGTTTTTGGTTCTTGAAGCTGTTCGACAAGCCCACAATGGTGAACATCTAATCTATCGGAGGTTCTTCCTGCCCCTCGTGCCGCCAATGGCAGAGGGAGCAGGAAGCGTCCTATGGTCCCAGAGCGGGACCGTCTGCGCCAGCGCCAGTCCCTACAGCGACGGTGCCTGTTGACTCCTGGCAGCCTTCGGTTGCGACAACGTCGCAAGCACTGACTCAAGCCATCTTGGAGAGCGCGCTGTTAGCCGCCCGAACGCTCCTTCACAACCCCCTGAGCGTGAGAGCTTCTCCGTATGCTGCTGAGTAGTGGTGCAACGACGTCGACCACCTGGTCGTCGCCACGCGTAACTCACCGTGCCACCGGAGGCGGCGGCTAGAAATGGTGCAGATGCCGCCCCATGCCTGTAACACCCTCAATTTCATAATTCATGCATGCATTCATATTTCACATAGAGAAAACATTTTATAATAAGTAGAAACAGAGAAGGAATAAAAAAGATAGCTAAAAAGAGCAGTTCTAGTTCGCCGAGGAGCGTTGTAGACACTTCCCGCGGCCTGCTGGCCACATGGCGCGTTCGGAGCTCATCCCTGCGAAGTGGGGAGAGGTTCGGCACCGCCAGACACGTGGCAGGTTCGGAGCTAGCCTCTGTGGAAGGGACAAGGTCCGACCCGCAGGACGCGTGTTGCCTCCGGGGCTTGTCTCTGCGGAGAAGTGAAGTCACTGCTGCTGCTTAGTTGCTTCCGCAATAGTTAGAAGACTTCCACTGCTAGAATAAGACTTCCGCTGCTAGAATTAGACTTCCGCTGTTAGAATGAGTTAGAGGCTCATGAGACATTGAAATAAAACCCTGTTATTCGTGGTATTATTCTGAATTCAGTTTGTGGATGATATGTGTATGTGTGATGAACATCCTGGGCGCACATATGCATCAGCTCGGTTCTGAGGTTTTCTCAGAATAGGGGCGTCACAGGTTGGTATCAGAGCTACCACGGTTGACTGTAGGTCACAAGCCTAGGTAAAAATCATAGATTGGTATTATAAGCCACGCTGACATAGGACGCAAGCCTAGGCGTAGTCACAGATTAGCATTAGATCCACAATTGACCGTGGGATGCAAGCCTAGAATGCATAGATTGGCATCAGAACCACCTTGACCGTAGGATGCAAGCCTAGGAAAAGTCACAGATTGACCACAGATTGGTATCATAGGTATCACCCCAAACCACATTGACTATAGGACGAAGTCACAAATTGGTATCACCCTAAAAACACATAAGACTTCCATTGAATAAGCCTGAATAGGAGTTGTGTGAAACTTTTGTGATGATTGCTTGTGATTGTGTGTTTTGTGTGAGTTGTGGGACGTTTCAGCGTTGTCCATATCTACACATAGTAGAGAGATGTGAGATGCTTCGGCATGTGTTCACATCCTCGTAAAAGACTAACATATATAGTTATACTCCTTGATGCATATAGTTCGGGGGATCAATCTAAACTTCTAACTTCTATCCTATCCAACTCTCTCTCACAGATGGTGAGAGAAAACGCCAGCCGACAAAGGAGGAACGTTTGTGGCAACCAAGAGGATGACCATGTCGAAGTTCCTGAGAATGTCAACCTGAGGCTGGTGGAAACAACCTTGAAAGGTTGATGGCTATGCAGAATCAGCTCATGCAAACCATGATCCAAACTTTGGGTCAGTTGCAGGCCAACAACAACAACCCCGTTCCTGCACCACCGCCACCACCACTGCCACCACCGCCGGCTCACAACCGACTGGGAGGGTTCATGAGGACTCGACCATCCACTTTTGCACAAGCTAATGATCCCATGGAGGCCGACGATTGGTTGAAGTCCATGGAGAAGAAGCTTTCCATAGTTCAGTGCAATGATCGAGAGAAAGTTCTCTTCGCATCGCACCAACTCATGGGAGCAGCCGCTGACTGGTGGGACGCTCTTTGCAACGCTCATGTCGACCAGGAGACTATTACTTGGGCTGAGTTCAAGGAGAGTTTCCGCTCTCACTACGTCCCTGTTGGAGTCATGATGCTAAAAAGGCAAGAGTTTGAAGGTCTCCGCCAGGGCAGGAAGAGCGTGAATGAGTACCTCAACAAGTTCACACAACTATCACGGTATGCCCCCGAAGATGTCAACTCAGACCAATGGAAGCAGTACTTGTTCATGAGAGGGTTGAACAATGAGATCCAGGTTCAGCTCCCCAATAATGACTATGCAAACTTCTAGAAGCTAGTTGACAAGGCTATAATGGTTGAGAGCAAGATCCGGGAGATCGAGCAAGAAGGAAAAAGAAAAATGCCATACCAGCCACAAGGGAGCAACGTATGCCCCCGGTACATGCCACCAGCTGCACCACGGTATGGCTCGTCCGTTCCTACTTTTCGCCCTAACCAAGCACCACAGCAACGTCCTGTTATGCAAGCACCTCGTGTGCCTTTGCCTCCTGCACCCCGTCCAAACATGGGTGCTTATACTCAAAACCCCCGTCCCAACGTCCCTGCTGTCTTGGGCAGCAAGGCATGCTTTGCATGCGGAGAAACAGGACACTTCGCGAGCCAGTGCCCGAGGAAAGGTCCTGGACAGCCAAGCAACGTGCCCAAGCAGAACCCACGGCCGAACAGAGGAGCTACACAAGGCAGCCGTGGACAGCAGAGCTACGCTCGTGGCAACGTGAACCATGTCTCCGCTGAGGAAGCGCAACAGGATGAGGACGTCGCGATTGGTATGTTCCTTGCCAACTCCAACCCAGCCACCATTTTATTTGATTCCGGAGCATCACATTCATTCATATCATCCAAGTATGTTGCCAAGTATAATCTACCCATATCACACTTGAAATATACTATGTTGGTTAATTCTCCCGGTGGAGAGATGAGGACGAATATAGTATGTCCAAAAGTAAACCTTAAAATAAGGGGGTATACTTCCTTGCCAACCTCATTGTCTTGGATTCTCAAGGGCTTGATATAATACTCGGAATGGATTGGTTAAGCAAGCACAACGGAGTGATCCAATGTGCTAAGAGGAGCGCGCAGTTTACAAACGAGCACAATACTCGTATTGAGTTTGAGTCAGCCCAACGTTGAACCGAGAAGCCAACGTTGAACCACGTCAAAGAAGCAACATTGGAAAGCATTCCGGTGGTTCAAGAATTTTCAGACGTGTTTCCGGAAGGACTTCCAGGTATGCCACCTGACCGGGACATTGAGTTTTCCATTGACTTAGTACCCGGAACTGCACCTATAGCAAAGAGACCATATAGGATGCCCGTTAACGAGCTAGTAGAACTCAAGAAGCAAATTCAGGAGCAGCTAGAGAAGGGTTTTATACGTCCAAGCTCATCACCATGGGGAGCCCCCGTGCTCTTCGTAGACAAAAAGGATGGAACCCAAAGGATGTGTGTGGATTTTAGGTCCCTCAACGAGGCAACGATCAAGAATAAGTACCCTCTGCCCCGTATAGAGGACATGTTCGACCAGATGAAAGGTGCCCGAGTTTTCTCCAAGATTGATCTTCGGTCGGGATGCTTCCAGCTGAAGATTAAGCCCTCCGACATACCCAAGACTGCCTTTCGAACACGGTACAGTTCGTATGAATATATCATGATGTCTTTTGGGTTAACGAATGCGCCCGCATACTTCATGTACCTCATGAATAAGGTCTTCATGGAGTACATGGAAAAGTTCGTCGTGGTTTTCATCGACGATATCATGGTGTATCCGAAAAGCGAGAAGAACATGAAGAACACTTGAGATTGACATTGCAGAAGCTGCGAGAGCATCAGTTGTATGCCAAGTTCAGAAAATGTCAGTTTTGGCTAAACGAGATATCGTTCCTAGGCCACATCATCTCCGAGGAAGGAGTATCGGTTGATCCCGGAAAAGTGGGAGATGTTCTGAAGTGGAACCAACCGCAAAATGTAAGGGACATTTGGAGTTTCCTTGGGATGGCTGGATACTACCGCCGGTTCATCAAGGACTTCTCAAAGATAGAAAAGCCTATGACGGACTTGCTAATGAAGGGAAAGGCATTCCAGTGGACCCCAGCGTGCCAAGAAAGCTTTGAGGAGCTCAAGAAAAGGCTAACCACAGCGCCGGTTTTGGTATTGCCGGACGTGAGCAAGAGCTTTGATTTATATTGTGACGCATCAAGACAAGGGCTTGGATGTGTGCTCATGCAAGAAGGACAAGTGGTAGCCTATGCGTCAAGACAACTAAAGAAACACAAGCTGAATTACCCCACACATGATTTGGAACTCGCAGCCGTGGTGCATGCATTAAAGATTTGGAGACATTATATCCTTGGCCATCGATGTGAGATCTATACGGATCACAAAAGCCTCAAGTATATATTCACCCAAACGGATTTGAATTTGAGGCAACGTCGATGGTTGGAACTCATCAAGGATTATGATGTTGGACTCAACTATCACCCCGAAAAAGGCCAATGTAGTAGCTGGTGCATTGAGCCGAAAGGGAGTCTGTCACCAACTCACGTTTCGGGAGCTACCGCACGAGCTGCGCAAGGAGTTTGAACGGTTACATCTCGGGTTCTTGAACGAGATGAAAGTGATGGAACTCCATTCTTCGTTGGAACAAGAGATAAGAGATGACCAAGCTACGGATGAGGAAATCAAGGAGATCAAGGAATGAATCCGACAAGGCATAGAAAAGGATTTCAAGGAAGACGAGAAGGGTACGCTTTGGTTAGGAAAAAGGATTTGTGTGCCTAACGTGAAGCACATCCGCGACACGATATTAAAGGAGGCACATGTTTCACCTTATTCGATACATCCCGGCAGTACAAAAATGTACAAGGATTTGAAAACTTGTAATTGGTGGGATGGTATGAAAAGGGACATAGCTGAGTATGTTGCCTTATGCGACACATGCCAACGGGTTAAGGCCGAACATCAAAGACCCGCTGGACTGTTGCAACCATTGAAAGTACCCCAGTGGAAGTGGGAAGACATCAATATGGATTCTGTTGAAGTGTGTGGTCGACACTTCCCCCAGACCTGCTCTGGGCAGCCCGCGGAGGTTCTTTTTTGGAGGGCTAGTCGCTTGCGGAGAGCTTCAGCGTAAGGGACGAGTGAGGGAGAAGCTTGACACGGCGAGTTTTACGTGGTTCAGGCCGCCGGAGCGTAAAACCCTACGTCCACGGTGAGCAGAGGTGCTCGCTGTATTGCTTGTTGCTCAGAACCGGAGTCCTGAGCTTGAGGGTGAGTTATGTCTTGGGTGCGAGTTTCTGGAGTGCAAACCCTTGCTAACGTTGCCTACCCGAGCCTTTTATAGTCCAAGGCTCGAGCGGCTTACAAGGGGGGGGGGGGGCCGGGACCCGACAAATGGTCCCGGGGAGATTGCCTGCCGACTATCGTATCTGCAGTTATGTCGGTAGTTGTCTCTAGCGAGGGCTTCCGAGTCTTCGTCTTGCCGCCCTGCCCATGCTGCAAGCTAGTCGTAGTGGTTGATGACGGCGGGGGCGGTAGGGGATGTCTTGTCGCTGTGTTTATTGGCTGGCAGGATCTTGACATGGTGCACCAGTCTGCGATGCGACTGGGCGCAACGGCACCTGACAGAGGCGTGCTCCGCGTATTCGCGTCTTGGGAAGGCGCGGGCCTTGAATACCTTGTACGGGCAAGGTATGGTGCGTCTTTACACCTGCTGCCTACCGCGCGGGGGCAGGCAGCGCCGTCCTGCTGGCCACGTGGCGGGCCCTCAGCTCTCCTCTGAGGAGAGGGAGGTCCGGCCTTGCGGGACACGTGGAGCCTTCGGACCTCTCCCCGCGGAGGGGGAGGTCCGGCTTCTGTCGGCCACGTGGCGGGCCTGGAGCTCTCCTCTGAGGAGTGGGAGGTCCAGCCCCGTGAGACACGTGGCGCCTTCGGAGCTCTCCCCGCGGATGGGAGGTCCGTCTGCTGCTGGCCACGTGGCGGGCCCGGAGCTCCCCTCTGAGGAGAGGGAGGTCCGGCCCCGCTGGACACGTGGCGCCTTCAGAGCTCTCCCTACGGAGAAGAGCGAGATCCTTAGGCATTTTCCGTTGTGCGCGGGGGTACCCCATATCGAGGGTACCGACAGTGGCCCCCGGGCCCATCTCGGGGGAGATAGCGAGCCCGAGGTGGGGCCTCCGTCTCTTCTGTTCCGCGCACTTCCTCTAAGTCCCGCATTGACCGCTGCCGGAGCATGAACAGTCGCGGGATCGTGGGAGCGTGCGCCCACTTGATGGTTGCTTTTACTGCGGTGGTTCCCAAGGCTGCCACTTCTGCATGTTGCGGCACTTTCTTCGGGAACCGCCGAAGCGCCTTGGTGGCTCGTCTTCTTGGGAGACTGACTCCTTGACCCACCGCTTCAGCTGGACGGCTTGGGTCCACCTGTCATCGGTGCTCGGTCTTGGAGCTGAAGTGGTTGCCCATGGGGTGTATTCGAAGAGTTTTGAATTGCTTCGAATCGTTCCTGGAAAGTTTTAAAAGGGGATCTTACCCGCATCACGGCTTCCCTTCGCACTTCCCAGCGCTTGCACTTTCCTTGAACTCTTGCGCCTTTGTCTTCCTGTCCTTGAGCTCTCCCCCGCCATGGCTTCCAACCTGCTCTCGACGCGTATCGTTCGTTCCGCCGAGCTTGGGCCAGTGCGCAGGCTGCTAGGCTGGCACACGGAGGAACATAAACGCCGGCTCCGCCGGTGATCTCTCCCCCTGCTCCTGGAAAAGGGGGAGATGGTCTTCTTTACTTCTTACGCCCTGGCGGGGTTCGTCCCACCAATTTCTTCCTTCTTCGTCACATTGCTGGAGACGTATGGTCTCCAGCTCCACCACCTCTCTCCCAACTACTTCGCAATGGCTGTTGTCTTCATCCATTTCTGTGAGATGTTTGTGGGGGTGCGTGCTTCAGTGACGCTCTTCCGCTACTTCTTCGTGTTGCGGACGACTGGGCGCAGCTCGAAGACCCAGATGGGAGCGTACTATTTCCAGCATCGCTGCAAGGACCCAAAGGTCTCTGGGTACCTTCTACCTTTCAGTGCGTCAAGGTGGGAAAACTGGAGGGAGAGCTGGGTGGTCGTGCAGACCGACGAGCACGATCGCCTGCAGCTCCCAACCGCTGGCCCAACCACCGAGCGCCGCTTCTGGGAGGAGGTCCCAGAGTTGGAGCAGGAGTACGCACCGGTCTTGGAGCGGATCCGGTTCCTGGCCAACGAGGGGCTAACGTCCCTGATGGTGCTAATAGACTTCATGTCGCGCCGCATTGCGCCCTTGCGACAGCGCAGCCGCCCAACATGGTACTACACTGGTGAGCAGGACTGTACCAGGTTGGAGAGGGGTCTCGGCTCTGATCCTTCCGATGAGGAGCTGTACGAGATGGTGGGCAAGGTGAGCGGCGACTTCATCCCAGTGGCGACCCCGCCTTCCCGTCCTCTACCACTCCCCTCTTCTTAGAGCCGCAGAGGAGGTCAGAGCTGCTGCGGAAGATGCCGAACCTCGATGACATCGGGATCGCCGTCCGTCAGGTCGGGGATACCTTTCGGGCCGACAGTAGCCCCCGGGCCCATCTCGAGGGAGATAGCGAGCCCGAGGTGGGGCCTCCGTCTCTTCTGTTCCGCGCACTTACTCTAAGTCCCGCACTGACCGCTGCCGGAGCATGAACAGTCGCAGGATCGTGGGAGCGTGCGTCCACTTGATGGTTGCTTTTACTGCGGCGGTTCCCAAGGCTGCCACTTCTGCATGTTGCGGCGCTTTCTTCGGGAACCGCTGAAGCGCCTTGCCGGCTCGTCTTCTTGGGAGACTGACTCCTTGACCGACCGCTTCAGCTGGACAGCTTGGGTCTACCTGTCATCGGCGCTCGGTCTTGGAGCCGAAGTGGTTGCCCATGGGGTGTATTCGAAGAGTTTTGAATTGCTTCGAATCGTTCCTAGAAAGTTTTAAAAGGGGATCTTACCCACATCGCGGCTCCCTTCACACTTCCCAACGCTTGCACTTTCCTTGAACTCTTGCGCCTTTGTCTTCCTGTCCTTGAGCTCTCCCCCGCCATGGCTTCCAACCTGCTCTCAACGCGTCTCGTTCGTTCCGCCGAGCTTGGGCCAGTGCGCAGGCTGCTGGGCTGGCACACGGAGGAACAGAAATGCCGGCTCCGCCGGGGATCTCTCCCCATGCTCCTGGAAAAGGGGGAGATGGTCTTCTTTACTGCTTACGCCCTGGCGGGGTTCGTCCCGCCAATTTCTTCCTTCTTCGTCACATTGCTGGAGACGTATTGTCTCCAACTCCACCACCTCTCTCCCAACTCCTTCGCAGTGGCCACTGTCTTCATCCATTTCTGTGAGATGTTTGTGGGGGTGCACGCTTCAGTGACGCTCTTCCGCTACTTCTTCGTGTTGCGGACGACTGGGCGCGGCTCGAAGACCCAGATGAGAGCGTACTATTTCCAGCATCGCTGCAAGGACCCAAAGGTCTCTGGGTACCTTCTACCTTTCAGTGCGTCGAGGTGGGAAAACTGGAGGGAGAGCTGGGTGGTCGTGCAAGCCGACGAGCACGATCGCCTGCAGCTCCCAACCGCTAGCCCAACCACCGAGCGCCGCTTCTGGGAGGAGGTCCTAGAGTTGGAGCAGGAGTACGCACCGGTCTTGGAGCGGATCCAGTTCCTGGCCAACGAGGGGCTAACGTCCCTGATGGTGCTAATAGACTTCATGTCGCGCCGCATTACACCCTTGCAACAGCGCAGCCGCCCAGCATGGTACTACACTGGTGAGCAGGACTGTACCAGGATGGAGAGGGGTCTCAGCTCTGATCCTTCCGATGAGGAGCTGTACGAGATGGTGGGCAAGGTGAGCGGCGACTTCATCCCCAGTGGTGACTCCGGCTTCCCGTCCTCTGCCACTCCCCTCTTCTTAGAGCCGCAGAGGAGGTCAGAGCTGCTGCGGAAGATGCCGAACCTCGACGACATCGGGATCGCCGTCCGTCAGGTCGGAGATACCTTCCGGGGCATCTTGATCCCGGGAACCGAGCGCTCCGGATCGGAGTGCGAGGCGTCTGTCGCTTCCCAACCCGCCCCAAGGGTCGGCGGAACTCAAGCCGCCGACAAGGGGAAGGGGAAGGAGCTAGCCCCCGGGCAGCCGGAAGAGAAACGCGCCCAGTCTCCTCCGAGGGCGCCGCCTGCGCCGAGTCTGGGAGCCGGCGCACCCTTGCACTCATCTCCCGGAGGCGCTGGTCCATCGAGTGGCGACCCGAAGAGACCCCGGGTGTCCCACTCCAGCGGGTCTCTTCCCGGACAGCGGCAGTCCAAAGAACCCCAAGTGTCCCGCCATCCTTCCTCAGGCGGAGAGGCTTCTAGGATGGGCGCCGGTGGGGCGACGCCGGGGAGTGTGCCGGGGGTCCAGACGCCACAGCCCGTGACCGTCCCAACCGCAAGTCCTGGCGGTTCAACCGCGGCCCAGAGGCCGGGGCTACAAGCCCGTTGGAGCACTCATGTCGCCCAGTAAGTGTTGCTCTTTCTGGCTTGTAGGAGTAGTGTTCTCGTCCCCTTTCTTGGCCTGAGAGCTTTCTTTCCCCGCAGGGACTGACCGGCTGCCGGGGGCGGGCCTATCACCCGGCCATCTCTAGTTGGCGGAGGCTCCGTGTCACAGCATCTGGGAACCACGGTGGTTCCAATGGCCCCCAAGCCGGCGGGGGCTTCCTTTATGCTGGCGGGTTCGCCCTCTGCAGTGGTTGCGGCCGCGCCTGTTCGCCCTCCTTCACCAGCCTGGAAGTCCGGTGCTGAGGCTGGAAGGGCCACTGTAGGTGCAGCTGCTGGCTCCCTGGTTCCCTCAGGACAGCATCTTGCTCCGGTTGCTGAGGCACCAGCACCTACGCCGGTCTTAGACGCGACAGGGGAGGTCAGGGGCACGACTCCTGTCCCCGCTGTCCCGGCGCCCATGTGGGATGCCCTGGGGCGTGTCCAGACCAGTGCCCGACAGTTCCAGGTCGCCTTTGAGCGGGAGCGGGGGGGGGGGGGGGGGGGGGGCGCTGGCCGGAGAGATGGAATGCCTTCGTAGCTGGGAGCACCTCCTGCAGCAGCGGACCCAGGAGGCTAAGGCGGAGCTTGACTCGAGGCAGTCGAGACTTGAGGCCATGAGTGCTCTGCTCGACGCTCAGAAGAAAGCCATCAACCGCCTGGACTCAGAGACCCGGCGGCTCCGTGCTTCCTACCACGAAGCCCTGGCCCAGGTTGAAGCCAAGGCCGAAGCGCGCTCAGCTGCCGCGGAGGAGCTGCGGCTGCAGGTAGCTCGTCGAGAGTGCGCCGTCGCCGATCGGGAACGTGCTGCAGTGGCTGAGGAGGAGATGATCGCCGCACGGCTGAAGGCCAGAGAGGGCGAGCTGAGGGCTCGGGCTGAGGAGCTGGAGCTCCGCGAGTCGGCTGCCGCTACGAGGGAGGAGCAATCCTCCTGGGAGCGCCAGGCGGCATTGGATCGCGAGCTGGCTGCTCACCAAGAGGTAGAGAAGCTCCAGTCTTCGCGGTCTGCCGAGGCCCAGGCGGTCTGGGGCTTTATTACCAAGGCGGGGTCCACCTTGGTTCCTCTTGGTTTCAGTCTGGTGCGGACGGAGGCTCCAGCGCAGGAGATGTCAGAGGCAACCCCGACACTTGAGTCCATCGGCGGCAAGCTGGGCCGGCTCGAAGCGGTGATCGCCGACGAGCTTGAGGTGGAGGGACGGGGCCTGGCAAAGGAGGTCGCTACGCACGTACTGGCGTGCTTCCGGAGCCAGGACCCTTCCTTCTCTCTAGAGCCAGTCCGTCTAGGGCCCGTTGCCGAGCGGGAGGGAGCTGCCAGGGCCAAGGTTGAGGACGTGGCCACCCTTGTGGCCTCTAGGTTCCAACGGGAGTCCGGGGAATCTTAGGCATCTGCCGCCGTGGCTAAAAGGCCCTGTACCTCCTTCTCCTTCTTTTTTATTTTTGTTGAGTCTGTAGCTGTCGAAGTGTTCAATCGACACTTCCCCCGGGCCTGCACAGGGCATCCCACGGAGGTTCTTTTTTCGGTGGGGCTAGTCTCTAGCGGAGAGCTTGCGCAGATGGACGAGTTAGTAAGAGCTTGACACGGCGAGTTTTACGTGGTTCAGGCCGCCGGAGCGTAAAACCCTACGTCCACGGCGAGCTATGGAGCTCGCTGTATTGCTTGCTGCTCAGGACCGGAGGCCTGAGCTCGGGGGTGAGTTACAGCTTGAGAGTGTATGGCTAGCGTATGAGTTGCAAAGTGCGAACCCTTGCTATCGACGCCTACCCGAGCCTTTTATAGTCCAAGGCTCGGGCAGCTTACAAGGGGGGCCGGGACCCGACAGGTGGTCCCGGGAAGATTGTCTATCATCTACCGTATCTGCAGTTATGCCGGTAGTTGCCTCTAGTCGAAGGCTTCTGAGTCTTCATCTTGTCGTCCTGCCCATGCCGCATGCTAGTCGTAGTGGTTGATGACGGCGCAGGTGGCATGGGATGTCTTGTCGCGGTGTTTATTGGCTGGCAGGTTCTGACACCGCGCGCCAGTCTGTGATGCGACTGGGCGCAACGGCACCTGACAGATGCGTGCTCCGCGTCTCCGCGTCTTGGGAAGACGTGGGCCTTGAATACCTTGTACGGGCAAGGTATGGGGCGCCTTTACGCCCGCTGCCTACCGCTCGGGGCAGGCAGCGCCGTTCTGCTGCCACGTGGCGGGCCCGGAGCCTTTCTCAGAGGAGAGGAGGGTCAGCTCCGCGGGGCACGTGGAGCCTCCGGACCTCTCCCCGCGGAGGGGGAGGCTTGGCTTCTGTTGGCCACGTGGCGGGCCCGGAGCTCTCCTCTGAGGAGAGGGAGGCCCGGCCCCACTGGACGCGTGGCGCCTTCGGACCTCTCTCCCGCGGAGGGGGAGGTCCGGCTTCTGTATGCCACGTGACGGGCCCGGAGCTCTCCTCTGAGGAGAGGGAGGTCCAGCCCCGCCGGTCGCGTGGCGCCTTCAGAGCTCTCCCTGCGGAGAAGGGCGAGTTCCTTAGGCATTTTACCCTGTGCGCGGGGGTACCCCATATCTCAGGTACCAACAGTGGCCCCCGGGCCCATCTCAGGGGAGGCAGCGAGCCCGAGGTGGGACCTCCGTCTCTTTCGATCCGTGCACTTTCTCTAAGTCCCGAATTGACCGCTGCCGGAGCACGAACGGCAGCGGGATCGTGGGAGCGTGCGCTCACTTGATGGTTGCTTTTACTGCGGCGGTTCCCAAGACTGCCACTTCTGCACGTTGTGGCACTTTCTTCGGGAACCGCCAAAGTGCCTTGGCAGCTCACCTTCTCAGAAGACTGACTCCTTGACCCCACCGCTTCAGTTAGGTGGCTTGGGTCCACCCGTCATCGGCACTCGGTCTAGGAACCGAAGCGGTTGCCGATGCGGGGTATTCGAAGAGTTCCGAATCGCTTGGAATTGCACCCGGGAAGTTTTTAGAGGGTGTCTTACCCACATTGCAGCTTCCCTTCGCACTTCTCTGCGTTTCTTCTCGGACTCTTGTGCTTTTGTTCTCTTGCCCTTGAGTTCTCCCTCGCCATGGCTTCCAACCCGCCACCCGAGAAGAAGCGCGCTCGATCTCCTCCAGCAGCGGCGTCTATGCAAGGTCGGGATTCTGGGGTGCCTGACACTCCCTCCGGTGGCAACTCGAAGAGGCCCCGAGCTGACGCGCTGGGGGGAGCTTCTGGGGCGTCCCCTGTTGCGCCAGTTCAAGCGACCGCGGAGCGCCCGTCAGTGACGGTAGCGGGCTCTGGGAGTCCTACCCCGGCTCGGAAGTCGGGGTTCAGAGCCCGCTGGAGTGTCCGCGCTTCCCGGCCATCCCCAACTTGCGGGGAATCTGTGCCGCTGCGCTCGGAGCCAGGGTCAACTGCCGCGGCCCCTAGGCCAGCGCGAACTTCTCCTCTTCCGGTGTGCCCGGACTCCGCGGCTGCGTCGTCTCTTCCTGTCGAGACTGCCACCGCGGCCCCCAAGCCAGCGCAGGTTGACCCTGTACTAGGCGGCCCGGCCTTTTCTCCAGCACCGCCTTCCCCGGCTCGCTCTTCTCCTCAGATCAAGGAGCCAGAAGCTGAAGAGAGCCCGACTGGCCCGGCTGCCGGGGCCTCGGAGCCAATTTCTCCTGATCGGCGTCTCGTCTCGGTTGCTGGTGCGTCGGCTCCTCTTGAGTATGAGGTAATGGAGGAGGTCGGGGGGACTGCCCCGGCCTCTGTCGCTCCATTGCCCATGGCGGATGCTTTCGCGCTTGCCGATACGAGCATTCGGCGGGTCTTGGCTGCACTAGGTCGCGAGCGGGAGGAGTATACGGCTGAACGAGATCGCCTCCTCACCTGGGGGAATCTTTTGCGGGAGAGGACCGTGAAGGTTAAGAGCGAGCTCGACTCCAGGCGGGAGCTGCTCGACTTCAGGGAAGTGCTCCTCGACCGGATGAAGCGGGCTGTCGATCGCATGGACACCCAATCGCGGCGGATCAACAGGGAGGCTCTGGAGGCACACGCCCGGGCCGAAGAGAGCCTCTCTGCTGCTGTGGAGATACGGCAGCGGTTGGAGCGCCGTGAACTTGCCGTTGAGGAACGGGAGCGTTCCATGGCAGCTGAGGCGGAGAGGGTCGCCGCGCAGCTGGCGGCGGGCGAGGATGACCTTCGGGCTCGGATCGAGGAGCTGGAGATCCTGAAGGCAGACCTCGACTTGAGGGAGGAACAGGTCTCCCGTGATCGCCGGGCGGTTTTGGACCGGGAGTTGACCGCCGACTTCAAGGCCGCTGAGTTGGAGCGGCTCGCCAAGACTCTCCACCTCCGGGAGAGCTCCCTGGCGGCCAAGGAGAAGGAATTCTCCGAGAGGAACCTGGAGGCTCTGCAGGCGGCCCGCCGCGAGGTGGAGGAGCTTTCGGCCTTGCGGTCCTCCGAGGCTCTTGTGGTCTCGAGCTTCGTGGATCGAGCGGGGTCCGCCCTGATCCCTCTTGGCTTCAGTCCGGTGAGGGCCGCAGCCCCTGCGTTGGAGGTGATCCCCGCGCTGGAGTCGATCGGCGCCAAGCTGGACAGGCTAGACTCGGTGGTCGCCAGCGAGCTTGAGGCCGAGGGGCGCGGCCTTGCCTTAGAGGTCGCCTCACATGTGCTGGCATGCTTTAAGAGCCGCGACCCCTCTTTTTTGCTAGAACCAGTGAGAGAGGGCCCAGCCGCAGAGCGGGAGCAAGCTGCCAGGGCAGAAGTCAAGGATGTGGCCGCCCTTGTAGCCGCAAGGTTCCGGCGGGAGCCGGGAGGTCCTTAGGACTTGTTTCTCCCTTCTTATCGAGTCTGTAGTCCAGCTCATGGAGCCTCGCTTAGTTCGACTCTTTTAGATATCTGTGTCTGTGATGCTTTTTCTCTCCTTCTTGGCTTTGCCTGACTGAGTCCTTAGCTCCGCAAGGTACTCAGAGGCCATCTCCAATCTCAGAGCTCCGCATAGACACCCTCCCCGGGTCCTAACCGTGTTAGGGGCCCCCGGGGTCTCCGGATCTCGCCCCATGGGGAGCTCCAGGTCTGCCTGCCACGTGGCGGGTCCGGAGACCCTCCTTAAGAGGCTGGAGCTCCGGCCATGCCGGACACGTAGGGCTTTCAGAGCCCTCCCACCGGGGGGGGGGGGGGGGGGGGGGAGGTCCGGTCTCTGCCCGCCACGTGGCGAGCCCAGAGCCCTCCTCAAGGGAGGTGAGAGTTCCGGGCCTGCTGGACACGTGGGGCCCTCGGGTCCCGCCCCAGCTGGAGGGGCAGGTCCCGGTCCTTCCAGTCCTAGGCCGGAGTAGTTGGTAGCTCCTTTCCCCCTGCTTCATGCAGTCCCTGTTGCCGTAACCTGGAGGTCCTGCACACAAGTAAGGAAAAAGTAATTCTCATTGGGGGCTCCCCCCCTCTATCTCTTAGTCTTATCTAGCTTACGGTCCCCGTCCACTTATATGGTGCTTGGGAACTACCGTGCGCGAAGTGCCGGGGGCTTGGGGCCCCCCTGGCTTTCGGCCGGTACCTCCCGCGCAACCGCCTTTGGCAGGGCAGCAAATTCCGACTAAAGATGAGAATGAGAAGAGGGAGTTGAACGCATAGTGAGCACGCGCTAGTAGGGTAATCATAAAAATTTAATAAGTAAATTAAATGAGTACCAAAGAAGAGCAACGTAGGGCAGGTTTCTTTTCATATAAATTTCCATATGGGGGAAGGTGGGCCGAATATGTAGGCCACGACCCACCTCAAGGGAAGCAAGACTCTACGCGCTTGGGGTCGGAACCAGGCGAAGCCTAATGTAGTCCTGGACCGTCCCCTGAGGCTTAGTTGCTCCAAGCCCTGTTCTTGGACTTTTATGGAATTTATTATAAAAAGAAGGGTCTGTCCTATTGTTGCTCTAGGGGTAGAACTTACAGCGGTGTTCCGTGTTCCGAAGGTTCAGGAGCGGGTCCCCGTCCTCGGTTCTGGGGAATGGTCCCAGGGCCGGGATGTCCAGCCCCAGTATGGCAAATGGCCATGTGGGCTGGATCATCTGTACCGTCCGAGCCGGTGTATGGATCTGCTTGGCGTGGAACAGGCACACCTAGCAGCTCTCGACCAGCTCGACGGCATCCTGGAGTGTTGCCGGCTAGTAGAAGCCATGCCGAAAGGCTTTACCGACAAGCGTGCATGAGGAAGAGTGACTCCCACATTCGCCTCCATGGATCTCAGCGAACAAGTCGCAGCCTTCCCCCTGGGTTATGCACCGCAATAGGATGTGGTTGGCGCCACGTCGGTAGAGATCCCCCTCTACCGCCATGTGTCTCTTAGCCATACGCACAATCCGTTCAGCGGATACACGTTCATCAGGGAGGATATTGTCTTTCAAGTAGTCCCGGACCTCCGTGATCCATGCATCGGGTCTGACTTGAGCATCTGGATCTTGAGCGCTGGGTTGCACGGAGTCCCCAGTGACGCTTGTGATCCTTGGCGACGTCCATTGCCGCCGGGACCGCCAGCTTCGAGGTGTTGGTCTAGCCCCCTTTGTCCGGCTCAGCGGGCCGGGCTGTGGGCCGCGGCAACGTCCTCTCAGAGCTCCCTTTGGGCACAGTGGCTCCGGTGGGGGTCTTCGTTGAAAGGTCGTCAGCTGCGGCCTTGCTAGCGCGCGGTACGTGGTGCTGGTCCAAGGCGAGGAGGTCTGTCTCCACCATCTTGGTTGATAACCAGACTGGGAGTTGCCCTGAGCCAACGACTAGCAAGAAGGATGAGCTCTTCATACTTTGCTATGTTGCTGGCTGCCTTGGAATCGAAACGCACCACATACCCAGACTGCTCCCCCGATGGCGTGAGGAACAGTACGCTAGCATCGGCCCCCTGCTTTCGCAAGGAGCCGTCGACGAACATCATTCGGTAAGGCCTGGTGAAGGTCAGGGCTCAGGGTCCTGTTTCACCATCTTGGTGGCCCCCTGGGCGTGCGTCTACTTCGGCCACAAGTCAACTAATGCTCGGTTAATGTCTGCATGATGGAAAAGGGAGCCTAGGTCAAACTTCAGTAGCTCCGCCGCCCATTCGGTGGCATTGTCCGTCGCGTGGGGGCTGTGGAGGATAGCTTTCATCCCGGGGAGACCGCCGGGTGCTCGATACTCGGAGGTCCCCAGGCTGCTTTGGACCTTCCGGGAAGCTCCGCTGATGTCCCGGGAGCTCCGGGGGGGTCCCATTGCACCTCCGGGAGGTCCTGCTGGTCCTCCGGGAGGTTGTGTCGGGGATCCGAGGTCCGGTGTGGGCCTCCGGGGTTTTTTGGTGCTTGTTTCTTGGTAGCGAAACAGGTTACGGTGGTATGGGGTCAAAGCCATTGGCGCGAAGACCAGAAATTCGCGGGACCCCTAGCTACGCCGAGTCGGTTTATGCCGGGGTTAGCAGGTGAAGGGTGCCCTTCAACTACTCCAGACACAGGGGTCTGATGGGAGCCCTAGCAAGCATTTGGGAAGCGCAGCATATCACAGCCTGACATCGAGTCTACTATTTGGTCTATCATAGGAAGAGAAAATAGGTCTTTAGGGCATGCCTTATTGAGGCTGGTGTAGTGGATGCGCTTCCGGAGCTTCTCGCTGGCCTTCGGGATAACAACACGGTTTGCCAAGCGCCGGGAGCGGCGGACTCTCCGTCTTGTCGGACGGTTGGACGTCGGGAAAGACCTTTAAGTAGTGCTCAATCACCTCCCTAGGGATCTCTGGCCTCGGCGACGGCTGTCATGCAGAACATCGACATTGTGCCGGAGGGGGGCAACGAGCGCGCCTTCCTATTTGCTATCCAGGCCCCCGGCTACCCGGGTGGTCTGGGTGGCATCGGCGCTGATTCGGACGAGCCTTGTGGGGACGTCGTCCTCATCGAAGGGTTGCACGCGGGGTGCTGTGGTAGAGGCACGGTGGCGTGCACTTGGGTGGAGCTGGTTTGGTTCTGCGCTGCCGAGGGTTAGCGCTCTAGTCGCTGTAAGCGCCTGAAGCTTTTCCAAGGCTAACACTGCGGCAACACGGTCTCCACAAACCTTGAGGACGCCTGTTGGTGTAGGCATCTTCAAGACAAGGTAGCCGTAGTGGGCTACTGCCATGAATTGGTACAGGGCTGGCCTGCCGATTATGGCGTTGAAGGGGAGATCAATCTCGGCCACATCGAACAGAACGTACTCTGTCCGGTAGCTGTCCGGTGCCCCAAAGGTCACCGGGAGGCTGATGTGGCCGTAGGGAACGACCTGTCCCGGTCCCACCCCTGAGAACGGGCTCGATGGGGCGAGCTTGGCCATCGGGATCTGCAGCTTCTGGAAGGCTGCGCGACTGATGAGGTTCAGCCCAGCCCCGCCATCCACCAAAACGTGGTACATCTTCATGTTGGCGATGGTGGGGGCCACCACAAGCGGCAGTTGGCCGGCCCCAGCCATGTTCCTGGGGCAGTCAGCGTCATCGAAGCTGATGGAGGTTCCCATCCACCTGAGGTGCGGTGCTGCACCTGGGAGGGGAGCCACCGACGCTACCGCTCGACGCAAGGCCTTAGCCGTGCTCCGGGACGGGGGGTCAGCGGACCCGCCGAAGATGACATAGAGCATCTTCCGGTGCTCGTCATCACTGGAGCTGGAGCTCCCATGACTGCGCACTGCCTTTACGGCGTGCTGAAGCTCCTGGAACTCCACCTGGCGGTCGACGCCGTCTCGGGCCTCGACCTTCTGCTTGCCGCCCCTTTGATCGTTGGGTGGGGCATCAGTTAGAGGCTGCTTCCCTTTCCGGAAGCGCTCCGCGAGCTTCTGGATTTCCCGGCATTCGGTAGCGGTATGATAACTGGTGCCATGCACAGGGCATAATTCATCCTGGCCCCCATCTGGGGCCGGTGATTGTCGCGGCCTCTTGTCAGGGCGCGGCCCCCGAGCTCCACTGGGCGCCGCCGTTGCGGCAATAGGGACCACGGCTGATGATTTTATACTACTTCCGTACGAAGCGCCACCGGATCCCGGCTGACCCCCTGGCTTTGGGGCCGGCAGAGAGTGCCAGTTCCGCCCTTCGGCTGCTCTGGCACACTTGTCCGCCAGGTTGAAGAGTTCTGAGGCATCGCGGACCTCCCTGGTCGCGAGCTTCTCGAGCATCTTCCTGTCCCGAACGCCTTGCCGGAACGCCACCACCACAGAAGCGTTCTGCATATGCGGGATGGTGTTGCGTACCTGGGAGAACCGCTGGATGAAAGAGCGCAGCGACTCCCCAGGCTGTTGCTTGACGGCGTGGAGGTCAAGCTCCGTGCCGGGACGGGTGTAGGAGCTGCCGAAGTTGGCGACGAACTGCCGGCAGAGCTCTCCCCAGGAGGTTATGGACCCCTGAGGTAGATTCATGAGCCAAGACCGAGCTGGGCCGGTCAAGGCGACGGGGAAGTAGTTGGCCATGACAGCCTCGTCCCCTCCTGCGGCAAGTACGGCGGTGGAGTAGATCTAGAGGAACTCCGCCGGGTTGACGCTACCGTCGTACTTTTCAGGCAGGTGCGGCCGGAACTTGCGCGGCCACCTCGCGAAGCGAAGGTGGGGTGCAAGGGCCGCACATCCTGCACCTGCTGCTGCAGGTACTGGCGCTGCGAACGCTTGGTTCGCACTTGGCACCGCATACCCCGGCATGGGCAAGGCTGCACCATAGACCGGGGCCGCTGCTTGCGGCGCATATGGTTGTGGCATATGCTGCGCAGCATATGCCTGAGGCAGGGCTCGCGTGGCGAAGACCTGCCCCTCAGGTTGTGTCGAGGCCGACGACATGCTGTCGCCAGCCTCATGGTTGCGACGCCTTTCTCGGCGCCGCTCGAGGTACACCCGGGCGTCCTGGCCCAAGTGGCACCGTTCCAGCTCCCTTCTCAGGTCCGTCGACAGTAGCCTGGAGGAGCTGGAATCCGCCGTTAGCCCGTCAACCGTGGGCGTGCGCGTTAGCGACACAGCCGGTTGTCCTGGGCGCCGTCCTCGCCGAAACCGAGGGTTCGCGGCGGCGATGACGAGGCGGTCCACCTCGCGGACCCATTGCTGGGTCGCTGAATGGGGCGCATCCCCCGCAGGTGGGTTGCGCAGCAGCGCTCTTGCTGCAGCTAGCGCACCTCCATGGTGTACGCTCAGCGCCGCAGAAGATCTCACACTGGTCGGGGCCTGCATAGCCGGAGTCGGCGTTGCCGGAGTCGGCTGCTGGCTACCAGCTTGCGCCGACACACTCCGTCCTGAGTGTGTCGACATGTACTCCCCAGTGGTCACGGTTCGCCGTGAACGCGGAGGGGGAGAGTTTGCCGCTGAAGGAAGCTTGGTCATCTTCGCCGGCGGAAACTCGTCGCGCTAGGAGAAAAGACCCCTACCTGGCGCGCCAAATGTCAAAGTGTTCAGTCGACACTTCCCCCGGGCCTGCACTGGGCAGCCCGTGGAGGTTCTTTTTTCGGTGGGGCTAGTCTCTAGCGGAGAGCTTGCGCAGATGGACGAGTTAGTAAGAGCTTGACACGGCGAGTTTTACGTGGTTCAGGCCGCCGGAGCGTAAAACCCTACGTCCACGGCGAGCTATGGAGCTCGCTGTATTGCTTGCTGCTCAGGACCGGAGGCCTGAGCTCGGGGGTGAGTTACAGCTTGAGAGTGTATGGCTAGCGTATGAGTTGCAAAGTGCGAACCCTTGCTATCGACGCCTACCCGAGCCTTTTATAGTCCAAGGCTCAGGCAGCTTACAAGGGGGGCCGGGACCCGACAGGTGGTCCCGTGAAGATTGTCTATCATCTACCGTATCTGCATTTATGCCGGTAGTTGCCTCTGGTCGAAGGCTTCTGAGTCTTCATCTTGCCGCCCTGCCCATGCCGCATGCTAGTCGTAGTGGTTGATGACGGCGCAGGCGGCATGGGATGTCTTGTCGCGGTGTTTATTGGCTGGTAGGTTCTGACACCGCACGCCAGTCTGTGATGCGACTGGGCGCAACGGCACCTGACAGACGCGTGCTCCGTGTCTCCGCGTCTTGGGAAGATGCGGGCCTTGAATACCTTGTGCGGGCAAGGTATGGGGCGCCTTTACGCCCGCTGCCTACCGCTCGGGGCAGGCAGCGCCGTTCTGCTGCCACGTGGCGGGTCCGGAGCCCTTCTCAGAGGAGAGGAGGGTCAGCTCCGCGGGGCACGTGGAGCCTCCGGACCTCTCCCCGCGGAGGGGGAGGCTCGGCTTCTGTTGGCCACGTGGCGGGCCCGGAGCTCTCCTCTGAGGAGAGGGAGGCCCGGCCCCGCTGGACGCGTGGCGCCTTCGGACCTCTCTCCCGCGGAGGGGGAGGTCCGGCTTCTGTATGCCACATGACGGGCCCGGAGCTCTCCTCTGAGGAGAGGGAGGTCCGGCCCCGCCGGTCGCGTGGCGCCTTCAGAGCTCTCCCTGCGGAGAAGGGCGAGTTCCTTAGGCATTTTACCCTGTGCGCGGGGGTACCCCATATCTCAGGTACCGACAGTAGCCCAGCTCATGGAGCCTTGTGTGAATAGACTCTTGTTATCTTCTGCGTCTGTGTGCTTTAGTCTTCTTCTTGGTTTTACCTGGCTGAGCCCTTAGCTCCGCAAGGTACTCAGAGGCCTTGACCAATCCCGAAGCTCTGCACAGACACTTTCCCCCGGGTCCTTACTGTATTAAGGTCCCCGGGGTCTCCAGGACTCGCCCCATGAGAATGGGGAGGTCCGGACCTGCTAGCCACGTGGCGGGCCCGGAGCTCTCCTCTGAGGAGAGGGAGGTTCGGCCCCGCGGAACACGTGGAGCATTCAGAGCTCTCCCCTCGGGGGGGGGGGGGGGGGGGGGAGGTCCGGTTTCTTCCGGCTACATGGCGGACCCGGAGCACCCCCTAAGAGGAGGGAGGTCCGGGCCCGCTGGACACGTGGGGCCTCCGGGGCTCGCCCCTGCGAAGGTGGCGAGGTCCGGATTCTTCAGTCTTACCTTGGAGTTCCGGTCTTGCGCGATCCCGTAGCGGCCCCCTGGTAGGTGTGTCCTATTGATTGGGTGCTCCTACCATACTCCTGCGGGGAGCTGAGGCCGAGAGGTCCTGCACACAAGTAAGGGAAAAGTAATTCTCCTTGGGGGCTCCCCCTCCCCTATCTCATAGTCTTATTTGGCTTACGGTCCCAATCCACTTGTATGGTGCTCGGGGCCCCCTGTCCATCGGCAGGTACCTCCAACGCAACCGCCTTTGGTAGGGCAGCAAATGCCGACTAAAGCTGAGAATGAGAAGAGGGAGCTGAGCGCATGGTGAGCATACGCCGCAAGCGCGGTCATAAAAATTTAATACATAATTTAAATGAGCACAAGGGAAAAGCAAAGTAGGACAGGTTTCTTTTCACATAAATTTCCATAGGAGGAAGGCAGGCTAAACATGGAGGCCACGACCTGTCCCATTAAAAAGGGAAGCAAGACTCTACGCGCTTGGGGTGGGAACCAGGCGAAGCTGAACGTAGTCCTGGACCGTCCCCTGAGACTTAGCGGCTCCGAGCGCTGTTCCTGGGCTCTATGGAATCTATTACAAAAGGAAGAGGCTGTCCTACTATTGCCCTAGGGAAGAGGCATGTCAAGCATGCGGGGTTGAAGCCGCAAAAACCCACCGAGTACACTCTCCACCCGGCTCCAACTGCCCCGTCCTCTCCACCAGTGGAGAGGAGATCAAAGCAAGCTCATGATGTCACTAGATCTGCATATGCTCCTCCTGGGTCTCCACCTGCCCAAGAATCATCCAGTGGCATCCTCAAGGTGCTCTCCTCCATCTTTGCCTGCTGCCGCAAGATCGAAGACAGGCAGCGCAAGGAAAAGCTTGCAAGGAAGAAACATCAACAGTATGTCAATGCCAATATCAAGTCTATCTGTGCAAAGCTTGAGATTGAGCCCGTTGGATCACCACCCACCTCCGAGGACTCAGAGGAAGATCCTGCTCCCGTGGATGCCGAAGTTGGTGAAGATGAAGATCAGACTGAGACTGAAGGAGGAGGCAGCGATGAGTGATTCCCCTCAATTTTTCCCTTTTTGGTGCCTTGATGCCAAAGGGGGAGAGATTGAGATTAGATTTGGACTCGAACTATCTAGTATTAGTTATTAAGCTCTTTTGTGATCAAGGACATGTACCTATTTTAAAATCTTGTAATGCACTATTTCTTTTCTTATGTGTGATGCACTATGCTCTAATGCCTACTTATATGTTCACTATTGTTTGTCTTTAATTTATCGCATTTTGTTTATCACACACCTGTTAGGCACCCCACCATAAGGTGTGTGCATATGTGAGAAGCTTTTTGTGAATTCTTTATTATTCTCATATGTGCACACCTTATGAAAATCAACTTTTTATTCTCAATTGTGATATCTCAAATAGTTGTCATCAATCACCAAAAAGGGGGAGATTGTAAGTGCATCTAGGATATCCCTTGTGGGTTGTGGCTAATTGATGACGAACATATGAGATCCTAATGAAACTATTGAGATGATTGCAGGATAAACAAAGTGAAACAGCTTGGTGCACACAAAAAGGTGAAAAATGAAGTGGTGTCCAAAAGAAGAATACCTTGATGGAAATTTAGAATTTAAGTGTATAGGGTGTGTATGAAAGACACACTCCAAGAGCTCACGACTTTGCGCATGGGAAAGGGTTTTAAAATTATCGAAACTCTTCATAGTGCACCGGACTAGTCCGATCTTGGACCGGACTAGTCCGCCAAACTCTCTGTTCCCAAAACGGACTAGTCCTTGTGCGCACCAGACTAGTCCGCCAGACTTTCTGGACATCATGATTCACTGTGACCGGACAAGTCCGGACCAGCACCGGACTAGTCCGGTATTAGGTTTAACAACGGTAATTTTTTTTTGGAAACCCTATAAAAAGAGGTCCTTCGTTTTTTCTCAAAAAACACACGACTAATACTGCAGCAAACACAAACCCTAGCGCCGCCACCTTGTCCCAAGAGCCCCAAAACACATCTCCCCACACATCTAAAGTGCAAAAAGATCAAAATCAATTGAACACTTGGATTCGGGATTGGGAGATCGTCGTTCTTTCGTTGTGAGCTCTTGGGGTTTGATCTTTCTGCACTCATATTCTGCATTGTACTATTTTCGAGTGTATTTGATCACGTTCTTATTGTAATTCTCGTGGGAGCCCTCAACTTGTGAGGTAGCCCCACAAACTCAGTGATTGCCCGTGATAGTGGAGTCAAGTCGGCCTTTGTGGTGACTTGAAGAGGGAAAGGGTTAGGAACCTGGCTTTGTGTGAGCTTCCTCAACGAGGACATAGATCTCTTGGTGAGATCGAACCTCGGTAAAAATTCGTGTCTTTTGTCTCTCATTTACTTTACATTTTGATACATTAGATCACTAGTTTGCTAATCATCATTTGAGTTTCTTATAAGTTTGCACATGCATTCATACAATAAACTTAATTTATAAAAACTGTTGTTCTCATTCTGCTGCTGAAAGATTCAATTTCTGAAACACACTTAATTAACTCACATAATTCAGCACACCGGACTAGTCCGCCCACACAACCGGACTAGTCCGGTCAATCAAGTTTCTGATAACTCTATTAAGTGTGCAGGAATCTTTTAAAGGCCTATTCACCCCCCTTCTAGGCCGCATTCAATTGGTATCAGAGCAAGGTTCTCCATCAAAGAGACTCACATCTCGGAGAGATCATGGCCTCTGAGAAGAACAACGACATACCAAAGATGAACATCAATGAGGAGGAGCAAGAAGCTAAAGCCTTCGATGTGCTGAAAGACAGCCCACATGATGATGAAGAAGTGAGGCAGCTAAAAGCACTCATGAGAAAGAAACTGCTAGCACAAAAGGGAAAAGAAGAAGAGAAGACGACTGGGAGTGGTCATCACGACTACTCCCGGTATCCTTACAACTACAACTGTCTCAATTCAAACAATCACTATCTTTCGATTCCTATGGGAAGGCCTCCACAGTTTGATGGAAGTGACTATACCATGTGGAAGTACAACACGAAGATCCATCTGATATCTCTGAACCCTAGTCTGTGGCATATTGTTTGCACAGGCATAGATATTCTGGACACGGATGATGAACTCACTCCAGAACAAGAACAAGAGATTCACAGAAACGCACAAGCCGTCGCCATGATCACATCATCACTAAGCAGAGAGGAATTCACCAAGATCGATGGGTTAGAAAGTGCAAAAGAAATCTGGGATACCCTCAAGACAGCTCACGAAGGAAATAGGTCAGTTCGTGAAGCCAAAATCCAAATGCTTGAAGGAGAGTTGGGGAGATTTGCTATTGAAGAAGGCGAATCACCTCAAGACATGTACAACCGGATGAAAGCACTCATCAACAAAATTCGTGCTTATGGAAGTAAGAAATGGACAGATCACGAAGTGGTCAAAAGAATGATTAGAGCTTTTATGCCAAGAAATGTCACACTTTGCTCAATGATCAGAGAGAGACCCGGTTTTCACAAAATGACTCCCGATGAATTACTAGGGAAGATCATAAATCATGAAATGATGGAGAAAGAAGTCCAATACGTCAAAGACTTAGCCGAACTCACCTCATCCAAAAAGAAAGAAGTTGCTCTCAAAGCAACGTGCAGACCCAAACTCAAAGAAACTCGTGAAGACCAAGATGATGGAGATACAAGCGATGAGAGCACCGTTCTTGATGACGAAGAAATGGTACTCTTCATCAAAAAGTTCAAACGCATGATGAAGAGAAGACACGGCAACAATTCACATGAAGGCAAAAGCAAGGATAAAGGAAAATCCAAGGCTCGACACACTTGCTACAACTGCGGAGAGTATGGTCACTTCATGGTGGACTATACTTATGAAGAAAACAAAAAGAAGAAGGAAACAAGATCTCAAGAAAAGAAAAATTTCAGAAAAAGAAGACAAGTCCATCAAGCTCACATTGGGAAGGAGTGGGACTCAAACGACGAGTCCTCCTCCGATGAAGAAGAAGAGATGGCCACTATCGCAATCAAGAAACCAACTATGAGAGCCACACTCTTTCCGAACATGGGAGGATGGGACATGAACAACCACACTTGTCTTATGGCTAAGGAAGGCAAGAAAAAGGTTCGACTTACTCCTCCTGTACTAAATTCCTCCATTGATGACTTTGATAGCTCTAGTGATAATGAAGAAATGTTTAGAGGGCTAAGTAAAATTGCTTTAAAGAAAATGGAAATGTTGTCGAACGAAATCTTTGAAAAGGAGGAACTTGTCAACCGACAAGAAGATATGCTCATCCGTGAGAGGAAGAAATATCAAGAAGTTGAAAAGCTTCTTGAGCTTGAAAGAGAGAAGAATGAGTCGCTTGAGTTAGAGCTAGCCTTGAGTAAGGAAACTTACTCAAAGTTATAGGACTCGCACATTGCAATCAAGGAAGAACTTGCTAACTTGTCAAAAGTTAACAAAATCCTTGAGGTGCAAGTTGAGTCGCTCAAACAAAGTGACTCCTCTTCCTCCAAAGACATGAGTTCGACAACAATAAGAACCTGCACTTGCTCTAGTAAGAAGAATGTAATTTCTAATGCTTCAACCTCTCGTGACATGCATTCTTCTCAAAATGACATCTTTGATAAGGATAAGATCAAATATGCACGAAGTGCATATATGATCACTAGACCTCCCAATGTCAAAGATGGTCTTGGTTTTGGCAGGAACAAACACATGTCTACTCCTAATAATGCTAAGAATATAATCACTTTTGTTAAAGAAAAATCCCATGAATCTGAGTTACAAACACTGTTTCGTACATTTGATGCTTCTTATGTTCTCATGAAAAACAAGTATGGAAAAGTCATTGCTAAATATACAGGGCCACGCCACAAGAACTTAAAAACTTGTGTGTGGGTGCCCAAGACTCTTGTGACTAACCTGAGAGGACCCAAGCAAGCTTAGGTACCTAAAACCAAGGAATAATTCTATTTTGCAGGCTTACTCCTCCGGCGGATCTAAGTGGGTGCTAGATAGCGAATGCACAAATCATATGACCGGAGAGAGAGGTATGTTTGTGGAGTACGAGTGCAACAAGGATCCAAGTGAACGTATATACTTTGGAGACAACAGCCAAGGAAAGGTCCTTGGTAGTGGTAACATTGAAATATCCTCTCAACACACCTTATCTAATGTTTTACACGTAGACTCTCTAGATTATAATCTTTTATCAATATCTCAACTATGCGATAAAGGTTACAACTGTTTATTCACTAATGAGGGTGTGATCGTCTTTAGAAGAAACGATGGCTCGATTGCATTCAAGGGATTGTTGAAGGGAAAGATTTATCTTGTTGACTTCAACAAAGATAAAGCCGAACTCAACACTTGCTTGGTTGCTAAGACCAACATGGGATGGCTGTGGCATAGACGGCTAGCCCATGTTGGAATGAGAAATCTGCAGAAACTTCTAAAAGGTGGTCACATCCGTGGTCTTAAGGATGTGGTTTTTGAAAAAGACAGGCCGTACAGCGCTTGTCAAGCAGGAAAACAGGTTGGAGCACCACACCCCGCCAAGAATGTGATGACCACCGCTAGACCGCTGGAACTTCTCCACATGGATCTCTTTGGTCCAATTGCGTACATCAGCATCGGAGGTAACAAATACGGTTTAGTAATTGTTGATGATTTTTCAAGATTTACCTGGGTATTTTTCTTGTATGATAAATCAGAAACTCAGGGAATCCTCAAGAAGTTCTTGAAAAGAGCTCAGAATGAATTCTCATCAACCGTAAGGAATATCAGAAGTGACAATGAGATAGAATTCAAGAACACCCAAGTTGAAGAATATCTCAATGAAGAAGGTATAAAGCATGAATTCTCGGCACCCTACTCTCCTCAACAGAACGGGGTGGCCGAAAGGAAGAACAGAACATTGATCGAAATGGCGAGAACAATGTTGGATGAATACAAGACGTCAGACCGATTTTGGGCAGAAGCGGTGAACACCGCTTGTCATGCCACAAATCGGTTGTACCTTCATCGACTACTGAAGAAAACTCCATATGAGCTTCTCACGGGGAAAAAGCCTAATGTTTCTTATTTCAAAGTTTTTGGTTGCAAATGTTTTATTCTGAACAAGAAACCAAGGGCCTCGAAGTTCGCTTCGAAGTCCGATGAAGGATTCTTGCTCGGATATGAATCGAATGCCTACGACTATCGTGTCTTCAACAAGGTGTCCAGCCTTGTTGAAGTAGCACGTGACGTAGTGTTCGATGAAACTAACGGCTCACAAGTGGAGCAAGTCGATAAGTTTATGCTAGATAAGGAGGAAGCTCCATGTGAAGCGCTGAAGAAAATGGCACTTGGTGTTATCCTACCACGAGAGGAAACACAAGACGAATTTCAACAAGGAAGCAATGATCAAGGGGGAGCTCCTACACAAGATCAGGTTGAGGAAGGTCAAGAAGATCAAGATGATCATGGAAGCAATGATCTAGGGGGAGACATGACACATGAAGACAATGAAGAACAAGCAACTATACAAATTCCACACCCAAGAGTACATCAGTGTGTGCAAAGAGACCATCCTGTCAACAATATCATTGGAGATATTGCTAAGGGAGTAACTACTAGATCTCAAATTGCAAATTTTTGTGAACACTATTCTTTTGTGTCTTTTCTGGAGCCATACAGGGTAGAAGAAGCCTTAAGGGATCCAGACTGGGTGATTGCGATGCAAGAGGAGCTGAACAACTTCAAAAGAAATGAAGTGTGGGAGCTGGTGGAAAGACCAAGGGCGAACATCGTTGGAACCAAATGGGTCTTTCGGAACAAGAAAGATGAACATGGAGTAGTGACAAGAAATAAAGCGAGGTTGGTGGCCAAAAGTTATTCTCAGGTGGAAGGTTTGGACTTTGATGAAACTTTCGCTCCTGTAGCTAGACTTGAGTCCATTCGCATTTTATTGACATATGCTACTCACCATAATTTTAAGTTGTATCAAATGGACGTCAAGAGTGCCTTCCTCAATGGTCCGATAAAGGAGTAAGTCTATGTGGAGCAGCCACCGGGGTTCGAAGATCAGGAGTATCCCAACCATGTCTATAAACTGCGTAAGGCTCTCTATGGCCTCAAACAGGCTCCTCGAGCCTGGTATGAGTGCCTTAGAGATTTTCCAACTCAAAATGGATTCAAAATTGGTAAAGCTGACTATACACTCTTTACTAAACATTTTGATGATCATTTATTCGTATGTCAAATTTATGTTGATGACATTATCTTTGGATCCACTAACAAGTCCTTCTGTGAAGAATTTAGCAAAATAATGATAGACAGGTTCGAGATGTCAATGATGGGTGGATTGAAGTTCTTCTTGGGATTTCAAGTGAAGCAACTGAGAGAAGGTACATTTATAAGCCAAACTAAATATACACAAGACATTCTCAAGAAATTCAATATGGACAAAGCCAAGCCCATCAAGACACCCATGGGCATCAACGGACATCTCGACCTCAATGAAGACGGTCCAAATGTGGACCAAAAGATATATCGGTCCATGATTGGCTCCTTACTTTATTTATGTGCATCTAGGCCAGATATTATGCTTAGTGTTTGCATGTGTGCAAGGTTTCAAGCCGCACCTAAAGAGTGTCACTTAATTGTTGTAAAAAGAATCCTAAGGTACCTTGTGCACACACCCAACTTGGGCCTTTGGTATCCCAAAGGATCAAAGTTTAACTTGATAGGGTATTCCGACGCCGACTATGTAGGATGAAAAGTCGATAGAAAGAGCACGTCAGGGACTTGTCAATTTCTTGGTAGGTCCCTAGTTTCTTGGTCATCTAAAAAGCAGAACTCCATTGCTCTTTCCACAGCGGAAGCGGAGTACGTTGCAGCCGGTAGTTGTTGTGCGCAACTACTTTGGATGCGACAGACTCTTAGGGACTACGGCTACAATCTAAGTCATATCCCGCTTCTATGCGATAATAAAAGTGCTATAAAAATTGCACACAACCCTGTAGAGCACTCAAGAACTAAGCACATAGATATCCGTCATCACTTTCTTAGAGATCATTCATTAAAAGGTGACATTGCTATTTTACATGTTAGGACTGAAAAACAACTTGCGGATATTTTTACCAAACCATTAGATGAGAAAAGGTTTTGTGAACTAAGAAATGAGCTAAACATTCTTGACTCTCGAAATGTGGCTTGAAACATTGCATACCTGGTTGCAACTTAAAATGTTCTTTTGTATTGTTAAAAATGCTCCTCTTCTCCTTTTCTACTCAGAAAACTATTTTAATGAAGAAATCTTGTGGATTATGACCATTGTTTGATTGATGATTGCCTACTGGTCGTAATCACCAAGACTATTTGCAAAATTATTGTCCTTGGATCACTATTAATCATCTATATATGTATCAGGTCTGTTGGAAACGGACTAGTCCGATTTTCAACCGGACTAGTCCGGACAGACGAAACTGGTTAGGTCATTTCAAGGGGCTCGGACTAGTCCGCCACATAGACCGGACTAGTCCGGGTCCATCGCATATATAAGCCCTTGGCCGGCCCAGACCTCTCCCTCACTCCTCATTAGACTTGCTCTCCCTCTCCTCTTCCAAACCCTAGCCCCCAAAGTGATTTTCAGGTTGAACCCTCAAAATCGAGATTTTCTCCGTGGGAAATCCTCCCCTTGACGAGTGGATTCCCTCCTCCGGATTCATCCGGACTGATTTCTACTTCTTCGACGCAGATCTTCAAATCTTGGTAAATTTCTCCCCAAAACCAAATTCTCAACTTTCTTCGTTCTAGCTTGTTTCCTTTGATTCCAAGGGTATACATTGGCCTTAGAGATGTATTCCCACCACTTTTCTACTCTTTTGCATCCTTAGATAGATTTTTTGATCAAAATGCTAAGGTTCTTATGCCGGGGCGGACTAGTCCGGTTCTCAGGTGCGGACTAGTCCGGTCCCTGTCATCTGAATCCCTACATTACCTTGAATCCTTGATTCATTCTTATCTAATCCGTGAACTCCTTATCAGGCACAATGTCTTCAGGCTCGGATGACAGCTCTTTTCACATTGATGAAGACGTTCAACGCGAGAAAGTGAGGAGGGCCAAGGAGAGAGTTATGAAGAAGAGACATGATGTCAATGCTCACTCTCCACCCTCCGACGACAATCTACCTAAGAAGAGGAAAGTCATTGTCAAAAAGCCTCAAAGGAAAGATGCTGCTGAGGGCTCGTCAGGGCCAAAAAGAGTTCTCAATAAAGGGAAGGGACTTGCTAGTGGTCCCCTTGGGCCCTTGAAGATGAAAAACCCTATTCACCGCAACAGGCAGCCTTGAAGCGAGGATTTCACTGGAAAAGGGGGTGAGCTAGCTGATAACTTCAGGAAGATTGAAGTGTATGACCGACCTGAACAATGTTCTGATCCAAGGTTCTGGAGCAACTTCCATGCAAACTACTACGAGCATGTGTACATGAAGATGAAGAATCCTGTAGTAGAGAGTCAATGGCTAAATGTTGGATACGTGAAGTCAAAGAGGTATCCTGCCTTTCGTGAGATGGTGGAGGCCTTAGAGAGGCACGGTCTGACGGACCTGCTATCCTTTGAGTATGGCTGGAACAATGAAGTCATTACCCAGTTTTACTCCACTCTCTACTTTGCTCGTGGTGATGGAGACAGTCTTACTTGGATGACTCATGGTTCAAAGTATAGTGTCACTTATGATGAATTTGCTAGGATTCTTCACCTCCAACACACTTTGGATCATGAACTGGTCATCCATAATCTGAAACCCCTGGAGAAGGAAGAGCTTGAGTTTCTCTATGACACAAGGATGCCATATGTTCCTCCCACCATCAAATATCTGAAGCCCTTCTTTGTGGTCCTCAATAGAGTCTTGAGAAAGACTATAGCTCCGAAGGATGGAGATGCGGGAACTATACAAGGGACCTTGAGGACTCTCATGAAGGTCATTAGTGGAAGGAGACCATTCAATGTTTTTGAGTATATCTACAACGACATCGTGAACATCTCAATCACCCCCAATAGGTCCTGTGGATATGCACCGTATATCATGTACATGATTGAGAAAGTGACGGGACTCGAGTTCGTCAAGGATGTCAAGCATGTGGGGTTGAAGCCGCAAAAACCCACCGAGTACACTCTCCGCCCGGCTCCAACTGCCCCGTCCTCTCCACCAGTGGAGAGGAGATCAAAGCAAGCTCATGATGTCACTAGATCTGCAGATGCTCCTCCTGGGTCTCCACCTGCCCAAGAATCATCCAGTGGCATCCTCAAGGTGCTCTCCTCCATCTTTGTCTGCTGCCGCAAGATCGAAGACAGGCAGCGCAAGGAAAAGCTTGCAAGGAAGAAACATCAACAGTATGTCAATGCCAATATCAAGTCTATCTGTGCAAAGCTTGAGATTGAGCCCGTTGGATCACCGCCCGCCTCCGAGGACTCAGAGGAAGATCCTGCTCCCGTGGATGCCGAAGTTGGTGAAGATGAAGATCAGACTGAGACTGAAGGAGGAGGCATCGATGAGTGATTCCCCTCAATTTTTCCCTTTTTGGTGCCTTGATGCCAAAGGGGGAGAGATTGAGATTAGATTTGGACTCGAACTATCTAGTATTAGTTATTAAGCTCTTTTGTGATCAAGGACATGTACCTATTTTGAAATCTTGTAATGCACTATTTCTTTTCTTATGTGTGATGCACTATGCTCTAATGCCTACTTATATGTTCACTATTGTTTGTCTTTAATTTATCACATTTTGTTTGTCACACACCTGTTAGGCACCCCACCATAAGGTGTGTGCATATGTGAGAAGCTTTTTGTGAATTCTTGATTATTCTCATATGTGCACACCTTATGAAAATCAACTTTTTATTCTCAATTGTGATATCTCAAATAGTTGTCATCAATCACCAAAAAGGGGGAGATTGTAAGTGCATCTAGGATATCCCTTGTGGGTTTTGGCTAATTGATGATGAACATATGAGATCCTAATGAAACTATTGAGATGATTGCAGGATAAACAAAGTGAAACAGCTCGGTGCACACAAAAAGGTGAAAAATGAAGTGGTGTCCAAAAGAAGAATACCTTGATGGAAATTTAGAAGAATTAATTAGAATTTAAGTGTATAGGGTGTGTATGAAAGACACACTCCAAGAGCTCACAACTTTGCGCATGGGAAAGGGTTTTAAAATTATCCAAACTCTTCACAGTGCACCGGACTAGTCCGATCTTGGACCGGACTAGTCCGTCAAACTCTCTGTTCCTAAAACGGACTAGTCCTTGTGCACACCAGACTAGTCCGTCAGACTTTCTGGACATCATGATTCACTGTGACCGGATAAGTCCGGACCAGCACCGGACTAGTCCGGTATTAGGTTTAACAACGGTAATTTTTTGGAAACCCTATAAAAAGAGGTCCTTCGTTTTTTCTCAAAAAACACACGACTAATACTGCAGCAAACACAAACCCTAGCGCCGCCACCTTGTCCCAAGAGCCCAAAACACATCTCCCCACACATCTAAAGTGCAAAAAGATCAAAATCAATTGAACACTTGGATTTGGGATTGATAGATCGTCGTTCTTTCGTTGTGAGCTCTTGGGGTTTGATCTTTCTACACTCATATTCTGCATTGTACTATTTTCGAGTGTATTTGATCACGTTCTTATTGTAATTCTCGTGGGAGCCCTCAACTTGTGAGGTAGCCCCACAAACTCAGTGATTGCCCGTGATAGTGGAGTCAAGTCGGCCTTTGTGGTGATTGAAGAGGGAAAGGGTTAGGAACCCGGCTCTGTGTGAGCTTCCTCAACGAGGACGTAGATCTCTTGGTGAGATCGAACCTCGGTAAAATTCATGTCTTTTGTCTCTCATTTACTTTACATTTTGATACATTAGATCACTAGTTTGCTAATCATCATTTGAGTTTCTTATAAGTTTGCACGTGCATTCATACAATAAACTTAATTTATAAAAACTGGTGTTCTCATTCCGCCGCTGAAAGATTCAATTTCTGAAACACACTTAATTAACTCACATAATTCAGCACACCGGACTAGTCCGCCCACACAACCGGACTAGTCCGGTCAATCAAGTTTCTGATAACTCTATTAAGTGTGCAGGAATCTTTTAAAGGCCTATTCACCCCCCCCTTCTAGGCCGCATTCACGAGGAAGTCTTTCTCCAACATCTGCACGTGGAGCAGGTAAGCAGCTAGCTGTGGGTCATTGCAGGAGCATTCACCCTTAACTTGCTTGATAACTAGCTGGGAGTCGCCCTGTGCCAACAACTGGCGAGCGCCCAGAGACAGGGCTGTCTTTAGGCCAAAGATGAGTGCTTCATACTCTGCCATGTTGTTGGTTGTCTTGAAATTGAGACGCACCATATACCCAAACTGCTCCCCCGATGGCATGAGAAGCAGTACGCCGGCACCGGCCCCCTGCTTTCGCGAGGAGCCATCGAAGAAGAGCGTCCAGTGAGGCCCGATGAAGACCGGAGCTCGGTGCTTTGGTTCACCGTCTTCGTGGCCCCCTGGGTCAGCCTTTGTTGGCGTCCACTCAGCCACGAAGTCAGCCAGGGCTTGGGTCTTGACTGCATGGCGAGGAAGGAAATCCATCTTAAACTCCGCCAGTTCCGCTGCCCATTTAGCGACATTGCCAGTCGAGTGGGGGCTGTGAAGGATAGCCTTCAGCGGATAGGAGGTGACCACCGAGACCCGGTGGGCTTGGAAGTAGTGGCGGAGCTTCCTGGACGCCACGAGCACTGCATACAGCAGCTTATGGACCTCCAGGTACCTTGTTTAGCGTCATGGAGGACCTCGCTGATGTAGTAGACAGGCCTCTGGATGGTCCGGACCCTCCCTCCCAGGGCAGAGATGTCTTCATCCATGGGCTCAGGCCTACGGGAGGTGGGTAGGTCCAGGGAGGCTGCCGGGAGCTGAGACTCGAAGGCTCCCAAGTCGCCTTGGACCTCCGGGAGGTCCCGCTGATTTTCCGGGAGCTCCGAGAGGTCCCGTTTGGCCTCCGGGAGGTCCTGTTAGACTTCTGGGAGGTTCCGTTGGACCTCCGGGAGGTCTCGTTGGTCCTGCGGGAGGTTGTCACGGAGGTTCAAGGATCCGTCTTGGACCTCCAGGGGGTTGTCTTGGAGGTCCGGGAGGTCGTCTTGGACCTCCGGGGTTTCCTGGCGCCTATCTCCTGCTACCGGAGCAGGCTATGGCGACAAGAGGTCCGGCCGCTCTGTGACGAGGATCATACTCACCACTTCAGCTGTCGCCGCGATGTAGAGCAACAAATGCTCTTCGGGCTCGGGGGCTACCATGATGGGTAGGGTCATCAGGAGTTGCTTCAACTCTTGGAAAGCTTCTTCCGCTTCGTCGGTCCAAGCAAATGGGCCGGATTTGTGCAGGAGCTTAAAGAAGGGGAGCGCTCGCTCTGCTAGCCTCGATATAAACCGACTCAGCGCGGCTAGGCATCCCGTGAGTTTCTGGACTTCTTTGATGTGGGCGGGGGGCCGCATCAATTCGATGGCCTTGATCTTCTCTGGGTTAGCCTCAATTCCTCGGTGTGAGACCAGGAATCCTAAGAGTTTTCCAGAGGATACGCCAAACACACACTTGTCGGGGTTCAGCTTGGTGCGCGTAGAGCGCAGTTTGTCAAAGACTAAGGCCAGGTTATCTAATAGGGATGAACTATGCCTGACCTTAACAACGATGTCATCGACATACACCTCAACTAAGTCTCTTATCAACTCCCCGAAGGTTTTGTGCATTGCACGTACAAAGGTGGGGAGAGCGTTCTTTAGGCCATAAGGCATAGAGACATAACAGTACAGGCCGTCTACTGTAATGAAGGAGGTGTGCTCTTCATCTTCTGTATACATAGGGATCTGGTGGAAACCCGAGTAGGCGTCTAGGAAGCACAGCATATCACAGCCCGATGTCGAGTCTACTATTTGATCTATTCTAGGGAGAAGGAATGGATCTTTGGGACATGCCTTATTGAGACTGGTGTAGTCGATGCACATCCGGAGCTTCCTGCCGGCCTTCGGGACAACGACGGGGTTCGCCAACCACCGGGGGTGGTGGATTTCCCGTATGGAGCCCGCGTCCAGCAGCTTCTTGATTTCTTCCCGGATGAAGTTTTGCCGCTCGATGGACTGCTTGCGGGGCTTCTGTTGGACTGGCCGGGCGTCGGGGAAGACCTTCAAGTGGTGCTCGATCACCTCCCTAGGGATCCCCGGCATCTACGACGGCTGCCATGCAAACACGTCAATGTTGTGCCGGAGGAAGGTGACGAGCGCGCCTTCCTATTTGCTATCTAGGCCCCCGGCTACCCGGGTGGTCTGGGTGGTATCGGCGCCAATTTGGACGAGCTTCAGGGGGACGTCACCCTCGTCGAGGGGTTGCACACGGGGTGCTGCGGTAGAGGCACGGTGGCGTGCACTCGGGTGGAGCCGATCTGGTTCTGCACTGCCAGGGGCTGGTGCTCTAGCTGTTGCAAGCGCTTAGAGTTTTTCCAAGGCTGACACTGCGGCAGTGCGGTCTCCACGAATCCTGAGGACGCCTGTTGGTGTAGGTATCTTCAAGAAGAGGTAGCCGTAGTGGGCTACTGCCATGAATCGGTACAGGGCTGGCCTGCCAATTATGGCGTTGAAGGAGAGGTCGATCTCCGCCACATCGAACAGAATGTACTCTGTCCGATAGCTATCCGGTGCCCCAAAGGTCACCGGAAGGCTGATGCTGCCATAGGGAATGACCTGTCCCGGCCCTACCTCTGAGAACGGGCTCGATGGGGTGAGCTTGGCCATCGGGATCTGCAGCTTCTGGAAAGCTGCGCGACTGATGAGGTTTAGTCCAGCCCCGCAATCCACCAAAACATGGTATATCCTCACGTTGGCGATGGTGGGAACCACCAAGAGCGGTAGTTGGCCAGCCCCAGCCATGTTCCTGGGGCAGTCGGTGGCATCGAAGCTGATGGGGGTTCCCATCCACTTGAGGTGTGGCGCGGCACTCGGGAGGGGAGCCACCGACGCTACCGCTCGGCGCAGGGTCTTAACCGCGCTTCGGGACGAGGGGTCAGCGGACCTACCATAGATGACGTAGAGCATCTTCCGGCGCTCGTCATCACTGGAGCTGGAGTCCTCATGGTTGCGCACCGCCTTCACGGCGCGCTGAGGCTCCTAGAACTCCACCTGTTGGTCGACATTGTCTGGGGTGTCAGCCTTCTTCTTGCCCCCCCTTTGACGGTAGGGTGGGGCATCAGTTCGAAGCTGCTTCCCTTTCCGGAAGCGCTCCGCGAGCTTCTGGATCTCCCGGCACTCGGCAGCAGTATGGTAATTGGTGCCGTGCACGGGGCATAGCTCGCCTTGGTCACCATCTGGAGCTGGTGACTGTCGCTGCCTCTTGTCGGGGCGTGGCCCCCGAGCCCCACTGGGTGCCGCTGCTGCGGCAACGGGAGCCGCGGCCGGCGGTTTCATATTGCCACCGCCCCGGTTCTTGATCTTCTTGCCGCTTCCATACGAAGCGGCGCCAGATCCTGGCTGCCCTCCTGACTCAGAGGCTGGCAGGGAGTGCCAGTTCCGCCCTTCTGCTGCTCTGGCGCACTTGTCCGCCAGGCTGAAGAGCTCCGAGACGTCGCGGACCTCTCTGGTCATGAGCTTCTCGAGCATCTTCTTGTCCCGAACGCCTTGCCGGAACGCCACCACCACAGAAGCACTTTGGATATGTGGGATGGTGTTCCGTACCTGGGAGAACCGCTGGATGATGGTGTGGAGATCGAGCTCCGTGCCAGGCCGGGTGTAGGAACTGTCGAAGTTTGCGGCGAACTGCCGGCAGAGCTCCTCCCAGGAAGTTATGGAACCCTGGGGGAGGTTCATGAGCTAGGACCAGGCTGGGCCGGTCAAGGCGACGGGGAAGTAGTTGGCCATTACGGCCTCATCCCCTTCTGCGGCAAGGACGGCAGTGGAGTAGATCTAGAGGAACTCCGCCGGGTTGACGCTGCCGTCGTACTTCTCGGGCAGGTGCGGCCGAAACTTGCGCGGCCACCTCGCGAAGCGAAGGTGGGGCGCAAGGGCCGCACATCCTGCTCGTGTTGCCGCAGGGGTTGGTGCCGCGAACGCTTGGTTCGCTGCTGGCACTATGTACCCCGGTATGGGCGAGGCTGCGCCATAGACCGGGGGCGCCGTTTGCAGGGCATATGGCTGTGGCGTATGCCTGGGGCAGAGATCGCGTGGCGAAGGTCTGCGCCTCAGGCAGAGTCGAGGCTGACGTCATGCTGTTGCCGGCCTCTTGGTTGCGACGCCTTTCTCGTCGTCGCTCGAGGAACACCCGGGCATCTTGGCCCAAGTGGCATCGTTCCAGCTCTGTCCTCAGGTCCGTCGATGGGAGCCTGGTGGAGCTGGAGTCCGCCATCTGCCCGTCAACCGTTGGCGTACGCGTCAGCGACACAGCCGGTTGGCCGGGGCGACGTCCCCGCCGAAGTCGTGGGTTTTCGGCGGCAACGACAAGACGGTCTACTTCGCGAATCCATTGCTGGGTCGCTTCCTGAGGCGCGTCCCCAGCAGGTGGATTGTGCAGTAGCGCTCTTGCTGCAGCTAGCGCGCCCCTGTGGGGAAAGCTCAGCGCTGCAGAAGATCTCACGCTAGCTGGAGCCTGCATTGCCGGAGTCGGCTGCTGGCTTCCAGCTCACGCCGACACACTCCGTCCCGAGTGTGTCGACACGTATTTCCCGCTAGTCACGGTCCGTCGTGAATGCGGGGGAGGAGAGCTTGCCGCTGAAGGAAGTTTCGTAATCTTCATTGGCAGAAACTCGTCGCGCAAGGGAAAAGCCCCCTACCTGGCGCGCCAAATGTCGAAGTGTGTGGTCGACACTTCCCCCGGACCTGCTCTGGGCAGCCCGCTGAGGTTCTTTTTCGGAGGGGCTAGTCGCTTGCGGAGAGCTTCAGCGTAAGGGATGAGTGAGGGAGAAGCTTGACACGGCGAGTTTTACGTGGTTCGGGCCGCCGGAGCGTAAAACCCTACGTCCACGGTGAGCAGAGGTGCTCGCTGTATTGCTTGTTGCTCAGAACCGGAGTCTTGAGCTTGAGGGTGAGTTATGTCTTGGGTGCGAGTTGCTGGAGTGCGAACCCTTGCTAACGTTGCCTACCCGAGCTTTTTATAGTCCAAGGCTCGAGCGGCTTACAAGGGGGGGGCCGGGACCCGACAGGTGGTCCCGGGGAGATTGCCTGCCGACTATCGTATCTGCAGTTATGTCAGTAGTTGTCTCTAGCGAAGGCTTCCGAGTCTTCGTCTTGCCGCCCTGCCTATGCTGCAAGCTAGTAGTAGTGGTTGATGACGGCGGGGGCGGTAGGGGATGTCTTGTCGCTGTGTTTATTGGCTGGCAGGATCTTGACATGGTGCGCCAGTCTGCGATGCGACTGGGCGCAACAGCACCTGACAGTGGCGTGCTCCGCGTATTCGCGTCTTGGGAAGGCGCGGGCCTTGAATACCTTGTACGAGCAAGGTATGATGCGTCTTTACACCCGCTGCCTACCGCGCGAGGGCAGGCAGCACCGTCCTGCTGGCCACGTGGCGGGCCTGGAGCTCTCCTCTGAGGAGAGGGAGGTCCGGCCCTGCGGGACACATGGAGCCTTTGGACCTCTCCTCACGGAGGGGGAGGTCCGGCTTCTGTCGTCCACGTGGCGGGCCCGGAGCTCTCCTCTGAGGAGAGGGAGGTTCGGCCCCGCGAGACACATGGCGCCTTCGGAGCTCTCCCCGCGGAGGGGGGAGGTCCATCTGCTGCTGGCCACGTGGCGGGCCCGGAGCCCTCCTCTGAGGAGAGGGAGGTCCGGCCCCGCTGGACACGTGGCGCCTTCGAAGCTCTCCCTGCGGAGAAGGGCGAGATTCTTAGGCATTTTCCCTTGTGCGTGGGGGTACCCCATATAGAGGGTACCGATAGATTCCATCGCTGGATTGCCACGTACTCAGTCGGGTTACGACTCCATCTGGGTTATCGTGGACCGATTGATGAAAACCGCTCATTTCCTTCTGGTTAATACCAAGTACAACGTTGCACAACTAGCCGAGTTATACATGGAGCAAATCGTGTGTCGACATGGAGTCCCAAAGAGGATAGTTTCAGACCGGGGTACCCAATTTACCTCTAGGTTTTGGAGGAAGCTGCATGAAGCTATGGGTAGACTGGATTTTAGCTCCGCTTACCACCCGTAGACCAATGGGCAAACCGAGAGGACAAACCAAATTTTGGAAGACATGTTAAGAGCTTGCGCCTTGAAACATGGACGTAGTTGGGATAGGAGCTTGCTGTATGCTGAGTTCTCGTACAACAACAGCTACCAGGCTAGCTTGAAGATGCCACCTTTCGAAGCATTGTACGGTAGACGGTGTAGAATGCCGCTGTTTTGGAACGAGACCGGAGAGAACCAAGTGTTTGGACCCGAAGTGCTGCAAGAAGCTGAGAAGCAAGTCCAAACGATACGGGAGAACTTGAAGGCTGCTTAGTTACGACAAAAAGGCTATGCGGACAATAGGCGAATAAAGTTGACCTTCGAAGTAGGAGACTTCGTGTACCTTAAGGTATCGCCTATCCGAGGCCAACGACGTTTCAACGTCAAAGGCAAGTTAGCACCTCGCTACATCGGACCATTTAAGATTTTGGGCAAGCGAGGAGAAGTAGCCTATCAACTAGAGCTCCCAACGCACCTCTCCGATGTGCATGACGTGTTTCCCGTATCCCAGCTCAAGAAGTGCTTGAGAGTACCAGAAGAGCAAGTACCAATGGAAGAGCTCGATCTCCGAGAGTGCCACGTGTCAAGCAGCGCCGAATTTTCCTTTCTCCTCAGAGACGAGCTCCGAGGTCGACACGTGTCCATCAGCGTCGGACCTCCCGGAGGTGAGCTCCGAGGTCGAGATGTGTCCAACAGTGTCGGACCTCCCAGAGGTGAGCTGAGGTGACACGTGTCCAGTAGGACCGGATCTCCCGGAGGCGAGCTCCGAAGTGACGGGGCCCGGCCTCTGATCACGGGGCCGTGCCGCCTTGCCCGAGGAATCGCATTGCGTGGTGCCGTGTTATGCGGCACCCAACAGCACACATATAAGGAACACAGTATTACAGAAATCAAAAGCGGAAGTCTACAATTATTCTTTGTAAATAATTTACATAAAGTAGCTACAGCGGAAGTCTATAAACAGCTCACGATGAATATCTAAGAAGCACTCGAGAAGAGATCCAGCCTGCGGACTCCTCTCGCTAGCAACACGAAGACATGGCAGCGGCTAGGTTCTCCAAGTGTGACCTGACTCGGAAGTTTCCGAGTCTCACCGGACAACCTTCTTTATAGCGTCGATGCTTACCTGCAAAACCACTTATATAGCAAGAGTGAGCACAAAGGCTTAGCAAGACTTAACCGTATCTCCTAAGACATGAAACTCTACATGAAAGTAACCTAAGACTTAAGCATGTCATTTGCGAAAAGACTCGCCTACGAGTTCATCCTTAACTTTCAGATTTTAGCCATAATAGTAGTGACCTTGCGCCCAGCAACATTGGAACTCCACAATCAAACAAGAAACGCTTCATTCCAATGTTACTTGTCCCAAGGTGAAAAATAACTTTAGTTTGCTCTATCTCTACTTCAAACATGGTTTTCATGCAATTTACAATTATCATAACAGCATTTAAAACTTTGCAAACTATTTCCAGACAACTTGATTAACTACGTCACAACACAGGGAGCAAGCGGTAATCAATAACCGTGATGGATGGTGATTCGAATCAAACACTACCCGGATAACTCGACACATACGCCCGCCTCTGAAGACCCAACTTTGGCGTCCTTCATTACGTCGTATGTGGCAACCTTTCTCAGGACACTAAACTGTAGAACTGGTCGCGCCGTCTCAGGCTCATAGGTCTAACGAGACGATGTGGTATGCCTCTACAATCCAGTGAACCTGGTACATCGGTTTCCTGATTCCCATATGTCAGTAAGCATCCGGTACACAACTCAATACCTGCTCCTCGGTGCCGCACACGCATCGGTCCTTAACCGACACAGGCAGAAGTACTCGACCAAGACCTCGTCTTGTCGCTGCCTAACCATCCTGCCCGGTCTCATCTTTGGAAATTTAAACTTTAGTTTGCCCTCTTTTTCTATCTACACCCAGGTAGTCCCGTCTATAGCTCGCGAGTAGATTCCACTACTCGTCTTCTACCGGATGCCCTAGTCTATTTAGCATGGTCTTATTCTACAACGATGACACCATTCTAACCTCGACCTCAGGGTTCATTTTTGGTTATGCAAGTGGGGTATAAAACAATCTTGACCGAATGCACATACAATTATGACCAATAGTAGTGAACAAAGGAAAACTTTAAAAACATCTTAAATGCAAACCGGGGCTTGCCTTGGTTTTGTAGGTGACTAAAGTCAGATGATATGGGGTTAGTTGCTGATGTCTTGAAGTTCAACTTCTACCCTTCTTGTTCCTTGATCCAAGTTCACCTTCTCCTTCACTCTTCCACGTTTAAACACTACACGTTATGAACATGCATACATGTTTAATTGTAAAACTTTTTGCTAACAAATGCTAAAGCCAAGTTTGAAACTGGAACTTTGTTTAAGAATTTAAAATGAAACTGGTGCTAGTGGTTTGGGTTTGTGTTTAAGCACTATCATCAAGTGATGAGTGGGGTTCCATCACTTGGGTGGGGATCAACTAATAATGGTTGAACAGGACATAATGATCCAGGGCTCCAATGGAGCTGGAAATTTTCTTGGGAGTTCCTTGTCACAAGAAAGTCCTCTGGACCAAAATTCAGAACATTTCACTAAGTGGATTACCCAGAACAATTCCCTAAGCATTTAGACATAAAGGAATTAATTCTGATTAAACCTGCACTTTCATGCAAATCCAAGTGAAATACAATTTCATACATAGCTCAGAGAGTATGCCTGAATTTTCCTAGGATTTTTGGAGCTAAGGAATGGCCAGAACTGAATTTCTAAGTTTTGGAGTTTTCCTGAAAATGTTTCTGTATTCATTTGAATACAGAAACTTGAAATTAGAATTACCATAACTAAATCAACTCCAAATGAGCTGAAACTTTTGGAGTCTCCTAATATCCTAAAGAATATCCTGACCAAATTTGGGGAATTTTGGATGAACCAAACTCCCTATAAAATTCTTTTGCTGAAAAGCTTTAAAGAATTCTCCAGAATTTTCTATTGGTTTTCATGAAAATTGGGTTGTATATTTGGATATATATTTTCATCCTGAATCCAACCCAATTTGAATCACTAAATTTGGAGCTACCTAGCAAAAGTTATGAGGTTCTAAAGTTTGAACTAAATCTGGAATTCAAATTAATTCGGGAAAAGTTCAAACTCTGCCTGTGGGTCCACCCCACACGTGTCAGCCGCCGGAATCACGCCACACGGGGCCACAGGACCCTTCCCGCGCCACCACACCGGATCCCGGGGCTGCAGCGGATCGAAGATTTAAAATATCGCCACTGACAGGTGGGACCGGCCGGTCGTCTTAAACCTCGGCCCGTTTCCTTTTTCCCGCGCCGCCCCATCGCCGGAAGTTCGTCGGGGCTCGCCGGAGTCGGCTTCCCGGCCGTCTCCCGGCTCGGTACTCGCCGCCTGGGGGTTTTCAGGGGCGAGCAACTCATCTACGGGGTCAGCACAAGCTAACGGCGCTCGGAACTAGGTCGGCGACGTGCGCACCCTTCGGTGAAGCTTCGGCGCCGTGGTCCGAGCATCCTAGCCTGCCAAAGGGTCGGAAAATTTGCTCTAAAGCATCAGGGAGTCATGGGGGTGCTCGGCTTTGGCTCAAACTGGATTGGTAACGGCTCGAGATGGGGTCTCACCGTGCCCCCGGCGGTTCCCGCCATGATCGCCGCTCGAAAAGCTCAAAATTAGCTGTAACCACGGGGTTTCTAGCTAGGGTTGTGGAGGGGATCGGGTTGCTAGCCAGTCTAGTTTATTTGTGCATGATTTGATGAGCTAAGGACGAGCAACAAATAAGAATTTTGGGTTTTAATACCGGATCATCGGTCTGGGGCCATCGGCGATATTTTCCCGAATTCTCGCTCGGTGGTTCACCGATTTGCTTGAGGTTTGGGGGTGAGCAGAAGGGTTCACCAGCGCGTCCAGAGGTGGCCTTGCTTGGGCGTGGAAGTGCCTGGATTAGGCTGTCCACGAGCGCCCCAACTCTCGGTGAAGTGGAATCGCTGCGGCGACGAGCCGATTTCGGGTCGGGGAGGCAGCAACTCGTGGGATGCTGTACTTAGGAAGTGGAGGACGAGCTCACCGCATGGTTTCTTGGCTTGGCTGGCCTCTGCACGCTCGGTTTCCTTAAGTTCCCGGTCGATCGCCCGAGGCGGCAGCGTCCTCGGTCCTTTTGTTGTGCGAGGGCGGAAAGGCGGCCGAGGCGTCGGTGATGAAGCAAAAGCCCGCACAGGAGGAAGGGTAGGCGTCCAGGCAGCTCTCCAGCGTGCTGCTTCGGTGAAGAGGTGGCAACCGCGTGCGCTCGGTGGCGCCAGGAGCGACGTCGGTGGCTCGGGTGGAAACCAATACACCGTGGTAGACTTAAGCAGCAAGTTATAACCCCCACCTCTCTATGACAAGTGGGGCCCACAACTCCCTTCTGCCCCAAAAGATCTCCAAATTTTTGGCACATGCAAATTCAGCCCTGAGGTACTCAAATTCAAAAGTTATTTGGCAATTTGACCAGTTGTGCCTCAATTTCGAATTTAAATTCAAATTTGGGTGAAATTTACAAGTTCCTTTGATATTCATATCAAAGCACCTCCAAATTTGCTCAAAACTTGGCTCCCTCATAATTCGGACCTGAGAAACTCAAATATATCCTTTGACTTTTGAGTTGGCTTTTGCAACTACAGCTTCTCCAACATCAGTTTGAATTTTTCCTTTTTGGAGATGGCCCTCCTCTTTTTGGAAGTGACCCTCTTAGTTCAAACTGAATTCCAAGTTTTATTGCACATGCCAACACTTTCATGAGTAACACAAAAGTTTTTGTAAGTCCCATTTCTTGTATATAAACTCAACTTTATTCATAGCTCAAGTTTTCTATTTACAAGTTTTGGGACTTTTACATTCCTCCCCCCTTAAAAAGAATCTCGTCCCGAGATTCATGATTAAGGACAAGGTGGAGAGGACAACTACTACATATAAGCCTCTAACAACTCCGGATGATTGCGTTGCAAATACTCCTCGCTTTCCCATGTAGCTTCGTCGGACGTGTGATTTTCCCATAGCACCTTGAAAAATTGCAGCGTCCGATTTCTGGTTTTGCGAGTCTTTTCATCAATTATCCGGGTTGGATGCTCAACATACGTGAGGTCCGGCTTTAATTCTGTTACGTCATCCGTGAGAATCTCCGTTGGAACTTTTACACACTTCCGCAACTGGGATATGTGGAAGACGTTATGCACTCCGGCTAAGGCTGCCGGCAGCTCCAAACGGTATGCCACGGGTCCACATCTTTCAATGATGGCAAAAGGACCGATAAAGCGCGGAGCTAATTTTCCTTTCACTCCGAATCGGTGAATGCCCTTCATAGGAGATACGCGGAGATACACGTGGTCCCCAACTTGAAATTCCAGAGGACGACGCCTCTTATCCGCATAGCTCTTTTGTCTTGACTGAGCGGCTTTAAGATTTTCCTGAATAAGCCTCACCCGCTCTTCTGCTTCGTTCACGAGATCAATCCCGTAAATAACTCTCTCACCGGATTCACACCAGTTCAAGGGTGTGCGGCATTTCCGGCCGTAGAGAGCTTCATAAGGCGCCATTTTGATACTTGATTGATACCCGTTGTTATATGAGAACTCTGCCAATGGTAAGTGATCATCCCAGCTCTTACCGTGGTGGATGGCACATGCTCTCAGTATATCTTCAAGTATTTGATTCACCCTCTCTGTTTGCCCATCGGTTTGAGGGTGATACGCGGAGCTTCGAATCAATTTGGATCCCAAGGATGTGTGCAGCTGCTCCTAGAAACGAGCAACAAACAACGCGCCTCGATCAGAGATGATCGTCCGGGGAACTCCATGTAGGCACAAGATCCGTGCTATGTATAACTCCGCATACTGCTTGGCGGTGTATCTGGTATGCACGGGGATGAAGCGTGCCGATTTGGTCAACCGGTCCATGATTACCCAAATTGAGTCATGGTGGTGGGAGGTCATCGGCAACCCAACGATGAAATCCATACTCAAGTCTTCCCACTTCCATGCCGGTATTTGTAGCGGTTGCAGCAGGCCCGACTTCTTTACGTGGTCGGCCTTAATTCTTCGACACGTATCACATTCTGAAACGTATTTTGCAACTTCACGTTTCATACGTGTCCATCAAAACTTCTTCCGGAGGTCTTGGTACATTTTATTGCTGCCCGGGTGAATAGAAAATTTGGATAAGTGAGCCTCATCCAAAATTTTCTTCCGCAGCCTCATATCACGGGGTACGACTATCCGGTCCTTGAACCATAGGGTGTCTTCATCATCTAACCGGAAACAATTCATCTCCCCGTTCTTCAATCTCCTTCTGATATGAGCCATGCCCTTGTCTTTCTTTTGAGCTGCCATAACCTCCTCTTTTATTGTGGGTATGAGGGCTAGGTTATGCAGAGCTCCAAATGGAACCAAGTAAAGACTTGGTTCTTCCTCTTCTATCGGCGTGATGGTTAGGTTATGAATATGAGACTTCCGGCTGAGTGCATCAGCAACCACATTTGCCTTGCCCGGATGATAATGAATTTCAATCTCATAGTCCTTGATCAGCTCCAACCATTGCCGTTGCCGCATATTCAACTCCTTTTGGGTGAATATGTACTTCAAACTTTTGTGGTCGGTGTAGAGATGAACCAGATTTCCCAATAGGTAATTTCTCCACATCTTCAAAGCTAATACCACGGCAGCAAGCTTGAGATCATGAGTTGGATAATGTTGCTCATGATTCCATAATTGCCGTGATCCATATGCGACCACGCGTCCTCCTTGCATGAGTACACAACCAAGCCCGACGCTGGATGCATCACAATAAACATCAAAAGGCTTGGTTGTATCCGGTTGCGCTAGAACCGGGGCTGTTGTGAGGTGTTTCACCAACGCTTGAAAAGCTTCCTCACATGGCTTGCTCCAATCATACTTGATGCCCTTTTTCAGTAGCTCAGTCATAGGTTTGGATATTTTTGAGAAGCTCGGGATGAACCTCCGATAATATCCCACCAAACCCAAGAAGCTACGAACTTCATGGACTGATGTTGGAGACTTCCACTTCAGCACTTGCTCAATCTTACTGGGATCAACAGCAATGCCTTCTGCTGAAATAATGTGTCCAAGAAATGGCACTTGGTTGATCCAGAATTCACATTTACTAAACTTTGCATAGAGCTTGTGATCTCTCAGTCGTTGGAGCACAATATGCAAATGTTTAGTGTGTTCCTCTTCAGATTTGGAGTAGACCAAGATGTTGTCGATGAAGACCACGATGAACTGATCCAGCTCCGGCATGAACACCGAGTTCATAAGGTACATAAAGTGGGCCGGAGCATTGGTCAACCCAAATGACATGACAAGATATTCATAGAGCCCATATCTTGTCGAGAATGCTGTTTTCGGGACATCTTCTGCGCGAATCTTGATTTGATGATATCCCGACCTTAAGTCCATCTTGGATAAGACTTTAGCACCCACTAGCTAATCGAAGAGGATATCAATTCTTGGTAGTGGATACTTGTTCTTTATGGTCACAGCATTTAAAGGACGATAATCGATGCATAGCCTTAGCGTCTCATCCTTCTTTTTCACAAACAAAGCTGAGCAACCCCATGGTGATGAACTTGGACGAATAAACCACTTGTCCATCAGATCTTTGAGTTGCTCCTTCAGCTCGGCTAATTCATTCGGAGCCATTTTGTATGGTCTCCGAGAGATCGGCGTGGTTCCCGGCATCAACTCTATTTTGAATTCCACCTCACGCTCAGGTGGTAAGCCTGGAAGATCTTCGGGAAACACGTCCGGATATTCACGGACTACCGGAATGTCTTCTAACTTGCACGCCTCAGCATTACATACTTCTGGGTCTTTGAAAATCGCTTCACCGAGGTACAATGTTTAACGTCCGTGAAGTGGAGAGTCCAAGTGAACACTCCTATTCTCGATGTCCAGAACAGCCTTATGGAAGGTCAACCATGATATTCCCAATATGGCATTGATTCCTTGGTCTTCGAGAATGATGAGGGTGGTAGGATAAATATTTCCACCCAAACAAAGTGGTGCTCGTGAAACGACTTCATTAGTTGATATGTCTCCACCTGGCGAATGAATAAGGTAAGAACCTTTTGTGATAGTGGTGGAGATCTGAACCCGGATCACCGTTGCCCTGCTAATGAAGTTATGTGTTGCACCAGAGTCGAATAAAATGACAACCGGCTTGTCATTTAAGGTGAACCTGCCAGCAAGAACAGGTCCTCCCTTTGGCAGATCATCGACTGACACATAATTGACTGTTCCCACTTTTGACATAGCTTTTCTGGGCTGCCCAAGATCACTTTTCGGAACTGGACCCGCAGACACGTTGTTGCTGTTCGGTTCCGTTGCTTCATTGACATTGAGCTCATTGTCAATATGAAGTGGGACAGCACTCGGTTCAGCTGAGAAATCACCTAGATCATCTTCAACCTCCTGAGGGAAAAAGTATTCTGGTGCACCTTGTTGATACTGAGGTGCATAAGAAACAAGTTGCTGCTGCGGTGGAGGTGAATAAGACCTCTGTGGAGTAGAAGAGTCGTCACACTCCTAGAATGATTGCACCTCTTGTGGAATCTCTCGACCGGAAGGTGAACGGATCACCAACCGATACTTCTGAGGTAGATGATTGTCTTCATCTTGTGATGAGTCCCTCTCCCTCTTTTCTTTGAGGTAGAGGTTGGAATAATATTCTTGAGCAATAGCACGGCTCACAAACTCATCAAAATTCTCTTGGCTAATTTGAGCCAATTCACATCGCAGCCTAGTGGTCAGCCCTCAATAAAAATGATAACCCCTCATGGATGGTGATTTCACATAGTCAGGGACATATTGAGCTAAGCGATTGAATTCCTTCGCATACACTATAACACTCCTCTCCCCTTGCTTCAGACTCCAGAACTCATCCAGACTGGTTTGCATTATGCCCGCAAGGATGAAACGAGCACGAAATACGGTCTGTGTAATAACCGAATTCTTCACCAATGAATCAAAACCGGCCCCTCTCCTCTCCCTCACTGCCAAGGTAGCCCCACATGTCAGTTTTCTCGCCCTAACCGCAGCCCCTTCTCTCTCTCTCTCTCCCCGACGCTATTATCGCATGTGAGCGAATTCTCTCGGTTCCGGCCGTTCCTTCGCGCCTCTTCCTCAACCGGCGCCTCAGCAACCGCCGCCTCACTCTCCTCTATATAAGCAGCCCGACCCCGGCCAAAATCACCCACGCAAACCGCCCAATTCGTCTCGGTAGGCAAAACCGCCCCTTTTCAAAATTCTTCGAAATTCTCTCGGATCAATCGGTTCCAATCCCTCCTACATCATCACAAGGCATCCAGAAGGAAATCCTGACAAAAATCATCGAAGGTCTACGCTTGAGAAGCCCTGCCGACGAAGATCGCCGGAGATCGGCACTGCTCGCCGTCGATAGCCCTCTCCGGCCGTTTCTGACCCCCGAGAACCCCCTAGGTGAGTTCCCCATTTCCCCCTCTTTCTTCTGGTACCAAAAGATCGAAGAACGGTGGAGAAATCAAAGAAACCAAGAAATTCCGGCCACCGCCGCCGCTCGCTGGCGATCGCGCGGCCGCCGGACTCGGGGGAGACGGGTATAGGGCGACGTGGCGCAATCGGGAGCGTCCATCTCGCGTGAACGGTTAAGATTAGAAGGAGCGTACCGGTTCGGTTATTTTAAATCTGGGCCGTTGATCTCAGATCCGACGGCCCACATTCAATTTAGTTATAACCGTTGGAAATTTAACAGAGGGACCCCTAGGGATTCAAACAAATAGGGAATAGCCCCTCATTCTTGCAGAATTAACCCTAGGCTTATTAGAAATTTGTAAAGTCAGTTTAAAATAACCAAATAGCCCCTGTACATTATAGAAATTGATAAAACAGTGCTGAAAATTCAAATTGAACTCTAGAAAGTTTGAATTTATTACAGATTAGCCCAAGTCAAATTAAAAGTCTGTTTTTAATTCTGAAAATAATCAAAATAGGTTAAATGAATTCTGGAAAATGTTAGAAATTTATTTTTAGCACTGTTAAAACATTCTGAACAGAATAAAAATTCTGAAATTAAAAATAACAGTTTACAAATGCTGAAATTATTTATATAGTGACAATTAATTATGAAAATCAAAGTAAAAATCACATATATTCCAGAAAATTGTAGAAATTTATTTAAAAGGTATAAAATTATTCTGTTATCATATTTTTGTACATGTATAATTTCTGTAATCCAGAATAATTATTTAAATGATTGAAAATGTATTTTTAAGTATTAAATAAATACTGAAAAATAGATAAAAACAGTATATATTAAAGAAAAATTTTGGAAATTGTTCTAAATGCTTAAATAGGTTCTGAATTGCAGAAAAATAGAAATATGTGTTCTGAAAATTATTATAGTAATAATTTAAATGATTTCTAGGATTTAATTAATTATAAGAATTCACATATATATTTATAAAATTCTAAAATTTATTCAAATCATCTCACAAACTGAAAATAAGTGTTTGGATGTGGCAATAGTAAAATCAAAGGATATAGGTAGCAAATTGAAACATATTTTCCTTCTAACTCACATAAAATGATAAGAAATCAATAGTTGCATGTGTGTAACCAAACCTAGGTGATTGAAATGCTTTGATATGATTCTTATGGCATGTTTGTCACTGTTTTGTGGGTGCAAATGCATGGATAGAACCAACCCAAGAACTAATTCCCAATCTTCAAGATCAAGAGTTTGAAGTAAATCCCTCTTCATTCAAAGGCAAGTGTTCCTTGACCACTTTGTTCCTATTCTAGGATGAATAGTTAGATTATTTGCATGATGTCATTAACATGAAACCTAATTTAGGGTGTTTCCCTAGTTTATTTCCTTTATCATTCCTTGTTGAACCATGGAGGGACTTAGTTTATATTTGATGGTTATCATTTTATGTGCTTAGCCATGCATACTTAGAACTTAGAGAATGAATGGAACATTGATGATACTCGTCTTGTGGTATTATACGAAAGACACAAGAGTGTGTCATGGTAATAGGAATCTAGACAGGCTGGTTGTTTGGTTGGTGCTTCGTGCACGAGACTCGGGAATGAGTTAGTGCCTGTCTTAGATTCTAAGGACCGGTTCATGGAACAGTTAACCCGGCTTTACAGTGCCACCACAAGACTGAGATGGGGCAGCTTGGCCAATTAATTAGGAGTTTTCCGGTATAGTATGAGTGTTTGGATGGTGCGGGGAATGGGAGTCCATTTTTGGCTGCCCTGGGAACTGCAAGGCTCAAGAGGGGGCTTCTGTTGGGGAGGGTTACTCCCAGGAACTACGGTGAAACCTCAGTGGGCTTGTACTTGCCGGTAGACCCTTTGTAAAGGCCATGTAGTGATCTCCTGATCGCACACCAAAGGAAGTGTGTAATGTGGCTTGCAACCACGGATATCAGGGAGGTTTCTTAGTCCACCTGACAACAGGGGATGAAATCACTACTTGTGGGTAAAGTGGTACAATCTCTGTAGAGAACCAAACTGTCATGACAGCCGTGCTCACGGTCAAGAGCGGCTTGGACTTGTCCATGATTAGAGAAACATGGATGTGAGTTGAAAAGAGGTTGTTGGGTGGTGTAACCTAACATTAATGACGGATGTGAGTTGAAAAAGAGGTTGTTGGGTGGTGTAACCTAATATTAATGACTTAACTATAATGATGGTGGGATTATCACTTAGTAAGATAGGTTGCTAATCAAAGCTAAGGCTTAGGATTAATGCATAGTGCTTAACCATGTTAGCCTTCCTTGCTGTTGGCCTTCATAACATTCTTTCCTACACTTGATGAGTACCTATGGTACTCAAACTTGCTTTCGTTGGTTATCATATGCTGCTCAGGTGTAAATGAAGACTTAGACTTTGATGAGGAGGACTTCGATCCCGAGGAGTTGTTCTAGGTTGGCGGAACCCCCGGGCAACGCCTGTGGAACTGGAGCATCCACGCCGTAGTCTTCCGCTGTCGTGTTATAGTGTATTGATACTATTATTTGATATTTTATGTAATATGATGTAATATTATGATGTACGTTTAACTTGGCTTATAATACAATGATATTTCACTCTTGTCGACACATGTATGAGTCAATTTATCCTGGCATACATGTGAGTATACGCTCGGTGTTCCTTATGGAATATCGGGTGTGACAAAGTGGTATCAGAGCCAAGGTTGCCCGTAAGACGCAAACCTAGTTAGAAATGGACGGGATAGACATCACTATTTTATTAAAAACTATTTTACTAAATATTTTGTTAGAAGGAGGATTATTTAAATTATATATATGTTGTCTAACCTCATCTACACTCAAAATTATATTATTGTTTATTTTCTAACACATTTTAAATTTTTCTTGAAACAGATGGCACGCACACGTCTCACGGCCCGTAAGTCCACCGGAGGACGAGTTCCTCGACACCAGCTGGCTGAGCGTACTACTGAGGAGGTGGACAACCCCGCTACCTACCAGACCCACGGGGAGTCCACTAGAGGCATGGTGGATCGCCTTCGACACCTCCTTCGCTGTGCTGGTTATACCGGCAAGCTAGAGGTGCAGTACGACACCACTCGAGTCTCTCGCGCAGAACGAGATGAGTGGAAGTCACAGGCAAGGATCTACTACGAGAACAAGCTGCTCAAGATCCACAACTTGCCAGCATGGAGGTCCACCATGGCAGAGGCTGAGAAGGACGTCACTTGGGAGGCAATCACTTGCCAGAGCTACACCAACCGTGGCCGCCTTGAGGAGACCCAATACATGTACACCCCTCGGCGACAAAGTGGAAGTGCAGTATTCAACTACGAGCCCATCCATGAAGGTTGTGACGTAGTGCAGATGGATATGAGCCTCCAGATAGGAGTGGACGTCAGTACTAGGCTGCAGAACTGCCAACAGGAACTCCAAGACGTCCGGGACCTTCTGAAGAAGACGGAGGCCATTATGCGTGGACTGATGAGGATGAGGGATGGAGAAGTGAGTGATCTCTATGCTTCGGATGGAGACACTTGGACTCCGGACTCTCCAGACCGTAGGGCAGCCAAACGCCCTCATATTCCACCAGCACCTGAGGCCTCCACAGCTGAGTCAGAGGCTAGCAACCCTGATGGTGATGGCGGGAACCCACAGGAGGATGCACAGAACCCAGGGGACAACTAGGATAGGTGTCCTTGTTCATGTAGTAACTCGTGTAGCACGTATGTATGGTAGTGTATTGACTAATTTGTAATGCTTGATTAGTGAACTTGTTTAGAATGATGATATCATGTATGTTAGTGTATGAACATGAGTTGTGAAAGCCGTAGTCTTATGTTCACAACCTCGTTAGTGTATGTAACTATCTATTAAGGAATATAAGTGCTTAGTTTGTTTCAATCATGATCATCTAATAAATGAAGTAGAAACTTTAGTAACTCTTGTATAGAATGGATGAAGTGAGTATACAACGTAATACACCTAAGAGAACATCTATACATTAATTTTAAACATAGTCTTTCACAATAGATGGCAGGAAGAAGGAGACGCAATGAAGGGAACAACAACAATGAGGCTGCAGAGTTCCCTTTGCCTGGATGGCAGCCACGAGTTGCACGCAGAGCAGATGGAGAAGTTATACAACAAATGATGAACATGCAAAACCAACTCCTTCAGAACTTGACACAAGTGGTGGCCAACATGAAACCACAAATTCAGAATGCACCGCGTCAACCCAAACTGAATGAGTTTCTAAGCACTCAACCACCAAGGTTCGACAACGCTATAGAGCCATTGGAAGCTGATGATTGGCTCAAGAATGTTGAGAACAAGTTGCAGATCATACAGTGCCCAGGACGTGAGAGAGTGCTCTTTGCTAACTATATGGATCTGCAGCAGGCTGGTGGACGGCATACAAAGAAGCCCATGAGGATCCAGAAAGTATCTCATGTAATGAGTTCAAACTTGCCTTCCGCAATCACTATGTTACAGCAGGAGAGATCAAGAACAAGCGGAAGGAGTTCCTCAACCTGAAGCAAGGTAGCATGTCCGTGCGAGAGTACCTCACCAAGTTTACACAGTTATCTCGCTATGCTCCGGGAGACATAGATACAGATGAAAAGAAACAAGACTGTTTCATTGAGGGCTTGAACTCAAAAATACAGTATGCTATGTCCTCAAGTGACTATGAAAGTTTCCAAAAGCTCATCAACAAGGCCTTCATAGTGGAAAGAAAAAGACAGAAGTTAGTTGAGGAGCGAAAGAGGAAAATGAATTGGCAAGGACAAGCTTCTAGCAGCAACAGTCGGCCCCGTTTCTCATCACCGCCGACAGGAGCAATGAATCGATCTATAGCTCCAAATCAGTTTCAGAGAAGCTACAACCCTGCTGCTAGGAACCCAACTTTCCAACCACAACAGCAGAGACAACAAGTACAGCAACAACGTCCTGCCTTTCAACCCCGTCCGGCAGGGTCAAATCCTCCAAATGCACAGCCAGGCAACAAAGCACCAATGAACAAGGTCACGGGGCAATGCTTCAACTGTGGGGAAATGGGACATTATGCCAACCGATGTCCCAACAAGAAGCCACCTCAGGCACAGAATCTTGTGCGTGGCAAGATGAATCATGTGACCATGGAGGAAGCACAGGAGGCACCAGATGTGGTGATTGGTATGTTCTCCGTGAACACTTATCCTGCTACAATTCTGTTTGACTCTGGTGCAACACACTCATTCATAGCCAAGGAATTCATAACCAAGCACAAATTACCAACTACATCTATGAACCGAGTGTTACTAGTAAATTCTCCTGGAGGAGAAATAAAGACAAAACAAGTATGTCCCAAGATAAAGCTAGGAGTTAATGGAGTAGAATTCCTTGCAAATCTCATTGTGATAGAATCACAAGGGATAGATATCATCTTGGGGATGGACTGGTTAACCAAGTATAAAGGAGTTATACATTGTTCAACGAGAACAGTGGAACTAACACATACGGATGGAACAAAAGTTGAGTTCACATCTATTCAAGTACCCTCTGGAAATGTTCAACTCAACAAGACTGAAGTAGTTATTGAGGACATAAAGGTGGTCAATGAATTTCCAGATGTATTTCCCGAGGAGTTACCAGGTATGCCACCGGATCGAGAAGTAGAGTTCATAATAGAATTAGTACCTGGTACTGCTCCTATATATAAAAGACCAATACCGGATGGATACCCAACAACTAGCAGAACTCAAGGATCATATCCGAGAGTTATCGGAGAAAGGGTATATCCATCCTAGTTCTTCACCATGGGGAGCTCCGGTCATCTTTGTACCAAAGAAGGATGGGACCAAGAGGTTATGTGTAGATTACCGTGCCCTCAATGAAGTGACAATCAAAAACAAGTACCCTTTACCTCGTATTGAGGACTTGTTTGATCAATTAAGAGGTGCATGCGTATTCTCCAAGATTGACCTCCGTTCCGGATATCATCAACTAAAGATAAGAGAATCGGATATCCCGGAGACGGCATTTGTTTCTAGGTATGGGCTGTATGAATATACAGTTATGCCTTTTGGGCTAACAAATGCTCCGGCATATATCATGTACCTTATGAATAAGGTGTTCATGAAATACTTGGACAAGTTTGTGGTAGTGTTCATTGATGATATCCTCATATACTCAAAGAATGAGAAAGAACATGAAGAACACCTGAGAATAGTATTACAAAAGCTAAGGGAAAACCAACTTTATGCCAAATTCAGTAAGTGTGAATTTTGGCTTAAGAAAGTTGCTTTTCTGGGACATACCATCTCCGAAGGAGGAATCTCAGTAGACCCAGAAAAGATATCTGTTGTGCAAAAGTGGAAGACACCAGAAAATGTCGGTGAAATCCGAAGCTTCTTAGGATTGGCAGGCTATTACCGAAGGTTTATTGAAGGATTTTCAAAAATAGCCAAGCCACTCACAAAGATGTTGGAAAAAGGAGCTGCTTTTATATGGTCTCAAGAGTGTGAATCAAGTTTCCAAGAATTAAAGAAGAGGTTAACAACTGCCCCAGTTTTGGTTATGCCCGATATGGAGAAATCATTCTCTGTATATTGTGATGCTTCAGGGCAAGGGTTAGGATGTGTACTTATGCAAGAAGGGCATGTTATTGCCTATGCTTCCCGACAACTTCGGAAGCATGAGAAGAACTATCCTACCCATGACCTGGAGTTGGCAGCAGTTGTACATGCATTGAAGTTATGGAGACATTACCTAATGGGTAAAAGAACTGAGATCTATACCGATCATAAGAGTTTGAAGTATATCTTCACTCAGCCAGATCTCAAACTTCGGCAAAGGAGATGGTTGGAGTTCATTAACGATTTTGATGTAGGAATCAACTACCATCCTGGAAAAGCTAATGTGGTTGCATATGCCTTGAGCAGAAAGACACATGTTAACATGTTGACCATAAGAGATCTACAACCCCAACTTTGTGAAGAGTTCGCAAAGCTCAACTTATGTTTGGTGAATCATACAGAAGCCATAGCAATGGAAGTTGACTCAACTCTAGAACAAGATATACGAAATGGTCAAAAGAACGATGAAAAGATCAAAGAAATCAAGCAGTTGATCAAAGAAAACAAGGCCCCGGGATTTAGAGAAGATGAGAATGGTATCATATGGCATGGTAAAAGAATATGTGTGCCAGACATCAAGGAAATAAAGAAGTTAATCTTAAAAGAGGCTCATGATTCTGATTATTCTATCCATCCTGGGAGTACAAAAATGTATCATGATCTTAAAACAAGGTATTGGTGGTATGGAATGAAAAGAGATGTTGCAGAACATGTGGCATTGTGTGACACGTGTCAACTAGTCAAAGCAGAACACCAAAGGCCTGCAGGGCTATTACAACCACTAAAGATACCTGAATGGAAGTGGGAAGAAATAGGGATGGACTTCATAGTGGGTTTGCCCAGGACACAAACAGGGTATGATTCAATATGGGTGATAGTGGATAGATTGACAAAAGTTGCTCACTTTATTCCAGTGAAGGAAAATTATAATGGTTCCAAACTAGCAGAACTGTATATGTCAAGAATAGTCTGCCTACATGGTGTACCCAAAAAGATAGTATCAGATAGAGGTACACAGTTCACTTCAAGATTTTGGCAGAAATTACATGAGTCTATGGGGACTCGATTAAATTTCAGTTCTGCATATCATCCACAAACTGATGGGCAAACAGAAAGGACCAACCAGATTCTTGAAGATATGCTCCGAGCTTGTGCACTCAAAAATAGTAGGAGTTGGGATAAGAATTTGCCATATGCAGAATTCTCCTACAATAATAGCTACCAAGCCAGTATGAAGATGTCCCCATTTGAGGCCTTATATGGAAGAAGATGTAGAACTCCACTATTTTGGGATCAGATAGGTGAGAATAAGGTGTTTGGACCTGAAGTATTAAAAGATGCAGAAAAGAAAGTAAGAGAAATCCGCAATAATCTAAAGATAGCTCAAACAAGACAAAAGAGCTATGCAGACACAAGGTGAAGAGAACTAGTCTTCGAAGTGGGAGACTATGTGTATCTTAAAGTGTCACCCATGCGTGGACTAAGGAGATTCAAAATAAGAGGGAAACTAGCACCTCGGTATATCGGACCATTCAAGATACTGGAACGCAAAGGATAGGTAGCATATCAGTTAGAGTTACCCTCCCGATTGTCGGATGTACATGATGTGTTCCACGTATCACAACTCAAGAAGTGTTTGAGAACACCAGAAGAACATCTGCCAATGGATGAGTTGGACATACAGGAAGATCTTTCATATACCGAGTACCCCGTCAAAATCCTTGACACAATGGAAAAAGTTACAAGAAACAAAATAATTCGCATGCATAAGGTTCAATGGAAACATCATTCCGAGGCAGAAGCTACATGGGAAAGAGAAGATGAACTCAAAGCACAATTCCCTAATCTATTCCCTTTGTAAATCCCAATCTCGAGGACGAGATTTTTCTTAAGGGGGTAGAATTGTAATAACCGAATTCTTCACCAATGAATCAAAACCGGCCCCTCTCCTCTCCCTCACTGCCAAGGTAGCCCCACATGTCAGTTTTCTCGCCCTAACCGCAGCCCCTTCTCTCTCTCTCTCTCCCCGACGCTATTATCGCATGTGAGCGAATTCTCTCGGTTCCGGCCGTTCCTTCGCGCCTCTTCCTCAACCGGCGCCTCAGCAACCGCCGCCTCACTCCCCTCTATATAAGCAGCCCGACCCCGGCCAAAATCACCCACGCAAACCGCCCAATTCGTCTCGGTAGGCAAAACCGGCCCTTTTCAAAATTCTTCGAAATTCTCTCGGATCAATCGGTTCTAATCCCTCCTACATCATCACAAGGCATCCAGAAGGAAATCCCGACAAAAATCATCGAAGGTCTACGCTTGGGAAGCCCTGCCGACGAAGATCGCCGGAGATCGGCACTGCTCGCCGTCGACAGCCCTCTCCGGCCGTTTCTGACCCCCGAGAACCCCCTAGGTGAGTTCCCCATTTCCCCCCTCTTTATTCTAGTACCAAAAGATCGAAGAACGGTGGAGAAATCAAAGAAACCGAGAAATTCCGGCCACCGCCACCGCTCGCCGGCGATCGCGCGGCCGCCGGACTCGGGGGAGACGGGTATAAGGCGACGTGGCGCAATCGGGAGCGTCCATCTCGCGTGAACGGTTAAGATTAGAAGGAGCGTACCGGTTCGGTTATTTTAAATCTGGGCCGTTGATCTCAGATCCGACGGTCCACATTCAATTTAGTTATAACCGTTGGAAATTTAACAGAGGGACCCCTGGGGATTCAAACAAATAGGGAATAGCCCCTGATTCTTGCAGAATTAACCCTAGTCTTATTAGAAATTTGTAAACTCAGTTTAAAATAACCAAATAGCCGCTGTACATTATAGAAATTGATAAAACAGTGCTGAAAATTCAAATTGAACCCTAGAAAGTTTGAATTTATTACAGATTAGCACAAATCAAATTAAAAGTTTGTTTTTAATTCTGAAAATAATCAAAATAGGCTAAATAAATTCTGGAAAATGTTAGAAATTTATTTTTAGCACTGTTAAAACATTCTGAACAGAATACAAATTCTGAAATTAAAAATAACAGTTTACAAATGCTGAAATTATTTATATAGTGACAATTAATTCTGAAAATCAAAGTAAAAATCACATATATTCCAGAAAATTGTAGAAATTTATTTAAAAGGTATAAAATTATTCTATTATCATATTTTTGTACATGTATAATTTCTGTAATCCAGAATAATTATTTAAATGATTGAAAATGTATTTTTAAGTATTAAATAAATACTGAAAAATAGATAAAAACAGTATATATTAAAGAAAAATTTTGGAAATTGTTCTAAATGCTTAAATAGGTTCTGAATTGCAGAAAAATAGAAATATGAGTTCTTAAAATTATTATAGTAATAATTTAAATGATTTCTAGGATTTAATTAATTATAAGAATTCACATATATATTTATAAAATTCTAAAATTTATTCAAATCATCTCACAAACTGAAAATAAGTGTTTGGATGTGGCAATAGTAAAATCAAAGGATATAGGTAGCAAATTGAAACATATTTTCCTTCTAACTCACATAAAATGACAAGAAATCAATAGTTGCATGTGTGTAACCAAACCTATGTGATTGAAATGCTTTGATATGATTCTTATGGCATGTTTGTCACTGTTTTGTGGGTGCAAATGCATGGATAGAACCAACCCAAGAACTAATTCCCAATCTTCAAGATCAAGAGTTTGAAGTAAATCCCTCTTCATTCAAAGGCAAGTGTTCCTTGACCACTTTGTTCCTATTCTAGGATGAATAGTTAGATTATTTGCATGATGTCATTAACATGAAACCTAATTTAGGGTGTTTCCCTAGTTTATTTCCTTTATCATTCCTTGTTGAACCATGGAGGGACTTAGTTGATATTTGATGGTTATCATTTTATGTGCTTAGCCATGCATACTTAGAACTTAGAGAATGAATGGAACATCGATGATACTCGTCTTGTGGTATTATACGAAAGACACAAGAGTGTGTCATGGTAATAGGAATCTAGACAGGGTGGTTGTTTGGTTGGTGCTTCGTGCACGAGACTCGGGAATGAGTTAGTGCCTGTCTTAGATTCTAAGGACCGGTTCATGGAACAGTTAACCCGGCTTTACAGTGCCACCACAAGACTGAGATGGGGCAGCTTGGCCAATTAATTAGGAGTTTGCCGGTATAGTATGAGTGTTTGGATGGTGCGGGGAATGGGAGTCCATTTTTGGCTGCCCTGGAAACTGCAAGGCTCAAGAGGGGGCTTCTGTAGGGGAGGGTTACTCCCAGGAACTACAGCGGTGAAACCTCAGTGGGCTTGTACTTGCCGGTAGACCCTTTGTAAAGGCCATGTAGTGATCTCCTGATCGCACACCAAAGGAAGTGTGTAATGTGGCTTGCAACCACGGATATCAGGGAGGTTTCTTAGTCCACCTGACAACAGGGGATGAAATCACTACTTGTGGGTAAAGTGGTACAATCTCTGCAGAGAACCAAACTGTCATGACAGCCGTGCTCACGGTCAAGAGCGGCTTGGACTTGTCCATGATTAGAGAAACATGGATGTGAGTTGAAAAGAGGTTGTTGGGTGGTGTAACCTAACATTAATGACGGATGTGAGTTGAAAAAGAGGTTGTTGGGTGGTGTAACCTAACATTAATGACTTAACTATAATGATGGTGAGATTATCACTTAGTAAGATAGGTTGCTAATCAAAGCTAAGGCTTAGGATTAATGCATAGTGCTTAACCATGTTAGCCTTCCTTGCTGTTGGCCTTCATAACATTCTTTCCTACACTTGCTGAGTACCTATGGTACTCAAACTTGCTTTCGTTGGTTATCATATGCTGCTCAGGTGTAAATGAAGACGTAGACTTTGATGAGGAGGACTTCGATCCCGAGGAGTTGTTCTAGGTTGGCGGAACCCCCGGGCAACACCTGTGGAACTGGAGCATTTACGCCATAGTCTTCCGCTGTCGTGTTATAGTGTATTGATACTATTATTTGATATTTTATGTAATATGATGTAATATTATGATGTACGTTTAACTTGGCTTATAATACAATGATATTTCACTCTTGTCGGCACATGTATGAGTCAATTGATCCTTGCATACATGTGAGTATACGCTCGGTGTTCCTTATGGAATATCGGGTGTGACAGTCTGGAACTCCGCCCATGTGACATGATGCCCGGCTGGTTGCACAGCAAGGTATTCTGCCACACCATGCTCCAGCAAAGCCGTGAAGCTGTTGAGCGGCATACAGAGTCTTCGAGAATTCATCACACCGGATCAACCCAAGATTGGACTCAATGACACGTAACCAGTGATTTGCTTCACAATGGTCAGCCACCTCAGAGAATACCGGCGGTTGTGTCGCCAAGAAATCCAGGTACGTGCTCTGGGTTGGCATGTGATGTTGAGCTTCTCGATTTATGCCTTGCTGAACTAGAGTTTGGAGGGTTTCATTCATCTTCGCCATAATTTCAGCCAATCCGGTTGGCGATGGCTCTTGTGATGAAGTCGAGTCATTCCCACCTCGACTTGAACCTCCAAGCTCCATTTGAGAATGTGTGCGTACCATACTGCACGAAACAAAATTTTGAGTCAATCAAAATTCTATCTCAGTAGTAAGTAAAGATAAGTAAAACATGAACATGTCATGAACTTTATGAAAGCATAACCACATTCATGTTTAAACCAATCTTATGTACGCTAAGCTAATTAGCGGGACTACCCTGACCAGCTCACACAAACTCCAAATTTTACTCAAGTTATCAACAGATTCTAGACTTGAGTTCAATACCAAAGTTTTAGTAAACTTCAGTAGCTTCCCAACAAGTACTTATGTGCTCCTTAAGTATTTTTCTACAGGAAGTTATGGCTTAAAAACAGAAAGGTCCAGAGAGGTTTTTTTTGCTACTGTCCTGGTTCTGAACAGTTTGCCTTCAACTGGACTTTTCACCCATGTAACGTGTGATTCTGCTCTGGAGGCCTACAAGGAAGTTGTAGAGCACTTGAAAATCTTTCCAGAACTGTATCATACACCTTATTTGGGTCAAGCTACTCAGAGTTATGCTCTATTAAAGCCCAGCACGAATTTCTGCCAGAAACAGAGCACTCTGTTTTTGAAAACTTTGATACCTAGTTATACTCTCATTTGAATCTTAGCTCAAAATAAGAGTTCAGTAGCTAATATTTGTTTCAAACTTCCATTTTTAGTTGAAAGTTAGTTCATGAATTATTTCTTAGTAGGGAAGAGGTTATTAAGTGTAGTACGGTGTCGATGCACCGTATGAAACATGTCGGTACTGCGTTACCTCACCAAAAGAAAATCCTACCCGGATTATACCGGCATATACGTATAATCAGTGGCACTAAGACGGTCTCTCGCACACGTGTACTACACGGGATACGTACGTGGTTAGTACCTGCAGAAGAACACTCAATAGTGGTGCACTCAAATGTTGTTTCATTTCAGGCAGTTCTATAATTGAAAGTAAATACAAACGCCCGTATCATTGCCATACGGCCGTCCTTGAGTTAAGTCATGTCTCAAGGTACGTGATCGTGTTTCAACACCACACGACGGGGAACCCGAGTATGTCATGAACGGGTCGTCATGGTTGGGAATGTTATCAACCCAACGGATACCACCTACTGCCCTGCAGGGCATGCCGATGGCAAGCGCTGCGTATGTCCTCCTGGGCTACTTCCAGATGGACACACCCTCGCGTTACTGACCACATGATGGGGTCTCCACTTACTTGCCTAATGCACGCTAGGGATCAGCGTTTCATATGAACTCAGGAACATGAAGAGTCCAAGAGTTTCATATTAACATCTCACACCAAGCTGTGAGATCTAACCCTGAACCACTTTCCTCGTCAGGGGAGCTAACCGAAATTGAACCGCTTTCGGTGGCGTCCTTACCATTCTTACCTGAGCGTAGGTGCGTCGTTACATAATCAAAATTCAGAATTATAACAAGTATGTTAGTCCTGCCACCTAAGTAACTATACTACTATAGTCCTTATGTGGGCCTAATATCGTTTCCTCACCGTATCCTAGGTTTTTGTTGTAATACCATCCTTATTCCGCGCGCTATTACCAATGCGGCTCTGATACCGTGCTGACGGGGCCCGGCATCCGATCACGGGGCCGTGCCGCCTTGCCCGAGGAATCGCATTGGGTGGTGTCGTGTTATGCGGCACCCAACAGCACACATATAAGGAACACAGTATTACAAAAATAAAAAGTGGAAGTTTACAATTATTCTTTGTAAATAATTTACATAAAATAGCTACAGCGGAAGTCTATAAACAGCTCACAATGAATATCTAAGAAGCACTCGAGAAGAGATCCAGCCCGCGGACTCCTCTCGCTAGCAACACGAAGACATGGCAGCGGCTAGGTTCTCCAAGTGTGACCTGACTCGGAAGTTTCCGAGTCTCACCGGACAACCTTCTTTATAGCGTCGATGCTTACCTGCAAAACCACTTATATAGCAAGAGTGAGCACAAAGGCTCAGCAAGACTTAACCGTCTCTCCTAAGACATGAAACTCTACATGAAAGTAACCTAAGACTTAAGCCTGTTATTTGCGAAAAGACTCGTCTACGAGTTCATCGTTAACTTTCAGATTTTAGCCATAATAGTAGTGACCTTGCGCCCAGCAACATTGGAACTCCACAATCAAACAAGAAACGATTCATTCCAATGCTACTTGTCCCAAGGTGAAAATTAACTTTAGTTTGCTCTATCTCTACTTCAAACATGGTTTTCATGCAATTTACAATTATCATAACAGCATTTAAAACTTTGCAAACTATTTCCAGACAACTTGATTAACTACGTCACAACACAGGGAGCAAGCGGTAATCAATAACCGTGATGGACGGTGATTTGAATCAAACACTACCCGGATAACTCGACACATATGCCCGCCTCTGAAGACCCAACTTTGGTGTCCTTCATTACGTCGTATGTGGTGTAAAAGTCCCAAAACTTGTAAATAGAAAACTTGAGCTATGAATAAAGTTGAGTTTATATGCAAGAAATGGGACTTACAAAAACTTTTGTGTTCCTCATGAAAGTGTTGGCAGGTGCAATAAAACTTTGAATTCAGTTTGAATTAAGAGGGTCACTTCCAAAAGAGGAGGGGCCATCTCCAAAGAGGAAAATGCAAACTGATGTTTAAAAAGTTGTATTTGCAATGACCAACTCAAGGATCAGAGGGCATATTCAAACTCCCCAGGTTCAAATTATAGAGAAGGCAAATTTTGAGAGAATTTGGAGGTGCTTTGATAGGAATATCAAAGGAAACTTGTGAATTCCATCCAAATTTGAATTTAAATTTGAAACTGTGGTACAAATTGTCAAATGGCAAAAGGGCTTTTGAATTTGGATCCCTCATAGCTGAATTTGCATGTGCCAAAAATTTGGAGATCTTTTGGGGCAGGAGGGAGTTGTGGGCCCCACTTGTCATAGAAAGGGGGGATTATAACTTGCTGCTTAAGTCTACCACGGTGTATTGGTTTCAACCGAGCCACCGAAGTCGCTCCCGGCGCCACCGAGGCGGCAGCCACCGCCACCTCCTGCTCGAGCTGCCCCCCCCCCCCCACGCGCGGGCGCCAGAGGCGGTTCACCCGGCGTTTATCCTCCCCACCGAGGCAAACACAAAGTTTTCCACTCGTGCTCGCGGGTTCTTCTGCTTCCGCGCCCGAAAAACAACCGCCGGCGACGCCTCTGTCTCCCTCGGTTGCCCACCAGCTCGCGCCCTCTTCCGCTCGAGCCGTCCACACAAAAAGGAAGCGCAATCGAGTGCACAAGATCCTCCACAGCTCAGCCCCGTCGTTCCTGGCTCGTGGGGCGCCCAAATCAACGATCAACGTGAGGTGCTAACGCTCACCGGCGAAAGGGCAACTCGGGTCACCGTGGACAGCTCATACCGAGGCTTTTCACGCCCAAGCAAGGCCACCTCCGGACGCGCTGGTGAACCCTTCTGCTCACCCCCAAACCTCAAGCAAATCGGTGAACCACCGAGCGAGAATTCGGGAAAATATCGCCGACGGCCCCAGACCGATGATCCGGTACGAAAACCCAAAATTCTTATTTGTTGTTCGTTCTTAGCTCATCAAATCATGCACAAATAAACTAGACTGGCTAGCGATCCGATCCCCTCCACAACCCTAGCTAGAAACGTCGTGGTTACAGCTAATTTTGAGCTTTTCGGTCGGCGGCCATGGCAGGAACGCGCGGGCGCACGGTGACAACCGGTTTGCCGTCGTTCCCGAGCCAGGTTGAGGCCACGCCGAGATTGCCTGACCTCCACTGATGCTTTAGAGAGGATCCGCCGAGCTTTTGGCGGGCTAATGTGCTCGGGCGACGGTGCCGATCATCACCGAAGGCCGCGGCTCGTCACCGGCCTACTTCCGGCCACCGGCAGCCCGAGCCAACCCCGTAGACTTGTTCCCCGACCCTGAAAACCCCCAGGCGGCGAGTCTCCGGCCGAGAGGTGGCCGGGAAGCCGGGTCCGGCGAGCTCCAGTGGAGCGCCGGCGAGGGGGAGGCGCGGGAGCGAGAGGAAGAAGAAGACCCCCACCGGGCCCACGTGTCAGCAGCTGAAGATTAAAACACCGGATCAGCTGTGGCGTGTGATCCCGTGTGGTGGCGCGGGAAAAAGGTCTGTGGCCCCGTGTGGCGTGATTCCGGCGGTTGACACGTGTAGGGTGGACCCACAGGCAGAGTTTGAATTTTTCCCGAATTAATTTGAATTCCAGATTTGGTTCAAACTTTGGATCTGCATAACTTTTGCTAGAGAGCTCCAAATTTAGTGATTCAAATTGGGTTGGATTCAGGATGAAATGCTCTATCCAAATATGCAACCCCATTTGCATGAAAACCAATAGAAAATTCTGGAAAATTCTTTAAAGCTTTTCAGCAAAGGAATTCTAGAGGGAATTTGGTTCATCCAAAATTCCCCAAATTTCGCCAGGATATTCTTCAGGATATTAGGAGACTCCTGTAAATGTTTCAGCTCATTTGGAGTTGATTTAGTTAGGATAATTCCAATTTCAAGTTTCTGTATTCAAATGAATACAGAAACATTTTCAGAGAATTTCCAAAACTTGGAAATTCAGTTCTAGCCATTCCTTAGCTCCAAAAATCCTATGAAAATTTAGGCATACTTCCTGAGCTATGTATGAAATTATATTTCACTTAGATTTGCATGAAAGTGCAAGTTTAATCAGAATTAATTCCTTTATGCTTAAATGCTTAGGGAATTGTTCTGGGTGATCCACTTAGTGAAATGTTCTGAATTTTGGTCCAGAGAACTTTCTTGTGACAAGGAACTCCCAAGAAAATTCCCAGCTCCATTGGAGCCCTGGATCATTAGTGTTCTGTTCGACCATTAGTTGATCTCCCCACCCAAGTGATGAACCTCACTTCTCACTTGAGGATAGTGCTTAGACACACATCCAAACCACCACCCCCAGTGTCATTTTAAATTCTTAAACAAAGTTCCAGTTTTAAACTTGTCTGTAGCATTTGTTAGCAAAAAGTTTTATTATTAAACATATATACATATTCATAACGTGTAGTGCTTAAACGTGGATAAGTGAAGATTTGATCAAGGAGCAAGAAGCCAGGGATTAAGCTTCAAGTTATCATCAGCAACTAACTTCATCTTATCTGACTTAAGTCACCTGCAAAACCAAGGCAAGCCCTGGTTTGCACTTAAGTTGTTTTTAAAGTTTTCCCTTTGTTCACTACATTTGGTCAAGGTTTGTATGTGCATTAGGTCAAGGATGTTGATACTCCACTTGCATAACCAAACATGAACCCTGAGGTCAAGGGTAGCATTATGTCATCGCTGTAGAATAAGGCCATGCTAAATAGTCTAGGGCATCCGGTAGAAGACGAGTAGTTGGAATCTACTCGCGAGCTATAGTTCAGAAGATCATAAGTGTGGTTGGGAAAGGAAGCAAACTAAAGTTTACATTTCTAAAGATGAGACCGGGCAGAGGGGTTAGGCTGCGACAAGACGAGGTCTTGGTCGAGTAGCTCTGCCTGTGTCGGTTAAGGACCGATGCGTATGCCGTGTCCAGGAGCAAGTATTGAGTTGTGTACCGGATGCTTACTGATATATGGGAACCAGGAAACCGATGTACCAGGTTCACTGGATTGTAGAGGCATACCACATCGTCTCGTTAGACCTATGAGCCCGAGACGGCGCGACCGGTTCTACAGTTTAGTGTCCTGAGAAAGGTTGCCACATACGACGTAATGAAGGACGCCAGAGTTGGGTCTTCAGAGGCGGGCGTATGTGTCGAGTTATCCGGGTAGTGTTTGATTCGAATCACCGTCCCTCGCGGTTATTGAGTACCGCTTGCTCCCATGTTGTGACGTAGTTAATCAACTTGTGTGGAAACAGTTTGCAAAAGTGTAATTGCTGCTATGATGATATTAAGTTGCATGAAAACCATGTTTGAAGTAGAGATAGAGCTGACTAAAGTTATTTTCTACCTTGGGGCAAGTAACATTGGAATGAAGCATTTCTTGTTTGATTGTGGAGTTCCAATGTTGCTGATCGCAAGATCATTATTAATATGCCTAAAATTTGAAAGTTAAGGATGAACTCGTAGGCGAGTCTTTTCGCAAATGACAGGCTTAGGTCTTAGGTTACTTTCATCTAGAGTTTCATGTCTTAGGAGAGACGGTTAAGTCTTGCTGAGCCTTTGTGCTCACTCTTGCTATATATGTGGTTTTGCAGGTAAACCTCGACGCTATAAAGAGGGTTGTCCGGTGAGACTCGGAAACTTCCAAGTCACGTCACACTTGGAGAACCTAGCCGCTGCCTTGTCTTCGTGTTGCTAGCGAGAGGAGTCCGCGGGCTGGACCTCTTCTCGGTGCTTCATAGTTATTCAACGTGAGCTGGTTATAGACTTCCGCTGTAGCTAATTTGTGTAAATTATTTACAAAGAATAATTGTAACCTTCCGCTTTTGATTTATGTAATACTGTGTTCCTTATATGTGTGTTGTTGGGTGCCGCATGACACGGCACCACCCAATGCGATCCCCGGGCAAGGCGGCACGACCTCGTGATCGAGGTCGGGCCCCCTCAGCGGCAATTTCTGATGGTTCTCTAGGATCATAGATTGTCCCCACATACCACCACTCGTCTTTTCTACGCACTTTGTCCTCACTCGTGCGCACCCGGGAAAACTTCCCGATCGGTCGCCCATCCCCAAATTCCTCCGGGCCAAGCACGCTTAACCCCGGAGTTCTTTGCAGGTGGGCTTCCGGAAAAGAAGGTATACCTTGGTGGTATGAGTACTCTATCAATCCTATTAACCCGGGAGCTAGGATATCACACAATCCACCCCCCTTAGAAGACCGACGTCCTCGTCGGTCAACGCCAAGACAGGAACGTCCCCTCTTAGCCACGTCCGTATGTTCAGTACTGGCATACGCATACCGTACGTCCTGTTAGCAGCATACGTACCATACCGTGTCCCACACAGAGGACCCACGCGTCATGCGTACATACCTGCGTCCCTGACCCGTACGCTACCGTATCCTTGTCTCTGACCCCGTACGCACCCGTGAAACTGTGAGGGTCGGCTCTGATACCATTTCTGATGGTTCTCTAGGATCATAGATTGTCCCCACATACCACCACTCGTCTTTTCTGCGCACTTTGTCCTCACTCGTGCGCACCCGGGAAAACTTCCCGATCGGTCGCCCATCCCCAAATTCCTCTGGGCCAAGCACGCTTAACCCCGGAGTTCTTTGCAGGTGGGCTTCCGGAAAAGAAGGTATACCTTGATGGTATGAGTACTCTATCAATCCTATTAACCCGGGAGCTAGGATATCACATGTGGCAACCTTTCTCAGGACACTAAACTGTAGAACCGGTCGCGCCGTCTCGGGCTCATAGGTCTAACGAGACGATGTGGTATGTCTCTACAATCCAGTGAACCTGGTACATCGGTTTCCTGATTCCCATATGTCAGTAAGCATCCGGTACACAACTCAATACCTGCTCCTGGGTGCCGCACACGCATCGGTCCTTAACCGACACAGGCAGAAGTACTCGACCAAGACCTCATCTTGTCGCTGCCTAACCATCCTGCCCGGTCTCATCTTTAGAAATGTAAACTTTAGTTTGCCCTCTTTTTCTATATACACCCAGGTAGTCCCGTCTATAGCTCGCGAGTAGATTCCACTACTCGTCTTCTACCGGATGCCCTAGTCTATTTAGCATGGGCTTATTCTACAATGATGACACCATTCTAACCTCGACCTCAGGGTTCATTTTTGGTTATGCAAGTGGGGTATAAAACAACCTTGACCTAATGCACATACAATTATGACCAATAGTAGTGAACAAAGGAAAACTTTAAAAACATCTTAAATGCAAACCGGGGCTTGCCTTGGTTTTGCAGGTGACTAAAGTCATATGATATGGGGTTAGTTGCTGATGTCTTAAAGTTCAACTTCTACCCTTCTTGTTCCTTGATCCAAGTTCACCTTCTCCTTCACTCTTCCACGTTTAAACACTACACGTTATGAACATGCATACATGTTTAATTGTAAAAATTTTTGCTAACAAAGCTAAAGCCAAGTTTGAAACTGGAACTTTGTTTAAGAATTTAAAATGAAACTGGTGCTAGTGGTTTGGGTTTGTGTTTAAGCACTATCATCAAGTGATGAGTGGGGTTCCATCACTTGGGTGGGGATCAACTAATAATGGTTGAACAGGACATAATGATCCAGGGCTCCAATGGAGCTGGAAATTTTCTTGGGAGTTCCTTGTCACAAGAAAGTCCTCTGGACCAAAATTCAGAACATTTCACTAAGTGGATTACCCAGAACAATTCCCTAAGCATTTAGACATAAAGGAATTAATTCTGATTAAACCTGCACTTTCATGCAAATCCAAGTGAAATACAATTTCATACATAGCTCAGAGAGTATGCCTGAATTTTCCTAGGATTTTTGGAGCTAAGAAATGGCCAGAACTGAATTTCTAAGTTTTGGAGTTTTCCTGAAAATGTTTCCGTATTCATTTGAATACCGAAACTTGAAATTAGAATTACCCTAACTAAACCAACTCCAAATGAGCTGAAACTTTTACAGGAGTCTCCTAATATCCTAAAGAATATCCTGACCAAATTTAGGGAATTTTGGATGAACCAAACTCCCTATAAAATTCTTTTGCTGAAAAGTTTTAAAGAATTCTCCAGAATCTTCTATTGGTTTTCATGAAAATTGGATTGTATATTTGGATAGAGATTTTCATCCTGAATCTAAGCCAATTTGAATCACTAAATTTGGAGCTTCCTAGCAAAAGTTATGAGGTTCTAAAGTTTGAACTAAATCTGGAATTCAAATTAATTCGGGAAAAGTTCAAACTCTGCCTGTGGGTCCACCCCACACGTGTCAGCCGCCGGAATCACGCCACACGGGGCCACAGGACCCTTCCCGCGCCACCACACTGGATCCCGGGGCCGCAGCGGATTGAAGATTTAAAATATCGCCACTGACAGGTGGGACCGGCCGGTCGTCTTCAACCTCGGCCCGTTTCCTTTTTCCCGCGCCGCCCCCTCGCCGGAAGTTCGTCGGGGCTCGCCGGAGTCGGCTTCCCGACCGTCTCCCGGCTCGGTACTCGCCGCCTGTGGGTTTTCAGGGGCGAGCAACTCATCTACGGGGTCAGCACAAGCTAACGGCGCTCGGAACTAGGTCGGCGACGTGCGCACCCTTCGGTGAAGCTTCGGCGCCGTGGTCCGAGCATCCTAGCCTGCCAAAGGGTCGGAAAATTTGCTCTAAAGCATCAGGGGGTCATGGGGGTGCTCGGCTTTGGCTCAAACTGGATTGGTAACGGCTCGAGATGGGGTTTCACCGTGCCCCCGGCGGTTCCCGCCATGATCGCCGCTCGAAAAGCTCAAAATTAGCTGTAACCACGGGGTTTCTAGCTAGGGTTGTGGAGGGGATCGGGTCGCTAGCCAGTCTAGTTTATTTGTGCATGATTTGATGAGCTAAGAATGAACAACAAATAAGAATTTTTGGTTTTCATACCGGATCATCGGTCTGGGGCCGTCGGCGATATTTTCCCGAATTCTCGCTCGGTGGTTCACCGATTTGCTTGAGGTTTGGGGTGAGCAGAAGGGTTCACCAGCGCGTCCGGAGGTGGCCTTGCTTGGGCGTGGAAGTTCCTGGATTAGGCTATCCACGAGCGCCCCAACTCTCGGTGAAGTGGAATCGCTGCGGCGACGAGCCGATTTCGGGTCGGGGAGGCAGCAACTCGTGGGATGCTGTACTTAGGAAGTGGAGGACGAGCTCACCGCGTGGTTTCTTGGCTTGGCTGGCCTCTGCACGCTCGGTTTCCTTCAGTTCTCGGTCGATCGCCCGACGCGGCAGCGTCCTCGGTCCTTTTGTTGTGCGAGGGCGGAAAGGCGGCCGAGGCGTCGGTGATGAAGCAAAAGCCCGCACGGGAGGAAGGGTAGGCGTCCAGGCAGCTCTCCAGCGTGCTGCTTCGGTGAAGAGGTGGCAACCGCGTGCGCTCGGTGGCGCCGGGAGCGACGTCGGTGGCTCGGGAGGAAACCAATACACCGTGGTAGACTTAAGCAGCAAGTTATAACCCCCACCTCTCAATGACAAGTGGGGCCCACAACTCCCTTCTGCCCCAGAAGATCTCCAAATTTTTGGCACATGCAAATTCAGCCCTGAGGTACTCAAATTCAAAAGTTATTTGGCAATTTGACCAGTTGTGCCTCAATTTCGAATTTAAATTCAAATTTGGGTGAAATTTTACAAGTTCCTTTGATATTCATATCAAAGCACCTCCAAATTTGCTCAAAACTTGGCTCCCTCATATTTTGGACCTGAGAAACTCAAATATATCCTTTGATCTTTGAGTTGGCTTTTGCAACTACAGCTTCTCCAACATCAGTTTGAATTTTTCCTTTTTGGAGATGGCCCTCCTTTTTTCGGAAGTGACCCTCTTAGTTCAAACTGAATTCCAAGTTTTATTGCACATGCCAACACTTTCATGAGTAACACAAAAGTTTTTGTAAGTCCCATTTCTTGTATATAAACTCAACTTTATTCATAGCTCAAGTTTTCTATTTACAAGTTTTGGGACTTTTACACGAAGGTGACACGTGTCCAGTAGGACCAGACCTCTCGGAGGTTAGCTTCGAGAGCGACACGTGTCCCGCGGTGTCAGACCTCTCGGAAGTGAGTTTCGATAGCGACACGTGTCTAGCGGGCTGGGTCTTACTTCCCCGCAGCGACTAGCTCCGGTGGCGACACGTGTCCTGCGGAGCTGGACTTCGCTCCTCCGCAGAGGCATGCCCCGGAGGCGACACGCGTCCAGCGAGTCGGACCTCGCCCCTTCCACAGAGGCTAGCTCCGAGCCTGCCACGTATCTGGCAGTGCCGGACCTCTCCCCACTATGGAGGGATGAGCTCCAAACACGCCATGTGGCCAGCAGGCCACGGGTAGTGTCTACAACGCTCCTTGGCGAACTCAAACTGGCTCTTTTTAGCTATCTTTCTGATTCCTTCTCTATTTCTACTCATTTTAAAATGTTTCTCTACATGAAATATGAATGCATGCATGATTACGAAATTGAGGGTGTTACAAACCTACCCCCCTTAAATTGAATCTCTCCCTCGAGATTCGATAGAGTGGAGAATAGATGAGGGAATTCTGTATTGAGGTCTTCCTCACGTTCCCATGTAGCTTCAGCTTCCGTGTGATGGCTCCATTGTACCTTGCACCATCGGATCACTTTGTTCCTCGTGACCCTTTCCTTCACGTCCAAAATTTTGACAGGATGCTCTACATAGGTCAGATCCTCTTGAAGGTCAAACTCATCCATTGGTACTTGTTCTTCCGGTACCCTCAAGCACTTCTTGAGATGGGATACGTGAAACACGTCATGCACGTCGGAGAGGTGCATCGGGAGCTCTAGTTGATAGGCTACCTCCCCTCGCTTGCCAAAAATCTTAAATGGTTTGATGTAGCGAGGTGCTAACTTGCCTTTGATGTTGAAATGTCGTTGGCCTCGGATAGGTGATACCTTAAGGTACACGAAGTCTCCTACTTCGAAGGTCAACTTCCTTCGCCTATTGTCTGCATAGCCTTTTTGTCGTGACTGAGCGGCCTTCAAGGTCTCCCGTATCGTTTGGACTTGCTTCTCGGCCTCTTGCAGCACTTCTGGTCCAAACACTTGGTTCTCTCCGGTCTCATTCCGAAACAACGGCATTCTACACCGTCTTCCATACAATGCTTCAAAAGGTGACATCTTCAAGCTAGCTTGATAGCTGTTGTTATAGGAGAATTCGGCATACGGCAAGCTCCTATCCCAACTATGCCCATGTTTCAATGCGCAAGCTCTCAACATGTCCTCCAAAATTTGGTTTGTCCTCTCAGTTTGCCCGTCGGTTTGCGGGTGATAAGCGGAGCTAAAATCCAGTCGTGTACCCATAGCCTCATGCAGCTTCCTCCAGACTCTAGAGGTAAACTGAGAACCCCGATCAGAGAGTATCCTCTTCGGGACTCCATGGCGGCACACGATTTGCTCCATGTACAACTCGGCTAGATCTGCCACGCGGTACGTGGTTTTAACAGGAAGAAAATGAGCAGTTTTCATCAATCGGTCCACGATAACCCAGATGGAGTCGTAACCCGACTGAATACGTGGCAATCCGACGATGAAATCCATACTGATGTCCTCCCACTTCGACTCGGGTACTTTCAATGGTTGCAACAGTCCAGCGGGTCTTTGATGTTCGGCCTTCACCCGTTGGCATGTGTCACATAGGGCAACATATTCAACTATGTCCCTCTTCATACCATCCCACCAATAACAAGTCTTCAAGTCCTTGTACATCTTTGTACTGCCGGGATGTATGGAATAAGGTGAGTCATGTGCCTCCTTTAATATCGTGTCGCGGATGTGCTTCACGTTAGGCACACAAATCCTTTTTCCTAAACAAAGCGTACCCTTCTCATCTTCCTTGAAGTCCTTTTCTATGCCTTGTCAGATTCTTTTCTTGATTTCCTTGATTTGTTCATCCGTTCCTTGGCCATCTCATATCTCTTGTTCCGACGAAGAGTGGAGTTCCATCACTTCCATCTCGTTCAAGCCGAGATGTAACCGTTCGAACTCTTTGCGCAGCTCGGGCGGTAGCTCCCGAACCGTGAGTTGGTGACATGCTCCCTTTCGGCTCAATGCATCAGCTATGACATTGGCCTTTCCGGGGTGATAGTTGATCCAACATCATAATCCTTGATGAGTTCCAACCATCGATGTTGCCTCAAATTCAAATCCGTTTGGGTGAATATATACTTGAGGCTTTTGTGATCCATATAGATCTCACATCGATGACCAAGGATATATTGTCTCCAAATCTTTAATGCATGCACCACGGCTGCGAGTTCCAAATCATGTGTGGGGTAATTCAGTTCGTGTTTCTTTAGTTGTCTCGAGGCATAGGCTACCACTTGTCCTTCTTGCATGAGCACACATCCAAGCCCTTGTCTGGATGCATCAGAATATATGTCAAAGCTCTTGCTTACGTCCGGCAATACCAAAACCAGCGTTGTGGTTAACCTTTTCTTGAGCTCCTCAAAGCTTTCTTGACACGCTGGGGTCCACTGGAACGCCTTTCCCTTCATTAGCAACTCCGTCATAGGCTTTGCTATCTTGGAGAAGTCCTTGATGAACCGGCGGTAGTATCCAGCCATCCCAAGAAAACTCCGAATATCTCTCACGTTTTACGGTTGGTTCCACTTCAGAACATCTCCCACTTTTTCGGGATAAACCGATACTCCTTCCTCGGAGATGATGTGGCCTAGGAACGATATCTCCTTTAGCCAAAATTGACACTTGCTGAGCTTGGCATACAATTGATGCTCTCGCAGTTTCTGTAATGTCAATCTCAAGTGTTCTTCATGTTCCTCCTCGCTTTTTGAATACACCATGATATCGTCGATGAAAACCACGACGAACTTATCCAAGTACTCCATGAAAACCTTGTTCATGAGGTACATGAAATATGCGGGTGCATTCGTTAACCCAAAAGACATAACGGTATATTCATACAAACCATACCGTGTCCGAAAGGCAGTCTTGGGTATGTCAGAGGGCTTAATCTTCAGCTGGAAGTATCCCGACCGAAAATCAATCTTGGAAAAGACTCGGGCTCCCTTCATTTGGTCGAACAGGTCCTCTATATGGGGCAGAGGGTATTTGTTCTTGATCGTCACCTCATTGAGAGACCTATAGTCCACGCACATCCTTTGGGTTCCTTCTTGTCTATGAAGAGCACGAGGGCTCCCCATGGTAACGAGCTTGGACGTATAAAACCCTTCTCTAGCTGCTCCTGAATTTGTTTCTTAAGCTCCACTAGCTCGTTAACAGGCATCCTATATGGTCTCTTTGCTATAGGTGCAGTTCCGGGTACCAAGTCAATGGAAAACTCAATGTCCCGGTCAGGTGGCATACCTGGGAGTTCTTCTGGGAGCACGTCTGTCGGTACCCTCGATATGGGGTACCCCCGCGCACAGGAGAAAATGCCTAAGGACCTCGCCCTTCTCCACAGGGAGCGCTCCGAAGGCGCCACGTGTCCTGCGGGGACGGACCTCCCTCTCCTCAGAGGAGAGCTCCGGGCCCGCCACGTGGCCAGCAGCAGCCGGACCTCCCCCCTCCGCGGGGAGAGCTTCGAAGGCTCCACGTGTCCCGCGGGGCCGGACCTCCCTCTCCTCAGAGGAGATCTCCAGGCCCGCCACGTGGCCAGCAGCATCCGGACCTCCCCCCTCCGCGGGGAGAGCTCCGAAGGCTCCACGTGTCCCACGGGGCCGGACCTCCCTCTCCTCAGAGGAGAGCTCCGGGCCCGCAACGTGGCCAGCAGAGCAACGCTGCCTGCCCCCGCGCGGTAGGCAGCAGTCGTAAAGACGCGCCATACCATGCCCGTACAAGGTATTCAAGGCCTGCGCCTTCCCAAGACACGGAGACGCAGACCACGCCTCTGTCAGGTGTCGTTGCGCCCAGTCGCATCGCAGACTGGCGCGCTGTGTCAGAGCCTGCCCGCCAATAAAAATAGCGACAAGACATCCCCTGCCGCCCCTGCCATCATCAACCACTACGACTAGCTTGCGGCATGGGCAGGGCGGGAGAACGAAGACTGGGAAGCCTTCGCCAGAGACAACTACCGGCATAACTGCAAATACGGTAGACGGCAGGCAATCTCCACGGGACCACCTGTCGGGTCCCGGGCCCACCTTGTAAGCCACTCGAGCCTTGGACTATAAAAGGCTCGGGTAGGTGACGTTAGCAAGGGTTCAAACTCTGTTGACTCGCACTCTAGCCATCTCACACCCTCAAGCTCAGGACTTCGGTTCTGAGCAGCAAGCAATACAGCGAGCATCTCTGCTCACCGTGGATGTAGGGTTTCACGCTCCGGCGGCCTGAACCACGTAAAACTCCTTCTAGCAAGCTTCTCCCTCGATCGTCCCTAACGCTGAAGCTCTCCGCGAGTGACTAGCCCCTTCGAAAAAGAACCTCCGCGGGCTGCCCAGAGCAGGTCCTAGGGAAGTGTCGGCTACACACTTCGACATTTGGCGCGCCAGGTAGGGGGCTTTTCCCTTGCGCGACGAGCTTTTGCCGGCGAAAATGACCAAGCTTCCTTCAGCGGCAAGCTCTCCTCCCCTGCGTTCACGACGGACCGTGACTAGCGGGGACTACGTCTCGACACACTTTGGACGGAGTGTGTCGGTGCAAGCTGGAAGCCAGCAGCCGACTCTGGCAGCGCCGACTCCGGCAACGCAGGCTCCAGCGAGCGTGAGATCCTCTGCAGCGCTGAGCGTCCCCCACGGGAGCGCGCTAGCTGCAGCAAGAGCGCTACTGCGCAATCCACCTGCTGGAGACGCGCCTCAGTCAGCGACCCAGCAGTGGATTCGCGAGGTAGACCGTCTCGCCGTCGCCGCCGCAAACCCTCGACTTCGGCGGGGACGACGCCCCGGCCAACCGGCTGTGTCGCTGGCGCGCATCCCAACGATTGACGGGCAGATGGCAGATTCCAGCTCCACCAGGCTCCCATCGACGGACCTGAGGACAGAGCTGGAACGATGCCACTTGGGCAAGGATGCCCAAGTGTTCATTGAGCGACGGCGAGAAAGGCGTCGCAACCAAGAGGCCGGCGACAGCATGACGTCTGCCTCAACCCTGCCTGAGGCGCAGTCGTTCGCTATGCGATCTCTGCCCCAGGCATACGCCGCGCAGCATGTGCCCCAGCCATATGCGCTGCAAGCGGTGCCCCCGGTCTATGGCGCAGCCTTGCCCATACTGGGGTACACAGTGCCTGCAGCGAACCAAGCGTTCGCGGCACCAATGCCTGCAGCAACAGGAGCAGAATGTGCAGCCCTGGCGCCACACCTTCGCTTCGCGAGGTGGCCACGCAAGTTTCGGCCACACCTGCCCGAGAAGTACGACGGCAGCGTCAATCCGGCGGAGTTCCTCCAGATCCACTCCACCGCCGTCCTTGCTGCAGGAGGGGACGAGGCCGTCATGGCCAACTACTTCCCCGTCGCCTTGACCGGCCCGGCCCGGTCTTGGCTCATGAACCTCCCCCAGGGTTCCATAACCTCCTGGGGAGAGCATAGCCGGCAGTTTACTGCTAACTTCGGCAGCTCCTACGCCCGGCCTGGCACGGAGCTTGACCTCCACGCCATCCAGCAACAACCTGGAGAGACGTTGCGCTCCTTCATCTAGCGGTTCTCCTAGGTACGCAACACCATCCCGCACATCCAAAGTGCTTCAGTGCTGGTGGCGTTCCGGCAGGGTGTCCAGGACGAGAAGATGCTTGAGAAGCTCGCGACCAGAGAGGTTCGCGACGTCTCAGAGCTCTTCAGCCTGGCGGACAAGTGCGCCAGGGCAGCTGAAGGGCGGAACTGGCACTCTCTGCCAGCCTCCGAGTCAGGAGGACACCCCGGATCTGGCGCTGCTTCCTATGGAGGCGGCAAGAAGATAAAGAACCGGGGCGGTGGCAAGATGAAACCAACGGCTGCGGCTCCCGTTGCTGCAGAAGAAGCACACAGTGGGGCTCGGGGGCCACGCCCCGACAAAAGGCAGCGACAGTCACCAGCTCCAGAGGGAGACCAAGGTGAACTGTGCCCCGTGCACGGCACCAGCTACCATACTGCTGCTGAGTTCCGGGACATCCAAAGGCTCGCAGAGCGCTTCCGCAAAGGGAGGCAGCTGTGAGCTGATGCCCCGCCCTTACGACAAAGGGAGGGCAAGCAGAAGGTTGACGCCCCAGACAACGTCGGACACCAGGTGGGGTTTCAGGAGCCTCAGCGCGCCATAAAGACGGTGCACAACGGTGAGGACTCCACCTCCAGTTATGACGAGCCGGGGCAGTAGCCGACTACAGCTGCCCCGGAAGGATCAGTGGAGACTGCACTACTGCGATATCAGCCTTGGAGAAGCTCCAAGCAGTTGCAGCAGCCCGAGCATCAGCCCCGGCGGTACATCACCGGGCCAGCTCCACCCGAGTGCACGTCTCTGTGCCTCGGCCTCACCTCCCGGGGGCCGCCCAGGATCTGTCTACCTCTTGACGGCCTTAGCCAGAAGGGGAAAGACATCTTGGGACTCCCAAGAAGAGTCCGGGTCCTCCTACCTCTTGACGGCCTTAGCCAGAAGGGGAAGGTACCCCGGGGCTCCCGGGAGAAGCTGCGCTGGACCTGCTCCAGCGTGAAGATATCCACCTCGTCGACGAGGCGCGAGTGCAGGTAACACCCCACAACGCACGGCCCGGCTGGTGCTCTAGCACTACCGCCAAAGGACCAAGCGCGTCAGGGACCTGCGAGAAGGCAACCTAGTGCCGCAGCACACACTTCCCCCGAAGGACCTATAAACTCTCCCCCAGCCGGGAAGGTCCCTTCTGAGTCACGAAAGTTGCCATCTCATGTACACACGCCTTTCAACCAAGGATGGGATCCGTTCCTGAACCCTTGGAGCATGGAGCATCACAGTAAGTTCTACCTCCAGAGCATTAGTGGAACAGGCCTTTACCTTTCTGTAATAAATCCCATAGAGCCCAGGAACAGCACTCGGAGCAGCTAAGCCTCAGGGGATGGTCCAGGACTACGGCCAGCTTGGCCTGGTTCCGACCCCAAGCGCGTAGAGTCTTGCTTCCCTTCTTAATGGGGCGTGTCGTTGCCTCCATGTACAGCCTGCCTTCCTCCTATGGGCATTTACACAGAAACTTATTCTACCTCGCTCTCACTTATGTGCTCATTTAAATTACGCGTTAATTTTTATGACCGTACTTTCTATGTATGCTCACCGTACATTTAGCTCCCCTTTCCCGCTCCCATCCATAGTCAGCATTTGCTATCCTACCGAACGCGGTCGCGCTTGAGGCACCTGCCGATGGCCTGGGGGCCTCTCGGGCCTCCCCCAGTCAGGTGTTGCGGTGCCAGTTGGTCACCTCCAGGAAAGGCCTGCGCCGTGCATGGGGGGTCCAGGGTGCGTATCCCGCTTAGCCGGCTCTGTACCTAAAGCGTGCGCACCCTGCCCTCCGGTGGTCCATGGGAGTACAACCACTTTGCCTGGTTCCGTACCCAAAGCCTGTGCACTCTGCTTCCCCAGCATACGGTTCGGTACTAGGGACCGTACGGTCGTACCCTGACCTCGGAGGGTGCCGGAGCCCCGGTGCCTCGCGCACAGAATTGCCCAAGCTCCGTATACCGGACTAGGACTGTAAGCCGAATAAGACTAAAAGACGGGGAGGGGAGAACCCCTCGAGGAGAATTACGCTTCCTCTACCTGTGTGCAGGACCTCCAGGCTCTAGCTACGGGGACCGCATGAAGGGGGGCAAGGAGCTATCGACTACTCCAGCGCAAGACCGGAGGATCCGGGTTTTGCCCTTCCTGCAGGGACAAGTCCTGAAGGCCCCACGTGTCCAGTGGGGCCGGAGCTCCCCTCTCCTCAGGAGGATCTCCGGGCCTGCCACGTGGCCGGCAGAAGCCGGACCTCCCCCTCCGCGGGGAGAGCCCCGAAGGCTCCACGTGTCCCGCAGGGCCGGACCCCCCTCTCCTCAGAGGGGAGCTCCGGGCCCGCCACGTGGTCGGCAGATCTGGACCTCCCAATTTTCATGGGGCAAGTTTCGGAGACCTCCGGGGCCCTTAATACAATAAGGACCCGGGGAAGGTGTCTGTGCAGAGCTTCGATATTGGTGAAGGCCTCTGAGTACCTTGCGGAGCTGAGGGCTCGGCCAGGCAAAACCAAGAAGAAGACAAAAGCGCAACAGACACAAAAAGTCACAAGAGTCTATTTATTCATGGCTCCATGAGCTGGACTACAGACTCAATAAAAAAAAGAGAGATACAAGTCCTAGGGTTCCCCTAGCTCGCGCCGGAACCTAGAGTCTACAAGGGCGGCCACGTTCCCGACTTCGACCCTAGCGGTCTCCTCCCGCTCCGCGGCAGGGCCCTGCCTCGCTGGCTCTAGTGAGAAGGAAGGGTCCCGACTCTTGAAGAAGACCAACACGTGTGTGGCAACCACCACGGCCAGGCCCCGTCCCTCTGCCTCGAGCTCGCCGGCGACCACCGCATCTAGCTTGCTCAGCTTGGTGCCGATTGACTCCAGCGCGGGGATCACTTCGGCCACCTTCAGCGTAGGGGCCGCCGTCTTCACCGGGCTGAAGCCAAGGAGGACCAAGGCGGACCCTGCCTGGTCGACGAAGCTCGAGACCGCACGGGCCTCAGAAGACCGCGAGGCCAAGAGCTCCTCTACCTCGCGGCGGGCTGCCAGCAAGGCGTCGTGGCTCCCCTCGGAGAATTCCTTCTCCTTGGCCGCCAGGGAGCTTTCCCGAAGGCGGAGAGTCTGGGCAAGCCGCTCCAGCTCTGAAGCCCAGAAGTCGGCAGCTAGCTCCCAAACCAGGATCGCCTGGCGCTCCCGAGATACCTGCTCCTCCCTCGAGGCAAGGTCTGTCTTCCGGGCCTCTAGCTCCGTAGCTCGGGCCCGCAGGTCGCCCTCGCCAGCCGCCAGTCGCGCGGCGACTCTCTCTGCCTCGGCCGCCACGGAGCGCTCCTGATCCGCAATGGCGCGCTCACGGCGCGCCAGCCTCTGCCGCACCTCCTCCAGGGCAGAGAAGTTCTCCTCGGCCCGGGCATGCGCCTCAAGGGCCTCCCTGTGGAGCCGCCGCGTCTCGGAGTCCAGACGGTCGACAGCCCGATTCTGTCGGTCGAGGAGCGCCTCCATGATATCAAGCGACTCCCGCCTAGAGTCGAGCTCCCCCTTTACCTTCGCGGTCCGCTCTCGCAAAAGGTTCCCCCAGATGAGGAGGTGATCCCTCTCAACCACCTTCTCCTCTCGCTCGCGACCAAGCGCGGCCAAGACCTGCCGAACGCTCGTCTGGGCGAGCACGAGAGCATCTGCCAGGGGCAGTGGGGAAGCAGAGGCTGGAGCGGCGCCCCCGACCTCCTCCATCATGTGTCTTCACGAGAAGACGACGCACCTGCAACCGGAATGAGACGCCGGTCAGGAGATGCCGGCGCCGGGACTTCGACTGCCGGACCCGCCGAACCCTCACCAACAGCGGGCTCCTAGGCCGGTGGAGAAGGACGAGTGGAGGGAGTCGACACTGCCATAGAAGTCGGGCTGCCTGGTACAGGAGGAACCTGCGCTGGCTTGGGGGCCGCGGCAACCGTCTCAGCAAGGGGAGTCGACGCAGCCATAGAATCCAGGCAGACCGGTACAGGAGAAACTTGCGCTGGCTTGGGGGCCGTGGCAACCATCCCGTCTTTTGATCGCTGCGGCGTAGACTCCCCATCAATCGGGGATGGCTGAGAAACACGAGCACTCCAACGGGCTCTGAACTCCGGCTTCCGAGCCGGGGTAGGACCACTAGAGCCCCCCGTCGCCGCCGACGGTTGCCCCGCAGTCACCCGGACTGATGGAGTAGGGGATGCTTCTGAAGCCCCCCTCAACGCGTCAGCAGTTTCCTTGGAGACTCCACCGCCTGAAGCCCTCCTCGATGCGTCAGCAGTTTCCTTGGAGACTCCACCGCCTGAGGAGGGAGGACGCGACGCCCGGGAACCTTCAGCCCATCGTCGCTCAAGAGGAGTCCCGTCGGGATGATGAGCCCGAGACCTCTTGGGGTCACCACCGGACGGGGCGCCATCTCCAGAAGCAGGGCGTGCAGGCGCCCTGGATCCCTGACTCGGCACAGACGCCGCCGCCGGAGGAGATTGAGCGCGCTTATTCTTCGGAGGCGGGATGGAAGCCATGGCATAAGGCAAAGGCGCAGGAACTCAAGGAAGGTGCAAGCGCTGGGAAGTGCGAAGGGAAGCCGCAATGCGGGTAAGATCCCCTTTGTGCGATTCAAAGCGATTCGAAACTCTTCGAATACGCCGCTTGGGCAACCGCTTCGGCTCCAAGACCAAGCGTCGATGACAAGTGGACCCAAGTCGTCCAGCTGAAGCGGTGGGCCAAGAAGACAGTCTCCCAACGAGACGAGCCGGCAAGGCGCTTCGGCGGTTCCCGAGAAAAGCGTCGCGACGTGCAGAAGTGGCAGCCTTGGGAACCGCCGCAGTAAAAGCAACCATCAAGTGGGCTCACGCTCCCACGATCCCGCGATTGTTCGTGCTCCTGCAACGGTCAATGCGGGACTTAGAGATGGTGCGCGGAATGGAAGAGACGGAGGCCCCACTTCGGGCTTGCTATCTCCCCCGAGATGGGCCCGGGGGGCACTATCAGTACCCTCGATATGGGGTACCCCCGCACACAGGAGAAAATGCCTAAGGACCTCGCCCTTCTCCGTAGGGAGAGCTCCGAAGGCGCCACGTGTCCCGCGGGGCCGGACCTCCCTCTCCTCAGAGGAGAGCTCCGGGCCCGCCATGTGGCCAGCAGCAGCCGGACCTCCCCCCTCCGCGGGGAGAGCTCCGAAGGCTCCACGTGTCCCACGGGGACGGACCTCCCTCTCCTCAGAGGAGAGCTTCGGGCCCGCCACGTGGCCAGCAGAGCAACGCTGCCTGCCCCCGCGCGGTAGGCAGCAGGCGTAAAAACGCGCCATACCTTGCCTGTACAAGGTATTCAAGGCCCGTGCCTTCCCAAGACGCGGAGACGCGGAGCACGCCTCTGTCAGGTGCGGTTGCGCCTAGTCACATCGCAGACTGGCGCGCCGTGTCAGAGCCTGCCCGCCAATAAACACAGCGATAAGACATCCCCTGCCGCCCCTACCATCATCAACCACTACGACTAGCTTGCGGCATGGGCAGGGCGGCAGAACGAAGACTCGGAAGCCTTCGCCAGAGACAACTACCGGCATAACTGTAGATACGGTAGACGGCAGGCAATCTCCCCGAGACCACCTGTCGGGTCCCGGGCCCACCTTGTAAGCCACTCGAGCCTTGGACTATAAAAGGTTCGGGTAGGCAACGTTAGCAAGGGTTCGAAGTCTGTTGACTCGCACTCTAGCCATCTCACACCCTCAAGCTCAGGACTCCGGTTCTGAGCAGCAAGCAATACAGCGAGCATCTGTGCTCACCGTGGACGTAGGGTTTTACGCTCCGGCGGCCTGAACCACGTAAAACTCCCTGTGTCAAGCTTCTCCCTCGATCGTCCCTAACGTTGAAGCTCTCCGCGAGTGACTAGCCCCTCCGAAAAAGAACCTCCGCGGGCTGCCCAGAGTAGGTCCGGGGGAAGTGTCGGCTACACACTTCGACAGTCCTGTTGTGCTAACAGGTAGTCCATATTGTCTTTGTAATCACTGAGTACTATAACAGGGAGACATGTTGTCATTGTAAATGCACCATGTTCACTCTATTTTATATATTAGGATGTGATTTTACATATTAGGATGTCTTTGTAATCACTTAGTACTATAATAAGAAACCCCTTCTGTTGGTTTTCTAGTTCTAACATGAAAATCCCTAAGAAGACCGGTGCTGACAACAAAGCCGACGATGTTAAGTTTAGTGACTCCAGCAGTTCAGGCTCGTACCACAGTCCATCGGATCCTTTTCCAAATATAAAAATTAAAAAGACTTCAGAGGATCTCGACCCGGAATATGATCCTGCCCGCGATGTATGGATCACGAATCTTAACTCCAGCAGTTTAAGTTAATGTTGGTTGTGAAGTATATGAAGCCTTATAATTCTTTTCTGCCTAGCTTAATTGCCAAGACAACAAGGTGACTTCGGCTCTTAAAGCCGTAGAAGGTTCTCCAATGGTTGAATCCTCAAACTCAGTCAAGTGAAAACGAGGGCAACGAGGTCCCAATAAGGGTCCATTGAACTGCATCATATACATAACAAGTGTCGGTCCAGGTGGGCTTCCCCAAGAACCACTAGATTTTGTTACAAAGTATCGAAATGCATGCGGTTGTCTTGTTAGAGAGCTCGTCCCGATCACAACTGAGAATTGGAGAAAATTCCCTGAGGTGGACAAGAATGAGTTGTGGGAGAAGTTAAAGAAACAATTCAAAAGTTCTCAAAAGGCACGGGAGGAGTTGTAAAGAAAGTGTAAGTACATCTAGGTATCGCCGTGGGTTTTGGATGATTGATGATGACAATTAAGAGACTAATGAGATGAGATGATCATAAGCACAGGATATTTCTAAGGCGGACACCTAAACTTTTAAAAAGGAAAAGGATGAAGAATGGCGTCGAAGACTCGAAGAGTAGAAATTAGGGTTTCACATGAGTCTTTAATAGGCTAGCCGTGTAAAAGTGAGAGTGTGTGTGTCAAGTGCATTGAGATCATAAATGAGATCTCAAAGCGTTAGAAGTGTCAAGTCCTTAGTGGAGAGTGCAAGAAAGGTAAACTTGGGCAGGCCGGACTTGTTCGGGCCAGAGGCCGGGCTGGCCTGGAAGTCCTACGGCTTAGTCCGTTTTGGGGTGGACTAAGAGCTCCTAACTGAGTTCGAACTTGTCTGTTTGGGGACAGAATAGTCCGTTTCTCTCTTGGTGAGAGTGTTTTGGGACTAAGTCCTGGTACACCGAACTTGTCCACCTCAATGACCGGACTAGTCCGGGCTAGCCAGACTAGTCCGCTTTCACCCGGACAAAGAGTCCCTGTGTGAGTTCGGTCTAGTCCGTTCTGAGGCGGACTAGTACAAATGGTTGTGAGATGAGAGCTCCCACAGCTAAGTGTTGGTGGACCGGACTTGTCCGCCTAAGTGGCCGGACTAGTCCGGGTCCTCCAGACTTGTCCGTTCTCACCCGGACAAAGAGTTCCTGTGTGAGATCGGACTAGTCCATTGTGAGGCGGACTCGTCCTAAGGTTTGTAAATGTTTGAAATTTGAACGTTGGGGAGTAGGTGGCTTTGTGACGCCAGTAGTCCCCACGGACCGGACTAGTCCGGGTCCTAACCGGACTAGTATGGACTTTTGGTAGGTGGCAACGGTTGGATTCAGGACTTCTATAAAAGGAGATGCCCCGACTTCATTTATATCTCTCTAGAACCCTAGCGCCACCGCAACCTTCCTAGAGCCTCTCCAAGCCTTCTCCATTGCCTACTCACCCTCTTGAATCAAATCTTGAGTGAATTTGGGTGTGTGAGAAGAGGAGAAGGAAGAACTTCGCGTTTAGGCTCTTGGAGTGATCTCGTGCACTTGGTGTGACATGTGACTTGTAAGATTCATGAAGCTTTGTGGAAGTGATCAAGTGGGAGCCTCGTATTGTGAGCAGCCCCAAAACTTTGTAAGTTCACCCTTGAGATAGTGAAGAACCAGGTTGGTCTTTGTGGCGACTTAGTGAGGAAAGGGTTGTTAGACCCGGTCCTTTGTGGACTCCTCAACAGGGACGTAGATTCCTGAGTGGAATCGAACCTCGGGGAAAATTCTCAGTGTCTCTCTTGCATTTACATTTCTTTGAACGTCAAGATTGCTTAGGGTTTGTTTTAATTATTTCACTATAAGAGTATATATCATCACAATCTTGCAATTCATTTCAATATTCTATCACACTTGTCATCTAGGATTGCTAGTTGTTTTATCTACATTTTGTTAAACTAAAATCTGGAGAAAAACCCATAAAAATCAAGTTTTAGGCCTTTCTAGCGGTTTGACCAGACTAGTCCGCCCCTGAGCCAGACTAGTCCGACCCTTTTAGGTTTTTCCAGCAAGCAGACCGGACTAGTCCGCCCCTGATCCAGACTAGTCCGGCCCTTGTGTTCTAATCTTATTTAATTAAGTCATTTCATGTATTTTAGCCTATTTACCCCTCTAGGCAATTTCAATTGGTATCAGAGCATGTCTCTCCATCAAGAGTCTAACCACACGGAGAGAAGATGGCCGGAGCTGAGGGATACGAGATTCCGCTGATGTCGCAAGGCGAAAACATATATGATAAGGAAAAGGACGCTGATGTGCTGAAAGACCACTCAAGTGACGATGAAGAAGTTCCCCAGCTCAAGGCACGACTTTGCGAGAAGTTAGGTCACTCAAGTAAAGAGAAGAAGAAGCCGAAGGATCAAGAAAAAAGTGGTCAACCGGACTACTCCCAATATCCTTTCAACTATGAACGATTGACATCCAACAATCATTACTTATCTATTCCTCTTGGCAAACCTCCTCAATTCGATGGAAATGATTACTCAATGTGGAAGCATAATATGAAGATGCATCTAATATCCTCAAACCCTAGCTTGTGGCAAATTGTCTTAACAGGTGTCCATCTTCCAAGAAATGAAGAAGACGTTACCCCGGAGCAAGCCATCCTACTTCATCGCAATGCTCAAATAGTAGGGGTCATCACCTCATCCTTGACTCGAGAAGAGTTCAACCGATTCGATGGATTAGAGGTGGCCAAAGACATATGGGACACACTCAAGATGGCGCATGAAGGCAACCGAGTCATTAGGGAAGCCAAGATCGAGATGATTGAAGGAGAGCTTGGGAGGTTCACCATCATGGATGGTGAGTCCCCTCAAGACATGTACAACCGTCTCAAGGTCCTCGTCAACAATATCCGATCTTATGGATGCACCCGGTGGACGGATCATGAGGTGGTGAAGAGGATGCTTCAGGCATTCATGCCTCAAAACATTGCTCTTTGCTCCTTGATCTGTGAGAGCCCGGGATATGCTCAAATGACCCCGTAGGAAGTGCTTGGAAGAATCATCAACAACGAGATGATGGAGAAGGAAGCCATGTTCTACAGCGACCTCCAAAGGCTCGCCTCCTCAAAGAAAAAAGATGTTGCTTTCAAAGCAACATCCTCATCACAAGACTTCAAAGCAAGTGATGATGAGGGTCTCGACACCGATAAAGAAGAGGCGCTCTTCATCAACAAATTCAAGAGGACGATGAGAAGAAGGAAGGGGAGCAACCATTATGAGAACAAGAACAAGAAAAGGTCCAAGCCCAAGACAAAAAGATCATGCTGCAACTGTGGTGAATATGGACACTTCATTGTGGATTGCCCATATGAAGAGAGTAAGAAGAAGAGAGATGGCAAGTCCCAAGAGAAGAAATTCTTCAAGAAGAAGAAGCCATCAGGACATGCTCACCTTGCTAAGGAATGGGACTCAAATGAAGACTCATCCTCTGAGGATGAAGAGAAAGTGGCAACACTTGCCATTGGAAGGAGCAAGCTCTTCCCAAACCTTGAAGACTTCAAGTCTACATGTCTCATGGCTAAGGAGGGAAGAAGAAAGGTTAAATCTAAACCATCCTCCTCTACTTCTTCACTTGATAGCTTTGATAGTAATCAGGGAGAAAGGGAAACCAAAGCCCATTGGCCCCTTGAAGATGGTTGCCCCAGCTAGAGATCCAAACCGGCAGCCCAACAATCCGGCATTTGTATTCAAAGGAAAGGGGGCTGAGAAGACGAGAAGGTTCAGGATGGATAACATTTATGACTATGAGAAGCACACAGCCGACCCTAGGTTTTGGTGTACCTTAAACTGCGACTACTACCGCTTAGTGTACCTAAAAATGAAGACCCCAGTCGCTCAATCTCAATGGGTAGATTGGGACTACATGGTCAAAAGGAAGCACAAAGCCTTTGATGCCGTGATTGAAGCCGCAGAGCACCATGGAATCAAGAAAATCATGGGATTCAAGTATGACTGGGACATTGAGGTGATTGTGCAGTTTTACACCACCGTGTACTTCTCCACCTACGGTGATCGGAAAATCACCTGGATGACTCATGGAGAGCAGTACTCAGTCACCTATGAGAGGTTTGCTCAGATACTTGGCCTTAAGGAGCACTTGGACCATGAGATTATCATTTCCAACCTCAAAGCAGTGGACAGGGATCAGCTTGATTACATGTATCCTAGTCATGTTCCCTATGAGGTCGGGCTTGCTAGGAACATCAAGCCATTCTATAGCATCCTCAACCGGATTTTGAGGAGAACTATAGCCCCTAAGGATGGAGATGCAGGGGTGATTCAAGGAAACTTAAGGCATCTCCTCCTCTTGATAGATGGTGAAGAGAAGTTCAACCTTGTTGAGCACATCTATGATGACATATTCAACATCTCTCACACTCCCAACCGCTCATGTGTGTATGCACCGTACATCATGTGCTTAATTGAGAAGGTGTTGTAAAAGTCCCAAAAAGTTGTAAATGCAAAACTTGAGTTGTGAATAAAGCTGAGTATAAATTTCAAGGTTTGGGACTTGCAAAAATTTTTCTGAACATGAGAAGATGGTCATGAGCAAGCACATGCCTTCAAGTTTCCTTTTTATTTCAAATGATCATGTGACTCCAAAGGTGGCCATTTCCAAAATGAGGGTTCAAAACTGTTGGTTCAAAACCCTCATTTGCAGGGGCCAACTCAAGAATTAGATGGCATATTTGAATTCATCAGGTCCAAATTATGAGTAAGGCAAATTTTGAGCAAATTTGGAGGTGCTTTGATATGTATATCAAAGGGACTTGTAAATTTCATTGAAATTTGAATTTAAATTTGAAAATGAGGCACAACTTGTCAAATTGCCAAATGACTTTTGAATTTGAGTTCCCCATAGCTGAAGTTTCAATGTGCCAAAATTTGGAGATATTTGTGAGAGTTTTGGGGGATAAGAAGAGGGGTGGACCCCACATGTCATTGGGAGGAGACTTACACCCGAAGGAAACCGGTGCTTCTGTTCACACCGAGCTCGGGGCAATCGACCGCAGGCCGACACCGAGACACACGGGGAGGCCACCTCCTGGTTTCAGCTTACGCTGGAGACCTTCTCGACGTCTCACCGCGCCCTCATCCCTTCACGCGGCGCCCTGTTCGGTCACGGGCTGCCACACCGAGTTTTCTTCCCCCCCCCCCCGACAGTTTCTGCCGTCGCTTCTCTGCTCCGATCAAACGCCGGCAGAGGCTCGCACAGACCGCCTTCCTGAGCTGCAACGCAGCATCACCTGGTCGTCCCACTCCTCCTCAGCACGACAGCCTGCAGTTCCCGGCGCTCTCCACGCTAAAACTGTTTCCCCGGGCGGCGACTCAAAACAACCGAGAACCGGTGTGCGCGTGGACAGCCCCCACCGGGGACTTTCATGCCCGAGCAAGGACGCCCCCGGAAGCGTTGGTGGTCCGTGCTGCTCACCTCCGAATCACAAGTAAAGCCGTGAACCACCGAGCGAGAATTCGGGAAAACTTCACCGGTGGCCACAAACCGATGATCCGGTATGAAAACCCAAAATTCTCACTTGTTCTTCGTTCTTAGATTATCAAATCATGCACAAATAAACTAGACTGGCTAGCGATCCGATCCCCTTCACAACCCTAGCTTGAAACCCCGTGTTGACGGCCCATTTCAAGCTTCCCGATTGGCTGCCATGACGGAGACGCGCGGGCGCACGGTGACAACCGGATTGCCGCCGTTTCCGAGCCACGTTGAGGCCTTGCGGAGCTAGCCTGTCCTCCACTGATGCTTTAGAGCGAATACTCCGAGCCTTTGGTGGGTTAGGGTGCTCGGACCACGGCGCCGAAGCTTCACCGAGGTGTGCGCACGTCGCCGACCGATTTTCGGTCACCAGCAGCCTGAGAGCACCGCACCAATGAATTCCTCATAGCTGGAAACCCCCAGGCGGTGAGTACCGAGCTTAAAAGTGGCCAGGAAGCCGACTCCGGCGAGCTCCGACGAGAGTCCGGCGAGGGGGCAGCGCGGGAGAGGAAAACGGCCCGAGGAGGAAGAAGGTTGGGCGAGCCCCGCGTGTCAGCGACGGAAGATTTAATCTGCTGATCGGCTGCGGCTCCGGTATCCAGTGTGGCTGCGCGGGAAGGGATCTGTGGCCCCGTGTGGCTCAGCTCCAGCAGTTGACACGTATGTGATGGACTCACGGTCAGAGTTTGAACATTTCCCGATTTAATTTGAATTCCAGATTCAGTTCAAATTTAGTAACCTCATAACTTTTGCTAGGAAGCTCTAAATTTAGTGTTTCAAATTGGGTTGGATTAAGGATGAAAAACTCTATCCAAATATGCAACTCAATTTGCATGAAACCAATAGAAAATTCTTTAAACTTTTCAGCAAAAGAATTTTAGAGGGATTTCGATTCATCCAAAAATCCCCAAATTTTGCCAAAATATTCTTTAGGGTGATAGGGAACTCCTGTAAAAGTTTCAGCTCATTTGGAGTTGATTTAGTTAGGATAATTCTGAAATCAGGTTTCTGTGTTCAAATGAATACAGAAACATTTTCAGAGAATTTCCAAAACTTGGAAATTCAGTTCTAGGAAATTCTTAGATTCAAAAGATCCTAGGAAAATTCATGCATGCTTCCTGAGCTATGTTTGAAATCATGGTTCACTTGAATTTGCATGAAAGTGCAAATTTATTCAGAATTAATTCCTTTTTTCCTAAATGCTTAGGGAATTGTTCTGAGTGATTTACTCAGTGAAAAATTCTAAATTTTGGTCCTGATGACTTTCTTGTTACAAGGAACTCACAAGAAAATTCCCAGGTCCATTGGAGCCCTGGATCAGTAAGGTTTTGTTCAACTTCATTATGTGAACACCACCCAAGTGATGAACCCCCTTATCACTTGATCATAGTACTTCAACCCCAAACCTAAACCACTAGCACCAGATCATTTTAAATTCTTAAACAAAGTTCCAGTTTTAAACTTGTCTTTAGAACTTGTTAGCAAAAGTTTTACAATTAAACTTATATGCATGTTCATAACGTGTAGTGCTTAAACGTGGAAGAGTGGAGGAGAAGTGAAGCTTGGATCGAGGAGCAAGAAGGCCAGTGATTAAGATTCAAGTCATCAGCAATTAACTTCACAATTGTCTGACTTTAGTCACCTGCAAAACCAAGGCAAGCTCTGGTTTGCATTTAAGTTGTTTTGTAAAGTTTTTCATTTATTCACTACTATGGGTCAAAGTCTGTATGTGCATTAGGTCAAGGATGTTTTAATCTCCACTTGCATTACCAAAATGAACCCTGGTGTCAAGGGTAGAAATGTGTCATCGCTATAGAATAAGGTCGTGCTAAACAGGCTAGGACATCCGGTAGAAGACGAGTAGTTGGAATCTACTCGCGAGCTATAGTTTGGAAGTACATCAGTGTGGTTGGAAGGGAGAGGCAAACTAAAATTTACATTTCTAAAGATGAGACCGGGCAGGAGGGTTAGGCAGCGACAAGACGAGGTCTTGGTCGAGTAGCTCTGCTTGTGTCGGTTAAGGACCGATGCGTGTGCCGCATCCAGGAGCAAGTATTGAGTTGTGTACCGAAGGCTTACTGCTATATGGGACCCAGGAAACCGATGTACCAGGTTAACTGGATTGTAGAGGCATACCACATCGTCTCGTTAGACCTATGAGCCCGAGAAGGCGTGACCGGTTCTACAGTCGAGTGTCCTGCGAAAGGTTGCCACATACGACGTAATAAAGGACGCCAGAATTGGGTCTTCATAGGCGGGCTTATGTGTCGAGCTATCCGGGCAGTGTTTGATTCGAATCACCGTCCCTCGCGGTTATTAAGTACCGCTTGCTCCCATGTTGTGACGTAGTAATCAACTTGTGTGGAAACAGATTGCAAAGTTTAATTGTTGCGATATTTATTGTAAATTGCATGAAAACCTTGTTTGAAGTAGAGATAGAGCCAACTAAAGTTCATTTCCATCTTGGGACAAGTAACATTGGAATGAAGTGTTTCTTGTTTGATTGTGGAGTTCCAATGTTGCTGGGCGCAAGGTCACTACTATTATGGCTAAAATCTGAAAGTTAAGGATGAACTCGTAGGCGAGTCTTTTCACAAATTACAGGATTAGGTCTTACGTTAACCTCATGTAGATTTGCATGCTATAGGGGAGACGGTTCAGTATTGCTGAGCCTTTGTGCTCACTCTTGCTATATGAGTGGTTTTGCAGGTTGAGACGATGCTAATAAAGAAGGTTGTCCAGTGAGACTCGGAAGCGTCCGAGTTGAGTAACACTTGTAGACTTAGCCGCTGCCATGTCTTCGTGTTGCTAGCGAGAGGAGTCCGCGGGCTGGACCTCTTCTCGGGTGCTTCTTAGTTACTCGACGTGAGCTGTTTATAGACTTCTGCTGTAGTTAATTTATGTAAATTATATATAAAGAACATTTGTAAGCTTCCACTTTTGATTTATGTAATACATTGTTCCTTATATGTGTGCTGTTGGGTGCCACATAACACAGCACCACCCAATGCGATTCCCGGGCAAGGTGCCCCGTCAACGTGATCGGGACTGGCGGGCCCCGTCAAGGTGTCGGGGGATTGTCTTTGTCAAGGATGTCACTTATCGACCTCTCCGTCCTCAGCTACCCCCTATTGTGCTAGAACCCTCAAGAAGGAAAAATACTCAACCTCCTTCCAGCTCAGCGGCCCCTCCTAGCTCAGCGGCTCCCCCATCATCTCCTCCTCCGTAGTCCATGAGCGGATTCTTCAAGTGCTTCAACGCACTCTTCGCCTCTTGTCGGTGTGTGGAGGTCCGGACTCGACGTATGGAGATGCGTCACGAGAAGTACCTCAAGGCTGTGTGTGACAAGCTTGAGGTACCCATGTCTCCTCCCGAGGAGAGTGATGGGGAACTCACTCCATATCCAGAGTTCACCGCTGATGAGCTCGCCCAGTTCAGGGAAGATGGAAGCTCCTCCAAGACCATGCCTCCATCCACTGCCGCCGCCGATGAGGGAGAGAATACAGAGGCCACGGAGAGTGATGAAAATGGCGATGAGGAAGAAGACAAAGAAGATGACGAGTAGACTTAGGTGTATCTTCTTCCCTCTTTTCCTTTTTGGTGCCTTGATGCCAAAGGGGAAGAGATGAGAAGAGGATGTCTTTTTTTATCATCTCCTAGTCATGTAATAGATCCTTGGACATGATTATCTTTATGTTTTATCTCTATGTTTTATGCATTATGTTTTATGGCTTATATTTGATCATTGTTGCTCCTTGCTATGGTTATTGTCTTATCACATTTTTGAGCACAACACGTAGGCACTCCACCATAACATGTGAATGTATGCCACTTCCCCTATTTTACTCTTGCATACATCCAGGGGGAGTTTTACATACATAAACTTGTTATGAAAATCAATTTTCTACATCTTATGTTGAAACTTAATGTGCCGTCACCAATCACCAAAAAGGGGGAGATTGTAAGTGCATCTAGGTATCCCCATGGGTTTTGGATGATTGATGATGACAATTAATAGACTAATGAGCTGATATGATCATAAGCACATGATATTTCTAAGGCGGACACCTAAACTCTTAAAAAGGAAAAGGATGAAGAACGGCGTCAAAGACTCGAAGAGTAGAAATTAGGGTTTCACTTGAGTCTTTAGTAGACTAGCCATGTAAAAGTCAGAGTGTGTGTGTCAAGTGCATTGAGATCATAAAAGAGATCTCAAAGCGTTAGAAGTGTCAAGTCCTTAGTGGAGAGTGCAAGAAAGGTAAACTTGGGCACGCCGGACTTGTCCGGGCCAGAGGCCAAACTAGTCCGGAAGTCCTACGGCTTAGTCCATTTTGGGGCGGACTAAGAGCTCCTGACTGAGTTCGGACTTGTCCGTTTGGGGACGGACTAGTCCGTTTCTCTCTTGATGAGAGTATTTTGGGACTAAGTCCTGGTAGACCGGACTTGTCCGCCTCAATGGTCGGACTAATCCGGGCTAGCCAGACTAGTCCGTTTTCACCCGGACAAAGAGTCCCTGTGTGAGTTCGGTCTAGTCTGTTCTGAGGCGGACTAGTCCGAATGGTTGTGAGATGAGAGCTCCCACGGCTAAGTGTTGGTGGATTGGACTTGTCCGCCTAAGTGGTCTGTAACACCCCAAATTTTTAGTCAAAACTCAAATTTTGATTTAGAACCATAAACCATGTTCAGAGGGGAATTTAGAAATTTTTGGACGTGTTGCATGTTTTGCAAAAATTCAAATTCAAACTGGAATTCAAATTAGACTCAAAACAGAAAAGAAATGGAAAAAGAAAAAGGAAAACCGGAAAAAAAACTGGCCAGTGGGCCGAAACCCCAGCCGGCCCAGCAAACCCCCGCGCAGCCCGCCCCCGCGCGCGCCGCGCTGCCCCTCGCTGACGGGTGGGACCCGCCTGTCATCCCTAACCCCGCGACCCCGGACTTCTCCCCCGCGCGCGCGATCGCAACCGATCGGGAAACCGCGTCTCGCAGCCGAATTCTGGACCCTGAGGACTCTAACTCGATCACAACAGAACCACCGCCCTCCCCCGGCTATAAAAACAACCGATCCGATCAGTTTTTCTCACGCGATCGCCGATTTTCACTCCGGTGAGCACCGAGACTTCGCCGGTGAATTCTGGCCGATCTAAGCTCGGAAACTCTGATCTAACTCGTTGGTCTTGATCCACCGCCTCCGGGGAACTTTGTAGGTGCAGAAAACCCGAAGACTTACGGTGCAAATCCAGCTCCGACGAGCTTCGCCGTGGTTTTGCCTCGGACCTCGCCGCCGAGCACTTTCCAGGACCCCCGAGCTCGAGAAAACCCCCGAGGTGAGATCCCTGACCTCCCCTCTACCGATCTAGGCCATAAGAGCACAGTTCTAGGCAGAATTCTCGAGGATCCGAAAGTTTCCGGCGAGATCGCCGCTTCCCGCCGCCGTGCGCCGCCGGCAGCGCCGCCCGCGCTCGATCAGAGCGACGTGGCCGCTTGTGCGCCGTTTATTTTAAATCGCACGGTAGACTTTAAAACCCCGCGTACCGGTTCGATGTTATAATCTCAGCCGTCGGTTTAAAATCAGACGGTCCACGTCAGCCCCGCGTTATAAAGACTGGAATTCTTACGTGCTACCCCCTGGGGTTCTCTGGAATTGAGAGCTAGCCCCGGAAACTTCAGATCTAGCCCCTGGAACTCCAGAAAATCATGTAAATTCATTTAAAAATCAGTTTTAGCCCTAGACTTAATAGAAATTAAGAAAAACACCTCTGAAAAGTGTAGCTAGACCCCTGGAGATTATGAAAATAATATTATATACCCTGTAATGGGGTGAATTCATTATTTTAGCCCTGTTTAGTATTTAATTTAGAAAATTGAATATGTAACTAGTGTTTAAATATTAAAAAGGGGGACAAACCTAATTGTCAAAATTATTAAAAACTTTCTCAGTACTTAGAAAACTTTGGAGTGAGATAAAAATATATTTTTGGGGCTGAAATAAATCTGTTTCATATATTATTCACATTTAATAGTATAGGGACACATTCTTAAGTAAAGAATAGTTAAAGAAAAATAGGAAAAATAATTATGAAATAGTATACATCAGAAGCCAAGGTCAAAATATGATCTTAAATTATTTAGGACCAGAACCTAATCTGTTTAGGGAGTGTGTATTACTAATTTAATAATAAAATGCACAATTATGCATAAGAATATAAATCTGAAAATATAGAAACTAGTAAATGATAAATGGAGTTTCTAAAGTACAAAGAATTCAGTTTAGGGTTGATAGAAATTATGAAGGCACATATGGAGAAGAAAAATACTCTTCATACATACTTGGTAGTTTAATATATAAGGAATTTATTTAAAACTGAAACACACATATATACATATATATATATATATAGTATGTGAGTATAAATATGAACACCAAAGTAGGAATCATACACATGTAAATAAAAGTGTGTGCAAGCCCCAAATCAACACACATAGAGTATCCACAACACATAAAATGGTAAAGAAAATTTCATAAATGTGAATGTGTGGTTTGTATGAAGTAGAAGTGTGAACTATGTCTTATGATTGTTGTTTTCCTTTTGCTATGTGTGATGGTATGAAGTAGAACCTGTTCAAGAGCAAGCTATCAGTTTCCAAGATCAGGACTACCCATTTCAAGAGCAGCAAGAAGGAGGCAAGTGTCCTTGACCACTTTGATCCTATGCTAGGATGTGTAGATAGAATTATTTGCATTGTCAAATGAAATATGAAACCCATGCTAGGAAGTTTCCCTAGAGTTGCATTACCTTGTTTCCTTGTAGCTTGGGTTGGGATTTATTTTGTCATGTTATTTATGTCCATGCATATGCTTAGCCATGCTTAGAATGGGATGTTTGGGACATGAAATCATCAGTTTATATTACCATACTCTTGAATGAGATATTGTGAGTTATGTAGAGGTAGGGATCAAGGCAAGTTGGATGTTTTGGTTGTGTGCTGGGTGCACGAGACTTGGGTTTGTGTTTAGTACTTGCCTGGATCCTAAGGACCGGTTCATGGAGCATGTAACCCGGCTTTACAGTGCCAACCACATGCTGAGATGGGGCAGCTTGGCCAATTAATTAGGTGTATCCCCGGCGTAGTATGGGTGTGTTGGATGGTGCGGGGAGTGGGGTGTCAGCTGGACTACCATATGAACCGCAAGGCTCAAGAGGGGGCCACTGCAGCGGGGTTGGAGCCTCTTGTATGCTGTTAGGGGTGAAACCTCAGTGGGCCCACGCTCGTCGGGAATCCCTTTGTAAAGGCTTCGTAGTGATCTCTTGGCCACACACCTGGGAAGTGTGAATGTGGATCGTAGCCACTGGCATAATGGAGGTTCTTTTAGTCCACCCGGCAACGGGGGATGAAATCACTACTTGTGGGTACAGTGGTACAAACTCTGCAGAGTCAAAACTGTCTTGACAGCCGTGCTCACGGTTAAGAGCGGCCTGGACTTATTCATGATTAGAGGAGTGAAGGTTTTTGGGAGTTGTGGATGTTAAGCGGGGAGCTTAACATTGGAAATGATGTTATGGTTATTTGGTTATGATGATGGGATGGGAGATTGGGACCATTTCACCTGTGTAGTAATGTAGGTGCTTAATAAGCTAAGGTGATAGGTATTAATTGCGTAGTGCTTTAACCATGAGTTCAATCTCTCCTTGTTCTAGCCATGCATGATATAATTTTCCCACACTTGCTGAGTACCATTGGTACTCAACCTTGCATATTTGTTGGTTTATATTGCTGCTCAGGTCAAGATAATGAGGTGGTGTATAACGACCAAGACTTTGGACCCGAGGAAGGTTTTTAGGTTCATGAAGACCCCCGGGCAACGCCTGTGATGGAGCCCTAAAGAATAATATTCCGCTGCTAGTTTATTTACTTGTGATGAACTTATTATTGTCCATCGAGACATTTACTATGTAAGACTTACTTATATTCGACACCTGGCTTGTAATAAATGATGCTTCACTATTTGTCATCACATGTATGAGAAAATGATCCTGGCATACATGTGATATTCACTTGGTTGTTCTTCGGAAAAACCGGGTGTGACAGAGGTGGTATCAGAGCCAAGGTTGCCCGTAGGAACGTGGACCTAGGTAGAAATGGACGTATTTAAGGGCCCTATTTTCTTAAAAACTATTTTCCAAGGTGTGGGTGAAAAAGTGTTAGCAAAAGAGTCATTTCCTTCATCTTACCCCAACTTTCATTCAAAAATAGGATTTTTGTTTGAAATCTTATCTAACCTAATTTTAAATTCTTTTGTTTTAGATGGTTCGCATGATTCGCACCGCTCGTAAATCCACGGGAGGGAGAGTTCCCGTAGTTGCCCTTGCTGAAAGAGAGGAGGGTCGTCCAGTGACGTACCTTTCCTACGGATTGGCGGTGGGAGATTTGTTGCGCCGTCTTCGACGTATGCTCGAAGCCGCCGGCAATACGGGCAAGCTCATCATCCACTATAACTCCACCAGGACCATCCGTGAGAAGAGGGAAGAATGGAGTTCGGAGATGAGGATTATACATGAAAATCAGCTGCTTAAGATCCACCACTCTCCAGCTTGTCGAGCAACACAAGTTGACGCGGAGAGAGATGTCACTTGGGAGGCCATCACCTGCCAGAGCCACATCTATCGTCGCCACTTGGACAAAACTGAGTACATGTATGTTCTCCAACGTGAGAGTGGTACCACGGAGTACAAGTACCCACCGGTGCAGCAAGGGACTTCCCATGAGCACATGGACTTGTGCTTGGAGGATGCTGCTATGCTCAGCACTCGACTGCAGGAGTGTCAACAAGAGCTTCAGGATGTCCGAGATACCCTGAAGGAGACAGAGGCATTGCTGCGAGCTTGCTTAAAGGCGAGAGAAAGAGGAGATGGGAATGAACTGTGTGTCACCATAAGTGATCCATGGACCCCTGACTCCCCGGATCGCCGAGCGATCAGGCGTCGTCGCACTTCTCCACCAGCAGCCTCCCCCCCAAAGCAGAGTCAGAAGGTAGCCGAAATGAGGAGGAAGATCCCGAGGAGCCAGCTCAAGAGGATGAGTAGTGTAGAGTCTTTCCCCTAGCTAGCAAGAGGTCGAGTAGTCGAGTCGTTACGTAGTTAATGGTGTGATAATGCTTGGTGTGTGACGTGAGTTGTGGAAGCCATGAGCAAGTGTCCACAGCCTCGTCTTCAGATTGTTTTGCTTTGGTGTGTGAACCCACAGGAAATAATAGTGTATTTATTGGGTGTGAGATATAAAACCCTCGTAAGATTTTAACAAAACTTCAACACTTCAGAGTACAAACAAGTGAAAGTAGTAAGATGATACTAAATGCTTTCAAATTAACATTTGTTGATTCTACCAGATGGCCGAAAGAGGAAAAGGACGTGCTGCCAACCCCGCCAACAACAATGATGAGGCATGCAACTCTCATCTTTCTGGAGGCCAGAACCGGGGTGGTCGCCGTGAAGAAGTTGATCCTCTCCACCAAATGCTGGAGAATCAAAATCAGCTCATCCAGAACTTGACTCAAGTAGTGGCCAACTTGCATCAAGTTCCACCTCCACAAGCTGCACCACGCCAACCAAGGTTGAGTGAGTTTCTAGGAACTCAACCTCCAAAGTTTGCAAGTGCTGCTGAACCCCTGGAGGCAGATGATTGGCTGAAGACCATTGAAAGTAAGATGAGGATCATACAATGCCAAGGGTATGAGAGGGTGCTGTTTGCCTCTCATCAATTGCAAGGACCTGCTGCTGATTGGTGGACCGCCTACGTGGCCGCCCATCATGACCCGGAGAGCATCACTTGGGAAGAGTTCAAGCGTAGCTTCCGCAACCATTACATCCCAAGAGGTGAACTCAAAAACAAGAGGAAAGAGTTTTTGGGACTGCAGCAGGGAAACATGACGGTGAGGGAATACCTCACTAAATTCACTCAACTATCCCGTTATGCTCCACGAGACATAGAGACAGATGAGCAGAAACAAGATTGTTTCGTGGAAGGACTTACCGCAGAAATGCAGTGTGCAATGTCCTCCAATGAGTATGAAAGCTTTCAAAAGATGGTGGACAGAGCGTTTGTGGTGGAAAGAAAGCTAAAGGCCCTGGAGAATGAGAATAAGAGGAAGGCTGGGTGGTCACATCAAGCCTCAGGGAGCAACACCCGCCCACGTATGGTGCAGCAACCTACGGGGCAGACGAGCCGTGCTGCGGTACCCTATTCAGCACCAAGAGGGTACAACCCAAACTACAGGCCTCCCGCAGCACCAGCACAGCCGCAACGTCAGTTTGTGCAGCAGCCTCGCCCCGCATATCCACCTCGACCAGCAGTGCAAGGACCCCCAAACCAACCCCAAGACAACAAGGGCCAAGCATCTAAGATTGGGGTGCAATGTTTCAGCTGTGGTGAAGTGGGGCACTACGCCCATAAGTGTCCAAAGAAGAAGCCCACGCAGCCACAGCAGCAGAACGTAATGAGAGGACGGGTGAACCACGTCACTATGGAGGAAGCACAAGAGGCACCCGACGTGGTAGTTGGTAAGTTTCCTGCCAATTTACACCTTGCAACTCTGCTGTTTGATTCTGGTGCTACCCATTCGTTCATTGCTCAAGGGTTTGTTAAGAAGCATGACCTAGCAACCACACAAATGAACCATATGCTAGCGGTAAACTCTCCAGGTGGAGAAATAAGGACAAGACAAGTGTGTCCCAAAGTGAACCTAGACATTAATGGGGTAGTATTTACCGCTAACCTCATAGTGATCGATTCACAAGGGATAGATATTATTTTGGGTATGGATTGGTTGACCAAACATAAAGGAATCATCCATTGTTCGACCAGAACGGTGGAACTAACTCACCCTAGTGGCGCAAGAGTAAAGTTCATAACGATACACGAGCCTAGGAGAGACATTAAATTAAATCAAGTGGAGGTGAAAGTTGAGGAAATCAGGACTATCAGGGAATATCCAGATGTTTTTCCGGAGGAGTTGCCAGGAATGCCTCCCGACCGTGACGTGGAATTCGCAATTGAGCTAGTACCGGGAACAGCCCCGATATACAAGAGACCTTATCGAATGGACTCCAAGCAGCTAGAAGAGCTCAAGGATCATTTGAGAGAATTGACGGAGAAGGGGTATATTCGCCCTAGTTCCTCACCATGGGGAGCTCCGGTGATATTTGTGCCTAAGAAAGACGGAACTCAAAGGTTACGCGTAGATTACCGTGCCTTGAATGAGGTAACCATCAAGAACAAGTACCCATTGCCTCGCATTGAAGACTTGTTTGATCAGTTGAGGGGAGCTTGCGTGTTCTCGAAAATTGATCTCAGGTCGGGATACCACCAACTCAAGATAAGGCAATCTGATATTCCCAAGACAGCTTTCGTATCTCGGTACGGACTGTATGAATACACTGTCATGCCTTTCGGACTAACCAATGCCCCGGCATATTTCATGTACCTCATGAACAAGGTATTCATGGAATATCTGGACAAATTTGTGGTGGTTTTCATAGATGATATTCTCGTCTTCTCCAAAGATGAAGAAGAACATGAGAAACATCTAAGGTTGGTGTTACAGAGGCTGAGAGAACACCAACTATATGCTAAGTTGAGCAAGTGTGAGTTTTGGCTGAAGAGAGTTCCCTTTTTAGGACATATAATCTCGGAGGGAGGAATCTCCGTAGATCCCGCCAAAATCGAAGATATCCAGAAGTGGAAAACCCCTGAAAATGTCGGGGAAGTTCGAAGCTTTTTGGGATTGGCTGGATACTATCGACGGTTTATTGAGGGATTCTCCAAGATCTCGAGACCTCTCACCAAACTGTTGGAAAAGGGAATCACATTCACCTGGACGCCACAGTGCGATACGAGCTTTCAGGAGCTAAAGAAGAGATTGACAACAGCCCCAGTGTTGGTTATGCCAGATATGCAGAAGAATTTCACAGTGTACTGCGATGCCTCTGGAAACGGGTTGGGATGTGTTCTCATGCAAGAAGGACATGTCGTGGCATATGCATCCCGGCAGCTTCGGAAGCACGAGAAGAACTATCCTACACATGACCTAGAACTAGCTGCAGTGGTACACGCATTGAAAATTTGGCGGCACTATTTGATGGGGAAGAGGACAGAGATATATACGGATCATAAGAGTTTGAAGTACATATTCACACAGCCTGATCTCAACCTCAGACAAAGGAGATGGTTAGAGCTAATCAATGACTTTGATGTGGGCATCAACTATCATCCCGGGAAAGCAAACGTCGTGGCCGATGCTTTGAGTCGGAAAGTGCAGGTCAATAAGTTGAGCTTGAAGGACATGCCTGCAGAATTGAAGGACGAGGTTATAAGGCTCAATCTATGTCTAGTAAATAGTGGTGAAGCCATCGCCATGGAAGTGGACTCCACACTCGAGCAAGACATACGCGAGGGCCAAAAGAATGATGAGAAGATACAAGAGATCAGACAGCTTATCAAGGAAAATAAAGCTCCTGGTTTTAGAGAGGATGAACAGGGAACGGTGTGGCACGGGAAAAGGATCTGTGTGCCAGAAGTAAAGGAGATCCGTGAATTAATTTTGAAGGAGGCTCACGATTCTGACTATTCCATTCATCCTGGGAGTACGAAGATGTACCAGGACCTCAAAGGCAGGTATTGGTGGTATGGCATGAAGCGAGATGTCGCGGAACATGTTGCCCTATGTGACACATGTCAGTTGGTGAAAGCGGAACATCAACGACCCGCGGGATTATTGCAACCACTCAAAGTGCCTGAATGGAAGTGGGAAGAAATCAGCATGGATTTTGTCGTGGGATTGCCTAGGACCCAATCCGGGTATGATTCAATATGGGTCGTTATTGATCGGCTAACCAAGGTAGCTCATTTCATTCCAGTGAAAGAAAGCTACAGCGGATCCAAATTGGCAGAATTGTACATGTCAAGGATTGTGTGTTACCATGGAGTGCCAAAGAAGATAGTGTCGGACCGAGGGACACAGTTCACCTCGAGGTTTTGGCAGAAGTTGCATGAAACCATGGGAACCCATCTGAATTTCAGCTCTGCCTATCATCCCCAAACTGACGGGCAGACGGAGAGAACCAATCAGATCCTTGAAGATATGTTAAGGGCATGTGCACTCAAAAACAATAGGAGTTGGGACAAGAACCTACCGTATGCGGAGTTTTCCTATAACAACAGTTATCAAGCTAGTATGAAGATGTCACCGTTTGAAGCTTTGTATGGAAGGAAGTGCAGAACTCCCCTATTTTGGAACCAAACAGGAGAAAGTAAGGTGTTTGGTCCAGAAGTGCTACAAGAAGCCGAGGCAAAGGTGAGAGAGATTCGCAACAACTTAAGGATAGCACAGACACGCCAGAAGAGTTATGCTGATGTACGAAGAAGAGAGCTCGTTTTCAACGTGGGAGACTATGTTTATCTCAAGGTGTCCCCTATCAGAGGACTTCGTCGGTTCAAGGTGAAAGGGAAGTTGTCACCTCGATACATCGGACCCTTTCAAGTTTTGGAAAGAAAAGGCGAAGTGGCGTACCAACTAGAGTTGCCGGTTCATCTGTCGGACGTGCACGATGTGTTCCATGTGTCGCAACTCAAGAAATGTCTGAGGACGCCTGAGGAGGTGTTACCCATGAATGAAGTGGATGTAGCTTAGGATTTGTCTTATGCCGAGCAACCATACAAGATTTTGGAGACGATGGAACGCCTCACCAGAAATAAGAGAATCGGGATGTGCAAGGTGCAGTGGAAGCATCACTTAGAAGAGGAAGCCACCTGGGAACGGGAAGATGAGCTTAAGGCACAATTTCCGGAATTGTTTTCTTAGAAACACCAATCTCGAGGACGAGATTTCTTTTAAGGGGGGTAGAGCTGTAACACCCCAAATTTTTAGTCAAAACTCAAATTTTGATTTAGAACCATAAACCATGTTCAGAGGGGAATTTAGAAATTTTTGGACGTGTTGCATGTTTTGCAAAAATTCAAATTCAAACTGGAATTCAAATTAGACTCAAAACAGAAAAGAAATGGAAAAAGAAAAAGGAAAACCGGAAAAAAAACTGGCCAGTGGGCCGAAACCCCAGCCGGCCCAGCAAACCCCCGCGCAGCCCGCCCCCGCGCGCGCCGCGCTGCCCCTCGCTGACGGGTGGGACCCGCCTGTCATCCCTAACCCCGCGACCCCGGACTTCTCCCCCGCGCGCGCGATCGCAACCGATCGGGAAACCGCGTCTCGCAGCCGAATTCTGGACCCTGAGGACTCTAACTCGATCACAACAGAACCACCGCCCTCCCCCGGCTATAAAAACAACCGATCCGATCAGTTTTTCTCACGCGATCGCCGATTTTCACTCCGGTGAGCACCGAGACTTCGCCGGTGAATTATGGCCGATCTAAGCTCGGAAACTCTGATCTAACTCGTTGGTCTTGATCCACCGCCTCCGGGGAACTTTGTAGGTGCAGAAAACCCGAAGACTTACGGTGCAAATCCAGCTCCGATGAGCTTCGCCGTGGTTTTGCCTCGGACCTCGCCGCCGAGCACTTTCCAGGACCCCCGAGCTCGAGAAAACCCCCGAGGTGAGATCCCTGACCTCCCCTCTACCGATCTAGGCCATAAGAGCACAGTTCTAGGCAGAATTCTCGAGGATCCGAAAGTTTCCGGCGAGATCGCCGCTTCCCGCCGCCGTGCGCCGCCGGCAGCGCCGCCCGCGCTCGATCAGAGCGACGTGGCCGCTTGTGCGCCGTTTATTTTAAATCGCACGGTAGACTTTAAAACCCCGCGTACCGGTTCGATGTTATAATCTCAGCCGTCGGTTTAAAATCAGACGGTCCACGTCAGCCCCGCGTTATAAAGACTGGAATTCTTACGTGCTACCCCCTGGGGTTCTCTGGAATTGAGAGCTAGCCCCGGAAACTTCAGATCTAGCCCCTGGAACTCCAGAAAATCATGTAAATTCATTTAAAAATCAGTTTTAGCCCTAGACTTAATAGAAATTAAGAAAAACACCTCTGAAAAGTGTAGCTAGACCCCTGGAGATTATGAAAATAATATTATATACCCTGTAATGGGGTGAATTCATTATTTTAGCCCTGTTTAGTATTTAATTTAGAAAATTGAATATGTAACTAGTGTTTAAATATTAAAAAGGGGGACAAACCTAATTGTCAAAATTATTAAAAACTTTCTCAGTACTTAGAAAACTTTGGAGTGAGATAAAAATATATTTTTGGGGCTGAAATAAATCTGTTTCATATATTATTCACATTTAATAGTATAGGGACACATTCTTAAGTAAAGAATAGTTAAAGAAAAATAGGAAAAATAATTATGAAATAGTATACATCAGAAGCCAAGGTCAAAATATGATCTTAAATTATTTAGGACCAGAACCTAATCTGTTTAGGGAGTGTGTATTACTAATTTAATAATAAAATGCACAATTATGCATAAGAATATAAATCTGAAAATATAGAAACTAGTAAATGATAAATGGAGTTTCTAAAGTACAAAGAATTCAGTTTAGGGTTGATAGAAATTATGAAGGCACATATGGAGAAGAAAAATACTCTTCATACATACTTGGTAGTTTAATATATAAGGAATTTATTTAAAACTGAAACACACATATATACATATATATATATATATAGTATGTGAGTATAAATATGAACACCAAAGTAGGAATCATACACATGTAAATAAAAGTGTGTGCAAGCCCCAAATCAACACACATAGAGTATCCACAACACATAAAATGGTAAAGAAAATTTCATAAATGTGAATGTGTGGTTTGTATGAAGTAGAAGTGTGAACTATGTCTTATGATTGTTGTTTTCCTTTTGCTATGTGTGATGGTATGAAGTAGAACCTGTTCAAGAGCAAGCTATCAGTTTCCAAGATCAGGACTACCCATTTCAAGAGCAGCAAGAAGGAGGCAAGTGTCCTTGACCACTTTGATCCTATGCTAGGATGTGTAGATAGAATTATTTGCATTGTCAAATGAAATATGAAACCCATGCTAGGAAGTTTCCCTAGAGTTGCATTACCTTGTTTCCTTGTAGCTTGGGTTGGGATTTATTTTGTCATGTTATTTATGTCCATGCATATGCTTAGCCATGCTTAGAATGGGATGTTTGGGACATGAAATCATCAGTTTATATTACCATACTCTTGAATGAGATATTGTGAGTTATGTAGAGGTAGGGATCAAGGCAAGTTGGATGTTTTGGTTGTGTGCTGGGTGCACGAGACTTGGGTTTGTGTTTAGTACTTGCCTGGATCCTAAGGACCGGTTCATGGAGCATGTAACCCGGCTTTACAGTGCCAACCACATGCTGAGATGGGGCAGCTTGGCCAATTAATTAGGTGTATCCCCGGCGTAGTATGGGTGTGTTGGATGGTGCGGGGAGTGGGGTGTCAGCTGGACTACCATATGAACCGCAAGGCTCAAGAGGGGGCCACTGCAGCGGGGTTGGAGCCTCTTGTATGCTGTTAGGGGTGAAACCTCAGTGGGCCCACGCTCGTCGGGAATCCCTTTGTAAAGGCTTCGTAGTGATCTCTTGGCCACACACCTGGGAAGTGTGAATGTGGATCGTAGCCACTGGCATAATGGAGGTTCTTTTAGTCCACCCGGCAACGGGGGATGAAATCACTACTTGTGGGTACAGTGGTACAAACTCTGCAGAGTCAAAACTGTCTTGACAGCCGTGCTCACGGTTAAGAGCGGCCTGGACTTATTCATGATTAGAGGAGTGAAGGTTTTTGGGAGTTGTGGATGTTAAGCGGGGAGCTTAACATTGGAAATGATGTTATGGTTATTTGGTTATGATGATGGGATGGGAGATTGGGACCATTTCACCTGTGTAGTAATGTAGGTGCTTAATAAGCTAAGGTGATAGGTATTAATTGCGTAGTGCTTTAACCATGAGTTCAACCTCTCCTTGTTCTAGCCATGCATGATATAATTTTCCCACACTTGTTGAGTACCATTGGTACTCAACCTTGCATATTTGTTGGTTTATATTGCTGCTCAGGTCAAGATAATGAGGTGGTGTATAACGACCAAGACTTTGGACCCGAGGAAGGTTTTTAGGTTCATGAAGACCCCCGGGCAACGCCTGTGATGGAGCCCTAAAGAATAATATTCCGCTGCTAGTTTATTTACTTGTGATGAACTTATTATTGTCCATCGAGACATTTACTATGTAAGACTTACTTATATTCGACACCTGGCTTGTAATAAATGATGCTTCACTATTTGTCATCACATGTATGAGAAAATGATCCTGGCATACATGTGATATTCACTTGGTTGTTCTTCGGAAAAACCGGGTGTGACATGGTCGGACTAGTCTGGGTCCTCCAGATTTGTCCGTTCTCACCCGGACAAAGAGTTCCTGTGTGAGATCGGACTAGTCCGTTGTGAGGCGGGCTAGTCCTGAGGTTTGTAAACGTTTGAAATTAGAACGTTGGGGAGTAGGTGGCTTTGTGATGCCAGTAGTCCCCACAGACCAGACTATTCCGGGTCTTGACCGGACTAGTTTGGACTTTTGGTAGGTGGCAACGGTTGGCTTCAGGACTTCTATAAAAGGAGATGCCCCGACTTCATTTATATATCTCTGGAACCCTAGCGCCGCCACAGCCTTACTAGAGCCTCTCCAAGCCTTCTCCATTACCTACTCACCCTCTTGAATCAAATCTTGAGTGAATTTGGGTGTGTGAGAAGAGAAGGAAGAACTTCGCGTTTAGGCTCTTGGAGTGATCTCGTGCACTTGGTGCGACCTGTGGCTTGTAAGATTCGTGAAGCTTTGTGGAAGTGATCAAGTGGGAGTCTTAAATTGTGAGCAACTCCAAAACTTTGTAAGTTCACCCTTGAGATAGTGAAGAACCGGGTTGGCCTTAGTGGCGACTTGGTGAGGAAAGGGTTGTTAGACCCGGTCCTTTGTGGACTCCTCAACGGGGACGTAGATTCCTGAGTGGAATCAAACCTCGGGAAAAATTCTCAGTGTCTCTCTTGCATTTACATTTCTTTGAACGTCAAGATTGCGTAGCGTTTGTTTTAATTATTTCGCTATTATAGTATACATTATCACAATCTTGCGATTCATTTTAATATTCTATCACACTTGTCATATAGGATTGCTAGTTGTTTTATCCACATTTTGTTAAACTAAAATCTAGAGAAAACCCATAAAAATCAAGTTTTAGGCCTTTCTAGCAGTTTGACCAGACTAGTCCGGCCCTTTTAGGGTTTTCCAGCAAGCAGACCGGACTAGTCCGCCCCTGAGCCAGACTAGTTCGGCCCTTGTGTTCTAATCTCATTCAATTAATTCATTTCAGATATTTTAGCCTATTCACCCCCCCCCTCTAGGCATTTTCAGAAAACAACATTGGTCTCTTGCGACAACAAGTTTTGTGCCTGGAAGAGTGAAATAAATGCTTTATGTTAAGGACAATAAGGTCCCTAGCCTAAAGAAGATGGGAAAAATCACACAAACTCAATGGCAAGAATTTGTTCGCCAATAGACCACACCTAAGGCTAAAGCCCTAAGTGAATGTAGGTCAGAGCTTGCAAAAAAGAACAAATACCATAATCGCTTGGGGTCTGCCGGATATGCCCCCAAAGTTAAGAAATGGAATAAAATATTAGAGTAAACTGTCAGTAAGGGCAATCCTGACCCACTACAAGGCTGCGATGAGAGAACTAAGTGGTGGGTCTTAGCTCAGTCAGGTTGAACAGCGAGGGCAAACTTGAAAAGTCCGACTCTGTGAACCAAGTAGAGTAAAAAATGAAAGAAGTAATTGAAAAGCAACAGAAGGGTCTCTTCAAGCCGAAGAGGGAGAATGACCAACTTACCGCAATCCTAGGTAACCCAGAATACGATGGACGAGTTTGAGCAATCTCTTCTCAGATGTGCTGGAGATATGGTTTCCCGAACGATAAAGAGTTATATAGAAAACGTGGCAAGTTCAAGAAGACAATTGAAGATACGATTGATCAAAAGGTCAAGGCATATGTGAAAGAAAGAATAGATGAACTTATAAATAGGGACAATTGACGCCACAGAATAGAGCGATGGTTCCCGTGGCAATGGAGCATTTGATATCTCCAACTTCCTACCCTAGCAGCGTAGGTTATGTGCCAGGCTCAGGGTCAACCCATAAGTTCCCTGTCGATGATATTGTTAAGGACACATTTTGTCGTCTTCTTGTACCGATCGGCAGAGCAGGGAACAAAACAAAACAGGTTGCCACTGCTATGACAAAGACAAACCTTGTCTTCAATTGCAATTCACCTCCTTTGTATTATGTCGTGGTGCAAGTTTTTCAGATCATTAATAATGATTATGAAGATTATGAGATAGGCCACATAACACCTGAGGGGATCACGACTCTGGACAGGCCATCAACCAGTTAATCCTTTGATACCGACGCGATATCGTGTTGTTGGACGATGAGCCGAGGTCTAGCCCCGTCGCATCTCGAAAGACTGCATCCCCGTCTTCTTTGCTGAAAGTCCAGAAAGATCCACTCCCGCTACGTCCCAGCATGAATGATAGTAACCTTGCTAGTAAAGATAACCAAGAGCAACTAGTTGAACAATAGCTTGAAGTAGTACAAGAGCAAGCTGCTGGTAGTAAATAGCAATCAGTTGAACAACAGGTTCAACAACAGGCCAATGTCCAACTTCCGACGACTACTCCTCAGTCAATGCCTGTGAAAGTTAGCTCATACGGAAATAAGGAACCTTCTAAAGAAGTGTCAGAATATTTGGAAAAAATGAAGAAAAATATTACAAAATCTAATGCATCTCGTGCTTCACATGAGCCAACATTAGAAAATATTGAAGAGTGGGAAGAAGACGGTGTGAAATATACTCGGGAGACGGATTTAGTTAAACCAGGAGTTCTGGTATACAAGATTCAGAACGTTCCTCCTAAATATGAGAATAGGAAGCCGTTCATGACATTGGCACAGCTTAGCAAACAAACTTTCTCGCCCAGAAGAATGCACAAGTGATACATCACTGCCAGCACAAAATATGACATTTGTTACGTCGCATTTCGTGTGCCAAAAGAAGCATTCTGGAATATTGGAGAAGATAAACGAGTCCTTCTCTTTGAAGATCTGCGGGGCCTTTTCTATTGAGGCATACTCGAAATCAACCTGCTACTCATCTGGTGCTTGTAAGTGCCTCTAATATTTCATATTTTCTTTTCTTACAACATGCATACACATGTCATGAGATTATAACAATTCCGTACATATTCAATAGGATGCAATACATGGATAATGAAAAGCTGAACTCCAAGACAGGTATCCTCGACCCTACAGTGATTGCAAAGTCGAGTTTCGATTTTCAGGTGCAACGGGACTCAAAACGGTACAAGCGCATGACAAAAAAACAATTTGAAAATTAAATCGCAAGCCAAAAGAAGGATAGAAAGACAAAGATTGCAGCCTACATAGGACATGCCATGTTTAAATTTATCAGAGATGGCAAGGACCTCGTAAAGGCTTTGTATCACTTCGAGTAATTTCAACACATGACATGGAAATAACAATTATTGCTAATTTTTAACTTAACACGTGTGTTTGTACGTGTGCAGTAAACACTACATAATGATCTTCATCAAGCCAACGCAGGGTTTGGCAACGATCTTGGACTCAGCCGATTACTCACAAGATACTTACGAAGATTACCTTGACATTTTGAGAAGGTACAGTTGTTCGATATTTTTAATATACACGTATATATATATATATATATATATATATATATATATATATATATATATATATATATATATATATATATATATATATATATATATATAGGTTGGCAACTCTTATATGACATTCTTGTATGACAACGCTTGGTGGTTTTACACAAAAAAACTTGGCGGTCAGAGGCCTGCTAATAAGGATGCATGCATATATCAACATATTATCCTTGTCCCAATCAGCCTTCTGGGAGCGTCTTATGCGAGTATTATGTATGTGAGCATCTTCGGATCGCCTGCAAATATAGAGTGAATCATGAGGATATAAGTTATCCTTAAAGTCAATATTGTATTTTCCTTACTTTCGAGTTTATTTAATACTATTATGTTATCGTTGTTATGTGTTTCATTGCAGCACACATTCTAAACCTTGTTACGTGTTTCTTGCAACACACGAATAATGGTCGGTTTCTAGAGATATGCTTGGTGGAGGAGCTGAGAATATTACGGGTGAACTGTGTCACTTCATGTGTCGTGAAATTTTACACCGAAAAGGGCAGTTCTTCAGTGACGTGGGTGTAATAGTTGATGTACCAAAACTTTGCCAGTATACTAATTGATTTTTTAGAAAAAACTTATAAACTATGAATTGAGATGTATTGTACTTAGATATATGTATATGAGATGACTTTTTGGAAAATTGAGATGCTTGTCAGAATATATTGTTTCTACTGTGTGTGAATGTGCATATAAAATTGACCAGGAAATTAGAAATAACAGCATGTAGTACCTAACAAACCGCCTATGATAATATAATTTCACAGACGGCTTATCGTAGGTAACGAACCGCCTGTGATACAGATTCTTCACAGGCGGACAGTCGTAGGTAAAGAACTGCCTGCGATAATGGAGTTATTACAGGCGTATACTTTTTACGTACAATTCACCTGTGATAAACATTCTCACAGGCGGCCAGTCGTAGTTAAAGAACTGTCTGCGATAATGGAGTTATCACAGACGGATACTCTTTATGTTACAAACCGCCTGTGATAAAGATTTTTCACATGACAGTTCTTCATGTTGGGTTCAGAGCCACGGTGACGCTTGTTGCGACGTTGATAGACGTTGCTGACCATAACATCATCACTTGTTCACCTGTTCCTGTTGTCTGTAACAGAAGGACCTGTATCAACTTGCATATATATTAAACTGCATATGACCAATTATTTGGCCATACAAGCATTAAATTACGGGGACTGGATACTGAGATGCATTCACCCTAGATGTTGCCTCTTTTAATGGCATGCTTGCCTGGTGTAGTGGTGTCCTCGTGGCTATTGCATTGGCACATATAAAATATATTATGAAAAGTGTCTTGCAAAGGTAAAGTATTGTGCACTATATGAGGGGAAGAAGATCTCCGCGGCATCACTTTCTGTTGTTCCATTTATCGCTGTGCTAGAATCCGTGATCTGCTGGTTCGGTGCCAAGTGCCAAGTTTAGAAGCATGGGTCCGATCAGCATAGAGGAAAAACATGGGTCCCATCCATGCTTAAAACTATCATTTATTTAGGCCAACTGAAGCCTTGCTCACAATCCGTTGAAACAACTGCATATGATTTATCTTCAATAATTGCTATTTTGCTCCAACTAATCTAACTGAAATACTGGCCCGGGTTCGTTCTTGGCGCCGCACGAAAACATAGCAGGGGCCTCCTTGCTACATTTTCCTAAAAAGAAGTTTCTGCGGGAGTATATTCTTATTGGAAAAGGTCACGTTCCAGATTCGGGTGGCGAACTTGTTGGCATCACGGTAAGCTATATGAAGAAAACCTGGCCGTTTTATTTTTTTATTTGAATCATAACGATTGGTTTTCCAAGTTTCCCACTATTAAATGTTTGAATCTGGAACATTTCGTTTTGATAAGAGGGAGATTCTTAAACTGATACATTTGTCTTATTCCAATTTGCTTCTATGGGAATCGGACTGTAGACCAATAAGGAAATATTGCCCATTCAGGCATCTTGCAACTACAGAAATGCACGGACATCATCATCTGCTGATCTGATATCTCTAGTAGCTGCCCCAAGAATTCACCATATATTTGCAAATTTTTCCTTCTAAAGAGAGAAGCGCAACCTGATAACCATCAAGCATAGTATCTTGCTTTTGGACACAGGCAGAGGTAAGCATGATATCACACTTGCTCTAGAAAAATGCACATAATTAAGCGCATTAACTCGCTAGCGGAATTGTTTTTAGGTCTATAAGTCCTAGCCTACCTACAAGATCTATCCATGCAGTCAACCACAGCAGGAAGGGTGGTACAATCTTGAGGTGAATTTTCAAACAATAGACACATGCAAATAGGGACAAGAGTCCACATTCTGGCAAAATTCAAACACAAGTTGCATGATTGCCTTGCCGAGAACCCAAGGGCAGCCCAAGTGCTCAACGAACAGATAACAATAAGAATTTATATTAGGTAGGCAAGTTGCACAAGTGCGCCTTTGTCTCGTCCCATCCAGCTATTATTCAACAAAGGGACGATGGCTTCTTACCCAGCCAAACCGTTAGGCATGACAGTGTAGCTTGCCAATTGGAACACTCTGGATTGCATGTCTACATTACTTTTCATACCACTTGAAGTATTCTCCCCCAGTCCTTATGTCAATTCTAATATATATTATGTGCTACAGTTCTTCTAATAGAGTGACGGACACAGAGATGCTGAATGTTAGACTATAGCTGCTGCTGCCTTTGTTCAGATCGTAACAGGCAGTCCACCTGCTAGTCCACAAAAAGCTTGACAAGCATTGTGCTGTGTGAATGTTTTGAAGATAGTTGAGGAGAAGCTCGACTTGCAATATAATTCTGTCAACATCACAGCTACAGTTTCATGCCTTACTTTTTCCTGCTCGTTTGCTTAGTTATATATCATGCAGCACTTCACCTTGTTTGGCTATTATTTGCTCGTGCATGCTGCTATTATTAGACGGGGAGGGGATCTCGCCTCCACTACAACATGGGAGAGAATAGAAAGGTGAGGCCGGTGAGCCGCCATGAATCAGTGGCTGCGCTCGTTTCTTTTATCATCTCTAGCAGAGTTGGAGCACATAATATCTGCTGTTCTACTAGATCATCCTGCCTAGGCTACTAACTAGTAGGCTACTGCACCGCCAACAGCTGCATGGCCACGGATCCCTCTCTGAGGTTTCAAGTGTAGCGGATGAAACCTTGGGAAAGAGACCCTTGACTGGACCTAACGATACGCTTATATACAGGTGACTATATATCAGTGCCTAGCCCTTGCAGTTCTCGAGTGTGTTTATACTTCATAGTGTTTCAGCCTTTCCCTTTTTCCTTTTCCTTTTACGAAGGGTGTTTGCTAGTACCTGGAATGTCGGTGGCATCGTGCCATCTGACGATCTGGATTTGGAGGATTGGTTGGATTCAAGAGACAACTTCTACGACATATATGTTATAGGGTAGCCTTTTCAGTTCAACCTACTAACTTATCGATTGTAGATGACATGTTTTGTTCTAGCTAGATAAGATTTGTTCTGATGGTGCTTTATTAGGTTCCAAGAGATAGTGCCACTCAATGCAAGAAATGTTCTTGGCCCTAAGAAGAGCTGTATATCAACAAAGTGGAAGTCTCTAATTGATGAGGCATTGAACAGAACCAGAATTGTAGAAGGGGCAGATCGGCACCAATCGTCTACAGACAACAGTGCAATGGAGAGCTCCGCCCTGCAGGGAGAATACTTCAGCTGCATCAGGAGCGAGCAGATGGTGGGCATCTTCACCTCAGTATGGGCGAGGAACAACCTTAAGCCATTCATTCGCCATCTGGATGTTTCATGCATCGGTTCGGGTATCATGGGCTGCCTCGGGAACAAGGTAATTAAACGTTGCATGTATAGGAAAGCAGAAAGAAGAGCTGAGCCGCCAGTGATCCATTATGTAAATGCATGACCTTGGGCGTGGATGCGTTGGTTGCAGGGTTCCGTTTCGATCCGATTCGTGTTGCGGGAGATGAGCTTTTGCTTCGTCTGTTGTCACCTGGCTTCAGGTGGGAAGGAAGGGGATGTGCTGCTGAGGAATTTGGATGCCGTGGGTATACTTGCAAGGACGAGGTTCCCTGGTGGTGCAGCTCAGAAATTGCCAGAGAAGATCCTTGACCACGAGTAGGTGCATTACCTCAGCTCATATTTTTTTCAGATTTAATTTTACTTTGCGTCGACGACGACGTATCGTCCCTCTTAGATCTATTCGATAAGTCGATATCGGTGCCTAAGCATATCCAATAGTTTGGATTCTATCAAATAATTAGTGAATGTCATATCTGAACCTAGGATTAATAAGTTCTATTTTTTGTTGAATGATTTAATTCTTAACCATCAGTTTGACCAGACTTGTGTTTTAATTTTGCTAAACGTCTAGCTTGTCTTCTTACTGAATGAAAATGAAGGGGGTATCCCAGCTGAGAATCTGGTAAGCTGCCAAACTGGCATCATGCACAGTAGTTTTGCTAAACGTATCTTGTCTCCTTGTTGCAGTCAAGTAGTTTTGCTCGGTGACTTGAACTATAGGATATCCTTGGAAGAGGCCGAGACGAGGTCGCTGGTGAACGCCAAGAACTGGGCCATCTTGTTAGAAAACGATCAGGTGTGTTGTTCTTCGCCGAGATATCTCCAGCTTATCATCTTAGCCCATTTTATATATGGACATGTCTAAACATCACAGTGTTTCTATATATATCCTGGTGCAACAACCGTACGTAGCTGCTGTTCGAGTTCTCAAGGGGCCGGCATTTCGAGGGATGGCAAGAAGGCTCCATCACCTTCTCCCCCACCTACAAGTACCACCCCAACTCCGACCAGTACCGCTGGTGTTTTGATGGTGCGCGGGGTGAGAAGAAGCGCACGCCAGCATGGTCAGCTCCTCACCTGAAACATACAGACCTATACATCCTTTAATTTCCTTGCTTCTAATTAAGAACACGCAAAGGACTAGCACCCGTTTTGCATTCAACCACACAAACTAATACATGCATCGAATCCGGCAAACGGCACGAGATGTTTGAGCAGTGGTGTGTTCCTTGTGTGCAGGTGTGATCGTATTCTGTGGCGCGGCAAGGGCCTGAAGCAAGTCCAGTACGAGACGTGCAACTACAGGCTATCCGACCACCGACCGGTGAGAGCGGTTTTCCATGCTGAGGGCGACGTATCAGAAGGAACGCAGAGGTAAACGACCATCCATGGTCCTCTCTGAACTCTGCAAGCGACACTGATGGTCTGAGTAGAGAAACCGTGTCGTTAATTCTCCTGCGTTCAAAAGAGCAAGTGGTGAAACACGTCGATCATTCCAAGAGAGGAATCAAACTGAAATGTTACCTGATGGTAGATCTATCCAGGTGAAACTTTGTTCCCACTAGATGATGGGATTTTCTGAGCCTGGGACGCTGATCAGTGATTGAGCTGTGCAGCAGGTAGATAGATTGAGTGTGTTAATAGCGTAACTGAGTCCAGGAACGCGCACACATTCCAAGAGGTGTAGAACTCTATTGTTTGTTATGTTGGGGTGCTGTTCACATTCCATGATTATCGTTTTTTAGTGGAAGATATCAGATCTGTGCATTTTTCCAGAAGGGATATATATGCATCTTATTTTTTTTCAAAAGCCCCGGACCAAACTGTTCGCCGTACATTAATATGAGAAAGGAAATTACAAATAGTGTGGCGATCTCGACGATCAAAGAAAAATTTGATCGGTTTCCAAAATTAGAGAGGAGTAGTCTGAAGTTTAGCCCCCGCTACTATAGCCCATGCAGTCGCTTCGTCCTTGATTGCCGTCAGGGTTTGGGCGCGAGTCTTACAGTTAGAGGAGATACTGATGTTTCGATGTTGATGTTCCATCTTTCTCACACGTGTCGACCGCTACAGCATGTTGCATCAGCTAGGAAAACCGCTGCAGTATTGTAGATTGATAAAGTAGAGTTAGTCTCTGTTCAGAGATGAGGCCTTCATGCAGAGGGGAACTCAGGATTGATTGGTCGGACGTGCGGCGTCTATTTGCACAAACGTCTGGTATTTGTTTTATCTTTTTGTGAGTTTTGCTAAAAGTAGAGCCGTAGCTTTCAACATGCGTCGTCCTTGCTGTTGTCACGACGTATTAAAAGGAAAGGTGTGCAATGCACCGGAGTTCACAGGTCACAGGCTTGAGTGGTCCTGGTATTTCACTTGGATTTTATCGTCTGATGGGTCGCCAAAATCCATTGGCTGATCTTGTACATCATCCCAACTGGTCGGTAACTAATAGCGAATGACATGCATGGAAAGTATTTATCTGGGTAAGCAAATCCACTGATGTTACTGTCACACAATATAGCAGTGGTGGAGTAGTCTTTCCTAAAGATGAACATCTTAATCCATTGCAAAGATACTTTCAACTGTTTGGCAAACTTTAATATGTCCAAGCCGCCTCGTCACAATAAAAAATGATGAATAGAGTAGGCAAATTGGGTCACAGCTTTGGGTGTAGGTTTACTGGTGTGTTCAATAAAATAATGTGGGGCTCCTTTCTTGATCCAAGAGCGGAAACCAAATTAATAAAGTACAGAAAAGCAATGAATTCTTACGTTTCTCCCTATGACAGGGAAACAAGTGAAAAGACACTTCCCCTCAAAAACAAGCTGAAAAGACACAAGAGGATATACATAGCACAAAAGTGTCATCTTTTAGGTTCATTATTGTCCACACATCAGCAGTATCATATCAGCATTACCCACTTCCTGTCTTGTACACCCCATGGGACTACCTTGGGGTGATTTAGAAAGCTGGTTACCAACTAGGACTGGGATGGACCGGTGCTGTCGCTAACAATGTAGTGATCGTGCTTTGCTTGTGCTTGCTGAATTCAAGTATCTAATAGTTAAAGAATATGTACTCTCTTTTTTCAGTGACTGTGCAACGGATGTTGCTCAGAACTCAGCTGAGCAGGTGAGTAATATGCACGGTGGAGGGACCACTGTTGGATAATTAGACATTTTTTGGTTTACTTTAATCTATAATAAAGTATAAATCATGACAGTTTCTATGCTCTTAATTCTAGCCAAACTAATACACATAATTACTAAGATAAAAGACTCCGTGTTGTACCTAAAAGCAGAACTAGTGCAGAAGGCACCGACGATGCCATTCTTAATAGTCAATTTTGATTCATGCAGAGAAGATCATTGATACAGTACAGTCACGTTATAATGCAGATCATAAGCACGAACACACCAGTAGTCAATTTTATTTACCTAAGGACACCTATTGCTCGCATTTTTAACAGCTGAAGTGACTTTTTTAACGATGCGGTTCGTACATACAATGGTATTGCTCCAGAAGGTGAAGCTGCAACAACAAATCGGTGCTGCTGAAGGTCACGGAGGGCAACTGCTTCTCGTAGCCCCTAGGCCACTGCATATACTCACCGGCATGTCCGATAGCAAAGTACCAAATAGTGTTGGGTTGAATAAGTTTGCCCCTTGGCCCTACAAATTTTTTTTTCGAAACTGTTTGGCCCTACAATTCTCAGGGAGTTGAAACCCTCAGCTCATCAACACTACTGAATGGACGAGCAAATTTTACTTTTGCTTGACAGAGGTACCAGTGCTCAAATACATCTCAATTTCCTCAAGGGGACATGAAACTGTAGGCAAAAAGAGCTCTCAACAAGGAAATCCCAGCAAAACCTGCATAGACTGCTCCAACCCCAAACTTCTTCACAAACTCTAAAAAATATAACCCCATCAGAAAATTATATATCTGGAAAACAGTAGAGTTCACAAGTGCAACTATATATCAAGTGAGAATGTGGACCCATATAAAAACTCTGGAAAGTAGTGTTTGTGGGGTGAAATATAAACCCTGGAAAGCTCATACTCAATGTACAGTGAAGTTGGAGCCCATAACTTTTGACTGTGTCCGGACACTGCTCGGTTTCTGGAATAATGATACCCGTAACTGGCCCAGCACCAAGGGCAAAGGTAAAAATGAACTAGTAGCTAACAAAATTTCCTCCAAACTATTTTACGAACACATTCACAAGTGAGATGACTAACAGTCTGAATTCGAAGTGTAATACAAAATAATAAGGTGAAATATCAGCAACTAATTTCAACAAATTCATCCTATCACATCATAAAGAGCAAGTGCTAGAAAAATCTTTTATGTAATCAAAGAGAAATGTAAAAAAGTTTTTCCTTCTGATAATATAAACATTTCTACAATAACAAATCGTATATAGTGGATTTAAGAATATGCGAGAGAAAATAGTAAGGTACATACCAAAGAGTTCCAGCAATTGACAAGCCAAGGGCAAGTTCTTCATTAAGTGGGAAGCTGCTGAAGAACAGAGACGGAGGAGGCCCCTTGGCTGCGCCTAGGGCTGCGCAAGGGGGAAACCAGCAGCGAGGAGGCGTGGGGCAGCTGCGCAGCACGTAAGGGGAAGAGGTGTTGGAATTTGGGCTCCTGTGCTGCTCATTTATGGGCTGATTTTATGGGCCAAAATTCCTGGTGGTAAAGCCGAGGTGGTGTGCAGAGGTGGCTGGGACTTGAGTCACACATTGCCCACCTAGATGGGTGTAACCCAATATATATAGTGGCCCTGTGAGAGGTTCTCAACATGAGAATAATAAGAGAAATGAAGACTGCTGCTAGGAACACAAACACACACGCACGCGCATGCGTGTTTCACGATTTTACGCGTGTGTAACGCGAGACTTGTGACTTGCGACGTTGCGCGCTCACGTCGTGATGAGATGTGTTCTATTAAGCGGTTATTTTTCTGCCACACACATATATATTGAGCGGTTATTTTCCATCACACCTAGACTGCCACGTCAACATGAGGAGTAAATGTAGGCGTAACTACATACGTATATTATTAGATCATCCCGTAGTCATACTTTTTGACTCCGATGTCACCCATAATTTCATAAGTCAGTCTTATGTTATTAAATATCAGCTGCCTATCATTCCCACAAATAATTCATATTTGGTATGTTCTCCGGGTGGGAAAATAACAGCTGATAAAATGGTCTATAGAGCACCATTACAGTTGGGTGGAAATCTATATCCGACTTCTCTGATCATGTTAGAGAGTCAAAAACTTGATGTCATTTTAGGAATGTCATGGCTACATCGCCATGGTGTTGTTCTTGACATCATTCCACGTGTGATTCGTTTAAACTCTCCACTTCATGAACCACATGTTCTTATTCTTGACCGTTCAGTTCAAGAAGTTCCAGCCACATATAATACGGAAGCCACAAAACTTGAGGATAACTTCGCCTATGTTGTAATGACATAGCCGGTCCCAAGCCCGGGTAAAGGAGGAGGGGGTTGCGATAGGCTTGGCGAGCCAACAACTACACTTAGCCAATCTCATGGAATTGAAACCCAATAGAAATTCGTTGGGGCGTAACCCTCTTAGCGACGCGCCATATCGGAACCGGGTATGGTGTTAAGTGGGCAAGGGCCGGGTCGCCACCGCCTTAGTGGCGCGCCATATCGGAACCCGGATATGGTGTTAAATGAGCAAGGGCCGGATCGCCACCACCTTAGTGGCGCGCTACATCATCGCCCGGATGTAGTGATAAGTGAGCAAGGGTCTTTGCATCTTACTCGACGGGTGCAAAGCGTAAGGAAGCTAGCCGAGGAACATAGATTTCGGGTGGGTAGTTGGAATGTAGGATCCTTGACGGGGAAGCTACGTGAGTTAGTAGATGTTGCCATTAGGAGACGAGTAAATATCCTTTTTGTACAAGAGACTAGATGGGCGGGTCAAAAGGCGAGAGAAGTCGAGAATACCGGTTTCAAGCTTTGGTATTCTGGTTCGGCTGGGCGTAGGTGTTCTAATAGATAAGAGTCTTAAAGATGGAGTAGTGGATGTTCGAAGACGAGGGGATAGGATCATCTTAATCAAGATAGTAACTGGGGACATTGTCTTGAACGTCATTAGTGCTTATGCCCCACAAGTTAGGCTCAACATGAGTGCTAAGAGGCAATTTTGGGAGGACTTGGAGGATATGGTTAGTAGTGTACCGATAACCGAGAAACTCCTCATAGGGGAGATCTCAATGGTCATGTGGGTGCAACTAATCTAGGATTTGAGGGAGTACATGGAGGTTTTGGATGCGGCGATAGAAATCAAGAGGGTAAGGACATCCTAGACTTTGCCGTAGCCTATGATATGTTGATAGCTAACACCCTCTTTAGGAAGAGGCAATCTCACCAAGTGACCTTTAGTAGTGCCCAAAACTCTAGCCAGATTGACTTTGTCCTCACTAGGAGAAAGGATAGACGGGAGTGTCTAGATTGAAAGGTGATCCCGAGGGAGTGTGTTGTGACACAACATAAGCTTGTGGTAGCTGACTTTCGCTTCCATACATGTTCTTTGCGGGACAAAGGTGTCAAAATCACAAGAACAAAATGGTGGAAGTTGAAGAAAGAATCACAAGAATCCTTTAAAAATAGGGTGATCACAGAAGGACCCTGGGCAGAAAATGGAGATGCAGATAGTATGTGGATGAAGATGGCAACTTGCATTAGGAAGGTAGCTAGTGAAGTGTTCGGTGTGACAAAGGGAAAGAAACTTGTAGATAAAGACACTTGGTGGTGAAATGAGGATGTACAAAAGGCCATTAAGGAGAAGAAGGAGTGTTACAAGAGTCGGCATAATGATAGAAGCGCAAGCAACATGCTAGTACAAAGAGGCTAAGAAGAATGCAAGGCGGGTTGTGAGTAAGGCAAGAGGACAGGACTATGATAAGTTATATGAGAGACTAGAGACAAAAGAAGGTGAAAAGGACATATACAAGGTAGAAAAATCCGCGAGAGAAAGATGAGGGATCTCAATCAAGTTAAATGCATCAAAGATGATATTGACCGCATTCTAGTGAAGGATGAAGAGATTAAGAATAGATGGCATGATTACTTTAATGGGCTATTCAATGATGGGAATGGGAGCACTATGGTTAGTTGGATGACTCCTTTGATGACTCCAACAGGCGGTTCATGCGGAGGATACAAGAGTTTGAGGTTAAGGAGGACTTAAAAAGGATGAAAGGAGGAAAGGCCCTCGGCCCTGACGATGTCCCTATTGAGGTGTGGAGATGTCTTGGGGACGTGGCAATAGTATGGCTCACAAAGCTATTCAACCACATTTTTCGGTCAAACAAGATGTCTGAAGAATGGAGGAAAAGTATATTAGTACCTATCTTCAAAAATAAAGGAGACATTCAAAGTTGTACTACTTATCGAGGTATTAAGCTTATAAGTCATACTATGAAGCTTTGGGAGAGAGTGATTGAACACCGCCTGAGGAAAGTGACCAGTGTCACTAAAAACTAGTTTGGTTTTATGCCTGGGAGGTCTACAATGGAGGCGATTTTCTTGCTTCGTCAGCTTATGGAGTGATATAGAGAGCAGAAGAATGACTTGCATATGGTGTTCATCGACTTGGAGAAGGCGTACGACAAGATACCAAGGTCAGTCATGTGGTGGGCACTAGAGAAACATAAAGTGCCAACAAAGTACATTACCCTTATCAAGGATATGTACAATAATGTTAGGACAAGTGTGCGCGTAAGTGATAGTGAGACTGATGCATTTCCTATCACGGTAGGACTACATCAAAGATCAGCTTTGAGCCCATACATCTTTTTCTTGGTGATGGATGAGGTGTCGAAGGATATATAAGGGGATATCCTTTGGTGCATGCTCTTTGCTGATGATGTAGTGCTGGTGGATGAAACTAGAGATGGTGTTGATAAGAAATTAGAGTTATGGAGACAAACCTTAGAGTCCAAGGGGTTTAGACTTAGTAGGACCAAAACCGAGTATATGAGGTGTGACTTTAGTGGTGTTGGTCGTGAAGAGGGAAATGTTAGTCTACAAGGACAAATAGTACCTAGAAGGGACTCTTTCCGATACCTAGGATCACTGTTACAAAGCAATGGCGATATTGATGAGGACGTTTGCCACAGGATCAAGGTAGGGTGGATGAAATGACGACAAGCCTCTGGAATCCTATGTGATAGGAAAGTCCCACAAAAGCTAAAAGGGAAGTTCTATAGGACGGTGATCAGACCCGCGATGCTCTATGGGGTGGAATGTTGGCCAACTAAACGGCAACATGTCCAACAAATGAGTCTCGCAGAGATGCGCATGCTACGGTGGATGTGCGGGCACACGAGAAGAGACCGAATAAGGAATGAGGCGATTCGTGATAAGGTAGGGGTGGCGCCGATTGAAGAGAAGGTAGTCCAACATCGACTTAGGTGGTTTGGACATATCCAACGGAGACCTCCAGAAGCACCGGTTAACAGTGGGATTTTAAGAGGTAGAGAAAATATTAGAAGGGGTAGAGGACGACCAAGGTTGACCTCGGAGGAGGCGGTAATACGAGATTTGAGAGATTCAAAAGTATCCAGAGACTTAGCTCATGATAGGACCGCATGGAAAGTAGCAATTCATGTGCTAGAATCGTAGTCTTGTTTTTTTTCTTTTCTTTTTTTCTTTTCTCTTTTCTCTTTTTCTTTTTTCTTTTTTCTTTTTTCTTTTTTTCTTTTTTTTTTCTTTTTTTCTTGTTCATTGTTCTTATATCTCTTCCTCTCTTTTACCTCATTGATATTGGGTTTCATGTCTAGCCGACCCCAACAGGCTTGGGATAAAGGCTTGGTTGTTGTTGTTGTTACAATACTTAAGGATATTTGTGTGGTCTGTGAATACCCGGATGTCTTTCCGGATGATCTCCCGGGCATGCCACCCGAAAGAGATGGCGAGTTCAAGATTGAACTTGTACCTAGGACGACACCGATCTCACGGAGACCGTACAAGATGGCTCCGAATGAGCTGGCTGAACTGAAGAAGCAGCTCAACGATTTAATGAAGAAGGGTTTCATTCGAACGAGTTCCTCGCCATGGGGATGCTCGGCGCTGTTTGTGAAGAAAAAGGATGAAACCTTGAGGTTGTGAACGCCAGTGTCGGCTGCGACCGACTCCCAAGTTCCTTCACCGCCTCTGTTTTCCCTTCGGTCGAACAGCTAGCGAACGCCAGCGCCGGCTGCGACCGACTCCCGCTGATTCCCACCGCGCCACCTCCTGCTCGGGAGATCAGCACGCCGAGAGGGATATTTCACCGCCCTGGTGCCCACGTGAACGTCGCCTCACTCACACATCCGACCCTCTGCTCATCTCACGTAACCTCGACCGCCGCTCGGTCGCTCCACGTCGCCCGCCCGTCACCGACGCAACTCCGACGTTGTCACGCCCGGTTGAGGTCATAGGAAGGTGCGCAAGGCTCTCTAGTTCCTCTCTGACGACAGCCCATACCGTTCCTTCGAGCTGATCCCGAGAGCTGAGCATAAGTTCATAGTTCCACGTTCAAACTTGTCGCCACGACGCCGCACCGTCGACCGGCCACCTCAGACTCGTTCACGCTCAACCAACCGGTGTTCTAGGTGCGTTGTCGACCCTTCTTGTTGTCCTCCCAGTTTGGAGCTAGGTCGTAGCCTAGGTTGGCCGGAATTTGAAGTTTGTCACCGGCGGTTTCTTGGAACCAAGGTGAAAGAAACACGAAATTCCACGGCCATATTGGGTTAGGGTTCACAAGAGTCTAGGCATAGGTTCTCCAAGCCATGACGACCCTTCTCGAGCAAACGGCAAGCAAAACCATGGAGAGTCCGAAGGGTTCTCCGTGTTTTCCCTCACGGCGGGGAAGAACCACTTTAGTCGCACGGTGAGCTTATGTGTAGAAAACTCCAAAAAGGGTGAGACCAATTTTGTTGGAATCCTCAAGAAGAGTACTTCACAGACAAACCAATTTTAGGCTATGAAAATGCCCAGGAATTTCTGTAGAATTGTTTTTAGTAAATCCTTTAGTGATTTATTACAGGAGCAATTCTTTATGAAATATTCCCAAATTTGTGCAGCAGATCCTTTTCATAGTTACTGATCTCCAGTAAAAATTTGGGCTTCATTAGGGTTCATTTGCTAGGCTAAACTGCCTTCCCAAGTTCAGCCTTTATTTGAAAATTCCAATTTAAACAGAAGCTTTTTCAGAACTCCTGTCCAACTTTATAAATTCATATCTCTCTGTTGGTAGCTCCAAAAATGGTGAAACAAATTATGTTAGAACCATGGAGACTTACCCTAATCATATCTTCCACTATTAGCTATGTCAAAGCTCCTGAATTGGGCTCAAAATTCAGAGGAACATTGTACTTGTAGGAATTTTAAAGACTACATTGTGCAATGACATGTCTCCAAATTTGGCTCAAATCATTCTTAGAGAGTCTAGCAGCCACTGTAAAAATCCCAAAGCCAATTAAGGATCCTAAATAGCAGTAGCTATGAATAGAAGTTCAATTCTTATAAGTCCTTAATACTTACACGTATATTTTGCTACCTTTCATATTAGTGACCGAAGTTGAGGACACACCGGAGCCCTTGGACGTCCTCCCACCAGAAGCTGACTTCCCCTTTAACTCGCAACCAGGCAAGCCCCGGTTTGCACTTAAGTACCTTTTATAAAGCTTTTCATTTGTATCACTTATGTCTAGGTTGAAATGTATGCATGAGAGTTGGGTAGCCTTTTTAAATCCTATAAAGGGTTGGGTAGTTTACAAACTCAACGAGTAGAGAATGTCATGCTAATGTTTAGGTTCTCGGTAGAAGTCGAGTGGTTGGAAGCTACTCACGAGATAGTATTTATCACACGGGATGAAAAGAGGTAGAAAATGGCTTGAGTTATAAAAGTGAGACCCAGCAGGGGGATAGAAAGCAGTGAGCAGAGGTCTCACGTTCGTAGCCCTGTTGGTGTCGGTTGAGGACCGTCCGTGTGCGGCCCTGCTGGACAAGTATCGAACAGTACCGGATGCATACTGGCATATGGGAACCAGGAAACCGATGTAATTGGTTAACCTGGGTGTCGAGGCTTACCCAACCGTAAATAGGAGTGGGTTGAGGGTAGCAAGGTGTAAATCTACCGGTGGGCACAGTCACGCTCCACGCGGGGACCTCCTGCCCATTACGGATGGACCGGTTCGGTATTTGGGTTGCCTTTGAAAGGTTGTTGCATACAACAGAGTAGGAAGGGGTGTGGAATCACGCTTCTAAAAGTGGGTATATGTGACGTGTTATCCGGGTGTGTCTTGATTGCAATCACCGTCTCTCGCGGTTATTTGAGTACCCGCTTGTTCACTGCGTTGTGACGTAGTAAGAAGTGAAATAAGCCAACTGAAAATGTTGCATTGAATTATTAATGTCTTGAAACCTTGTATGGTGTAGTTATAGAGCTAATTAAGTTTATATTCCACTTTGGGCATCTCCACATCGGAGGAAAGTGTTTCTTGTTTGATTGTGGACTTCCGATGTGAGAGCTACCTAAGGCTCAATAACTGTTGCTATAAAACTGAAAGTAAGGATCAACATGTAGGCGTGTCTTTATTGCAAAGTCCTTTTCCTATCTTACACATCCTTGCATGTAGAGTTCCATGCTTAGGGTTGACGGTTAAGACTTGCTGAGCCTTCGTGCTCACGGTTGCAATATTTGAGCTGTGTGCAGGTGAGAGTTATGAGGAAGGTTCCGAGGACGAGGCGATGCCCCCGTCGGGGTACACGGCCGAGCTGGAGCCCTGCACGTCGCCGTGATCTCCGGTTACTTGCTGCTAGTGTGTAGCGTCCCCGGGCTGGACGGCTGCACTTTTGCATAGTTAGGATGAGAGGCCATCTTTGTATAATACTTACGCTGTTAATTAGGTTTTGTAAAAGACTTCCGCTGTTTTATATTAAATAAAAGTTTGTATTTGTTTTAATTCTTTTCTTGTGTGCTGTTGGGTGCCGCATCGCACGGCACCACCCTATGCGATCTTGGAGTGGGTGAACCACGAGGTTTTGAAGTTTGGTTTGCTTATCGGAAAAGGCTATTGTAGTGGATGTCTATTCCGCTTTTCAGTTGTTGAAGATTGTAATAATCTTGTGAACTCAGTTGCTTGTTATAGTTCTGAGTGCAATGGGAGAGAGGCCACTGTTTGGCACTCTCGACTTTGTCACATTAATTTTGATCGCATCATTCGATTGTTCAAACTTAATTTGATTCAAAAAATTCCTGTTGAAAGAAGATCTAAGTGTCATGCTTGCGTGCAATCAAAGCAGCCACGCAAACCCTTTAAAAGCGTGGAAGAGAAAAGTTTGTCACCACTAGATCTTATTCACTCAGATTTGTGTGAAATGAATGGAATTTTAACTAAAGCAGGAAAAAGATATTTTATATCTTTTATTGATGATGCTACAAGGTATTGTCAACTCTATCTTATTAAAACGAAAGATGAGGCACTAGATCGTTTTAAAATCTATAAAGCTGAGGTAGAAAACCAACTAGAAAGAAAAATTAAACGTGTTACGTCCGATAGAGGAGGAGAGTATCTTTCTAATGATTTCAGCGAATATTGTGTTGAGCATGGAATTATCCATGAGACAACGGCTCCCTACTCACCCCAATCTAATGGGGTGGCAGAACGGAAAAACCGAACACTTACAGACTTGGTTAATGTCATGTTGGACAGTTCGGGTTTAATTGAATTCATGGTGGGGGGAGCTATATTGACCGCATATTTTGTGCTGAATCGAGTTCATCATCCAAGGGTGAATAACCCCTTATGAAGGATGGAAAGGAAGAAATCATGCTCTCGGTTTCTTGCGTGCATGGGGCTGTTTGGCCAAAATTAATGTGCCAACATGCAAGAAAAGAAAATTGGGACCAAAAATCGTGGATTGTGTGTTTCTAGGATATGCACAACATAGTACAGCTTATAAATTTTTGGTGATTAAATCCGAGATTCCTAATGTGCACGTTAACACCGTGACTGAATCTCGTGATGCCACATTTTTGGAGATGTTTTCCAATGAAGGATAGAGTTGCAACTCATAGCGAAGCATCTACAAGTTTGACTCCTAATTCTTTTTCAATATCCGTACATAATTCATACACTGAAAACCCCATTGAGGATGACAATATAAAGATTGCTCCTCGAAGGAGCAAGAGACAGAGGATTGAAAAATCGTTTGGTGATGATTTTATTGTCTATCTTATTGACGATACACCCAAAACACTTTCAGAAGCATATGCATCACAAGATGCAGAGAGCTGGAAGGAGACAGTAAACAATGAAATGGAGTCCATTTTAACTAATGTAACTTGGGAAATATGTGACCGTCCTGTTGGGTGTAAACCTGTTGGGTGTAAGTGGATATTTAAAAAGAAGCTCAAACCAGATGGTACAGTCGATAAATATAAGGCTAGACTTGTAGCCAAAGGATTTACCCAAAAGGAAGGCGATGATTTTTTCGATACTTATTCGTCTGTTGCTAGGCTAACCACAATTCGTGTGCTTATTGCACTTGCTGCGTGTCATGATCTGCTCGTCTATCAAGTGGATGTGAAGACGGCTTTTCTAAATGGTGAGCTCGATGAGGAGATCTATATGAAGCAGCCTGATGGTTTTGTGGTGCCTGGACAAAAGAATAAAGTATGTAAGTTACGAAAATCCTTGTATGGCCTTAAACAGGCTCCAAAGCAGTGGCATGAGAAGTTCGATAGAACTATGACCTCAGCAGGCTTTGTGGTAAATGAAGTCGACACATGTGTGTACTATCGGTTTGGTGGGGGTAAAGGAATAATACTATGCTTGTATGTAGATGATATATTAATTTTTGGGACTAGTATCGATGTGATAAATGATGTAAAATCATTCTTGTCCTAAAATTTTGATATGAAGGATTTAGGAGAGGCCGATGTTATTTTAAACATCAAATTGATTAATGCTGAGAATGAGATTATTTTAAAACAATCTCATTATGTGAAAAACATTCTGAGTCGATTTGGATACTCAGACTCTAAAGCTTCTTCAACACCATATGATCCTAGTCTAAAGCTTCACAAGAACAGAGGACAAGGAATTAATCAGTTAAGATACTCCCAAATTATTGGTTCTCTCGTGTATCTTGCTGGTGCAACTAGACCTGACATCATATTTGCTGTAAGCAAATTGAGTCGATTTACTTCCAACCCTAAAAGAGATCACTGGTGTGCACTAGAACGTGTAATGAGATACTTGAGAGGTACATCATCTTATAGGCTTCACTATACTGGGTACCCTGCTGTACTGGAAGGGTATAGTGACTCAAACTGGATCTCAGATGCAGATGAGATCAAAGTCACTAGTGGATATATATTCACTATTGGTGGTGGTGCAGTTTTATGGAGGTCTCGCAAACAGACTATATTGACAAAGTCTACTATGAAGGCAGAACTTGTAGCACTTGAGACAGCCACAACTGAGGCTGAGTGGCTGAAACAGCTCTTGATGGACTTGCCATTAGTTGATAAACCTGTACCGGTTATTCTTTTGCATTGTGATAATCAAAGTGTGATCACAACTGTAAGCAATGCAAAAGAAAATTTGAAGTTCTCAAGACATGTGAAACGGCGAATCAAATCCGTGAGACATTTGAAAAATATAGGAGAGATTGTCGTTGAGTATATCAATACTAAAAGAAATCTTGCAGATCCTTTTACTAAAGGATTAGCACGTGATGTAATTGATGAAGCATCAAGGGAAATGGGTTTGAGACCCACGTGAAGTTATCATACAATGGTAACCCAAACTATTTGATCGGAGATCCCGTGAAGTAGATCTTGGGAAAAACAAGTGGTATATATAACTAGAGAGTACTTATTTACTACTTATTTCCCGCTAGGAGATGCGTACTCTCAGTACTGCAAGGAAGGATGACTTTAATGTCTTAATGTGTTCTGAGGTCTATAAAGGTTGTGTACTGTCCTGCAGAGTACACTTGTAAGAACACACCTATGTGAGTTTGAATGTGAGGTCACAGTCTATGAGATGTGAGTAATCTTAAATAAACTCATGAACAAACATGGGAGCAAGGCCGTAATGCTCCAACCTTAGGCATGGGCTATAAGCGGCCTAGTATCAGTCATGCTTTCATGTGAAACTTACTCACACAAAACTAGCAATTCAAGGATATGTCCCATTGCAAAGTTGTGAGTATCTGAATCATGGATTGCTAGGTGTAGCTCAACCCGTAATGGGTCTACACTACAAAGCTGGTATATGAAAGTGCAGAAATGTTATTTGTAGACCTTGGCTTTTGGTGGGGATTGTTGGAATTTGGGCTCCTGTGCTGCTCATTATGGGCTGATTTTATGGGCCAAAATTCTTGGTGGTAAAGCCAAGGTGGTGTGCAGAGGTGGCTGGGACTTTAGTCCCACATTGCCCACGTAGATGAGTGTAACCCAATATATATAGTGGCCCTGGGAGAGGTTCTCAACATGAGAATAATAAGAGAAATGAAGGTTGCTGCTAGGAACACAAACACACACGCACGCGCACGCGCGTTTCGCGATTTTACGCGTGTGTAACACGTGACTTGTGACTTGCGACGTTGCGCGTTCACGTCGTGATGAGATGTGTTCTATTAAGCGAATATTTTTCTGCCACACATATATATATTGAGCGGTTATTTTCCATCACACCTAGACTGTCACGTCAACATGAGGAGTAAATGTAGGCGTAACTGCAGACGTATATTATTAGTGCGTAATGACCCATTATCACTCCCATTAGTTGCATGTTGAGAGATTTCAGGGGGCGGTTACCTGAAATTATGACAGATCGAATCTGAGGCGGTGGACTGACTCGAGTCTAAAGGAGACGTCCTCTATACCAGAGACAGAAGATCAAGACTATTGACTCGACTCTCGAAGAACAACTTTTTCTGCACCACCGTTCTTCGTCCTTGCCATCCCTTCGTCCGCCGTGCAGTGGATCGAGGGATAGCAGTGTCTCCCAGCCGACACCGGTGATCTGAAGACCTGCATGGGTGCCGGCGATCAGGTTTCTGGGAAGTGCGCTCGCACGACTGTGACACTTCCTTCTTCCTTGATATCTTCACTGTGAGTACATCTCTCGATCTATGAAGATTTCGATGTTTCAGTTACACCATTCGTCGTTTCATGTCGTACATGAACATATATGGTGTATAATTAATTTTTGTGTGGTGCTAGTACTGGTTATGTTAACTGGTATTAGATCTGTTCTTGTTGTTTCACTGCTATGGTTCATCAAATTAATTGCATGCCATGTAATTTCTCCAACAAGAGGATCACGACGGCTAGGGTTAGGGTTCGAAGCCATCGTGATCCAAGTAGAAGAACAGCCCCCAAAAGGGTAATTCTTATTTCCTGGATGCCCAATACAAGAGGGAGGGGGCTGCTTATATAGGAGGGACAGGACCCCCCCCCCTTGGTCGCGCGCCCCCGTGGCCGCGCGCCTTCCTTCTGGTCGGTTGGGGACAATCCCCCAACCGATCAGGACTCCTTTTCTAATCCTTTATTTCCTTCTTTAATCTATTACCTTCTATCTAAACTAAACTAAATCAATAACTCCTTTATTCTTTTAAATCCTTCCTTATCTAATGAAATCTTCTAGAAAATCTCCTTCTGGTGCGGCTGCAGGGCCTGGCAGGCCTAGTTGTGAGCTTTGTGGGCCCCATGCCGACCATATTGGCGGCCCACAAACGCATCCACAACATTTCCCCCCTTCCCGACAAAGAGCTCGTCCTCAAGTTTGAAAGAGGGTGCTTCATCTTGAAATCTTCTAGTTGCTCCCATAAGAATCAGCTTCAGAATGTCCTGCTCACTTGACGAGTAACTCCCAGACAACTCTGTTCAAGCGCGCCCTTTGTACTTTTTCAGGCGTAGGTATAACACGTCCATGGAGAAGCGGTGTTAGAGGCACCACCTGTATGGGAGCAGGACCTTCAAATTTTTTCAATAGGGACACATGGAAGACATCATGTATCTTTGCTTGAGGAGGCAGCTGAAGTTTATATGATACAGTCCTAATACGTTGAATGATCTGATATGGTCCAAAATATTTTGGTCCAATCTTTGAAGAAGACGTCGCCATTACTCCCACAGCTGTCCTCTGATGAAGCCGCAGCCAAACCCAATCATCAATCTGAAATTCCACCTCTCGGTGGAACTTATCTTCATAGCTTTTCATGGTGACTTGTGTTTGTACAAGCCTGTTCTTGATTTTAGCTAATAATTTATCCCTATCCTTTAGCTGTTTATCCACTGCTGCTACTCTAGAGATGCCTGGTTGATAACCAACAAGAGTTGGAGGGTCCTTGTCATAGACCACTCCGAAGGGCGAGCATTTGAGGGTCGTCTGGTAGGAAGTGTTGTAGTAATACTTAGGGATGAAAACGGGACGGGAAAATCCCGTCCCGTCCTGAACCGTATACCGATTTACACCCGTTTGTTTTCAAATTTTCGGGAATTATTCGGATTCGGTACGAAAATGGGTCGGAGACAATCGGGATCGGTTTCAAAAACGGTTGAGTAGTTTTCCCGATTGTTTTTGCGGTTCCCGTTTTCAATTCGGGATATCCCGTTTTCATCCCATTTTTTATCAATTCGATATGCAGCCAAAAGCAGCCCACAAGCAAGTCTCAAAGGCCCCTGTTGGCAGGTTAAATGTTTGCTGCTCATATACTTGTTTATTGCTCATAAATAGAATCCTTGTTTGAATTTTGAACTAAGTTTTTTTCTTAATTAATATTTTTTTTGAAGGGCAGTCCTGGCGTAGTGGTGGAGTCTCTCCACTTGTGTCCTGGAGGTCCTGGGTTCGAATCAGTCTCCTTGCACAATAAGCAAGGGGAAGGCTGCCTAGAAATTCCCTTCCTCAGACCCCACAACGTGTGGGAGCTTTCAGCACTGGGTATGCCCATTTTTTTAATATTTTTTTATTATCTATGTAGTTGAAGAAAATGTGCAAAGTGGATGCTACTTTTATTAAACGTATTTTTTTGGATGCTGATATTATGAACACTATCCATTCTATATTTTGTTAGCTAAGTATGATGTATTATGGACATTATGTATGATGTATGGTTAAATATGGTGTATGATTATGTATGATGTACGACTACGTATGGAAATGTCATGTATAACTACATATGGTTATATTAAATCTAAGTACTTTGTTTTTATCGTTATCTCGAATTGAATTCTTGTTTTCGATCGTTTTCGATAGGGTTTCGTTCCGACTTGTTCGTTTTCGAATAACCGACAATCCCGATTTCGCATCCCGTCCATATTTTTTCATTTTCGTTTTCATACCGATAAAAAAATATGAAAACAAAACCAATATGTATGTTTCTTCGACCGTTTTCGACCGTTTTCATCCCTAGCAATACTCAGCCCAAGGAAGCCACTGCAGCCAGTCTTCGGTCGGTCACCAGCCAAGCAGCGGAGGTACACAGTGATGATCTTGTTGACGACCTCAGATTGGCCGTCAGACTGCGGGTGGAAGGCTAAGCTGAGCTGAAGGCGGACACTGGCTAGCCGGAACAAATCTGACCAGAAGAGGCTGGTGAAGACGGTGTCGCGATCATTGACGATAGAGCAGGGAAAGCCGTGTAGTCGTACGATGTCATCGAAGAACGCTCGTGCCACTGATGCAGCACTGTAAGGGTGGCTGAGGGGGATGAAGTGGGCATACTTGGAGAAGCGATCTACCACCGTCAAGATCACTGATTTCCCACCAACCTTCGGAAAGCCTTCAATGAAGTCCATGGAGATATCACTCCAGACTTCCAAAGGTATAGGCAGCGGTTGTAGCAGGCCGGCTGGATGAAGATGATCAGTCTTGTTGCGCTGGCACGTGGTACACCCGCGGACATACTCACGCACCCGTCGTAGCAAGGACGGGTTGTAGAAGGAGAGGCGCAGCCGATGCACTGTCTTCTAGATGCCCTCGTGGCCCCCATCATGCGCCTCAGCTAGGAGAGAGGGCCACAAGGAGGACTTGTCGGGAACGAAGAGCTTCCCCTCGTGAAGTAGAAGGCCGTCACGTTCGGCCCAGTCAGCAGGTGCGACTCCCTCCCGGAGTTGGGCACATAGCTGTTGCGCCTGCTGGTCCGTAGCGATCTCCGCGCGAAGCGAGTCAAAGAGGGGAAAGACTGGCGTGGATATGGCGTGAATAGCTATGCCTTCCTCGTCGCAGCGGGACAAGGCGTCAGCTGCCCATTCAAGCGCCCCGGTCGGTACTCAACCTGCAGATCATAGCCAAAAAGTTTGCTCACCCAAGCATGTTGGGAAATCGTCGTGAGTCGCTGATCCAGGATGTATTTCAGGCTGAAGTGATCAGTCCGAACAGTGAAGGGGCGGCCCCACAAGTAAGGCCGCCAATGGCGTACGGCCTTCACAAGGCCGATCAGCTCACGATCGTACGCCGGTAGCTTATGATGGTGAGTTGCTACAGCACGGCTGAAGAATGTATGGCGTCGTCGCCCTAGTGCAGAACCGCCTCGAAGTCGGCGCCGGGCGCGTCGCAGTCGACGATGAAGCGCTTGTCGAAGTCCGGCATTTGAAGGAGAGGCGTTGTCGTCAGCGCCTGCTTGAGTTGGGAGAAGGTGTCCTGCACATCATCAGTCCAGCGGAACGCCTCCCGCTTTAGGAGGGCGGTGAGGGGTGCGGTCACCGCACCAATATCCCGCAATGAACTTGCGGTAGTAGCCGGTGAGCCCGAGGAAGCCTCGCAAGGCTCGTAAGGACCGAGGTGTAAGCCAACGTTCCACGGTCTCCACCTTGGTCGGATCTCGGATCTATTGCCACGCCGTGAGCAGATATGATCTGCCTAAGTAGGACACAGTCTCCTGGCCGAAGAAGCACTTAGTTTTCTTCAGGAACAGCTTGTGTGCCCGTAGTGTCTGGAACACCTGCTTGACGTGGTGAAGGTGTTCGACCCAGGACCTGCTATAAACCAATATGTCATCAAAGAAGACAAGCACAAATTTTCTGATGTAGGGGTCGAGGACGTCGTTCATCAATGACTGGAACGTGGACGGCGTATTGGTGAGGCCGAAGGGCATCACCAAGAAATCATAGTGGCCTCCATGAGTTCGAAATGTTGTCTTTTCGATGTTGTCCGGGTGCATGCGCACTTGGAAGTAGCCGCTGCGGAGGTCAAGCTTGGTGAAGAACCTCGCACCGCGGAGCTCGTCCATTAGCTCGTCAACCACCGGGATCGGAAACTTGTCTTTCAAAGTTCTGGCGTTGAGCTCGCGGTAGTCGATGCAGAAGCGCCACGTGCCGTCGACTTTTTGGACCAACAGTACTGGCGAGGAAAATGTAGATGTGCATTCTCGGATGATGCCCTGGCAAAGCATCTCGGCGCACTGCTTCTCAATCTCGTCTTTGAGAAGCTGGGGGTAGTGGTACGGCCTGACAGCTACTGGAGCCGTGCCCGGCAGGAGCCTGATTTGGTGGTCGTGGCGCCGTGCAGGAGGAAGACCGCGTGGCTCATCGAAGAGGTCCTAGAAGCCATCCAGGAGGGCGCCCATCATATCAGTAGGTGGTGCTAGAGAGGCACACACTGGGGCTGAACTTCGCAGCCCCGTCCAGATCACCTCACGTTCCCCATGCCACAGTTTCATCGTGAGGTCCTCAAGGTTCCAGAGAATGGGTCTCAAAGACAGCAGCCACTAAACTCCTAGAACAAGGTCGAAGCCGTCCAGTGGAAGCGCGTAGCATGTGACGTCGAAGCGATCTCCTGCAATCATCAAGGGTACACGTGGATAGATGCATGTACAGGAGATAGAGTCGTCATTGGCGACTCGAACGCCGACGCCTGGCCGCGGCAACATCATTAGGCCGAGCTCCTTAATGAGTGGCTCCCTGATGAAGGTGTGAGTGGATCCTGTGTCGACCAATGCTGTCAGCAGGTTGCCGCGGACGTAGACCTGGAGCTTCATTATGTTGGCGAGGTCGATGCCAGTCAGGGCATGTAGGGAGATGCCCATATCAGCAATGGTCGCGTCAACGTCATCATCGTCGTCAAGCTCCAGAAGGAAGATTCCTTTGCCAGCACATTTATGGTCCGGTGTGTACCGCTCAGGGCAGTGATAACACTCGCCGCTTGCCTGCTTAGCAGCCATCTCATCGGGCGTAAGGCGTTTGAAGCGCGGGCGAGAAGATGTCGTTGTCGATGATGTCGGGGCGGGTGCTGCAGAACCGCCACTTGAAGCCGTGGTGGAGGCGCGGGACACAACAGAAGAGCGCGTAGAGCGTTGAGAGGAGGCGCCCTTCTGTATTCCGTTGTCTGTTGTTGCCGCAAGTCGACGTTCAAAGACTCTGGCCAGACTCATGGCGGTATGTAGATTAGTGGAAAACTGCAGCTCACATCCGTTCTAAGTGGCTCGCCGAGGCCAGCTGTGAAGAGGTTGATCTGTTGGCGCTGGCTGAGGTCCTCGCAATGACAAAGAAGGACCAGGAAATGATGCTGGTACTCCTCAACCGTACCAGTACGACGGAGATCTTTAATTTCCGCCAGGTCGTTGGAGCGGAGCGGAGGCTCGAAGCGCATGTTGACGAAGTCCGCGAACCGCTCCCAGGACACGATGCCACAGTCGCGTTCTAGAGCAGTGTACCACTCGGCCGCGACACCCTCCAGGTGGAGAGACGCGAGCCACACCTTCTCTTTTGGCATCGTACGTGTCCCTCGAAGGTATGTCCCACACTTGGTGAGCCAGTGTAGAGGATTTGTTTCCCCGTCGAACTTGGGAAAATTGACATTGTGACGGCGCAGCCCGCCGTCGTCGAAGGTCGGGCGCCCTGGGGGGGCCTGGCACCGTAGTGGTCGTCGTCGCTGCCACCGCCGCCGCCCCTGCCGCTGCTGCCGCTGCGATGTGTGTTGTTGCAGGTCCTCGTCACCGGAGAGCTCCCGCTCCGGTGCCTTCTCAATGCGCGCAAGGCGCATATCGTGGCGGTCCAAGCGCTTGTTGATGGTGTCGATCTGCCCCATCATCTTGCTCATCATGTTGCCGAGATCTTGGAGGGTGAAAGTCTCAGAATCGTCCACGGGGCCGGACATGATCGCTGCCCCGGAGTCTCTGGATACCAAATGTTGAAGAACAGAGAGGGAGGAGGGCCCTTGGCTGCGCCTAGGGCTGCGCAAGGGGGAAAACGGTAGCGAGGAGGCGTGGGGGCAGCTGCGCACCACGTAACATGGGGGAAGAGGGAGAGGATCACGACGGCTAGGGTTAGGGTTCGAAGCCACCGTGATCCAAGGAGAAGAACAGCCCCCCAAAAGGGTGATTCTTATTTCCTGGATGCCCAATACAAGAGGGAGGAGGGTGCTTATATAGGGGGGACAGGACCCCCCTCCCTTGGCCGCGCGCACCCGTGGCCGCGCGCCTTCCTTCTGGTCGGTTGGGGACAATCCCCCAACCGATCAGGACTCCTTTTTCTAATCCTTTATTTCCTTCTTTAATCTATTACCTTCTATCTAAACTAAACTGAATCTATAACTCCTTTATTCTTTTAAATCCTTCCTTATCTAATGAAATCTTCTAGAAAATCTCCTTCTGGTGCGGCTGCGGGGCCTGGCCGGCCTAGTTGTGGGCTTTGTGGGCCCCACGCCGACCATATTGGCGGCCCACAAACGCATCCACAACAGAAGCTGATACCATATACAATAAGAGACATTGAAAATGCCTGTGGAAGGAACAGAAAAATGCAATAACTTTATTTACGAACAAGCAGTATGGTTCCAACTCATAGACATGCATAAGAACCACAACTTAAATTAACGACTGGATGATCATATGGACAGAAATAGTACACTCGTATGGATTAATACAATGAAAAGAAAAATGCCTGGGCTTGCTCGACAAATAAAACAGACAGTACAGTATCATGGTTTCAATTACCAAAGTAAGAAGTTAGAGGTCAGACCATTCCAAGATAGCTTCCTATCAAAATTTTCTTTCGTCCTTGCTTATCAATCAAATATGAAGCAACCATTGCCCCTAAGATTCAAAAATATGATAGTTGAATTTATGAAAATGTCCTGATAGAGCACAACATGGATAACCAAAGTCTACTCACCACCTAAGTTGGTTATTCCAACATATAAGTGTGCTAAAGCACCACTTGTAATACCAACATCATGGGATGTTAATGATGAAAAATAAAAAACATTTATTCCAGCAAACTGTTGAAGAAAGAAAAGGGTTCCTCCAATTAATGCAACTGTATATACATTAAACAGTAAGTTATTGACAGTATGATGAAAATCACAATAATATAAGTATTGAATATATCAGGCACTTTGGCCACAGTTCAAAAGATACGAGGGTATTTGTATTTCAGATTTACAGGCCACTGCACACATAAGAGGAAAGGAGTAGTGCAGCCTGTTTTTTTTTCTCGGACGCGCAGGACTGCAGATCATTATATTAAGAAGAAGATTAGCAGTCCAAAATGGACGGTTTACAAGTGCCAACAAGGCACTCAACATACATACATAAACCACTCACCCAGGTCAAAAATAATGACACAATTACAGCTACCAGGTTTTATGGCCATATTTTTCTAAGTCCTTTCACTCCTACCAGATATCACATATTTTAGTGCAGCCTGTTTGTTACAAATACTGGAAGCAACCCTACAGAAAAACACCTAAACGCATGAGTAACTCCACATCAATTTTACAGAATGTAGAAATTTCTGGGATCAAGGACAAAAACTGCAGAAATGTAGCGCAGAACATAAATATTCAAATTTACTAAAATAGGACCCCTCAGTAATGACTCGTCACAATAAAAATAGGCAACTTAGTCCCCAGCTAACAAATCATCTAATTACAAACAAGTCAGGTGCATATCACAGGGCAACAATTGACAAAAAAAGTAAAAACGTATGCATATGCATGAAAATGCTCCTCACCATTTTAGCTCATAAGCATATCATTTAGTTTCGTTTAAACCAGATGAAACAAGTAAAGGGGCAAAGGGAGCAGTATATTTTTCTGATAAGAGCACTCTTCTGATAAATAAAAGTACCTCTATTATGGGGTTTTACCTGTAGTTCTAACCATCTGGCCTGTGAATCATCATCTACAACAACAGCTTTGATCTCTTCCATGGACTAATCAACTTCGGAAGGTTCCCAAAGTGTCTCCAAAACATTTCTGGCATCGCGAAACCTTCCAACACATACCGGTTTGACAGAGTGCCCAACGAACCCCTGTACTTTGTTGGGGCAACCTAGAATGCAGCAAGTAAAGAGTGAAGATAAACATTGGAAATTTAATGATATGATTACCGGGCATAACGCCATAGATTAATGACAACACATAACAGCAAGAATTATTTGCGGAATAGCAAAAATGTACCTCAGAGATGTATAGTGGAACAGGGACAGTATTTACACCAATTCCAATGCCAACAAGGAATCTTCCTAAAATCATCTCGTCCAGAGAATCTGCCTTCGCACTGTATGATTGCTTTAGGCATAACAAATGATAACTTTGTGAAACAGAAATGCTGTTATGGGAAAGTTCAAGCTTGAAGTTGTCTCGACTACATACTTTTTTGTATTACACTGGTCTCCAGAAACTCCACCAATTCAGAAATATAGAAACAGTGAAACTACATACCTTAGGAGAGCGGAACACTATCCACCTGAGGGATCTTTTTACAACAAAGATTAGAGACTAATGCAGACGAGCCTAAGCTCCCAAAAAATGCACCAACAATGGATATGCTGACCACAAGACCTTGGAGGAACTGATTTCCCTGAAAACTAAGATCTCATGCAACATCTTCTATTGGACCATTCATAACCCTGTAATTAGATCATGCACCGAGGCATAAGATGGATGTTTAAACAAGTATATCAGTGGCCGGAAAAACTTGCGTGTGCATTGCATGGTTGCACAGCTGAGGAGTTAAATAAATTTTCATGTCGACGTTGGCACAGTTCAGCTAGTAGTAAACGTGAAGTTAAAATGTTTCCATTCAAATGCGCTGCAAACAATTCGGATACAGACACCAGCCAGATCTTATTCTAATGTGATGTGAAATCAGCCAGATTCCTATTGTAATGTACTGCAGCGAGAAAATTAGCACCCTATAGGTAGTGGGTAGCAATTGACTTGAGATTCCAATCAGAGATATCTAACCCCACAATCCGAGACATATGGCGCATTTAAATGCTGCATTGATGCAACTGTAACCACGTGGATAACACACCTAATGTGGTAGCCGAAGAGGAAGTTGGTCACGGACGCGGTGAGCACGTGGGGAACACTCTCAGCCGTTTCAGCACCCCCGCCTCCGCCTCCGCCGCCGCCTTCATCTTGTCCAGCTCCGGCATCCAAGCCTGTCACGAACGGCCAACGTTGACGTAGCACGAGTAAACTGACTAAACAGCACGCCCCCCCCCCATCTGAACCAGCGGTCTGCTCGTCCAGCGTCGGCGGAGCGCACGACAGTGGCGGCATGGCCTCTACGGCCGCGAGGCGCGGCGGCCAGAGACCGATCCGATGCGCCACGGCAGCGCCTGAAGCGCTGACGCCGTGACCACGGTCGGACGCGCTCGGCGGGGAGGTGGCGAGAAGGACCAGAAGCGCGGCGAGGGGCGGCGCCACGAGCGATTGGGGTCGGTAGCGACGATTCGTCTAGCAGCTGGTGAGCGCGGCGAGGCGGGAGAGTGGGACGGGTGACGGAGCAGTGGTCGGCCCCGCGCTCGCGGCTGATCTTTTCTCGGTCCGACTCTGTAGCCCGGTTCCGGGCTCGTGGGACGCCAGGTGTTCGACGACCGTGCTCTCTTCGTGTGCTGCACTTGCCCCTTTTTGTTGTATCTAAGCAAAAGCAGGCCTGTATTTAGAATCCAAGCATCCCAAGCCTGAATTTCTACATCTAGCAGGATATCTACTTCGCAGATGCTGCATGCTCTTCAAGAATCTGCGAAAGAGGTAGGGTATGTTGAGTGATTTCGTGACTGTAAGTGATTCTCTATGATAAACCTTTGAAACTAGGACAGAGAGTCACTTTACAGAATCAGAAGAAGCTATTTTTTTTCAGCTCCCAGCCCCCTAGCTTAGTATAGAGAATCACTTTACAGAATCAGTCAAAATTCAATTATACTGGAAAATGTGTTTGACACAACTAATTCTTCATGGGAATCAGCTCCGTAAAACTATATATGTCAAAGAGGATTGTAGTGTGTGCCGCTTCTACGTACAAAGTTTATTGAAGTCTTCTCATGCAAAGCCTGGCCCCTCTTCTTCCTCCTTTGCACCATTATTGGTATATTCTAATTCAAAGAACCCAATGTTGATTGATTTGAACTATTCTCCATCGTGGTTCAACTCATGTGAATATTTTGACCCGAGGAACCCTGCTGTTGCATGGTTGCAGCGATATTGCTTGACGTGCATCTTGTTTATAGCGGCTATTACCACTAGTGCATTAGTTTATTTCTTGTTGTATTGAAGAATTGAGAGATCATATTGTAATGTCCCGTTGTTTGGTCCTAAGCCCTAGACATTAACGAACGGTGCGTTGTAGAAATTTGTTCATACTTGAAAATAAATCTTGTAAGTGCTCAAACCTGGAGTTGTTACGGTCGTCCATGTTCTCTAGCTAGAAGACCCTAATGAACCGTTGCAATTCTAGTTCTGTTTCAATCAACCGAACATTGATAACCTCTAGTGTGTAAGTACATATGACTGTGGTCTTCCATGGCGCGCGCTGGCCTGTTCTTCCAATCCTGGGCTACTGCCAAAACGTTTTGCATGTTTAAAGACACACAACCGACAGGGCGCAATTTAGGGCGTCCTTTCAGAGTTCTGACATGCTGATGCACCTCTGTCCTCTTGAAAGTTCCAATGACTGACCTCGTCGAGCAATGTTTGTTGCAGGGACAGCTTCTTTTCAGCCAGCTGCTAACTGCCTTGGCATAGACAACTCTGACAGCTACACCAGTCGAATCTGAAAGCTCTGTGCGGCGTAGACGTGGTGGTGTGGATCAGTGCACTGTAGTTCACGACACCAGAGTAGAATCTGAAGGCATGTTATGATCGGAACTGCATTTGTAATTGCGCAGAAGTCAAGTGGCTAGGACCTTTGAGCTTCGTCTGCACATGCCTACGGACATCGACGGCACGGGCAGCAGGTATATCACCCGGGACCGGTGAAAAGATTTGTCGTCCCTGGTCTTTCGCTAGCTTGGAGCTGGTATCTGATTCTTCTGATTTGAGAGCTATCCAATCATTTTGCTGTAGGTAATAGTACACAAGAAACATGGTCATGATTTGCCGCTTTGTTTTGTAGTACTACTTTGTGAGTGATTTGCTCCCAGGGACCCTTTCCTATGATTACAATTGATGGAACGTACACCTTTGTATTCCTGTACAATCATGATGTGTCTGTCTGTGTGTAGAGAGATACTTGTGCATGGTCAAGTCTGTGAAAATGGAACCAGTAGTGTAGGTGTAGCCTAGCATTTTGTCGGTTCCATGATCACTTGGATATGTCAATCATATAGCTCTCTCCGAGCCGTCGAACTTCTCCTGTTCTCGAGAGACGGCGACCTCCCAACAAGCTAAGCTCGATCGATCCTCCCGCGCTAGAAGAGGGCGACGCGTCGCCTAACCTATATATGGTACAACCACACTGCTGCCCAGTCCCGTGCCGATAAATCGCAGGCATCGTTCTCGATCGCCTCTCGCGACGCCCGCCGATGATGCGTGCGTGAGCCGACGATCCACACGCGATCATGTGACGGGTTGAACGTGCTCCGTAGGAATAAGTGGATCGGCGAGGAGGACGTCGTCGTCGCCGTCGTCGTCTCTGATTCTTCGGGTGCTCTGCTTTGACGCGTACGGCAGTGGGACGGCGGTCGAGTGCGTGCGTGCGCGCGTGGCTTGAGCAGCGTGATGGATCACGGCTTGACACTGGTCGGTCGAAAACCTGAATGGAATGAATCTGTGTTGGCGCCAAACCTTCGCCGCGCCGAGGCGTGTACGTGTCGTCATGGGCCAGGCACGTGCGTACGCGCGGGCCCTGGCACGGTTGGCGGTACGTACGCTCTAGGACTGGGGCCCGGCCCATTCGCACTACGTAGCTTCTTGGCTTCTTGCGCAGGCTTCGTCACGATCCCGCTGGGGCCAGGCACGCGCACGACGGCTGCTCCCTTCGATCTCCCTCTGCAATGGCGGCAGGCTCGGCGCCGCTATAACTGCTGACTGCATTATAATGCTCCACGCCTCCCCCACCGCCGGAGCCCAGTTCGCCAGATCAATCATCCGCGGTTCCGAGGATGAATGGCCCATCCGCATCAACGGACGCTCCGTCTTGTTCCTCCGAACCATTCAATGATGCGTCTAGCTTGTTTTTCTGAACAGTAGTGTATCCTCTGATCTCAGATTTTAGGTCGTTCAGAAATAGATCTATGCCGTAGTCATGTTGCAATAGAAACCTAGGCCTGACAATCTTTGTCAGTCTTGAACGTATGTATTGGTGCTCAGGAAACCAGAAAAAAAAAAAGACCGTAAGGAATATTCCTAAAACTATCTACATTTCCCATCCGAGGCGGTTGGCAGTATACTGGTTCAGAGCTACCCGTTACCGATTCAAGGCTATAGGCACACAGCCTTCTCTTATTACGCGACCTGTAAGCAGTGGCAACAGGCCACAGCAGTAGCGGCACATGATGCGCCGTTTCGATGCATACGTGCCACCAAACATCCGTGCCGCTCCTGCTAGATAATCAGGTCCATGCATGCCAGCGACCTTCGTGCGTGGTCACATCGCTCTCGCTTTACCGTTCGTGCACGGGTCGAGCTAATCTGTTAGCCTGATCGCATTCGTGCAGCTCTATATCGGATCTTTAAAAGAATATTTATAGCCTTTTACCGGTAAATCTAAAAGATTGCTACTTTTACAGTTTAGTTCTCTGCACTCGTTCACCTCTAAATCAGACCTCTATATTAACTATCACCTATTTTATATTAGATAATACAACTATATCTTATTTTATATAACTACTTTTATGTTAATAATATCATATTTACAACTTATAAAAAATACCAAATTATATTGTTGTAGGTACCGAGGTGAGTAGCTTATGAATCCACGTAATAAACTAATTGGTATGGTAGATAGGTGAAATTGTGATACCTATGTGTGCTGAATACATTGGCAATTAGGAGAAAAGTTAGCATTAACATTCAAAGTTTTGAATATTACCAAAACATTCTTCTGTGGCAAGTTCCGATAAGTTCTTTGTTAGGTCCGCCAAGTGTTGGCAAGATACAACGTGAGGTCCGGAGAGCTCCTGCAAGGTCCGAAGAGCTTCTGTGAGGTCCGGAGCTTGTTTTTAGGGAGCTCCCGTGAAGTTCAACTCGTAGAACTACAGCGTCTTGTTTTTGCTTTTAACTCGCAATGTTTCAAACTTGCTTTATGGGAAGGTTTGCTTAGTATTAATTTGCTAAGTTTTTGGTGTGTTTTGGTGGTTATGGTTGTTATCATTTGATATGGTTTGCAACATGCTTATGTAACGTGCTCATGTAAGGTGTTGTGGTTTTCGAACTAACGTGAGTCAAGTCGAGGACTTGTGCTCGGAAGAATTGGTTGTTTATTCATGTGCAGGTGTTGCTTGAGTTCAAAACATGGCTGGTGACGGGATCCTTGGACTAGTCTCAGGGAGGAGATGAGGTTCCAACAACCAAGTTCGGGAGGAGCTGTGGTTGAGTTGATCGGGAGGTCGCGCAACATGTTTGGATCAAGGGCAGTGCATATGAAGGTTGCGTGTACGTCGTTGGAAGGTGTTTGCACGTGTGCAAGGAGTGCATGGATGTGACAACGTTGTTCCAAGGCGTGATGAAGAGAAGTGGACGCAAAGAATTGGTCGGAAAGGTCCAACCGACTGGATTGCGTACTCAGGCTGAGGCTGAGTCGGATATGGCTCAAATATGGAAGATTTGAGTTGGTTATGATAGGATTTCGTGCTAGGCACGAAGTTGAGTTGTTTTAGGAATGTTTAGGACGTTCCTAAGGTGTTTGGAAGTCTCACGATTGCTTCTATCTGCGAATAGGAGAGTCCTGAGCAGTTATGGTAAGTTAGGATACGAGTCCAATTAGGAGTAGGAGTCCTAGATTGGAATGTTTAACCTAAGGGCTGGCTATAAAAGCAAGGGAGGCCAGAGCTCTCGTGGGTAGAGAACTTTGGGCTGTTCCTCTTGTATTTCTATTGAATAAAGTTCATAGTTTCGAGGAGTTTTTGTGCCTTGTTCGTCCAACTTGTTTTTCGTCAAGTCTTTCTCGCCCAGTTTCTGGATAGACCGACGTTGTTTCGGTGTTTCGTTCATAACTCGAGTTTTACAGATCCGATTGACGTGATTCTTTTTGGGTTGTCTTCACAACTCAATTATATATAATCTGTGAAATTTTCACGAGCTTCGGATCTGTAGTTTTTGAGATACACGAGTTTCTTTGCAGCGTTGCAGATCTATTTTATATCGGATAGAACAGATTGATCTTCGTTTAATGTTTTGATCGTATCTCAAGTTTTACTTCGTGTTTTCAAGTGATTCTTGTTGCATTAGATCCGTGACTTGATTCTCTACCTCTCTACTTGATTTTTCACGGTTGAACACGTTTGAAAACACTTGCACACACGGTTTCTTTAACCGATTGATTTTTTGCTGAGGGGTTTTTGTTGTTTCCGCAGTGAAAAGTTTTAATCTATCATTCACCCCCCCTCTGATAGCTTTTCACGTGCTCTTCGATCCTACAATTGGTATCAGAGCCAAGGTGCTCTAATCTTTGTGATTTGCACGTGTTTTGACTAACCATCATGGAGAAGTACTCCGCAAAACCTTGTGTGTTCAATGGCATCAATTTTCAGGTTTGGAAGGCACGGATGGAGGCCTACATACAGGCGCAAGGCTTCGCCATATGGGAAAAGGTCTACCGGAACTTCTATGTACCACCCAACGATCAAGTTACGGTTGCGAACATGAGAGATGTTGACAACAACAACAAGGCTCGCAACTTGATCATCCAAGGATTGACTCAAAGCGACTTCGACCGTGTTGCACACCTCCGATCTGCATATGATGTTTGGAAAGCTCTTTGTGACTACCATGAAGGATCCAATACGATCAAGGAGGTAAGGCAAGATATGCTCAAAAAGAATACATGCGTTTTGAGATGCAACCCGGTGAGTCAATTGACGACCTTTTTGCTCGCTTTAATAAAATTCTCAGCAACTTGCGTAGTGTCAATGTTAACTTTTCAGATGCTGAAAATGCTAGACAATTGTTATGAGCATTAGATATGTCAATTTGGGAGATTAAAGTTACATCTATTCATGAATCTACTGTCATGAGTTCTCTTACTTTAGACGTGCTTTATTCTAAATTAAAAACTCATGAAATTGACATCATCTCACGTAAAAACCCCAACAAGTCTATTGCATTTGTTTCGCAACGTGACATGTCTAGTTCTAGTCAATCATCATCTAGTGGTGCACTCTCTTTGCTGTCCTCTCTAACCCTTGAACAGATTGAAGACTTTCCAAAGGAGGAGCTTGCACTCATCTCTACTCGGTTCTCAAAAGCATTGCAAAATGTGAGAACTAGAAGGAGAGGAAACTCCGGACCTCAACGATGTTTTGAATGTGGTAAGATAGGACATTTTCGTACGGAGTGCCATAACCTTTCAGGTCCGACTTCACGTGAAGAAAAGCAAACAAGACCGAAGAAATCGTTTGCAAAGAATAAGAAGAAGAAAGATTTATCAATGCGCAACATAGTGCATAGTATGATCTCTGCACTTCAAGATTTCGGCTCAAGTGATGTGGGCACCGGTAGTGATGAAGATGAATAAGCTATGACAAATATGTGTTGCATGGCGAGCAAGTCAAGTTCAAGCTCCGAGGAGGCAGAACACAACAGCGACGATGAAGAGGTATGTCCCACTTGCGAAGAAATGTGTGATGCTATTTCTCGTGCCACTGTTATATTAAAGAAAAAGGATAAAAAACTTAGGAATAATGCTGTTAAAATTGAATCACTAGAATCTGAAATTAATCGTTTAAAAACTTTGATTCCTAGTGATGATTCTTGTTTCTCATGTGATTTGATTTATGAACAACTATCCTCTTTAAGAAGTGCACACGCATCTACACTTGATAAACTTGAACTTGAAATTGAAAAGAACAAAAAGCTTGCTGCACTTAATGATAAAAATTTGAAAGATGCTTGTTGTTCTACAATTGATTTGCATTGTTCTTCATGTGATGATCTGAATAAGAAACTAAATGATGTTATGAATGAGATTTCTATTTTGAACAATACTTTACGTGTGCATAAAGTTAAATATTGTTCAAATTGCAAACTAAAAGGAAAAACTTCATGTGAAAACTGCTTTGATCTGTCCAATAAACTTGATGACATGTATAGGACACTAGATCGGTTTTCTAATGCAAATAAGAACCTAAACTTGCTGCTGAATTTTTCTAAGTCTTGTAATGATAAAACTGGTTTAGCTTTTAATTCTCATGCTCATGCTAAGGCATACCCACCTAAAGTTGTAGAGTCATTAGGAAGCGGTTTGATTCAAACAGCTCCTAGACAAAAAGAGTTGATTTTCAAATCTGTAGGAATACTGTCCCATTCGGGTTCTAATAAATGTGTTGCTTGCTCATCTAGACATGATACTAAGGTTATTTTTCATTGTACCTACTGTGGTAGAGATGGTCATGTCATGTATTTTTGTTATAGACTAACTAAACACCATAAGAAACAAAGAATACTTGCTAGATCACATAACAACCAAGCAAAATCTGCTAGACCGAATGTTCGGATCTTGCAACCTGCTGTAATGAGTCAAAAACTTGCTCCCGGACCTACTGTTTTTTGTGCTACATATAACACATCTTCTAAGTCAGTAGTTGGGAACAAAAAAATTTGATGTTTGGCTCATAAACCTGCTGTACCTTCTCAGCTTTCGCGTGTTATTCCTGCTGGACGTCGTGTGACTTAGTACTGGATTCCTAAAAGTCTTTTAACTAACCCCAGTATTGAGTCATCGACGTATTGTGCTGTTGTGTAGGTTTCACGTTTGAGGAAGGAGAACATTTGGATTGTGGATTTAGGTTGCTCACGCCACATGACCGATAACAAAGAATGGTTCTCCTCTCTCTCTTTTGTGTCACGTGTAGAAAATGTTACTTTCGCCGATAACTCTTCTACTCCCTTAATTGCTAAAGGTTCGGTTAGAGTAAACAATCTCTACACTTTGAAAGATGTGGCACTTGTTAAAAATTTGAAATACAACTTGCTTTCGGTTTCACAATTGCTAGATGAAAATCTAGAGGTTAGCTTTGCTAGAAATTGCTGCAAGGTTGTAGATTCAAAAAGTGAGCTTTTGTTTAACATGTCTAGGTTGGAAGAGTTTTTAAAGCTGATTTGATTTATCAACTTCTAAGCATCGGTGTCTAGTTGCTAATGATACAAAGGATCTATATTTTTGGCATCATAGACTTGGTCACATAGGCTTTGATCATCTCACTCGTGTTAGTGCTCTCGATTGCATACGTGGGCTGCCGAAGCTTAAAAAGGACAATGATATTGTGTGCTCTTCTTGTAGACATGCTAAGTTTGTTGCAGGTTCACATTCTCCTCTCACAATGACCATGACAGCTGAACCGGGACAACTTTTACATCTTGACACAGTATGTCTGGCACGTGTTCAATCCTTCAGAGGTAAATGGTATGTGCTTGTGATTGTTGATGATTATTCCATATATTCTTGGGTTTATTTTATTACATCTAAGAATGAAGCTTTTAGTCATTTTAGAACTTTATTTCTTAGATTATCTATTGATCACCCAGGATCATTAAAAGCAATTAGAAGTGATAAAGGAACTAAATTTAAAAACCAATCATTTGATCACTTTTGTGCTGAAAATGGAATAGATCATCAATACTCTTCACCCTATGTACCACAATAAAATGGTGTCATAGAAAGAAAGAACCGGACCTTAGTTGAGATGGCTAGGACTGTGCTTGATAAATATCAAACTCCTAGAAAATTTTGGGTTGATGCAATTGCAACAGCTTGTTATGTCTCAAATCGTGTTTTCTTGCGTGCTAAGCTTGGAAAAACCCCATATGAGCTCCGGTTTGGACATAGGCCTAGTGTTACACACTTTAGGGTTTTTGTTTGCAAATGCTTTGTTAAGAAACATGGTAATCTTGATAAATTTGAAGCTAGATCTGTTGATGGCATGTTTTTGGTTATCCATCTCATACTAGAGGCTACCGTGTGCTTTTACTTGACACTAACAAAATTGTGGAGACTTGCGAGGTTTCTTTTGATAAAGCTAACCCAAGTACTAGCTACGATATTGCAAGTCCAGATCCATATCCGCAGGGGGAGAGTATTTTTATTGAAGAAGATGAATAAGTGGTGCTGCTGCCCAAAAACTCGGAAGTAAATATCAATTAAGCTGCTGATTTTGCACCACAACCAGCACCAACAGTCACTACTGCTGGTTCGGACCTTCCTCAATCAACAAGCTCTCCTAATCAAAGGTTCGAACATGAAGAAGAAGGTTCTTGTGAAGTGTCTACTCCCCTCCGAGTACTCAAAAGTCATCCTCCACAACAAATCATTGGAAGCTTGCATGAACGAGTCACTCGGTCCAGGTTTTGCGATTCAAACTCTCATGCTCATTCTGCTTTTGTTGCTTCTTTTGAACCCAAGGATATATCACACGCACTCACTAATGAATCTTGGATTAATGCCATGCAAGAAGAGTTAGAAAATTTTGAAAGAAATAATGTTTGGAAATTTGTACCTCCACCTCAAGGTCACACATTAATTGGAACTAAATGGGTATTTAAAAATAAGCAAAGTGAGGATGGGGTTGTGGTTAGGAATAAAGCTATGTTGGTTGCTCAAGGTTTCACTCAAATTGAAGGTCTAGATTTTGATGAAACATTTGCTACTGTTGCTAGATTAGAAGCTATAAGAATTTTATTAGCATTTGTTGCATCTAAAGGTTTCAAGTTATATCAAATGGATGTTAAAAGTGCTTTTCTTAATGGCTACATAGAGGAGGGGGTTTATGTTAAGCAGCCACCGGGTTTTGAAAATCCAAATTTTCTTAATCATGTTTACAAACTGTCCAAAGCCTTGTACGGTCTAAAACAAGCCCCTAGAGCATGGTATGGTAGGTTAAAAACATTCTTACTTGAAAAGGGGTTTACCATGGGCAAGATTGATAAAACTCTTTTTGTACTTAAGCATGGCAATGACTCATTATTCGTTCAAGTGTATGTGGATGATATTATCTTTGGTTGTGCTTCTCATGGTCTCGTGTCCAAGTTTTCAGCTATGATGAGTTCAGAATTTGAGATGAGTATGATGGGAGAACTCACATACTTTTTAGAGCTGCAAATCAAGCAAACAAAAGAAGTAACTTTTGTGCATCAAACTAAGTATACAAAGGACCTTCTTAAGCGCTTCAACATGGACAAATGCAAGCCTCTTCGGACACCAATGGGAACAGCAACAACACTTGAACTTGACGAATATGGTGACCCGGTCGATAAAAAAGAATACAGAAGTATGATTAGATCACTTTTGTATCTCACGACGTCAAGACCGGACATACAATTCAGCGTATGTCTTTGTGCACGTTTTCAAGCTTCTCCACGTGCTTCACATCGCCAAGCCATCAAAAGGATTCTCAGGTACCTACATGGAACTCAAGAATTTGGTATTTTTCTTCCTTCTTCCTCAACCGTTTCTTCGAAAGCTTTTTCAGATGCTGATTTTGGGGGTTGTAGGATTGATAGGAAAAGTACTTCGGGTGTTTGTCATTTTCTTGGTAATTCACTTGTTGCTTGGTCCTCTAGAAAACAAAGTTCAGTTGCACAATCCACGGCCGAATCTGAATATGTAGCTGCGGCTAGCGCTTGCTCACAAATTCTTTGGATTGTTCAAACACTTAAGGACTATGGGGTTGATTTAGATAGTGTTCCACTGTTTTGTGATAACACTAGTGCAATTTGTATTGCTAAAAACCCCGTGAAACACTCTAGAACTAAGCACATTAACATTAGGTATCACTTTCTTCGTGATAATGTTGAAAAAGAAAACATTTTGCTTCACCATGTCGATACCGAACAATAATTGGCTGATATTTTTACAAAATCTTTGGATTTCACTCGTTTTTGTTTCATTCGTAGTGAAATAGGGGTTATGCATCCTCATAGCTAAAATTGAGGGGGAGTTTTTGAAACTTTGAAAGTCTATGTGTGAATCTGAAACTAAAATAATATGAGCATAGTATTTCATACATATATGACTTTGTGATTCTTTTTACAGGCTGAAAGTTCTTACTACATTACTCATGTTATACATTTTGTAGTTTTTGCCATGACTAGTAGTTGGAATAATTACTTACATTAAATCTGGTCATGATCGAACTTTCTTGCTGTTTTGAACTTGTTGCGTGCTCACAAGTGCTTTTAATCATAAAAAAATTAATCAAGTGATCAGCTCACATGTTGAGTTTTTAAATAAAAAAATTGAGAAAAGATCAAGAGAATATGCATGCATCACACTTCTTCTTTTGAGATTGCTTATCATTGCACTAAGATATGAACTTGGAAGGAATTGTGTATGACTAAAATCATGTCCTTAAGCTTCTGATTGGCAAATGACATAGGATTGGTTTGGTTGGTTAGAATAAGGCTGACGCGGCATATAATCTCTTGAAAATATCATATGATCAACTTTGTGCCTTAAATAATTATGAATAATAAAAATGCAGCAACAAGTGTCATGTTTTCAGGTTTTGAAATAGTTGAGTAAGAGAGATCATGACTTGCTTAAACTGAAAAATACATTTGATCTCTAGCATGGCTTACACTACTTTATGTATCTCATTGATGTGATAGTGTAAGTAACCTGATAGTATGACTTGGATGAGCTTTGTTTTGTATGTATATGTTATAATATGCTCATAACATTTAAAAATTGCTCTTTTGAACCTTGCTGAATACATTGTCAACGGGGAGAAATATGTATAAGAAGAGATTTTTTTTACACTTTGCATATGTTATACACTTTCTTCCTTCTCCGATTTTAAAAAATGGGGAGAAATTAATAAAGGGGGAGAAATGAGTTTTCAAAACTTTTCATAAGCCAATGTTCGGATTTTAATTGGTGTTGTCAATGCATTCATCAAGGGGGAGATTGTGAGACCTATGTGTGCTGAATACATTGTCAATTAGGAGAAAAGTTAGCATTAACATTCAAAGTTTTGAATATTGCCAAAACATTCTTTTGTGGCAAGATCCGACAAGTTCTTTGTTAGGTCCGCCAAGTGTTGGCAAGGTCCGACGTAAGGTCCGGGGAGCTCCTGCAAGGTCCAAAGAGCTTCTGTGAGGTCCGGAGCTTGTTTTTAGGGAGCTCCCGTGAAGTTCAACTCGTAGAACTACAGCGTCTTGTTTTTGCTATTAACTCGCAATGTTTTAAACTTGCTTTATGGGAAGGTTTGCTTAGTATAATTTGCTAAGTTTTTAGTGTGTTTTGGTGGTTATGGCTGTTATCATTTGATATGGTTTGCAACATGCTTATGTGACGTGCTCATGTAAAGATACGAGTCCAATTAGGAGTAGGAGTCCTAGATTGGAATATTTAGCCTGAGGGCTGGCTATAAAAGCAAGGGAGGCCAGAGCTCTCATGGGTAGAGAACTTTGGGCTGTTCCTCTTGTGTTTCTATTGAATAAAGTTCATAGTTTCGAGGAGTTTTTGTGCCTTGTTCGTCCGACTTGTTTTTTGTCAAGTCTTTCTCGCCGAGTTTCTGGACAGACCGACGTTGCTTCGGTGTTTTGTTCATAACTCGAGTTTTATAGATCCGATCAACGTGATTCTTTTTGGGTTGTCTTCACAACTCAAATATCTATCATCTGTGAAATTTTCACGAGCTTCGGATCTGTAGTTTTTGAGACACACGAGTTTCTTTACAGCGTTGCAGATCTGTTTTATATCGGGTAGAACAGATTGATCTTCGTTTAATGTTTTGATCGTATCTCAAGTTTTACTTCGTGTTTTCAAGTGGTTCTTGTTGCACTAGATCCGTGACTTGATTCTCTACCTCTCTACTTGATTTGTCACGGTTGAACACGTTTGAAAACACTTGCACACACGGTTTCTTTAACCGATTGATTTTTTGCTGAGGGGTTTTTGTTGTTTCCGCTGCGAAAAGTTTTAATCTACCATTCACCCCCTCTGGTAGCTTTTCACGTGCTCTTCGATCCTACAGAAATAATCATACCAGAAGGATCATTCGTCTTACCCTTCAAATCACTCGTGCAAACAAATTTCCAGATCATGATTTAGCGATAATGACATATAAATAACGCTCTAGGAAATTTGATGGGCTGGAAATAAAAAAATTCGCCACCATAACCGGCGCTTCTTGCCTCTCCTCGGGAGCTATGTCGGGCGAAGGAGACGCTTGGTTCAGCGAAACCCTGTATCCACCGTCATTGTGGCGTCTCGTATGCAGATGCTCGCTGCGGTCTATATCCACAGACTCAGCCTGTAAATAAAGCGGTGCGGCTCATATAGAGATGCCCAGTGCGGGCAGTCTTAGGTCGCCTCCAGCAACCCGAATAAAGAAAACGCGCATGCGTATAGAGGCCAGGAATGTGAGGTCAAGTGATTATTAACTTGCCGCATGAGTCATGGCTAGAGCTGATTAAGGGAGACGTCCATCTGCCTAGCTCGTCTTAACCCGCCCCTAGATGTCGATATATGTATTATGTGTTGAGGCTTGGGAGGCCGGCCCAAGCTGGTGAGCGGACCATTCGAAGTTCCCATCCACCTGCCTTTTTGTAGCTTTCACCTAGGTTCTGTAATGTTTACGTACTCCATGAATGATCGACCATGGTCTTAAACTCGTTTACGGATCCGATTCCTGGATCTGCTTAACGGATGGTTCGTTGGTGCGTAAAAGGATTGGTGCACGTATGCTCTGGCTATTCATTTGTTGTCTGTCTTTTTGAAGTTATGTTGTTCGTGGCCAAAGAAGTATATACTGCGGCATTTGCTAGGGTTTTAGTCGGAGCAGCGTGCTCGCGACTGGTCGCCGGCCGGGAAGTTCAAGGGGATCGACCGCACAGCTAGTAAAAGGAGGAAGCTAAGCGACGTACTACACGACGAGCGCTGCATGAGGACACGGCCGTCCGGCTCGATCGGGAACATGTACGCATGCAGCTTGCTGCTCGCAGCACGCGACCGTGGTTGCGCAGCTCCGACGAGTTTATGATTAGTTAGCAGTTCCGGATTATTAAGACGACGTGACCATGACGACCACAACCGGCGGGGAGCCGGGCTGCACACTCAGCGCGGCAACACGCACGTATGCACGGTCGCCGCTGGATCACCCACCCACCCGTATCGACATCTGCGTCCGGTCGGTAGCCCAGTTCGCCGCCCCCCCCCCCTCCTCCCGGATAATATGGACACGGTTCGGTAGCGTACGCCCGATCCCGTCGCCCGTTACGTCAGTTCCCGCCGCGAACGGGAAAACGGAAGCTCAGACGGAATTCAGAAGATCATATCGCTACGGAGACTGGTTTTTGATATATAAACTGGAGCATACGGTAGGTTGGTAGGCGTCGTCTTCGCCGATCATATATAGCAGTAGCAGAGGGACTGCGCGGTAAACTGATGAACCGACCGGCTGCCGGTGCACGTACGGCTCGGCCGCCACGTCAGGACCCCGGCTGGATGTTGGTCGCCAAGAAGAAATTTAACAGCAGCAGCAGGAGCAGCCGGGTGGTGGGCGCTCACAGGCGGGGCTTGCCCTTGCCGCGCGGAGGCCCGCCGCGTGGGCGACTACTGGGCTTGCAGTGGGGTGGCCGAAGTGAACACACCCCTCGCTCATTCCGTCCTTGTTTCCACTAATGCCGCCTCCGACGAGCGGGAACGAGCAGGAACGAGCAGAGCGACACGCCGCCGTCACTGGAGCGCCGGGCCAGGTGAGTCTGTGTCTGACCAACCAGCCCGAGCCCAAGCCAGCCAGCCGCGGCGCACGGGCTCAAAACGCCGCGTGTACGTGTCGCGGGCGCTGCTGGTGTGGCTGCTGCCGCCGTGCGTGCGTGCGCGGGATCATTTCTCTCGCGCACCCCGGCTCGGCTCACCTGCAAATGAGATCGATCGCCGGCTGCTTCGCGCGGACACCCGGAGACGCAGGAATAAAGCAGCGGGCGGCGCTGGCCATGAGACGGGGCCGCGCCGCCGCGCCAGTGGGGCTCCTCCTCCTCCTCCTGCTCCTCCTCGGCGGCCGCGGGTGCGACGCCGCGGGGGCGGTCGTCGTCGAGGACGAGCCGCGGCCGCCGGACTACGGCGCGGCGCTGTCCAAGAGCCTGCTCTACTTCGAGGCGCAGCGGTCGGGGCGGCTGCCTCACAACCAGCGCGTGCGGTGGCGGGGCCACTCGGGGCTCACCGACGGGCTGCAGCAGGGCGTGGACCTCGTCGGCGGGTACTACGACGCCGGCGACCACGTCAAGTTCGGCCTGCCCATGGCCTTCACCATCACCATGCTCGCGTGGGGCGCCATCGACTTCGCCGACGACGTGGCCGCCGCCGGCGAGTGGGGGCACACGCTCGAGGCCATCAAGTGGGGCACCGACTACTTCGTCAAGGCGCACACCGAGCCCTTCGTCTACTGGGCCGAGGTACGTGTCGGTGCCTACGCCTTCCTCTCCTTTAGCTGCTGCTGCTGCTGTTGCTACGTCACCGTTCACCACTTCCTTTTTACCACTTGGACGCACGACCCACGGATCGATCGAGAGATCGCGCGCTCACTTGGAGACGACGAGAAAAGGGAAAGCCTAAGCCTAGCTCCCCTTCACTGGCGGAGGTAGACATGCAGTCCTTCATTGACTCATCTCTCTCCAATCCAAGATGAGATTTACAGCCGCTGCTTCTGCTGCTACGATGCGAATGATTGACCGGTGGCCATTATTACGATGAACCACGTCTGACGAGAACCGCGTGGCTGACAGGTGGGGGACGGCGACACGGACCACTACTGCTGGCAGCGGCCGGAGGACATGACGACGTCGCGCCAGGCGTACCGCATCGACGTGAACAACCCAGGCTCCGACCTCGCCGCCGAGACCGCCGCCGCCCTCGCCGCGGCGTCCGTCGTCTTCCGCCGCTCCAGCCCGCACTACTCCCACCTCCTCCTCCACCACGCGCAGCAGGTGATCAGTCGAGTCGGCCAGTTGGTGGTGATGAGTGCTACGACTCATCATCAGTCATCACTAAGCATCCATGTGTGTTTTTTGTACATGTCCGCCAGCTGTTCGAGTTCGGGGACAGGCACCGGGGCGCGTACGACAGCAGCATCGCGGAGGTGCGGGGCTACTACGCGTCGGTGAGCGGGTACCACGACGAGCTGCTGTGGGCGGCGCTGTGGCTGCACCGCGCCACGGGCCGCGAGGACTACCTCCGCTACGCCGTCGACAACGCCGACGCCTTCGGCGGCGTCGGCTGGGCCATGGCCGAGTTCAGCTGGGACGTCAAGTACGCCGGCGTCCAGGTCCTCGCCGCCAAGGTACACCACGCTCGCCACAATACAGCTCCTCCTCCGATTCACCACGCGCGCCAACGTCCTCCTCCCTTGCTTCTTTTTTTTTTGGCGCTCGTACGTTTTGAAACTTCAGAGGGAAGCAGAGTACAGGGTCGGTTCCCAAGATCACTCTGATCACGCCACGGATGACTTGAGTAGTAGATTGAGTTGGGTGCCGGTGGGTGAGCCCTGCAGCCCACTCACTCCGCACGCGAAAGGGAACCAAAACATTTTAGTAAGTACGTACTCGGGTAATCAGGTGCTCCGTGTAAACATGGACCGGTTCTTGCTTAGGAAGGGTGGTTTCTTTCCTGTCCCCCAAAAGAAATCCCCGCGCGTAGGAGCCACCGCTTTCGCGGCAGGAACGGGAACCGTTTCGTCGTCGTGTCAACGGAGCCCAACTAACTCCGTGATCAGCTCACCAACCTTCCGTGTCGCGATGATGCCGCTGAACCACATGGCTCGGCATCTGATCAGAAAGATGGGGAGCCTTTCGCCCTGAAAGCTGCTGACTCTGTCTCTGTCTTGGTTTAGCAGAACCCGGCGGCCTCTGTTTTCTTCAGTCCACTTCGAGCCCGCCATGCTTTAGGACGCCTTATTCCTTTACGGTTTTGTAGTGATCGATTGGATGAAATTTTCCAGATCGTCCATGCAACGATCATTGCTGTTAAACATTAATTAGGAAAAGCGGACTTTTTTGGGAGAGAGAGAATAGTGAAAGCAGACTTGGCTGCCAAGGTACGCATGGCTTGATCCTGTCGCCGTAACGTTTTCCTCTTAGGAAGGTCACCTTCAACATAGCCTACCAGTAGTCCAAGGAGCCTTGTCTAGGTCTCACAGCATCTAGATCGATCCTGTTATCGACATACGTCTGGATGCATGGAGTACCTGGATCGATAACTAGTTCGTTTCCGCACAACGAAAGCCAGTAAGTACTGCATTGCAAGAAGCAGCTTGCCAAAAGTTGGTTTCCTACATCAGGAAACTGCTGGCCCGATATGTCCATGCTATGCATGTCGCGTGCCCCCAGGGGATCTACGACGCCCGACACACGCGAGTTATACGACCGTTCTGGTCAGGGGACGACAGGCTCGGGCGTACTACGTAATGATTTTGGGTTCCTTGTCGCGTGCATCCATTGCCCGGCCGCCCGTTTCGTGCTTGCGCACGCTGTTGCCGTAACCGAGACACCCGTTGGGAGGCAGTTCTTAACGGCCCCGTCCACGTGTTGATCTGTTCACTGTTAAATGGCGTGAAGATACAAGTTATTGTACGCGTGATGAACATATGTAAGTATACGCTGCAGGTACCCAAATGCATGCTTCACTTGCAAGCAGTTAGGGATGCATCTGGCGGTACGTATTAATTTTAATCCGGGCATGATGCTGCATGGCCCAACAAAGCATCGCCATCAAGGTGGTCGTTGGGCCAAACAGGTTTTCCTCTTGTCAACCCCCACACGCATATATACATGCATGTCAGCAAGGTGTGTCAGACTGGCAGTGACGTCCACGTTTATCTCCAGAGTCTTGACGTGTGCCGGAGCATTATTTCTGGCAAGAATTGAAGCTTCCGTTCCGTACGTAGTGCCATCAGGGATGGCTACACGTAGATTAATCAAGTATGACGTGCTCCTCTGCGTTAGTATAGGTGCCTATTCTCTCGTCCACTGTCAGAAAACCAACAGTCGCCGTCATTTGTTTTCGGGGCAAAAGATGGCTGGATCGCGCAAGCTTTAAATTAAATCGGAGGTGCAACGTGGCCGCCGCTGCCTCGCCGGCGCGACACCGCCACAGCCGGTGCACCGACGCACAAGTAGGCCCCCGGGCTGGTGGAGGTGGAGTGTAGAGTCGGAGGTCGGACGGGAAAGCGACTCCTGGAGAGCGAGACCAGTGGCCCGTCGCCTCGCGCACCGACAGCTTGGCTGCATGGCTCATGGCGAGTCGGTTCGTCTGTTCACTCGTTCGATCGTCGCCTGGGTGGAGTGGACCAGCTGGATCCCATTCTTTCAGTCAATGCAGCTCGCACGCATGCTGCTACACTTTGCCGCCCCAACTGACATCCACGGTGTTGCATCCTCCGTGTCACGGAACTGTTCGCTCACCTCGGTAGCACTAGTTTAGTTAAAACGTACTCCTTGTGTTCTTTCTGCAGTTCAACCGTCTGACGTTTTCGCACGATCTATCAGCTGCTGCTGGAGGGCGTCCCGCAGGCGTCGAAGCACCGGGCGGTGCTGGAGCTGTACAAGGCGAAGGCGGAGCACTACCTGTGCGCGTGCCTGGGCCTGAACGGCAACGGCAGCAACGTCGACCGGAGCCCCGGCGGGATGCTCTACGTGCGCCAGTGGAACAACCTCCAGTACGTCTCCAGCGCGGCCTTCCTTCTCACCGCCTACTCCCGCTACCTCCCCGCCGCTGGCGACGACCGCCGCCTCCTCCGCTGCCCCGCCGGCGCCGCCGCGCCGTCCGAGCTGCTCGCGCTGGCGCGGTCGCAGGCGGACTACATCCTCGGCCGCAACCCGCTGCGGTTGAGCTACATGGTCGGCTACGGCCGCCGATTCCCCGTGCGGGTACACCACCGCGGCGCCTCCATCGTCGCGCACAGGGCCAACAGCCGCTTCATCGGGTGCGTGCAGGGGTTCGACGACTGGTTCGGCCGGGGCCGGGCCAACCCCAACGTCCTCGCCGGCGCCATCGTCGGCGGGCCCAACTGCCGCGACGAGTTCCGGGACGACCGCGGGAACTACATGCAGACCGAGGCCTGCACGTACAACACCGCGCCCATGGTCGCCGTCTTCGCCAGGCTGCACCGCCTGACGACGGCGGCGCCGGAGTCGGAGGGGTGCCGGCGGGGGCAGACCGCGGAGTGCTAATAAAAGGGGGTGACGGACTGACGGTGGGCGTCGTGGGCGGGAAATTCTTTCTTATTTGTCTTTCTCGCAGACTTAATTACTTCCATATAATTTAATTTTTTAAGTGTTAATATGAGATAAAGATAAAGAAAGAGAGTTTTTCTTTTACTGGTGAAAGAAAGGACATGAATCAATAGTGGAGCGATATGGAGCCAAATTGAAAAAAAAACTGTAATATTTACTGGAAGAGCGGTAAATATATAGATAATTACAGCATCTTCGTATGTTTTTATCTGCGCGTGTGAGTTGAGATCTGATGAAATGCGCAGGGTTATCTATCTCGTCTTCTTATTTGTGAAAAAGAAACTGCTGAATCAACCTGATGTTCTGCACGCAGCACAGGCCAAAATTTCGGCCCGGCCTGTGTGTTACATTAGGCTGTAACAGCTCGTTAGCTGGGCTTTCTGAAAGGATCTTTTGACACAACCAGGACGCCGAGGCATGTCACGGGAAACAATGCGTTGGGCCATAGGAGAGGAAATCTTTACCTGAGTAAATTGTTAGCACCGCTAACAACCAGGGCGCCGAAGCACGACAGGCCCAAGGTAGCAGACATTCCTTTATCAGCTCCAGCATTGATTCATCTTTTTTAGGAGTAACATTCTTGAAGTCACATATTAAAGTCAGTGTTGGCAATGGAGGGGTCATATCCTGTCAGTCCCAGATTCTAGGTAGTGCAAGACTAAGGATTCAATTCTGACCTTAAAGTCGTTTCGCTATGCTGCTATGATATTATTTTAGGCGTGGATTAGCTAGAAAGGTTCGACCACTATGAAGGTGCATTGGAAGGAAAAATGGATGTCCATTCCCTACAAATTTTTTGCAGACTTGCTCCAATGGATATCACCGAATATTTCAGCAAGTACACTGATTCAAGTTGGTGCAGTGAAAGAAGTCACACAAGAAATCGTTGATCTGTCTGCACTTCCTGTTAAAATTCAAACTTTAATTCAGAAGTTTGCTGATGTGTTTGTTAAGTCTACTGACCTTCCCCAACCATAGCTTGTGACTACTCAATTCCACTGATTCAGGGAGCTCAACCAATGAATATCAGGTCTTACAGGTACCCTCCTGTCCTTAAGACTGAAATTACAGGTGGCCAACGGCCCGAGCCCGGCCGTGCTCGGGCCATAAAAATCTCGGCGTGGCATGGCCCGGAAAAAAATTGAGTCATGCCGGGTTGGCCCACGGGCACGGCCCGAGTTTATTTTATGTGTGCCGGGCCATAAACGGACCGTGTCGGGCCAGACTGGCTTGATGTCCGTTTGTTTTAACATTAATTAAAAATAGCGAAAAGATATTACGGGTTAAACGTGTCGTACCGGGACGAGCCCTCACGGGCTAACTAGATCACACAACCGGGCCGACCTTAAATAGATCGTGCTGGGTCAGCCCGACGGGCCGGAGGGCCCGGGCCTAGCCCACACCGGGCTTCGGGCCGTACCGGGCCTGGTTTTTTCGTACCGGACCATTTTTACCAGGCTTCGGGCTGGCCCGATTGGCCCCGCTCATTTGGCCACCTATAACTGAAATCGAAAAATGGGTTGAAGAAATGCTCTCTAGTGACTGACCTCATTCAAGCTAGTACAAGTGCATTTTCCTTACCTGATGGTTCATAAAAAGGATAAAACCTAGAGATTTTGTGTGGACTTTAGGCACCTAAATGCCCTTACAGTGAAAGGCAAATTTCCTCGATTTTTGAAAAAAAAAGAAAAGCAAATCCCCTACTACGAACACAGACAATAGTTTAATGAATTAGCTCATGCTAGCTGGTTCACCAATCTAGATCTCAGATGAGGATTTCATCAAATGCGGTTCAAGCAAGGTGAAGAATATAAGAACTTTTTTCTACTCATGAAGGCCATTTTGAATTTTGAGTTATTGCTTTTAGTCTCGCTCGTGAATGGTACTCCTAGACGCATGTTTTAGTAAAATTATGAAACTTTATAAAGCAGACAGGTCGTTTAAAGTTTGGAAAACACTTTCGTTCCTTCGAAGGAAGGCAAAGAGAGGGCTCTAGTACTGTACTGGCAACTCACGACACGCTGACACCTTGCGCGCCACTCCTCGTCGGCGATTCCGATCCCGTCATATGGCCAGGAGCAACCACACCTCGAAGTCGCTCGCCGTCCTCCTCCGCGCCCGCATGCACCCGGACCCTCTCCCCGCCCCGCCGCCACAGGCGTCCCTTCCTCCTCCCACCGACCCAGACCCCGCCGCCTCCGTCCGCCACTGGCTCCACGCGTCCGCCTCGGCCCCCTTCCCACCACCCCCGTCGCTCGACCGCTTCTCCGACGGGTACCGCTCCCTGGACGATGGCGGCAGCCGCGAGGTCCTCCGCTCCCTGGCCACCGACTACGACGTGCCCCGCGCGCGCGTCCGCGACCTCATGCGCCAGTACATGAGCCTCGCCTCCGTCGCGGCGGCGGCGGGCGGGGACGAGGCGGAGGCGGGGGCAGATGAGGGCAGGGACGGCGCCGCGGCTTCGCTGTACCGGATGGAGCGGGGGCTCCGCGACGCGCTCCGGCCCAGGTACTCTGGCTTCCTCGAGGCGATGAACGCGCAGCCCGGCGGGCTCAAGCTCCTCGCCGTGCTCCGAGCCGACCTCCTCGCTTTGCTGGGGTGAGACTGCTACCAATGCTGTTATTGCCACGCTTTGTAGTTGTCGTTCCTAGGGACTTGTTAAACTGATTATGATTAGGTGTCTGGGCTATTTGCACATTCGCATGTAGGGAGGAGAACGCTCCAGCTCTGCGCGCTTTGGATTCGTACTTGAAGGAGAAGCTCGTGACTTGGCTCAGCCCTGCAGCGCTGACGCTCCACCAGATTACCTGGGATGATCCGGCTTCGTTGCTTGAGAAGATTGTGGCTTTTGAGGTTTGTGGATTGCTCTTCCTGTTGATTCAATTTGGCACAGAGCGTTATATCAATTTTCATTTTGTGATTCCATGGTTTCACTTCACTGATGATTATGTCTCCCTTACGCAGGCTGTGCATCCAATCAGGAATTTGATAGACTTGAAGAGAAGACTGGGTGTCGGGCGCCGTTGCTTTGGGTACTTCCATCCAGCAATACCAGGTCGGATCTACTTTTTGGTTACTAATTGTGGTCTGATGTAGCATTACTGCCTACTGGTTATTCCATACAGTATCATCCGCTTGACTACAAATGTGTATGTAACCAGATGTGGATACCTAGTGTCATGAATTAATTGATATGTTTCTAAACATGAATTTATTGATATGTTTGTTTTTCTTTTTGTATGAACGAACTCAGTGTATGGCAGCATCTATACAGTTAGTGGTTAAGATGTTAAGTGCACCAATTCACTTTTAGCTCTATGATTTTACATGAGTTTGCTGTGAACTCTCTCTGAGTGTTCTCATTGTCTTTGTGACATCAGGGGAGCCCCTGATTTTCATTGAAGTTGCTTTACTCCAAGATATGGCATCATCTATACAGGTTACTATTTTCTGTCACAGTTTTATCCAATTAAATGGATATTCTACTTCTCACTTTATGATTTCCTTTTTATTATCATACAGGAGATTTTGTGGGATGTCCCACCGACTCCTGAATCGGAAGCCAGCTGTGCGCTATTTTACTCAATATCATCAACCCAGGTAAACAAAGTTACACAGATAAAGTTCTGATGTAGCCTGTAGGCATTAGCTTGACGAATAGACTATGTCTAGAACTGATCCATGATTATTGTCAGCCCGGTCTATCAGGTATTAATCTAGGGAAGTTTCTTCTCAAGCGCGTGATTGACATGTTGAGACGAGATATGCCTTCAGTACAGGTACACTTCAAATACTCATAATTATCACAGCTATCACGCTTCTATGCTAAATTACTGGAAATGGAGTGGCTATAATCTTCTATATGTTCTCGTTGATTGTTACACCTTGAAAATTAGTACTGTCTGTTAATTTGTTGGCTTTGTTTATCAGTACTTATACGTCTACAATCACAACTCCATTTGCTATTATTTCTCAGACTTTTGCAACACTGAGCCCAATCCCTGGTTTCATGCAATGGCTTCTTGCTAAGCTGGCCTCCCAAATAAAGTTAGCAGAGACTGAGTCACAAGAAGGAAATTCATTGGGAGGTGCTAGTTCTGCTTTCAGGGAACCCGTCCTTCTCCCCGCCGAAGAGAATATGATTCACGATGCCACGTATGTTCCATTTGGACAAATGTGACAAATCTAACTTCACTTTGATCTCAGCACTGCTCTTGTTTTATCCTTCTTGAGTAGACCTTTCTTTTTTATTTCAGAAGTTAGTACCTGAAAATTCACAGACTTCATTTTTCTTAAGAATTTAGATAATGAAAAATTCCCCCAAAGCATAATGTGTTCTGAAATCCATAAACTTCTGTTCACATCTATTATATCTTTGGTATTCAACAAATAAAGAGGGCAAATGTCTAAAATTTCATCGTGATTTTAAATTATCTGTGCTGCTGTTTTTGTTGCTGCAGCGATCAAGCTGATGGAAAGCAAGGAATTGAACTACTGCACGATTTACTGAAATCGAGTCAATGGGTAAAGTCTGACAAGATATCTGCTGCACTGAAATATCCTCTAATGCGTTTATGTGCAAGGTATGCAACAACATTATTTGATTACTTCTGTTGTAGTGCACATCTCAAAATGACACATTAGTTCTGACTAGGTGGTGAAACATCGTTTATTGATCGCTACCGTTAATTAGGATTTTTTAATACTGAATAGGTACCTTGCCAGAGAGAAAAAGCGAGGAAAGGCTCTTGATGCCGTCGCAAATTTTCACTTGCAAAACGGAGCTGTAAGTTAGCCACTATAATAAATTCAGTTTATAATGTTGATGTTCGTAACTTTCTTAAAATGATGGCATTTTAATACTTATTTTCTTGTGAGCTGGTCTAGGCTATTTTTATAAATAAGATTTTGGCTCTGTTGTATGATTAGCTATGTAAAACAATTCAGCAGCTTTACGTAATAGTAGCTATTTTGGCAGATGGTTGAGAGAATAAACTGGATGGCCGACCCTTCAGAGAAGGGCGTTCAACAAAGTGGAGGGATCATGGTCAACTATCTTTACAGGTATGTTGTCACTGAACTAATGCTGAACGAATACCATCTGATGTTTTCCATGGACAATATCTTATGTGAAATTATTACACCGTTCAGGTTAGAGAATATAGAAGAGTATGCTCTGTCATATTCGAGTACAGGGGTTGTCCACTCTTCACCTAGCCTCTCCCAGTATCTTGAGGTAACATTTATTCTTGGATTGTATTTATACTGGTATTTTAAGTGAGCTGCCTCTTTTATCATAGATATATTTCATCCTCGCCTTTGTATCTCATTGAGAATTCTATAACAGCCAACGAACACGTGAGACAGAATACTTCTGGACTGAATTCCGCTACCACCAAGACCGAGGTATTATATCAGCCATTAGATGAGTCGGAGATGATTTACATGTATAGGGTATCGCATTTCTTCCCCTGTTCATTGTGGACATTGGAGGATTCATATAGATTGTGTTCGTACTGGCCCTGATCTTTTGTAAGAAGGTGCGTACTGGAGGAGAATGTAGCAGGAATAATTACGCATATGCGTGTGTATCATACGCGTGAATGCAAAACAGAAACGTTTCCGGCATCTCCAACCTGTACCCTCCTAGGATCTGACAGAAGGGACGCTTGTCCGATTCGGTACTGCACCTGCTCGGAAGTCTGGTCTGGTCGTCTTTCAAAAATCTTGAGCGTATACGCATCCCGAATCTGAGATTGAAGTGTCAGTGTCAGCGTGGATCATTCAACCAGAACGAGGGCAAGAACAAACACGCACACAAAAAGGAAGACTAGAAATGTACGGAGAACTTACAGTGAACTCCGTAACCTGAATCGATTCTGAGAAATCAAGGAGCGAATAATCCAGCCTCCTTATACGTAGCAAGAATGAGGGCAACACAGGTGATTGGGTTTACCATCACTGTATACCCGTTCATCTTGATCAGGTATGGCGAGGCGAGCAACTGATCAAAAGACATCCCACGTCTTTCAGTCTCCACGATGATCCCCTGAAGGTCCAATCCCTACAAAATAAACATAGATCGTATGAATTTGATAAGTAAACATAACTGTAAAGATTAAATGAGGACGTTTTTTTTTCATTTTTGAAGCTAATTATTTCGGTTTGAGCATAGCATTCCATTGGACTTTTTTTGAGACACAGCCAAGTCCAGTGAAAGCCCCATCCCACCAGACCAACAACCATAGGGCCGTAGCCCAAGGCCTACATGTGACGGTTAGCTGCAGTACTAGAATGCAACTATGCACAGTGAACCCAATGATGAAACACCACTGTAGAGTTGTTTACAAACCTCAGTCCTCAGTGCCCAGTCGTTTGTTAAGGGCCTCATCCCACATACTCGTGGCGAAAAGTGGCTGCACTCTGGTCCACACTGGCATAACAGCCGTCACCTAAAAACGACGTATCACAGAACTGAGACACGACAGTATCAGTGATAAAATAAACGGCCGTATGTTCATAAATCCAGACAACATTGGCTGTCTAGTCTTTACTGAACTGATGATAGTCAGGTCATTAGATCACTAAGATCAATTTCTAGAGGACGTCATTTGGTTAAGCAACATTGCCGCCTAAGTTCAAGATACTGCATCATATACCATTTTAAACATTCCATTGTATAGCTTTTATTTTTACCTTAGATGAAAATCCACTACATAAAGATAATAAAAGATGGTGCCGCAAAAATATTATAATTGTATTCGGCTGATTTAGCAAGCTGCAATAGATGAAGAGACAGCAGGTATATTGCTAACAATATTGTTGTACCACACGTGCACCACTGCGGAGGCGCTGGCCCACCTGCAGTCGCCGGCCGTCGTCGTTGCCCCGTCCCGTCCTGTCCAAGAGGGTAGATCCAAACGCCGAACCATCAAACCCAAATCATCAGAAGAAAAGCCTTTCAAAAACCATTCCCACTCCCAGCTCCCTCCACTACCCACCTCGATCCCCTCTCCTCCATTCGCCAGATCGGCCGCCGCCTAGGGTTCCCCCCCCGCCCACCCGCCCGCCGTCGGCGATGCCCGCGTCCTCGGTCTCCGGGGGCAGCGGCCCCGGCGGCGTCTCCCCCGACGCCATCATCGAGTGGCTGCAGGACGAGATGGGGTACCCCTCCGCGCCCCCCGCGCCGGAGCAGCTCCGCAAGATCTGCAGGGGCAACATGATCCCCGTCTGGTCCTTCCTGCTCCGCCGCGTCCGCTCCGAGCGCACCGTCGCCACCGCGCGCAGGAACATCCTCGTCCACGGCGTCGCGGCCAGGCGGGCGCGGGAGGGCGGGCCCGGGGCGGGAGGGGCGGGCGCGGGCGACGCCGCGGCTAGGGAGGCCGAGGCGGCGGAGCGGGACCTCGCCGCCGAGGAGGCCGAGCGCCTGCGCGGGGTCGTGCGGAGGCAGCGGAAGGAGCTCCGCGCGCGCATCGCGGAGGTGGCAAGGGAGGAGGCCGAGCGCAAGCGCGTCCTCGGCGAGCGCTCTAACGCCAGGTACCAAAACTACGGCGGAATTACGCGGTACAAGTGGTGGTGATTAACTGAATCCACATTCTTGTATTCGGCTATGCAGCTTGCTAAATCAGCTGACAGAAATAGTGCCCAAAACAATCTCAATACTTCCTGACTGTATCTAGCCACCAACAGGAACGCACGGAAGTTTGAGGGTTAATTAACTTAGCGGTGAAAAGTACGGATAGAATTGCTTGAAACATTAAATTTCATTGTCGGTTGGATCTTGATGGAAATAGGCTTCGCTTTAATCAAAGTGATTTTCAGTGATATGCCTTCCAGAAATTTGGCACTTAGCAGAGGGCCCAAGCTGATGCTGCATTTTGGCTGGCAGCCTAAATGCCATGTCATTATTAACAAAGTATTGTCTTTGTATTCCTATCAATTTCTAGAAGAAGCACTTGTGAACTTGCAAAAAAATCGATGATGCTCTTTGTGGCTTTAAATGCGTAATCAGGTACTTATTGTCACTGCCTAGTAAAAATATTGATATGTATGCACACATTGTTGGTCCAACATAGCATGTCAGTGAAACTGCTGACAGGAACACCTGAAAAGTTATACTCAGTAGGTTCTTGCACTCGAGTTTGCTCTCTTTTTCGATGATAAGATTGCAACAATGCTGCATATGCCAAAATCAGACCAATAGTAATGGCGTTGTTGTCTACTTATGATTGCATATCATGGTTACCTTCTCTTCTTCTGGACAAGTGCTGATTGACTGATTTCGGCATTACATTGATGTGGGCCTATCATAATCTTGGCATGTAGAAACGTTTGGCACAAACAGAGGTAGTTACAACAGTTTTTTTTTTGACAATATTTTTTTCTGAGTATCATTAGCATGATGAGGTAGCATGTGATGATTGCTACTACATTTATATTTTTGACTCATTCTCAGCAATTTGCCTAATCTACTTAGCATAAATGGTGCTGATTGGTGCACTTGTAGCGAATCATGAATAAGTGACAAGGACATTTTTTTTTCATCTTTATTTTAGGCAGAAAAAAGTTATGCTTGAGGCATATGAACAACAATGCGACGAAGCTTGTAAAATTTTTGCTGAATACCAACGCCGTCTACATCAGTTCGTTAATCAAGCAAGGGATGTGCGAAGGTCTAGTATAGGCGTATCTGGTGCTGCAGATTCTGCTGACAATTTGCAATTGCAGAGTGACAGAGAGGATCTGTATTCATCTGTGAAAAGCAATAGATTATCAGAAGATCTAGTAGAGACTGCAGGTGAAAGGTGCATTAGGAAGGCATGCGAGACTCTTGCTGCAAATATGATTGAAACAATTCGAAGTTCATTCCCAGCATTTGAAGGAAGTGGCATTAATTCAACTTGCCAATTAGATGCCGCAAAGCTGGGCATTGACTTGGATAGTGAAATACCAACAGATGTTAAAACTGTGGCATTGGATTCTTTGAAGAACCCTTCTTTGCTTTTGCAATCGGTCATTACATATACATCACGCATGAAAACACTTGTACATCGAGAAACAGACAAGATTGACATACGTGCTGATGCGGAACTGTTGAGGTACTGATTTTCTTATTTGATTTTCATATGTCTTACTCTGCTTCAGAATAGACATGAAAGTAGTTTTATGTAATTTTGTTTTTTGTTTCACATAGCTCTGGGCTGCACACAAAATTCCTCAATTAATCATGACTCGTGTTGTTTTGGCCATTCTTGATGCTCTAGTTATATTCTCATGAGCAATATCAAGGAGTGTACTGTATCTGTGAATGGATGGAGTTTTAGTTGGAAAAATGATTTAGTGATTTACCTTTTAAGATGTTAACATGAGTCATTTACATTGTTGGAAGTGGATTAGGGAATCAAGTATTTGAATAGACCTTTCACTCAGTTACAAAATATACTAAGTAAGTAAGTAAGCTTCTTATATTTCTTCTTGTTGATGTTAACCAGATATGCATTCTTTTCCTTAGGTACAGATATGAAAACGAACAGGTGATTGATGCTGCGACCACCGATGCAAGTTCACCGTTACCTTATCAGGTGTATGGCAATGGAAAGACTGGATCACAAATTTCAACTCGAGGAACACATGATCAGCTTCTAGAAAGACAGGTAGTTGCTTCATGCTTGTTTGATGTTTTTTTATCTGCTACCATTACTCTGGGTGCTACTATTATATCGGCCTGCTTTGTTTTTGTTTTTCTAGACATTAAAAGCTTGTAATTCACTTTCTAAAACCAAATTTATTGAGGCTTTTGCTGCTAGATACTTGATTCAGGAAGGAAAGGGCACAGTAAAAATATGTGTCTAACTCTTTTCTGAAGGAATTTCGTGATATAATAATTAATATGGCTGCACTAAGATAGAACACTGTACCTTTTCCCATAGAACCTGAAATAAAACACATGATGCTAAAGTAACTTCTATTTCACACCCTTTTTTCCTTTCAGAAAGAACATGTCCAGCAATTCTTAGCAACAGAAGATGCTTTGAACAAAGCTGCAGAAGCTAAAGCTCTGAGTCAGAAGCTCTTGCAACGCTTGCATGGCACTGTTGATATGGAAGGAAGTAAAAAGATGCCCAATGGGAACACCTCGCAGAATGTGACAAACAGCAGGCACTTAGAGGTACTAGTTTAGAAGTAATGAAATATCATGGTACAGTAAAGTTGATTTACCTGCACCTTGCAAAAATAGTATTTCTAATGCTTATAATGGGACAAATAATAGTACTAGGTTGTCTGAGACATAATTTAGTGTCCAGTTTCACATTATCAAGAAGTTTATAAGCAGGTTAGGGAAAAAGAAGATCAATTTATTGTCTTGAGCAATGCAAGAACGTAAATATTTTAAGCACCACACATGTTTAAAAACATAGTAGTGCATACATGAATGCATGCGCCAAAGTAAATACAAAAAGGTATCCCAGGGGCCAGGGCAGTGGTCAAATTTTTGTTTTAAAGCTGCAGTACTTTCTGGTTCTAATATCCTTATCTGTATATTTTTCCTTTTTTTCAAACTGTATCCAATTAAATCTTAGACTATTGAGCCTTTTCTGATTACGTAGTCTACCTCATTTTAGCTTGATGTTTGGGCCAAGGAAAGAGAAGTTGCAGGACTAAAGGCAAGCTTGAGTACACTAACATCTGAAGTGCAACGTCTGTATAAGTTATGTGCCGAATGGAAAGAAGCTGAAGATTCGCTGAGGAAGAAGTGGAAGAAAATCGAAGAATTTGACGCTCGTCGATCAGAACTTGAGTGCATTTACAGTGCTCTTCAGCGGGCCAATATGGTTAGTGTGCAGTCTTGTGGCTTTCTCTGCCAACTCTATGATTCATTTGGTTTAAATAGAGCCACACAGCTTATTGATAATATGAACTGCATCAAGGCAGGGACTCTTAGGGCTGGGTCTTACATGCTGTATTTTTTTATTGCTCATGAAATACAAAAACTATGCTGACATCAAATCTTGATATCATAGGATGCATCAGCGTTTTGGGAGCAACAACCATTATCTGCTAGGGGATATGCAGCAAGGACCATTATCCCTGTGTGCAATGCTGTGGTAGAAATGTCAACAAACTCAAGGGACCTCATAGAGCGAGAATTATCTGCATTTGGCCAGAGCTTGGATAATAGTTTGTGCAAGTTGCCAGCAACTCCTCAGGTTTGTAACATTATTTGAGTTAATTTAATTGATCACGTGTTTGGAAATCATACCTGTTGGTATATTTTGGTTAGTCCTCATTTGAATCTTATTTTTCCTGAATAAATTGAATAAGGATAAGCAACTCTAAATATGGTAGATGATTTGTGGCTCTCCAGATATTCTTTTTATTATGTTGGTGTAACCACTGTTGCAACTTGTTCAGAATACTCACTTGAAAATTCTGTTACGTGAACGACAAATTTTAGTGCATTTAAGGTTCATAATTTGGATTAATGCAAATAAAAGTTTCTGTCTTCATCTCAGCACATCCCCATTATTGTAAGCCATCCTTAAGAATTTTAAACTTCAACTTGATTAACCCAATCAATCCTTTATATGCCTTTGAAATATCTGATCCATTATTCCATTATCACTGTTGAAATTTATACCATACTATTCTTCTGGTGTTTCCCTATTGCAGGCTCTGTTGGAGGCTTTGGGTTCCAATGGTGCAACAGGATCTGAAGCGCTTGCAGCTGCAGAAAAACATGCAGCTTTGTTGACTGCAAGAGCTGGTGCCAGAGACCCATCAGCTGTGCCATCTATATGCCGCATCTCTGCTGCACTTCAGTATAATTCTGGTATGTAGAATATGTCCATTTGTTATATATTTTAGTTCCGCAATGCTTATGCGGTCTTTTTTGTTTTAAACAATGTCAAAGCATTACCATCCATTTTGTCTGAAGATAAAATGTTTACTCAAGATAACATCATCTGCAGCTAGCAGTACTGTCCTGGGAAGAACATTTATGTATTATCTTAATTTTATCACACATAACAAATAACTCATAGAAAAAAGGGTCAATTGTTTTTATATATGTGATTCACCCAGTTTGTAAAAAAATGATCAACTCCTAGCATCTGGCGTCTTTGTGTTCTCGAATTGGTGAACTGTTGTGGCATTTTCCCCCTTGAACCATTGGGATTAATGATTATACTGATCTCCTGATTGATAGTCTCACCAGGTACAGAAGGGACTGACTCTGGCTTGGCTTCGGTACTGAGTTCACTGGAGTTTTGTCTGAAACCTTGTGGTTCGGAAGCTAGCATTTTAGAGGACTTATCCAAAGCTATTAACTTAGTGCACGCACGGAGAAATCTTGTTGAAAACGACCGTGTTTTGCTAAACCGTGCCCACCGTGCTCAACAAGAATATGAAAGGTACATCATATTTACTCATTTAAGTTCTTTAGCCAGTAGCTAATTACTGTAGCCAGACATGTTTCAATATTGAGAAGATATATCACGCATTGCATTTTTACTCTGTTTATCCTGTTATCTGACCAAACGAATGTGCTTTTCATCTTACTGCACATTTCAAGAATGTTTACTGATGTGCCCTTTCATTGTGCAGAGTGGCCAACTATTGTCTTAAATTATCCAGCGAACAAGAAAAAGTTGTTAGTGAAAGATGGCTGCCGGAACTTAGAAATGCTGTTCAAGAAGCTCGAAGGTGTTTTGAAGATTGCCAGCGAGTTAGGGGTCTGGTAAGTCAAGTGAATAGTAGATTTCATTTTCATTACATATCTATGGTCATGCTATGGGGATCACAGCTTTACAACTTACAAACATGAGGGAGGACTGAACTTCAAAGGATCTGGTGTTATGTCATTGTTTGCGTAAGTCTGGTACTAGAAAATCTGCCCTGCCCAACTCATCCACAAGAGAGCGATACTCGTCCACTGGGTTCTGAATAGAATCGCTCCACCCTGTGCTTCCCTCATATTCATATGCCCATTTTCCAGTTGTTCCATTATGTGATTGGGATATTCTGTCTATGGCACCAAGCACAATAGTAATTGCCATGTGATAGCGTGTAATTTGGATTATCTCCAGTTTTGTTTTTGCTCTTCCCAAGCAACATGTCTCAGCAACTGATACATGGATTATTTGTTGCCACCTTGGCAGACATTCTGTGAACACCTGTCTGTCCTTTCAACCATAGCACCTTTGCAGTGAGCTAATGCAGTTGTGCTTTTGCAATTTCCAGGTTGATGAATGGTACGAGCAACCAGCCGCAACAATAGTGGACTGGGTAACGATAGATGGGCAAAGTGTGGGTGCCTGGATTAACCTGGTCAAGCAACTGCACATGGAGATCTCTAGACGAACGCTTGCCATGTCATCGGTCGGTGACGACTAAGTCAATCACTAGCCACTGCTGTGGTTTGATTCATTAGAGGCTTCATGATTGGTCAAGTTTGACACCAAAACATTAATCAGCTCGGTACTGTTGTGCCATTGTAGTTTATGGGCTTTTTGGCTTGTAATTAGTTTCTCTCATGTGTTTTTTTTGTATGTTGTAATGTGTTAAACTGGTTGGTGCGTAAGTTGCTGCTGCTGCACGGCTTGCTAATCTGGCCTGCGCTTGGCCATAGGTTGAGAGTGTATCCTCACGTCCGAGTCCTGATTGTTCAGTTTGTTCACGCTATAGAAATGCTAATTCTTGAGTGACAATAGAGAAATCCCCGTTATCACATCAGATAGTCATAATAGGCATATCGCACATCGTGTGTTCTCTATTCTTTAGTACTTCAATTTTGAACTAGCCAGTATCAAATAATTTAAAACGGTAAAACGAAGGGGTAGTAATCAAGAAAAAAAGTCTGCCGTATGGATGAGTTATGGACATGAATGATGTTTAACATAGTTTTGAATTAAAACAAAACTATAGATTCAAATCCAAACCATTTTGGTGTTTGATGATTTTTGCCCATACTGGTTTCAGAACTGATTTACAAATGTAGGTTCCCTCAATTGCAAAATGAATAAAAAGATGGATGGTAATTCTCTAAGATTAAGAAATCCAACTCTTTTCTTCTAAAACAACCCGATCTAGTGTTTTATTGCAACCACTGGGAAGAAACCTTCACAGCATTCTACTATTCTCGTGGTATCCTCTTCAAAAGAATTAGAGGAATATTGGAAACAAAGGGGTTACATATATAGGCTATGAAGCCCAACTTAAAGGACCAAAATACCCCTTGACACACACAATACACCCACAGTCTAACATCTCCCCGCAGTTAAAACTCTGGCTGCGACAGATGTTGAGACTGGACAACAACACACTTCCTACATAAGTAAACACACAAACACTCTAATAAGACCCCCTTGCAGTCACAACATCTATCTATGACAGATGTTGAGACTGAACTAAAAGACCCTACAAACATGAGTAAACATACACTCGAACAACTTCCCGTGGAGAACACCGTAGAAGAACCCACTCACGCTCTCGAGCGGTGGCGAGGACGAAGTGGGCCGCAAGCACCTCGCCACGAGAGGCACAGATAGCAGAGATGGCCCAAGTGTGCATGGCGGAGGCCGACGAGGCGTGGAAGGAGAGTCATGACGCGCATAATGGATGGCGGCGATGCGGGGTAGGAGGGCAGAAACGCGCGCGAAAGGCCGGCAATGCGGGGTAGGAGGAGGGACACGCGCGGAAGGCCTGCAACGCGGGGTAGGAGGAAGAGGGACACGCGTGGAAGGCCGACAGCGCGGGACAGGAGGGCAGGGACGCGCGCGGAAGGCCGACGACGTGGGGTAGGAGGGGGACGCACGCGGCGGAGGCCGGCAGCGCGGGGTAGGAGGAGGGACGCGCGAGGTAGAGGCCGACGGCGCAGGGTGAGAAGGGACGCGCGCGACAGAGGGCGGGAGCGCGTGGTGAGAAGGGACGCGCGCGGAAGGTCGACAACGCGGGGTTCGAAGGGACGCGTACGGCGGAGGCCGACAGCGTGGAGTACGAGGGCAGGGACGCGCATGGCAAAGACCGGCAGAGGCGCAACCAGCACTTGACGATGGCTGCCGGTGAGCAATAAAGGGGTGGCGCCCAAATTACAACGCAGGGACGCCAGAGACGAGAGTGAAGGGAGCGGCGCCCCTGCTCCCGGCGGTGCTCAGGAGGCGCGCGCTGGTGGCGCTCGGGACGCCCACGCTGACGGCGCCAGAAGCGGCGGCGGCGACCATAGGGGCGCGGTGGCGTTCACAGCTAGAGGAGTGCGGTGGTGGTGGCCAGAGGGGAGCGGCGGTGGCGGGGTCCAGAAGCGTGGTGGGATCTGGGGTCCAGAGGCGAGCCGACGGCAGCCCGCCCCGCGCGTCCCCGGATCCGTCGCGGCCTTCCCCGGCCCCGGCGCGGCCAGATCCGCCGTCGCCCTATCGGTGGTGGGAGGCGTGACAGTCGGGGCCAGGGTCGCGGGGGTGGTGGACGATGCGACGGACGACAGGGTAGCGTCGATGGGCAAAGCGCTGGTCGGGGCGGGCGCCTTCTTGGACGGGGACGCCGGCGGGGTGGTGGTGGGCGCGGTGGCCTTCTGCGCCGCGACGGACGGAGCGAGGAGGCAGAGGAAGCCATCGCGGTCGGAAGTCGGCGGTGTGACGGCTCTGCTTGGCGCTACCTCGGGTGGTGGTGCAGGGTGGGCCGCCGCCGGCTCGCCAACCGGCGGCAACGAGCGGGCAAGGTGGCGGCGCCTACATGGAGGAGGCGGGTGCACTGGGTGGGAGAGGCGGCGTCTGTTGGGGAGAGAGAGGCTCTAGGAAACCCTAATCTGATATCAAATTGGAAGGAAAATGAACTCTCTATTGATAATACAAAGGGGGTTACATATATAGGCTATGAAGCCCAACTCAAATGACCAAAATACCCTTAACACACACAACACACTAGTGACTCAAATTGAATTTAGTCGATCCTGTGGGTCCAACAAGAACATGCGTGCATGGCTGTGTAGATGATTGTGTCCCATGCGTGAGTAGGCTAGCATGAAACGTGCTCGCTTAAATCGTTTCCTCCTTACTAGCTGGTCTGTTCTCCACGAACAAAACTGTATTGTATATTATTATTTTCTAGGACATGGGAAACTGACGGTTGTTGGTGCCACGCAACACGAATGGTCTTTACGATAAATCCCATCTGCGGTATGAGATAACAATTTCGTTACCATGAGATAACAATTAACAGTCGATCCATCATCAACATCCACATGGGTAGCGTTTCCTGCAGGGGTTAAGCTGACACACACTGCCACACTGGTACACCACACAGGGGGTTATACTGAGAAAGTCAATACACCCTAGATCTCTCGACTTCTTTTCCTGCCTCATTCACGCAGTTGATCATAACTTAACGTGCAGCGGCGGGAATTAATCTACTCACACTAATGTCTAAAATGCAGGCGAAGTTCCCAAGATACACCAGGATGATAAGTCAACAACATGTTTGTCCTACAACTGATCTGCCTCTTCTGTTGCACTGTGCACCACGTTTTAGATCTGCACCAGCAAGGAATAGCTGACGCCATAAAACAGTGCATTCCTCAACATGGATTTTTCCTGCTACCGCAGTTACCTCTTACGCCTTTTGGGGTCAACCTGCAGTTGCCAACGAGACAGCATTGAAACCCATGATGAGGAAATGGGTCTTTTGAAAGAAGATACAACCTTATCATAATCATAGACGAATGGGTCAGCTGAAAGAAGCTAAGGTTCTATTACATTCATATGCACCAAACAATGCGTAGTGAAGATGCAAGTGTAGGTTAAAACCTTATATTTGTTGGCCTACAGAAAGGTATCTAGCAGCTAATGTGGCATGTGATCATGGCTTATGCTAAGCAAATGAGAACCAGACACTAAAGTGTCGTGTAATCATAGCTAATGTTAAGCAAAAAAATAAAAAATATCTGGCCACAAATGCATCAGTGTGATCATAGCTTATATTATCTATCATGTCATGGACTAGCTGAGGTTCCATTATGATTCTGGTTGTAGAACTTATCACTCTATGAGATACCTAACAGCACTTAGAATGTCATAGGCGGTATTTCCACCCAAATAATACTGATCATCAATAACAAAAGAGTACTCCGGGTATCTGAAGACAATCAAGGCTCGAAAATAAAGGTTTACAACTTTGTAAGATGCTAGGATCCAATATAAACCATTCTAAAATGGCAATAAACATTAAAATCTTCTTGCGGATGCAAGGATCCATTACTAAAAAGTCTGCACTAGTGCAGCATCACATAAGCCAAAAAAACAGAGGGAAGAAGAAAACAGAAGCTGCATCAGATAATCAAGAGCAAGAGCAAGTACTACTCAGTGTAAGATACATGAGAAATGCAACACTGTATGCACATAGCTTCAAGGAGTTCAGGGCAGCAAACTTTGCCAAAGATGGGCATTGCTTAGTGAACACCATTCACAATAAAATAATTTACAGTTAGAGGTATCAAAACCAAACATCTGGAAACAGTTTGCTAGAGAAGTAAGATTTTTTAGAGGTACATCTATAAAAATATTCAAACCTGTGAGACGTTTGACTGTTTGAGAAATAATCTACCCAGCCAAGTGAGAAGGAGAAAAGGCACTGACCTTAGCATCAGAACTTGGCGAAACTGAGTATGAATTTGAAGGTCGCTTTGCACCATTTTCTTTTACACAATCTGAGCACATGTAATGATCTATCTTTTTGGCCTGTTCAATGGTCATTCCCATACATGATGGATGGAACCTACACAAGTTAAAGGTGCATAGATGACGAAACTGCAAACAAAGAGAAACAACAAGAGCATACAAATAACAGAAATGGCACAGCACAACACCAAATAGAAAATAAGCATCTGCAGATTAATGTTGTAGTGTTAACTACATAAAATGTTCAAAACTTCAAATGAACCACTGAAAATACATGATGTATCAGATAAGACAGTATCTAAAACGTATATTAAACTACTATTTTACTATAATTATGATACATTTATAGCACCACAACACACGCCACAAACTCCTATATCATACCATTTGTGTCTACCACACAATAGTTTCAAGAGTCTGCTAGGCTTTTGTCCAAAATGTTATGTATTTATGACAGCAGATAGTACGAATTGAATTCTAGTGAACCTGACCTCAGTGGAAAGAAAGGCTTACACAGCAAAAATAATTGCAACAATCATTCTCCTGTATACATGACAAAAGGTTCAAGGCATCCTTTTAACAGATAGCAGACCAAAAGGACAAAAATCATTATTAAGACAGCGTAGCATCCTCTCATGCATGTACAATGCAGTTACTTTGTGTCGTCATGTAGTATTATATGGCAAATATTCATCATGCAACAATATGTTCCTTTACGTCATACTCTTTAGGTTAGGAGCTTCTTGCTACATATAAATGGATATGATATTATTTATTGAGATGGAAAAAGAAAAATACTTTATAGTATTTAAAAAATTGTCCATTTGATGATATACATTGATATGTGTTTAAACTGAAAAATATGTACATTCATAGGACCATACAAGCAGCATCACTATATGGAACAAGCCCGGTTAAAGGAGGGGGGTTGTGATAGGTTTGGCGAGCCAACAACTATACCTAGCATCCTAGCCATTCTTATGGAGATGAAAACCCAAAGAAATTTGTTGTTTGTTCAGGAACAAGCAAATACAGGAGCATATGGTTCTAAAACTCCCCAGGGTTTATCAATTGTGCTCCAGCTAACCTTGTATTAATCTTGAACTAAATAGATTTTGGAGTGATTTATGTTTTGTTCTGCAGTTAAAATGAAGCTGAAGCCAAGACAACATGATTCATTCTTCATGAGAATTAGAAATAGGACCAGGAAGCAGCTAATGTGGCATCTGAATGGAAGGCACCTCATAAAATAAACACAAAAAGACTGCATAGAGACATGCTTTCTTCGGAGGAAGGTAGTGTTTTCCAAGGGCATTTACCAGTCCTTACATCCCTCGCACTGCACCATTAAGTCATCCGGGTTGTACGGCATCTCACACTTGCAATACCTTCACAGACAAACCATAAGGCACACCATAAGACAGGTGATCCCACATTGCGTCACAACCAAACACAATACAAACAGATGATCAATGGCTCTGAGATAAAGAAAAAGAAGAGCACAGTACACGGCAACACGGTCAGGGCTGAATGCACCGGTGGCGGCCCTGTAATCGAATCGGCAGTAGAAGTCCTCCGGCCCGACGTTGTCGAGCTTGGTGTAGTTCTTGAAGGAATGGACGATGCACTTGCCCTCGATGGTGTGCGCGCTCTGCGTGTCGTAGTGGTCAGAGAGGAACAGCTCCTTGACGCCGTGGAACGGGCGTCGGCCGCCCTTGGCCTCCTCCGGCCGGTAGTACCAGCGCACCCGCACCTTAACGCCCCCGCGCCCGTCCAACTCCATCCCCTCCACTCGCGCCACATACGGAGCGTTATCACTGTCCGACGACCGCATCAGCACGCAGTCCCCCACTTCAAACATAGAGTAACGGAACCCGTCAAAGACCAAATCTTGGCGCGAGCCGGTGACGGCATCGATCAAGCACGCGGGTGGGAGCTTACCTCCGACGACCTTGTTGGTGCCCTTGATTGTGTAGGACTGGACGTCCCGCTTTCCTTGCTTCGTCTTAGCCATCGCGGAGAGGTTGGATTGGGAGTAAACCCTAGCGAGAAGGTGGGGATCGAAGGGAAGACGAGGGGAGTGGCCACAGTTGCCGTTCCGACGAAGCAGGAAGCTGGTGACGGGCTGGGGGTAATTTGGTAATTCCGTCGTAGAGAAGCTGAGACGGAGTGACATGGCGTTTGAAACCAAGTGGCGAGCGGTGGTCCTCCACCGTCAGATCGCGGACCGGTCCAGCGTCTGCTGTTTTTGGACGGTAGTTCGATGGTTCTCTTCATCGTTGACGCCACAAGGGGCTTGAATGTTCTTTGGTTATGTGGGTAAACTCATGAAATTTTATCTTTATATGCTTGGTTGAGATCTTCGAGAATTTTTTAATGGCAGTCCTTTTTCCCAGGCTAATATCTAGGTGAATATTAGTTTGATTGACTTTGGCTGAGAGTGAGGTTAAAGTTTAGATATAGTCTATGCATTTATTCTTCTTTCAAGAATAGAATAAAGTAGGTGAGACCATCTTTCCTCTAAAATTTCCTTCTAAATTTTTTATGTCATTTACTGTTGTTTAAAAAAAAAACCTCTATAGTATCGCACACCTGTTGCGGATTTGGTTACTTAAAATATAGAGTATCGTAAGTGATAGAGTGACCTCCCATGTACAGTCTAGCTATTCGCTCATTGATTTTTCTTTGAATTAGTCTGATGCTTATTAGGATAACTCAAAAAAATTGATCGCATTTCCTCTATTCTCTTTAGCCACTAATTAAAATATTTTTGCATGTATGAACAGTCGTATTGTCATGTGGTTGTCTTGTAAACCTTCTTCTCTTCGTTCCCTCCCACCTCCTCCCTCGTTGTCGCTCTCCTCCATTGATAAATGCAACATGTCGTCATACTTGTCCCAGACAGCGACACTATCGATCGACCCCTCACGAAAGAACATCATGAAGATGGAGCGGAGGAAAATCTACACAATGGCAAGCACAATAAAGAATGGTGTGAGATCATCAATGACACAACATGGACCATACAACAAACCTGGGTCTAGCAGCTATTGTTGTGGTGGGGGGAACAAAAGATGAGGTGAGGGACACTTCTTCTTTCACATGGTCAAGGTCGATGCAATGACCCTCAAGTTGTGTCGGTACAAGAGGTGAGCGGTGAATACAAACAGGGTGGAAGGAGGGGTAAAAGGGGATGTGGTGGAGGACAGGTTGTACCACCTTGCTTGCTAGAGGTGAGCAGTAGTCGGAGAGAAAAGTTGGGAGAAGAAGGATGATATGACAACCACATTGCAATATTATTGCGCATGCAAGTAAAAATGGGCTAGATTAGTGATTATAGATGAAAAATGAGCCGATTTTGAGAATCCTTACAGTTCAGTAAACGGTTTAAAGTTCAAAGGATTATGTGTAACTTTTTCTTTAAATATACGTAGTTGGCAATAAGGTAGTATACTTTGTCTTTAAAGCGTTATTATGGCATGCAAAGGCTCAAATAACCTATGACGCCCTCTTTTCCTTGCCTAAGATGTAGTGAAATAGAGGGATGAAGGCAAAAGAGAGGATAAATAGCTGAGGAATGACAAGGGAAGAAAAACTATCACCATATGGCTTCTACTCTGCTAGTTAGCGCAAGATATAGCTTACACATTCACCCTCTAAAAGTCGTAGCGATGTCAGCGGTCTAGCGATGCAGGGGACAGTGGAAGAAAGGGTGGAACCCAGGCTACAAGGAGATAAGATAATGAAAATCTAGGGAAACTTCCTAACATGGGTTTCATAATTCATATGACAATGCTGACCCGTGACCTATCGCTTGGAGTTTCCGACGTCAGTCGCGATAATTCACAACATATTCCACATCTCTCAATTGAGGAAATGCCTCAAGCCCTCGGCTGAAATCCGCACCGAAGACATAGAAGTTCTACAACCGGACCTCACATACTCGGAGTATCCGATCCGGATTATCGATGAAAAGACTCGTGCCACAAGAAACCAGACCTTATGGTTTCACAAGGTCTTGTGGAGTAACCATACCATTGATGAGGCGACATGGGAAAGCGAGGACTATCTACAAACAAGTTATCTGGACTTACTATCATCGTATACCCGGTAAAGTTTTACCACTTTGATTTTCTTTTGGAATCTCGGGATGAGATTCTTTTTAAGGGGGTGTAAAATCCCCAAAAGTGCTAGCAAGGAATTCAACACATTCATACTTAGGAAAAATAAGGGAATTAAAACTTTGAATTATAACGGTGCGAGTTTAAAGTGATGATTCAAACTTCCCAAAAAGTTCCAAATATGGAGATCTAAATTCATAACTTGGGCCTCCATAATCCAAAATTAAGCCTTCCAAATTTTAGCTCTTTTGGAGGGGTTTTACTATTTGTTGGGAATTAAAAGGGGAAGCTCTCGAATCTGAATTTAAATTTTAGTTTCAAATTCCAACTTTCTCAACATGCAAATTTGGTTCCACAAATGTGTTCTCCACATTTGAATTAGCATCCATACAAAATTCAGATTAAATTGAGCTTAGTTTGCTAGTGTTTTGAATCACGCAAGAGGGAAGATTCAAATTTAAATTCAAAGAGCCAAATACATTTCAAATTCCACACCAGAATTCAGTCCATTTGAATTTCAAAAATTCAAACCATGACTTGATGTGGAAGTATAGCTTTGAATTATGAGTAGTTGGGGAAAACATCAGTGGAAAAAATGAATAAGAAATGAGGGGGTGGGACCCAGCAGCCAGCCACACAGAATTGTCTCAGCCGACTCTGTTTCACCTCGGCGTGCCACCGAGTGGCAGCACGATCTGCCGGCCGACGACGTGCCCTCCACCTCAGCTGTTTTCTCCACGTACTCAGCCTCCACTGAGCGCCCTCGACACTCCACCTCGTCTCTTCCTCGTGTTCCCTAGCCTCTCCCCTCTCCCGTCCGAACTCCCGCTGAAACGTTCACCCGGCGGAAGAAACTGTTCGGCTCATCGACGCCCGGCGAGCTCGGTATGCTTCTCGCGCGACTGAGCCACGGGAAAGCTGCGCCAAGTTTCCCTTCTGCTTTACGAAGCCCTAAGAAAATGCTAGCACCGTCGGTTGGCTCCAACGAGCTAGGTTTTCTTTCGGATACCCGGTGTTGATCACCTCTACCCGCACCATCGCCGGACGGATTGACAGCCTCCCCAGCTCAAACAAAAGGTTTTTGAGGTGTGTTAGGAACCCTTCTTCTTTCCCTCCAACGCGCTCCTGCTTCCCCAGCTCCGGCGCCGAGTAATTTGAAGTTTGGCGCTGGCGGTTCTTTAGAAAAACGAGAACTCTTCAGGGGAAATTCTTCGTGCTCCGAGTAGCTCCACAGTAGATGAGCTTAGGGTAGCTTCTTCACACACTTGCGCACCCTTCCGAAGATCTAGCAGTTCAAATGATCAAGTAGATGTACCGGACACCGAGTTTTTGTCGCCGCCGTCGTTTTTGCGGGCTCGGGTCACCGGTGAGGTCCCATCTCCGGTGGTTTTCATGGATAACGGGCTACAGGTCGAGGTCTTCCATGCCTCACTGGTGCTTATGGGGCAATCCCTAGCCCGAATGACCCATTGCCGAGTGAGATCGAGGTCGTCGAAGTGGAGCTCGACATGGCCGCCGGTGTGAGCACTGTTCCGGTCATTGTCATACTTCCCCGACCCCACCATCGTGTTCAGCATGGTGTAAAACTCACAGGCGGCGAGTTTGGCGAAGTTTGGAGCACGGGAACACAGTTCCGGCGAGCTCTCCGGCGAGGGCAGCTGCCGGGAGCCGCGGGGGTGCGAGGAGGAAGAAGATGGTGGTGGGGCCCGATGGTTAGTGAGCGGGAGAACCCGGAAGGATCTCGTGTGGCGCGGAGATTTTCTGTGACAGCGCGGAAATAACCCTTTGGCCTCGGTGTTGCCGCCATCTGAGTGGATAGCGCCACGGGTGGGGCCCACAACTAGTGTTTAAACTTTCCCGAATTTTAGATTTAGGCCAAACTTTGAAACCCCATAACTTTTAGTAGGAATGTCCAAAATTTGTGAAACAAATTTTGTTGGATTCCCCTCAGTCAGTACTTTGCAAAAATGCAAAGAATTTGGTCTGAAGATCTCTGTAATTTTCTCCAAAATTCATCAAATTTAAATTTTTGGAAATTAATTCCAAAAGATCCCTGTTATGGAATTTCTTCAAATTTGGCCAGAAGATTATCCATAACATTAGTGATCTCCTGTAAAAATTTGAGCCTCAGTGGACTTCATTTGCTAGGCTAAATTGTCTTCTCAAGTTCAGCCTTCAATTGAAAATTTCAAACCAAACAGAAACTTTTTCAGAATTGTTCACCAACTTCGAAAATTCATTTCTCCTTGCAGGTAACTCCAAAAATTGTGAAACAAATTTTGTTAGAACCCTAGAGACCTGCTATAATTAGATCTTCCACTGTTAGCCATGTCAAAACTTTATATTTGCGATCAAGATTCAGAAAAACCTTGTACTTGTGGGAATTTTGCAGACCACAAGGTTCAATTTAATTTCCCCAAATTTTGCTCAGATCATCCTTATAGAGTCTAGTATCCACTGGAAAAATCTCAAAGTCATTTAAGGAGCCTAAATAGCAGTAGTTATGAATAGAAGTTTAATTCTTATACTTCTCTAGCACTTATACATATATTTTTGCTACATTTCATATAGAGACCGAAGTTGAGGACACGCCGGAGGCGTTGGAAGTCCTCCCGCCATACGCTAACTTTCCTTTTGTAAGGATCGAAATGCCCAAGAGGGGGGGGGGGTGAATTGGGCTTTTTAAATTTTTAGAGCAATTTAAAACTTTGATGGTTGAAGCTCAATTCCCTATGCAAACTAACTACGCAAGCAAGAGAGTTAAGTGCGGAATAGTAAAAGCGTAATAGTAAGGGGTGAGGAGAAAAATGCAAACTCCCGCGGAGACTCGGAGACACGGCGATTTTTCCCGTGGTTCGGTAAGATCACAAAAATCTTCCTACGTCCACGTTGTGGCACCCACCAAAGGGTATAGCCACTCCCAAGTCACCAAGACGAGGGAATCCACTATCTTTCTCCGTTCGCCTTCTCCGGCAAGGTGGAGCTCAAGCCTTGTACAACGGTGATCCTCCGGGCTTCCACAAGCACCTTGGTAAGCACCGGAGTGATCTCTTCTTCCTCCAACGTTTACAAGGTGAGAGAAGTCACCAAGACACTCTCTCTCACTAGCCTAGAGATTCCAATCACCAAGAATGGACGCACACAAGCTTCTCTCTAGCTAGATATAACCTATAGTTGGAGTACAAGAGGTTTTGAAGTGTGGAAGTGGTAGCTCTTGGTCTTGAATGCTTGAGAATGTCTAGAGAGGCTCTGGTGATCAAGACTTGTCGAAATGGCCGGTTGGAGGGGTATTTATAGCCAGCCCACACGAGATAGCCGTTGGAAAAGTGGGCAGACTTTTGTCAGTTAACATCGGATCCTCCGATGCACCCCTTTATATGATCATCGGTCGAATTCCAAATTAGCTGATGTCATGTGTCAGATGTGACCGTTGGATATAACCGTTGGATCTTTTAATCGACCGATGTTATTTTAACTCATCATCGGATGATCCGGTGAGTTGATCTTCAGAATTGGTTCAGAAATAATGTTTCGGTTGAACTTGACCGATGTTCACTTACTTTATCATCGGATGATCCGGTGAGTTGATCTTCAGAATTACTCAGAAATTATCCTTCTGTTGAAATCAACCGATGTGCCACTTCCTTCACATCGGATGATCCGGTGTGTACTGGGCTCTGAGGTCTTCTTCTTCTGCCAACTCAAATTCGACCGATGTAGTCATTTTGCAAGACATCGGATGATCCGGTGAATGCAACTTGTTTGCTTCGAGTTGTTTTGAGTTGATCTTTTAGAATCTTCTTGAGTGACCTCTTTGACACTTGTTTGAAATGATATTACGATGAAGTGTAAGCTTCTTGTGTTGCCAATTTTGATAAAATAGAGTCGTTGTATGAGTTCTTCATTTAGTTTTCATGAGTATCGAATAACCCCTTAGAATGGATCGTTGAGGGATCTCCATTTGTATCCAATGAGCAGTAGATGGTGTGAATAGATAGTTCATTTAATGTTTGATGTGATGTACGTGAAACCTCGCATCCACAAACTCATTAGTAATAACGAACGGTTGTCATTAATCACCGAAACCATATCTCACGGGGGCCTAGATGCTTTCAATCTCCCCCTTTTTGGTGATTGATGACAACACAACGAGTAGAGTATAGAATAAGTGGAATTAAAACGCAATGCTCAAAAAGGAAACATAGCAAGTACAAATTGCAGCACAAGTGACTCGAAGGCTCAAATAATAATTAATAAAGCGTAAGAGCACAGAGTAGCACCCGGAGTACAATAATAGCAAATAATAATAACAGGCAATCTCAAATAAAGTAACAATCTCCAATAAAGTAGCAAAAGGGATAGACACTCCTCCTAGAACCAAGTACTCCCCCTAGAACTAAGCTAACCTCCCCCTGACTCCAACTCTTCTCCCCCTTTGGCATCAAGGCACCAAAAAGGAAAGTCGAGTGACTACGACTCAGGCGCGCTCCTGGCGATGGTGAAGCGGTCGGTGTCGACGGTGCTGTCGCCGGAGCTGCTGGAGGTGGAGATCACTGGTGCTGGAGCTGGAGCGGGAGGAGCTGGAGCTGCTGTGGGGGCTGGAGCTGGAGCTGCTGGGGGATCCGCTGAGACTGCTGGCGCCGGTGGAGGTACTGCCGGAAGAGGTGAGGACTGGAGCGACGTCGGTGGCAGTACTGGAGCTGGTGCCAGTGGGGGTGCACCTAGAGCCTGACTGAGTCCCAAGTGCTGAGGTGGAAGAGCCACTCCAGTCTGCTGGTAGAGATTGGTGACCAACCCCAGGATGCCCAACAGCATCTGCTGAGTCTGCTGCTGCTGGTCCAGAGTGCGTCGCGTCATCTGATCGACAATGTTGGTGAACCTGTCGGTGTCCTCTCGCCTCTGACGGGCGATCTCCAGCTGCATCTCCTGCTGCTGCCTCTGAAGCTGCTCCTGTCGAGCTGCTTGCAGCTCCTGCTGCTGAGCCATCCGCTGAAGTAAGGTGGTGAGCTCTGACGGCTGAGTCACCTGAGCCTCTGACACTGGAGGAGGTGTAGGTGGTGGAGCAGCTGAGCCTCCTGCCTCTGCGTCGTGCTGCCTCGGTGAGGGAGGAGCAGGAGGGAAGTACTCCTCGACACTGTCACTAGTGTCGCTATCCGACCATACGTGCTGTAGGTCTCCTCCCTGAGCCTCTGCCCGTGCCAGCTCTGCGTCCTCCTGAGTCAGCTCTGCCCAGTCCTCCTCTGACAGTCTGGCTCGAACCTCACGCTCGACGGGACGGCCAAGGCGGCGGTCTCCCGGAGTGGGGACTCGGTAGTGGCTGAACCGGGTCACGTGCATCTCCGTCAGCTGAGAGACTCTTGGAGTGTCCTCTGGAACCAGCTGGTGAAGAAGGTGACAGATCCAGTGACCAAAGACCAGCTGTCGTAGCATCCCAACTCCGTCGGTGATCACGTCCTCCATCTCGCAGATCAGAATGTCTACTATGTCGAACTCCATCCCGTTCATCACATAGAACAGGATAGTCTGCTGAAGGCTCGTGAAACCCTCCAAGTAGCCGGACCTCGGTAGCAGGGTACGCCTGAGGACGTGGTGAACTGTCCGAGCTGCTGGGGTGAGAAGCGCTGGCACCCTCGGCTGGTCAGGTGTGAACGGCTGTGTGAACAGACCTCTGATCTCCTCGAAGGGCGGTGCCACTCCTCCAGTCAGTGGCCTCCTCGGCGGATCTGCGTCTCCGTAGACTATCTGGTGCAGGCACGTAGTGGAGAGCTCCACACCAAGCAGTCTGCCCAACAGGTCTCGAGATACGTCGTGGATTCGCCCCATGAACATGAAGTGAATCGAGCGACGACCCTCAGAGACGTAGAGTGTCGCGTAGAACACCCTAACCCACTCCTCGACGTAAGCACTCCTCGGGTGTGAGAGCAAGTCCGCCAGTCCTCTGTATCTCTCAAACAGGGGCCTGATCCCGTGTCCTGCTGCCACTGCAAGCTGATCCCAGTCAATGCTGTTATGCTGGAATAGCTTGTGACCCCGACGCCTGTAAGTCTCGTATAGGGACGCCTGTGTCAGGGTCCAGAACCGGGAGTCAACTCGAGCGTCCCTAGGCCGTGGGAACCACTCCTCGATCAACGCCGACCATCTGAGCTTCTTTAGTTGCCTTGCCTTCATCTTCTTGTAGTCAGTGAGTCTGACCTCTTCGGCAACTCGGACTGCTGTGTCCATCAGGTGGATGGCCCTTTCGGCCTCTCTGTCCTCGGCGCGGTCAGCTGCAGAGGGGCGCCGACTCGCCGTAGGAGTCTGTCCACCTCCCCGAGTCCTCGGGGTGCGCCGGCGGATGAGAGGCGGCACCTCGGTCTCCTCCTCGTCGGAGCCCTCGGGAGGCACCGGCTGGATCGGAGGCTGCTCCTGCCTCTCCCGGGACTCGCGGATCCGTAAGGAACCGCGATGGTCGCGCTCACGCTCCTCGGTGGCGCGAGCGGCCAACTCCGCACGACGAGCGTCCTTGGACATCTTGCGCTTCTTCGCGGCGGGCTCCTCAATAGCCTTGCCCTTTCCTTTGCGATCGCGACCCATCTTGATGCAATTGAGAGCTAGGGTTAGCGACGGTGAAGATGAACGACGAAAACAACGAAGGGCGTCGCGCGGCACGGAGCAAACCTTATCGACGAGCGGCGAAGCACGACGAGATCCTAGCGGAGAGGGTGATGTGAACCGGCGGCGAGTGGTGGAGGGGAGACGGCGAGGGAGGCGCGGCGGTGCGGTGGAACAGCGACGGCACGCTCGGGAGAGGCGGCGGCGCGGGCACGGATGGCGCCTAGGCGGCCGAAAGATGGCGGTGGCGGCTCCTGGGAAGGGCGGCGGTGGCCCCTGGGAGGAGGCGACGGCGGCGCCTGGGAAGGGCGACGGCGGCTGGGAGGCGGAGCGCGCGGGAGGCGGCGTGCGCGGGAGAGGCGGCGGCGGCGGCGGCGGCGCCTGGAGCCGGCGGCAGCAGCTGGGAGGCGGCGGCGGTGACTGGGAGGCGGAGGCGCGTGGGAGAGCCGGCGAGGGCGACGGACGGCGGCGGAGGTCGGGAAGAAGAGAAAAGAAAAAACGAAATCCGGCCGAGTCCGCTTTTTAAACTGTTCGGGCAAACCCTAGCCGCGCATAAAACACCGGATGGACCGATGATCATCGGAGGATGCATCGGTCGAGTTCAACAGAGAGTTGTTCCAAAAACTCTCTTTGAACATCGGATGGACCGACGTTGAGGTGGCGATCATCGGTCGATTTCTGCAGGGCACCAGGAAAACTGAACACCGGATGCTCCGATGTCTTCTGAAATGAACTCATCGGTTGATTTGTGACATCTGACTTGAACTGAAGCACCAATTGATCCGATGATCTGCTGGCCCTGGCATCAGATAATCCGATGACTACAGAAAACCTAAGACTGCCCATATGTGTCCTTGGACTTAAACACACAAAGATAAGGATGGGTCCTCGGACCTTTTGGGCAACTCCTAACCTCTAATATAAGGCTTTAAATATAGTGCCACATATTGGCTAAGCCCTTAAGCAAAGAGAACACACAAGGTTAGGAGTGAAACCATGAAAATGTAAGGCCCATGCTTTGTGAGCTAGAGTATAGAAAACTTCTATCTCCTTAAAGCATGTACCTTTAGAATTTTGCTCTATCCACATTATATGAGTTGAGATATTGCATTTTGAACAGGTCTCCTTCTCATGATGTGGGTTCCCCTTTGTGACAATCTACCGTATGCAATGCCAAACAAAATAATGCAAGATATTGAATGAGTGCAAGTCTATATGGCAGGAATCATGCAAGGCGTAATGTAAATCTATCTTGCCAAGTTTAAACCTGCCAAAGGCTTCCTCAGGAAAAGCTATTTCTAGCTTGCCCCTATCCTTTGAGAGTTAGACAAGACCTATTTGATATGCAACCTTACATGAACATGGCAACTTACATGACGTTAGATGCATCTAGCACATTTAATTCACTTCTTAGTCTAGAAAAAGTTTTCTCATCAAGTGGTTTAGTGAAGATATCCGCCAATTGTTCTTCGGACCTAACACCTTGCAAAGAGATGTCTCCTTTAGCCTCATGGTCCCGCAAGAAGTGATGGCGAATATCAATGTGCTTAGTGCGGGAGTGTTGAACGGGGTTTCTAGCTATCTTAACCGCACTTTCATTGTCACAAAGGAGAGGCACACAATCAAACTTAATTCCAAAGTCCAAAAGGGTTTGCTTCATATATAGAATTTGGGCACAACATGCACCGGCCGCTATATATTCTGCCTCCGCGGTGGACAAAGCCACGGAGTTTTGCTTTTTGCTCGACCAAGATACTAGGGAACGCCCAAGTAAGTGGCACCCACTGGAGGTACTCTTGCGATCCACACGGCATCCGGCAAAGTCCGAATCCGAGTAACCCAAGAGATGAAAACTAGCGTTCTTGGGGTACCACAAACCTACACTTGGGGTATGCTTGAGATACCTAAGTATCCTAAAGACCGCCTTACGTTGCGATTCTTTAGGTGCCGCTTGAAAGCGAGCACACAAGCACACACTAAACATGATATCGGGCCTAGATGCGGTAAGATATAATAATGAACCAATCATGGAACGGTAATGAGATTGATCAATAGGTTTACCGTCCATGTCCGCGTCGAGATGACAATTTGTTGCCATTGGAGTACTTCTTGAGCTGCAATCTTCCATTTCAAACTTCTTCAAGAGGTCTTTGGTGTACTTTTCTTGGTAGATGAAAGTCCCCTCTTGAAGTTGCTTAATTTGAAATCCTAGGAAGAAATTGAGTTCTCCAATCATTGACATCTCGAACTCCCTAGACATCATGGTGCCAAACTCAAGGCTAAGAGATTTGTTAGTTGAGCCAAAAATAATGTCATCAACGTAAATTTGACAAAGAAATAAATCCCTGTTGATGTCCTTGGTGAAAAGTGTGGTGTCCACCCTCCCGATCTTGAATCCTTGCATGACTAGGAAATCCCTTAGACGTTCATACCATGCCCTAGGTGCTTGATTGAGCCCGTAGAGCGCCTTGTGTAACCTATACACATGGTTAGGATTCCTCGGATCTTCAAACCCGGGAGGTTGCTCAACGAAAACAAGCTCGTTAATATAACCATTGAGGAAGGCACTTTTCACATCCATTTGATAAAGCATAATATTGTGATGTGAAGCAAAAGCAAGGAGTATGCGAATAGCTTCTAACCGTGCGACCGGGGCAAATGTCTCTCCAAAATCTAGTCATTCAACTTGTGAAAAACCCTTGGCCACAAGCCTTGCCTTGTTGCGGACCACCACGTCATTCTCGTCTTGCTTGTTGCGGTACACCCACTTTGTTCCGATGACGTTCTTGTTCTTAGGTCGCTCCTCCAATACCCAAACTTCATTTCGGGTGAAGTTGTTGAGTTCTTCTTGCATAGCCATCACCCAATTGGGATCTTGGAGTGCTTCCTCAATATTTGTGGGTTCTACACACGAAACAAAAGAGTAGTGCTCACAAAATGAAGCAACATGGCGAGAACGAGTACTTACTCCTCGTGACGGACTTCCGATGATTTGATCCATCGGATGTGCCTTGGAGATGCGCCCATGCCTCATAAGAGGTTGTGAGGCACTTGGTGGTGGTGAGGCATCTTGCTCATCTTGTGGTTGGACTTGACCTTGGACTTCTTCTTCTTCTTGGTGTTGTGTGCCATGTGAATCTTGCATTGGCAATGGATCATTTTTCTCTTCTTCTTCATCAATTTGAGGCGCCATGGAGGTGTTGATGTTGGAACTTGAGGCTCCCCCTTGATCATGGCTCTCCCCAACTTCGGGCTTGATGTCTCCTATGGTCATGTTTTTCATAGCTTCTCGTAGAGGCTCATCATCTATATCATCATGACCAAAACTCTCCTCTTGGGAGCCATTAGTCTCATCAAACTCAACATCACAACTTTCTTCAACTAACTCGGAGGTTTGGTTGAATACTCGATATGCTTTTGAGTTTGACGCATAACCTAGAAAGATACCAACATCACACCTTCTTTCAAACTTACCGAGCCTTTTCTTGCGGTAGATGTAGCACTTGCACCCGAAGACTCGGAAGTAGGAGATGTTGGGCTTTCTCCCAATGAGGAGCTCATATGGGGTCTTTTGAAGTAGTCGATGAAGGTAGACCCTATTTGCGGCATGGCACGCCGTGTTGATTGCTTCGGCCCAAAACTTCTCCGACGTGCCATAGTCATCAAGCATTGCTCTTGCAAGGGTGATGAGAGTCTTGTTCTTCCTTTCAACGACACCATTTTGTTGAGGGGTGTATGTGGCCGAAAACTCGTGCTTCACGCCTTCACGATCACACCACTCCCCAATGTTGTAGTTCTTGAACTCGGTGCCATTGTCACTCCGGACCTTGATGATAGGAAGTTGAAATTCCCTTTGCGCTCGTTTAGCGAAGGTCTTGAAGATTTCCGGAGTTTCTCCCTTGTCACCTAGAAACAATGTCCAAGCATAGCGAGAGTAGGCATAAACAATGACAAGACAATAGAGGTTACCGCCAAGGCTTTGGTATGTGGACGGTTCGAAGAGGTCCATGTGAAGTAGTTCAAGTGGCTTGGAGGTTGACACCATTGTCTTCATCGGATGGTGTGAGACAACTTGCTTCCCGGCTTGACATGCGCTACAAAGCTTGTTCTTTTCGAATGTGACATCCTTCACGCCGGTCACCATCCCAAGTTTGAATGACTTCTTGAGCTTGCTCATCCCAATGTGAGCAATGCGCCGATGCCATAGCCATCCCAAACTTGTCTTGGTGAAAAGACAGGTGGTCAAGCTAGCATCCTTGTTGGAGAAGTCCACCAAGTAAAGATGTCCATGCCGAAAACCTTTGAATATTAGTTCTTTGCTTAATTCACTAGTCACCACCACACCATTCTTGTCAAATGTGCACGTTAGTCCAAGATCACATAATTGTGCAATAGAAAGTAAATTAAAACTAAGAGACTTAACGTAAAGCACATTAGAGATAGACAAATCATGAGAAATAGCAATTTTACCCAAACCAATTACCTTCCCCTTTGAGTTATCACCAAAGGTGACTTGTTCATGATTGCCGGGGTTTTCTATGGAGGTGAACATACCATCATTGCCGGTCATATGTTGAGTGCACCCACTATCGAGTACCCAATGCTTTCCTCCGGCTTTGTAGTTCACCTACACACATGAAGTTAGTTTTTGAGTTTAGGAACCCAAGCCAACTTAGGTCCTTGTATGTGTGATACAAGTGTTTTTGGAACCCAAAGTTGCTTGGGGAGCTTCCCCTTCATGCCCTTGATGTCTTTGCCGATGAACCTTGCCTTCACTTTTTCACCTACTTTGCTCAATAGATAGTGATAATCATTGAACGTAGATTTGTAGTTGGGAGGCAATTTTGGAGAAGGACGGTTGGGAAGAGGACACTCCCTCGTGTGATGTCCGGTGACCTCACAATGTTGGCAATAGGAACCAACTTCCTTGATGAAGCTTGTCCTAAGCTCTGGTGAGGGCACCTTTTCTTTGTTGGGCACCGGGAAGGATCCAAGTCCCCTCTTGTGGAAGCCTTTAGCTTGTTGGTAGAGGATTTCCTTGTGCTTGTCCTCCCCCTTAGAAAGTCTTGCCACACTAGTGCGAAGACTTTCAATTTCGTCCATTAGCTCCTTCTCCCTAGGGCTTGCTTTCAAAGGCAAAGACTCATCCAAAATATTAGTGGCATGTGAATTAGGTGATATTTTGCCATCAAGGGTTTCTTTCTTTGTGTTTTTCACTTTAAGTTCAATCGCTTCATAAGCAAGGTTAAGCACTTCATGTTCTTGAACCAACTCATTGTGCTTTGCCAAGAGTGCTAAGTTAGCTAAGTCAAGCTCATGATACTTAAACTTGATTTGAGCATTCTCCTCCTCGATTTGCTTAACATTTGATTTGAGCGTGTCATGCTCTTTAAGTATGGTTACATACTTGTCATGCAAATCGAGGTTGGCACTTTCAAGCTTAGCTCGAGCTAGCTCAAGAGCCTTAACCTTAGCCTTTTCGCTTTCTATAATGGCATAATATTCATTAATCATAGATGCTAATTCATCGGGTGAAAGCTCATCATCATCATCGCTAGAATCTTCACATACCTTTGAGTTACCTTTCGCCATTAGGCACATAGGAGGTGGACGAAGAGGTGAGTCATCCTTGTTGACGACGGCGAGGCCCGCCAAGTTTTCTTCATCTTCACTATCTTCGTCGCTTGACTCTTCATCCGTGATCCACTCATTGGCTTCACACATGAAGACCTTTTGAGGCCCTCTTCTCTTCTTTGGAAAGAGCTTGGTTTTCTTGCCTTTGTCAAATTTCTTCTTTCCAAAAGAACGCTTGGGCTTAACCTCCTCTTCATCATCACTTTCTTCTAGCTTGTAATGCTTCCCATTCTCCTTCCTTTTGTTCGGTCTTGGACAATCATATGATATGTGGCCTAGATCACCACAATTGTAGCACGTCTTGTTTTCATCTTTTCTTGGCAAGAAGGCTTTCTTTTTAGGATCAAAAGAGTATCCCTTCTTTGCAATCTTGGAGTTGAGGCGTGAGAATTTCCTCATCATCAAAGCAAGTTCATCATCATCTTCGCTTGTTTCTTGCTCTTCTTCACTTGAGCTAGGCTCAACCACATTCTTCTTCTTGGAAGTTGTCTTCTTGGTTGAATCCTTGAGAGCAATGGTTTTTGATGATGACTCCTCCATCATTCCAAGTACGCTCATCTCATGAGCATGGATTTCTCCAATGAGCTCCGAAACTTCCATGTTGTCTAGTGACTCCTTTTGGAGCATTGAATTGATAATGTTGTACTTGGGCTTGGGTAGAAGCATGAGGATCTTGCGATTGATAAGTCCCTTGCCAAGAGAAGCAATGTCAAGTGCGTTAATTTCCTCAATGAGCACATTTAAACGAGAAAACATTTGGTTAACGTTCTCATGAGGAAACATCTTAAATTCATCATATTTTGATTTAAGCATGTGATATTTGAGTTCTTTAACCCGAGATGAGCCCTCATGTATTTCAATTAGACATGCCCAAATTTCACACGCTTTTTCTTTACTAGCAATCCTAGCAAAGACATCTTGACTAATGCATTCATATATGGCATTTCTAGGCTTAGCATCCCATTTTAGTTGGTCACCAACATAGTCAAGATTTCCAAACCCCGCATGGGTCGCTTCCCACACTTCGGGAGCAATTGCCTCAAGGTAAGCGCGCATGCGTGCTTTCCAATAAGCAAAATTCTTGCCCTCGAAGGTAGGAACCGAACCCCCATTCTTGGCCATTTTCGCTCTCTAGCGGTGAAGCTAGAATGATCCAATGAGCAACCTTGCTCTGATACCAATTGTAAGGATCGAAATGCCCAAGAGGGGGGGGTGAATTGGGCTTTTTAAAATTTTAGAGCAATTTAAAACTTTAATGGTTGAAGCCCAATTCCCTATGCAAACTAACTACGCAAGCAAGAGAGTTAAGTGCGGAATAGTAAAAGCGTAATAGTAAGGGGTGAGGAGAAAAATGCAAACTCCCGCGGAGACTCGGAGACACGGCGATTTTTCTCTTGGTTCGGTAAGATCACAAAAATCTTCCTACGTCCACGTTGTGGCACCCACCAAAGGGTATAGCCACTCCCAAGTCACCAAGACGAGGGAATCCACTATCTTTCTCCGTTCGCCTTCTCCGGCAAGGTGGAGCTCAAGCCTTGTACAACGGTGATCCTCCGGGCTTCCACAAGCACCTTGGTAAGCTCCGGAGTGATCTCTTCTTCCTCCAACGTTTACAAGGTGAGAGAAGTCACCAAGACACTCTCTCTCACTAGCCTAGAGATTCCAATCACCAAGAATGGACGCACACAAGCTTCTCTCTAGCTAGATATAACCTATAGTTGGAGTACAAGAGGTTTTGAAGTGTGGAAGTGGTAGCTCTTGGTCTTGAATGCTTGAGAATGTCTAGAGAGGCTCTGGTGATCAAGACTTGTCGAAATGGCCGGTTGGAGGGGTATTTATAGCCAGCCCACACGAGATAGCCGTTGGAAAAGTGGGCAGACTTTTGTCAGTTAACATCGGATCCTCCGATGCACCCCTTTATATGATCATCGGTCGAATTCCAAATTAGCTGATGTCATGTGTCAGATGTGACCGTTGGATATAACCGTTGGATCTTTTAATCGACCGATGTTATTTTAACTCATCATCGGATGATCCGGTGAGTTGATCTTCAGAATTGGTTCAGAAATAATGTTTCGGTTGAACTTGACCGATGTTCACTTACTTTATCATCGGATGATCCGGTGAGTTGATCTTCAGAATTACTCAGAAATTATCCTTCTGTTGAAATCAACCGATGTGCCACTTCCTTCACATCGGATGATCCGGTGTGTACTGGGCTCTGAGGTCTTCTTCTTCTGCCAACTCAAATTCGACCGATGTAGTCATTTTGCAAGACATCGGATGATCCGGTGAATGCAACTTGTTTGCTTCGAGTTGTTTTGAGTTGATCTTTTAGAATCTTCTTGAGTGACCTCTTTGACACTTGTTTGAAATGATATTACGATGAAGTGTAAGCTTCTTGTGTTGCCAATTTTGATAAAATAGAGTCGTTGTATGAGTTCTTCATTTAGTTTTCATGAGTATCGAATAACCCCTTAGAATGGATCGTTGAGGGGTCTCCATTTGTATCTAATGAGCAGTAGATGGTGTGAATAGATAGTTCATTTAATGTTTGATGTGATGTACGTGAAACCTCGCATCCACAAGCTCATTAGTAATAACGAACGATTGTCATTAATCACCGAAACCATATCTCACGGGGGCCTAGATGCTTTCACCTTTTAACTCACAACCAAGCAAGCCCCGGTTTAAATTTAATTATCTTTTGCAAAGTTTTCATTAGTATCACTTATGTCTAGGTTGAAATGGTTGCATTAGAGTTAGGGTGATTGAAACCCCACTTGCATGACCTTTAAATCCTGTGGGGGGTTGGGTAGTTTACAACTCGACGAGTAGAGAATGTCATGCTAATGTTCTTAGGATCTCGGTAGAAGTCGAGTAGTTGGAATCTACTCGTGAGGTAAGATTTGGAATGGAAAAAGTAGGGAATGGATTAAGAATGTGAAACTGAGATCCAGCAGGGGGGTAGGATGCAGTGAGTGGAGGTCTCACGTGCGTAGCCCTATAGGTGTGTATTGAGGACCGAGCCGTGTGCCGACCTGCTGGACAAGTTTTGAACAGTACCGGATGGCATATTGACATAGGCAGGAAACTGATGTAATTGGCTAATCTGGGTGTCGAGGCATACCCAACCATTTTATAGTGTTGGGTTGAGGGTAGCAAGGTATAAATGTGTCGGTTGGCACAAACACGCTCCATACGGGGACCTCTTACCCGTAACGGATGGATCGGTTCGGCATTTGGGTTTCCTTTGAAAGGTTGTTGCATACTACAAAGTAGGAAGGTGTGAAGCATCACACTTCTGAAAGTGAGTGTATGTGACATGTTATCCGGGTGTCTACTGATTGCAATTACCGTCCCTCACGATTATTTGAGTACCGCTTGTTCACTGTGCTGTGACGTAGTAAGAATTTAAAGAAGCGAGATGAATATGATGCATTGAACTACTAATGTCTGGAAACCATGTATGTTGTAGATGTAGCACTTTAGGCATAACCATATCGAAGGAAAGCGTTTTTTGTTTGATTGTGGAATTCCGATGTGAGGGCTACCTAAAGCACATTAAACTGCTGCTATAAAACTGAAAGTAAGGATTTACATGTAGTTGTGTCTTTATGGAAATGTCCGTTTCCTATATTATAACACTCTGCATGTAGAGTTTCATGATTAGAAGTGTCGGTTAAGTCTTGATGAGCCATCGTTCTTAGGGTTGCAATATTTGAGTTGTTGCACGTGAGAGTTATGAGGAAGGGTCCGAGGACGAGGCGATGCCCCCGTCGGGGTACATGGCCGAGCTGGAGCCCTACACGCCGCCGTGATCGTGGTATGAGTGTTGCTGGTGTGTAGCGTTCTCGGACTGGACAACTACACTTTTGCTTAGTAAGATGAGAGACTAGTCATGAATAAGACTTCCGCTATATAATTAAGTTTGTAAAAGACTTTCGCTGTGTTTTATGTAAAATAAAAGTTTTTATATTATTCTTAATCTTTTCCTGTGCGCTGTTGGGTGCCACATCGCACGACACCACCCTCTCAATCCCGGAGTGGGAGAACCACGGGGTGGTCCCCACAGGCGTGGTATCAGCTGCATCTTTTGTGAAATAATATCAAAGATATATTGGTGATGTGTCAACTAAGCCATTCCCAAGATGATGTTAATCTGCAAGCCTTCTAGGATGATAAGAGTAGTAGGATATATCCGCCCATCCAAACATATAGGCGCTCGAGTAACAATTCTGCCCGTTGTCCTACTACCTCCCGGTGAATTAATCTGATAAGATGCGGGCAAGGTGATTGATAGTATTTAGTGCTTAACCACATAATCTTTACTGATAAAATCATGTGTGGCACCCGAGTCGAACAACATGAACGTGGGCTGATCACGTAGGCTGAACATACCCGCAAACATGGGTTCTCCCACGGGAACATCTTCAACTGCCGTATAGTTTACGTTTCCCACTTTCAGTGCTGTCCTCCTTAGTTGACCATGGAATTTCTTTGCAGCTTGAGATGACATGTTGCTGCTGCTTTGTTGGGTCACTTGACCCTCCTGAGGATTATGCTCTACATCGCTATAAGTATCGTACGATGCGAGCTCAGGATCTTCATAGGATGGAAGTGGTTGGTATTCTTGTGCACTTTGCTGAGATGGGGGTGCACAAATACTCATTGGCTGCGGCTGCAGCAGTGGTTGAACATTCATTGTTGAGTATGGATGGAATCGGATCTGCGTGGTCCGTCAAAGGACTGAATTTCCACCCCGGTTGGTAAGCAATATATCACCGGTTGTTCCTGAGGATAATCATTCGTACTTACCGGTGATAAGATTCTCTTCCTCTTACTTTCCTTATGCTGGACTTCACTATTTCTTGAATCATAACGGTATTGACTAACTCGTTAGAATTCCCTTTATTGAATAGTGCCACTTCCGCCCGAAGCTCCACGTTGAGGCCTAAGAAAAAGTACTGACACTTCATCTTCTCCTTATCCACATAAGAGGATGCATATTGTACTAAACGATTAAACTTCGTAAAGTACTCCATAACACTCATCCCTTCTTGCTTGAGTTCATAGAACTCTTCAACTCTAGTTTGAACGACGCCCGCACAGATATGACGTGCATGGAAAGCATCACGAAACTCCGTCCATGTCACACAATGGCCTTCAACGATTCTAGCAAGATACTCAGACCACCAAGCCCCAGCGGATCCATGAAGTTGTTGAGCGGCAAATAAAGTCTTCTCATATTCATCACATTGAAGCATGTCCAATTTAGATTCAATCATCCAGAGCCAATAATCTGCCTCCAAGGCTTCTTTAGCTTCCGAGAATACCAGCGGTTGTCTTGCTAGGAAATCCGGATAAATATTCAGTGTGGGATTACGCTGTAAGGTCTCTCGTCGGATGCCTTGCTGCACCAACATATCAATAGACTCAACCATTTTTCCCAACACCTCCGCCAGTCCGGTTGATGAAATAGATTAGGACATAACTTTTGATTGGTTGAACCAATGGAGGTGAGGAATACATTTCTGGAAAGGTTTTGAAGTCTTCTACAACTTTTATGTCGAACTACAGAATAGAATCTCCTTCTAAATGGATGAAAATCTCAGATGAGTATGCACTGTCCAAAAACTAGGCAACCCAAAAATGCTCTCTGGAATTCTCTGTATTTCGACCATCACTCTAAGTAGAAAAATCTCTAAGGGTCATGTAAGACAGCGTTGGAAAGTTTGTGATATGTGCTACGACTTTGTAGTTCAAAGTTTCTACAGATTTAGAGTAGAACTTTATGAAATCTTGTGGACAAAACAATCACTTTCAGAGGAGGTGCTGTCAAGATTGTTCCAGATTTATGTCAATTTTGAAATATCATAACTCTTTATCCAGAATTGATATGAAGGCAAATAAATACTCGTTGGAAAGATATTGAAGTTATCTAAAACTTTGATATTCAAGTTGAGACATGAAACTGCCATTTTCATAATTGAATTCTAGGATTAAGGCCAAATGATCATTCTGAACACAACATTGTTCATTGCCCATGTAACTTGAGACTTGTTGTGGCATGAAGGTTTTTATACTTCTCTAAGTTCCATGATATATTCAGTAGTTATCTTTCATCATTACTTGTTATTCGTTTAAGTGTTTGACAAACTTGAGCAATCATTGGTTGCAATTTAGAATTGTCAAAAACCTTGTTCCATTTCATGTATGTTGCACTGTTGATGTGATGCTTTTGCGGTTAATAATTTTGAGTTCAAGTTGGGTATAATCTTGGATATTAACCGTAAATTACTCGCTCTTGCAATATGGATCATACTCATTCTAGGTATGAGGTTGATGGTTCCAAACGGGATGGAAATGATTCGTCGCAGCGACGATCACCGGCCTGTGGGGGACCACCTCGTGGTTCTCCCATTCTGGATCGCAGAGGGTGGTGTCGTGCGATGCGACACCCAATAGCACACAAGAAAAGAATACGAACAACATATAAACTTTTATTTTACATAAAAACAGCGGAAGGCTTTTACAAACTTAATTATAAAGCAAAAGTATTATTAATAACGATTCTCTTATCCTAGCTAAGCAAAAGTGCATCCGTCTAGCCTAGGGACGCTACACACTAGAAACACTCACACGCCAATCATGGCGGCGTGCAGGGCTCCAGCTTGGCCGAGTACCCGATGGGGGCATCGCCTCGTGCTCGGACCCTTCCTCATAAATCTCACCTGTAACAGCTCAAATATTGCAACCGTGAACACGATGGCTCAACAACACTCAAAAGACACTCCTAATCATGAAACTCTACATGCAGGGATTGGTAATATATGAAAAATGACATTGCAATAAAGACACACCTACATGTTAATCCTTACTTTCAGTTTTATAGCGGTAGTTTAATGTGCCTTAGGCAGTCCTCACATCAAAATTCCACAATCAAACAAGAAACGCTTTCCTCCGATGTGGTTATGTCCAAAGTGGAAGATAAACTTAATGAGCTCTACATCTACAACATACATGGTATCAAGATAAGATTAGTCCAATGCATCATATTTTGCTGGCTTCTTTCAGTTATTACTACGTCACAGCACAGTGAACAAGCGGTACTCAAATAACCGTGAGGGACGGTGATTGCAATCAGTAGACACCCGGATAACACGTCACATACACCCACTTTCAGAAGTGTGGTGGTTCACACCTTCCTAAACTGTTGTGTGCCACAACCTTTCAAAGGAAACCCAAATGCCGAACCGGTCCATCCGTAACAGGCAGGAGGTCCCAACGTGGAGCGTGTCTGTGTCCACCGACAGATTTACACCTTGTTACCCTCAACCCACTCCTATAAAACGGTTGGATAAGTCTCAGCACCCAGTTTAGCCAATTACATCGCTTTCCTGCCTATGTCAGTATGTCATTCGGTACTGTTCAAAACTTGTCCAGCGGGTTCGCACACGACTCGGTCCTCAATCGACACCAACAGGGATACGCACGTGAGACCTCCGCTCACTGCATCCTATCCCCCTGTTGGGTCTCAGTTTCACATTCTTAAACCATTCTCTACCCTTTTCCATCCCGTGTGATAAAATCTTACCTCGCGAGTAGATTCCAACTACGTGGCTTCTACCGATATCCTAAGAACATTAGCATGACATTCTCTACTCGTCGAGTTGTAAACTACCCAACCCTCTCTAGGATTTAAAGGTCATGCAAGTAGAATTTCAATTAACCTAACTCTAATGCAACCATTTCAAACTACACATAAGTGATACAAAAGAAAACTTTGTAAAAGGCAATTAAATGCAAATCGGGGTTTGCCTGGTTGTGAGTCAAAAACAAAGTTAGCATCTGGAGGGAGTACTTCCAACGGCTCCAGCGTGTCCTCAATTTCGGTCACTATATGAAATGTAGCAAAAATATATGTACAAGTGCTAGAGAAGTGTAAGAATTAAACTTCTATTCATAGCTACTGCTGTTTAGATTCCTTAATTGGCTTTGGTATTTTTCTGGTGGATACTAGACTCTATAGGGATGATCTGAGCAAAATTTGGAGAAATTTCATTGAACCTTGTGGTCTCAAAAATTTCCACAAGTATAAAGTTTCTCTAAATTTTGATCCCAAATCTGAAGTTTTGACATGGCTAACAGTGGGAGATCTAATTAGAGCAGGTCTCTAAGATTTTAACAAGATTTGTTTCACAATTTTTGGAGTTACCTACAGGGAGAAATGAATTTTTGAAGTTGGTGAACAATTCTGAAAAAGTTACTATTTGGTTTGAAATTTTCAAATGAAGGCTGAACTTGGGAAGATAATTTAGCCTAGTAAATGAAGTCTAATGAGGCTCAAATTTTAATAGTATATCACTAATGTTATGAAGAAGCTTCTAGCCAAATTTGAGGAAATTCCATAACAGGGATCTTCTGGAATTAATTTCCAAAGATTTAATTTTGACAAATTTTGGAGAAAATTCCAGAGCTCTTCAGACCAAATTATTTGCATTTTTGCAGAGTACTGACTTAAAGTAATCCAACAAAATTTATTTCATAAATTTTGGACATTTCTACTAAAAGTTATGGGGTTTCAAAGTTTGGCCTAAATCTGAAATTCGGGGAAAGTTTAAACACTGGTTGTGGGCCCCACTACTTGAACCGGGCCAGTGACATCACAGCCTCACCAAGGCCCATCGGGTTTTCCCCGCGCAGCCGCACCCGATCCCATTCCACAATCCGATCCGCGTGCCGAATCCAGAGACTGACAGGTGGGACCCTGGCCTCCTTCGTCTACCTCGCGCTGCCCCCGCTTCCCCCCGCGGCAACCCTCGCCGGAGAGCTCGTCGAAGCCGGTTCTAGTGGTACAAACTTCACCAAACTTACCGCCTGTCAGTTTTACACCATGCTGAACACGATGGTGGGGGCGTGGAAGGATGACAATGACCGGAACAGTACTCGCACTGGCAGCCATGTCGAGCTCCACTTCGGCGACCTCTTTGACACTCGGCAATGGGACATTCGGGCTAGGATTTGCTCCATAAGCACCAGTAGGCATGGACGACTTTGACCTATAGCCTATTCTCCATGAAAACAACCGGGGATGGGACCTCACCGGTGACCTGAGCCCGCAAAACGACGGCGGCGACAAAAACTCGGTGTCCGGTACCTCTACTTGATCAATTGAACTGCTAGGTCTTCGGAAGGGTACGCAAGCGCGTGAATAAGCTACTCTAAGCTCATCTACCGTGGAGCTACTCGGAGAACGAAGAATTTTCCCGAAGAGTTCTCGGTTTTCTAAAGAATCGCCGGCGCCAAACTTCAAATTACTCGGCGTCGGAGCTAGGGAAGCAGGAGCTCGTTGTAGGGAAGGAAGAAAGGTTCCTAACGCACCTCAGAAACCTTTTGTTCGAGCTGGAGAGGCTGTCAATCCGTCGGGCGACGGTGCGACACAGAGGTGATCAACACCGGATATCCGAAAGAAAACCTAGCTCGCGAGAGCCAACCGACGGTGCTAGCGTCTTCTTAGGGCTTCGGAAAGCAGAAGGGAGACTTGGCGCAACTTTCCTGTGGCTCAGTCGCGCGAGAAGCACGGCGAGGAGTTTCTTCCGCCGGGTGAACGTTTCAGTGGGAGTTCGGACGGGAGAGGGGAGAGGCTAGGGAACACGATGAAGAGACGAGGTGGAGTGTCGAGGGCGCTGAGTGGAGGCTGAGTACGTGGAGAAAATAGCCGAGGTGGAGGGCACGTCGTCGGCCGGCAGATCGTGCTGCCGCTCGGTGTCACGCCGAGGTGAAACAGAGTCGGGTGAGATAATTCTGTGTGGCTGACTGCTGGGTCCCACCCCCTCATTTCTTATTCATTTTTTCCACTGATATTTCCCCTAGCTACTCACAATTCAAAGCTATACTTTCACACCAAGTCATGGTTGGAATTTTTTTGAAATTCAAATGGACTGAATTCTTGTGTGGAATTTGAAATGTATTTGGCTCTTTGAATTTGAATCTTCCCTCTTGCATGATTTAAAATACTAGCAAACTAAGCTCAATTAAATCTGAATTTTTGTATGGATGCTAATTCAAATGTGGAGAACACATTTGTGGAACCAAATTTACAAGTTGAGGAAGTTGAAATTTAAAACTGAAATTTAAATTCAGATTCGAGAGCTTCCTCTTTTAATTTCCAACAAATAGTAAAACCCCTCTAAAAGAGCTAAAATTTGGAAGGCTTAATATTTGGATTATGGAGACCCAAATTATGAATTTAGATCTTCATATTGGAAGTTTTTGGGAAGTTTGAATTATCACTTTGAACTCATACCATTATAATTTAAAGTTTTAATTTCGCTCATTTTCCTAAACTATGAATGTGCTAGACTTTTTGCTAGCACTTTTTAGTATTTTACATCCCAATGACGAGTGAGTAATAGGGAGAAGCGGTAGTGGAAGAGTGGGGAGAGAAAGGCTCACAAGCTAGAGGAGACGGAAGAAGAGGTAACACCACCATTGAAGGAGTTAGTGGTGATGCTGCTTTGCTGGATAGATGCCTATCAAATTAGTCATTTGATAGGTATCATTGATATATTTGATGTCATGTAAGAGTCAACATATATGTCAACTTAATAATCATTAAATCTAAACAATCCAACACAACTAATAAAAAAAATACTCAATTAAATAACAGATTCAACATTTTTAAATCTATAAATATTTTTAAATAACTAGTTCAATCTTTTCGTAAAAAACATTAACATGGCACATCTAAAATATTGGTTCACTCACTAATCGCCACAGGATCGAACGCCGCCAGTGTCTCGAAGCCCCCAAACCCCAACTTGCGCCGCCGCCGGCGATGGCCGCGTATCTGAGTATGGGCGAGGCTCACCGCCGCATCGGCGACTACCTCGCCCGCGTGTCGGACGCCATCTCCTCGTCCGACGGCACCGCGCTCGCCTCCCTCCTCGCCGTCTCCTCAGCGCCAGCCTCCACCCCTCTAACCGACGCCCTCGCCGCCCTCCCGGACTTCCCCCGCCTCGCTGCCGACCGCTTCCCAAACCTCGCGGACCTCCTCGTCCCATTGCTCCGCACCATCCACTCCCACTCCCTCCAACGCTACGCCGACGCCTACGCCTCCTTCGAGAAGGCTGCCAAGTTCGTCCCACCTCTTCTCGATTCAGTTCGATTTAATTGGAACTTCCGAAGATTTGATGTGGTTTTAAATGCAGTGCGTTCCTTCAAGAGTTCCGGAACTGGGAGTCGCCGTGGGCGATGGAGGCGATGCACACGGTGGCGCTCGAGATTAGGCTACTCGCCGAGAAGGTGAGCGGGGTGGGCGATCTGGACCTGTAAAGTTGTGACTGTAATGCTCATGTATGCTTGTTTGTTGTCTTGGTATAGGCAGATAGGGAGCTTACCACAAGCGGAAAGAACCCCGACAAGCTTCAAGCAGCTGGTTCCTTTCTTATGAAGGTTTTTGGTGCACTAGCGGTATGTTATTCTGATAACTCTCTTCAATGTTTTTGCTTTATGTGAACTGTTAAGCATCATTTGACCACTAGCACTGCTATGTTCTTTGCTATGACCTTTAAGTATTAGCCGTCTATTCATCAGCTAGGCTTGAACAGTTAATGTTGTTGGACTTAGAGGACAAACCTACAGGTCATAGCACACATCAAGTAAAATTCAATAGTGGATTATTTTTCAGAGAACCTTTTGGAAGTTTTATTGGCTAAATGGCTATTAGCTGTCCAACCTGTCATTTGATGCATCATATTCACTTTTATCAGGTATATGTGATATGATAACTGTTTTATCTCCAATCTTTCAGGTGAAAGGACCTAAGCGTATAGGAGCACTTTATGTTACCTGTCAGCTATTCAAAATCTATTTCCGGGTAAGACTCTGTACTTCTGTAACTGGATTTGTTAAACGAACATACTGTCCGCCATGCGCACTATGTGGACAAATGTTGTATGAGTACCTGGAGATATTTATGCTTTTCTACATCAGTTCTGAATTTGTAACAACAAAAGGTAAGTGCTGATGATGAAATATGCAGCTTGGAACAGTTAACCTCTGTCGAAGTGTCATAAGAAGTATTGAAACAGCCAGAAATTTTGATTTCGAAGATTTCCCAGTGAAAGACAAGGTAAGAAGAGCATAGTTTATGGACATGTATCACTTACTTTTCCATTTATTTTGAATTTATTAAATTATGAAATGGTACAGGTCACTTACATGTATTATACTGGCCGCTTGGAAGTGTTCAATGAGAATTTTCTCGTTGTAAGACTCTCTCTCTCTCTCTCTCTCTCATGGTTAAGAACCACAGTGCTTTGACTTAACAAAATAGTTAGACTGCTTACACAAGATTTTGTTTAATTTAATCAGGCAGATCAGAAGCTAACTTATGCTCTGGTGCATTGCAATCCTCAAAGCAAGTTAAATTTGAGGTACTTGTATTGCATGGGTTTTCATAGTGTGTGATTTATGGGGCACCTATTTATTGAGACTAACTTGTTTTGTATTTTCTAGGAGAATTTTGAAATTTCTTATCCCCGTAAAGCTTTCATTAGGTGTGTTGCCTAAAAGGACCCTCCTGGAAAAGCACAATTTGCTTGAGGTATGTTTACTTCTGTCTTATGTTCTTGTTTTAACATGGAGTACAATAAGTGTGATATATGGAGTTGTCGGTATCCTGCGAACCGGGTACCCCCGCGTAGTGAATAAAAGACAGCCTGGGACCCGCCTTTCCAGCTTAGGCGGGCCCTAGCGTAGGTCACGTGCCCTGGGCCCCACGGGCGGCCCCGGGGTTTCCGCATGTCTTCAGGGCCTGAGCATGATTACCGACCGAGGGCTTGCTCGGGAGCCCCTTGTGTCTAGTGGTGTCGAGCCCGACCTTCCGCCAGGGAGGGCTCCGATGTTACCACGTGCCTGTAACCTTCGAGAACACCATCCGCCAGAGAGAGCTCCAGAGGTGTCACGTGTCCTGCGTCTCCGGATCCGACCTCCAGCATGGGAGGGCTCCGGTGCTGCCACGTGGGCTACGACTCCAGGTGTACCTTCTCTCCAAGGAAGGATTTGGATGTGCCACGTGTCCTGCGGCTCTGGGCCCGACCAGTAGCATGGGAGGGCCCCAGTGCTGCCACGTGTCCAACGACTCCAGACCACCCGCTACTCCGTAAGGCAACTTCGGTGGAGACGCGTGCCGCGCGGGCCAGCCACCCGGACGCCACATCGACGAGCAACGGGCAGATTGCCAAGGAGTAAAGAGGAAGGTACACTGTCAGGCCGAGCATTCAAGGCTCGCGCCTTCCCCAGAAGCATGGCGCACGGCGCACACCTCCGTTCCCCGTCTGCGCACCATTACGGTGAAAGACAGGGCGGCGAGGCGTGACGGCACAACAGTGTCGTCCAATGGCACAGAGCCGCCTAGCAGTGCGAGGAGACGCGGCGACAAGATGGTAGATTCATCATCACCGGCCACCCGGTCAGAGGTGCCCGACGTGTCAGGCGACACGCCGTAACTCTACCGACAGTGACAATGCATATAGCTGTAAATGCCTATAGCTTATGTATAGGATGCAGATAGCCGCGGGGCCACCTGTCGGGCCCTGGGCCATCTTGTAACTGCCTCGGCCTTGGGCTATAAAAGGACCGGGGCAGCCTCCGGGCTAAGGTTTCGCAACCCAGCCAACTCACACATTCACACGCGCGAGCAATACAACAAGCACTCCTGTGGACGTAGGGTTTTACGCTCCGGCGGCCCAAACCACGTAAATCCTCGTGTCCCCCTCGCCATTGTGCTCCAACCTTCGAGATCCACTAGCTCCTCCGAAAAAAAGAACCTCCGCGGGCTGCTTACGAGTAGACCGGGGGAAGTGTCGCAGGAAAACACTTCGACAGCAGTATTGCAGTAGCAGTGATTGTCTGTGCTCTTCAGCTATAAAACCATGCACCATTGCCCTTCACAAGTTACTTAAAAAAAGGACATACCCAGTGCTGAAAGCTCCCACACTTTGTGGGGTCTGGAGAAGGGGATTTCTAGGCAGCCTTCCCCTTGCTTATTTTGCAAGGAGGCTGATTCGAACTTCATAACCACAATTTTTTTTACATTTGAAGAAATCTAGGTGTGACCAAATTAACTTACCTGAACGGATACAATTCAGTGCTGTGGTTGACGATCAAGTTTAATTTGCCAGAAGCAATATTTAGGACGATTTAGTGGGGATTATGAAAACTCTTCATCAACATATGATAGAATAAAAAACTTGAACTAGTTGTAATTAAGAACAAGGCACCTGGATTTGCATCATAGAGGACTCGATCTTGGGTGGTCTATGTTGATACCCTCAACCAAACTGGACTAGGCCCACCTGCAGTGTTTTAAAGGTGTCAGGCGACGCGTAGGCATCCAGGCGCTCGGGTCTAGATGCCATGGCTAGTCGACTCGCCTGACCGGTGCCTGGCTACCGCCGCCTCACAGGCCACTATCTCCCGGCCGCCGCCACTGACCTGCTAGGCGCCATGGCTGGTTACCTAGGCAGGCGCCTTGGCATCCAGACGCCGTTTAAAAAAATTAAACTACTCACCTGTAAGACATTTGACAGAACAGCTTATCCACATGTTGATTTTTTCCCGAGAACATTTGGCAAATGTTATGGGCCAGGGAGCCAAACCAGCCCAAAGGAGCTAGGAGGTGCTGGACCTGGCCCCTAGGGCCGACACCACCTGGGACACGCTGCTTCCAGGAGGGCCAGCGGCCCAGTATTTCCTTAGTGGCTAGGAAATGTCTAAATAAGAAATGAATAATTGGATTGGTTTAGGAAATTTAAAATGTTTAGGAGATAAGATTGAGTTGGTTTAGGAATAGTAGCGGTCAAGTTATCTCCTTCCTATATATATGATGCATTGCATTCAGATTCAATTAAGCAATAAAAGAAGATTTTAATCCCTCAACTCTCTTCTCTCTCTCTCTCTCTCTCTCTCTCTCTCGCATGCGTTGCCACCTCCCCTCTCCCTGCATGTCCACCTCCTGTGCCCTAGCCGCTACCACCCCCTAGCTGCCACCCTTGGTCCTTGAGGAAAAAAGGGAATTGTCCACACAACATCTATCAATTTATGTTACACCTCAGGATGAGTGTCCCTGAGCAATTTTAACTCTGAATTCCTTTACTTATCCTTCTGTTCTTTTTGTTGATACATATGCTTCTAGGTAAGGTCACTTTCTGTTTGTATTTGTGTATAAGCTCTGTTATGATGGAAAAGCTTTGTCTGACTTGATTTTTTCTGTTGTACATATTGCTTTTACTAAATCCGCTATTCCATTGTAGTTTTTTGTTTGATTTCATAAATATCTCTGTCTTCTTTATGTGATGCCACTGTAACTTATCTGTGCCCCAACTTCTACAGAGGTTTTTCTTGATTATTAATTGATATTTGTGCAAGTAGTAATGTAACCTCTTTCAGTATGCAGATGTTGTGACCTCACTTAAGAGAGGAGATCTCAGACTGCTCAGACAAGCCCTAGACAGGCATGAAGACCAGTAGGTTCACCTGTTCCTGTGCTAAAAAAGTTTCAACCTTTTAACTGTCTCTGATGGCATCTTCCTTTGTAAGATTTTTAAAATCCGGTGTATACCTTGTATTGGAGAAGCTCGAGCTTCAGGTCTATCAGAGATTAGTTAAGAAAATGTGAGTAAGGGACTGAAGCCATCATTATCATGCTTTAATTTGCATTATGACCAAATAGTTTTTGGTTATGCTGTTCTTTGGCAGCCATATCATTCAGAGGCAGAAGGAACCAGCCAAGGCACATCAAATTAAGCTAGACGTCGTAGTAAGAGCTCTGAAATGGCTTGAAATCGACATGGATGTGGATGAGGTGTTTCGAGAGTACATTAATCTTATGTTTTGTATCTCACTTCTCTGTGACGTGTTTAACCTAGTTTCACCTTGCTGTCAGGTGGAGTGTATCATGGCATGCCTTATATACAAGAATCTAATAAAAGGTTACTTTGCCCACAAAAGCAAGGTCCTCGTCCTCAGCAAACAAGACCCCTTTCCGAAGCTGAATGGGAAGCCTGTTTAGTTGCAGAATCATAACAGACAATCTTGTAATCCAGTGAATTTTCCCTTTACTTTGGTGTGCTGGACACACGTGTTGTATCAATTGTCCCTAGAACCCTTTCCTGACAAGGGCGCATCCGTACTGAATCACCGTTGGATGTAACCTGTATCAACGCATCATTACCAGCCTTTATTTTTTTGGCGCGATGTTTGTCAGTATGCCGGTGCCTTGCTCGAGGGGGTGGTCCTTTTGGTTAACTTGTCATCATTCGTAGACGAAAAAAAATAGATTTCAGACGAAAACCTACTTTTGCATGTTGATTGGGCGTGGCTATCGGTAGCTCCAAAGTACTATTGCTCTATTAGGCATGTGCTAATATCAAGTAGTTTTAACACAGGCTACGTGTCGGGTAGAGTATTGTTTTAATACAGTGCTTAGTTCTAGCAGGACGGATCAAAAGAATAGCTCGAGCTCAGGCACCAGCCTTGATGGATCAAATCAAACAAACGGTGCAGCTTAATGCTTCGATGCTGCTAGCAATCACGTTCTGTAATCTACGATGACTTAACAAGTGGCTTTCAGGGAAGCAAAGGCACAAGTGAGCTGCCAATCTGCCACGCTGTATGCAGCCTATCACGCTGAATTGATACAGGGTGGAATGACGGCAAACGACAGTGCTTCGTCGCATTGGCCGGGCGAGGGTGGCTCACATGAATCATTGCAAGAAACAAACGAAAATTTGGCCTGGTCGCCAAAACCTCCAGGCGACACGAGTGAGTGAAACGCGAGCCGAGGGAGTGTTCCCTTCCAGGCTAAGGAAGGAAGGCCTCGTCGCCGGCGTCTCTCTCCCGGCGCATAAAACCAAGCACAGCTCCCCACTCATCATCCATTCCCAGCCAAGGCAAAGGAGACAGAGCCCAAACCCACGAAAGCAAAGGCAAAAGAGACCAGATTTCATGGCCGCCGCAGCAAAAGCGCACTTCCTCCGCCGCGGCCGCTGATAAGCTACTGCTGCCCTGCTGCTGGACATATCTCTCACCCCCACCCCAGCCGCATCGGTCCATGGGTGCGGCGCGTCCGCGGCGCTGGAAGCTGCCGTTCCATCGCAGCAGCGCGCCGTCCAACGAGTCGTCCGCGGCGGTTCCCTGCTCGCCAGCGCGGGCGGGGGAGGCCGTGCCGCCGGAGTTCGTCTGCCCCATTTCCGGCGCGCTGATGGCGGACCCGGTCATCCTGCCGTCGGGGCGGACGTACGAGCGGGCGTTCCTCCGGGCCTGCGCAGAGCTCGCGTTCTTGCCGCCCGGCGTGGAGCCCGGGGGTGCCGACACGATGATACCGAACACGGCGCTCAAGGTGGCCATCGGAACCTGGTGCGCGTGCACTGGCCGGGAGCTGCCGGCTCGGCAGTCCGCCGAGGCGGCGCGGGAGGCCGTGCTGCGGGTGGTGCGACCGGCGGAGGTGTTGGCGAAGTCCGTGCGGACAAATAGGCGGCCGGTGGCGGTGGCCGTGTCGAACTCGTCGTACTCCTCGCCGGCCTCGACATCGTCGTACGGGTCGTCTTCGGAGATTACAGCCGCGGAGGATGAGGTGGGCGGGAGGCCGGTCAAGGTGACAGCGGTGGAGGCGGCGGCGGCTGTTGACCCGTTGGAGGACGAGGTGGTGGCCAAGGTGATGAACGCGGACGACGAGGTGGTGGTGGCAGCGGCAATGGCTGCACTCCGGGAGGCCACGCGGGAGAGCGCGGAGCGGCGGCGCGCGCTGTGCACGCCGCGGCTGCTCGGCGCGCTGCGGCGGGTGCTGCTGCTCCACCGGCACGCGCACGCGCGGGTGGACGCGGCGGCGGCTCTCGTCAACCTCTCGCTCGAGCCGGCCAACAAGGTCCGCATCGTGCGGTCCGGCGCGGTGGCGGCGCTCGTCGAGGTGCTCCGCTCGGGGAGCTCCGCGTCCGAGGCGCGGGAGCACGCGGCGGGCGCGCTGTTCGGGTTGGCGCTCCACGAGGACAACCGCGCCGCCATCGGAGTGCTGGGCGCGGTGCCTCCGCTCGTCGAGCTCCTCGCCGCCCCTGCCCACCCCGCCCGAGCGCGCCGGGACGCCGGGATGGCGCTCTACCACCTCTCCCTCGCCGCCGTCAACCAGTCCAAGATCGCGCGCTTCCCGGGCGCGCCCAAGGCGCTGCTCGCCGTCGCGTCCAGCACCACCGAGCCGGGGGCCATCCGCAGACTCGCGCTCATGGTCACTTGCAACGTCAGCGGCTGCGCCGAGGGCCGCGCCGCGCTGATGGACGCAGGCGCCGTGGCGTCCGTCTCCGGCATCCTCTCCTCTCCATCCCACGATGCCGCCACCACCAGCGGCGGCGGGGACCTCGAGGAGTGGTGCGTGGCGGCCCTGTATGCCATGAGCCGCGGCAGCCTCCGGTTCCGCGTCCTCGCACGTGCTGCCGGCGCCGATAAAGCGCTCCGTCGCGTGGCCGAGGAGCGCGGCGGCGTCCGGCGCGAGACGGCAAAGAAGACCCTCCGCGCCATGCGTGGCGATCTGGACGAGGAGGAGAACGACCTGACCGGCAGCAGCCTAGAGTGCGCCGACGGCGAGGACTGCGGCGGTAGCATTGTTTCGGACGGCCTCATGTCCTTCCGGCGTCGGCGGCGGGAGCTCGGCGTGTCGTCCTGCGGCAACACCGCCGAATTCTGACCGCTTCTTGTTCAGTTGAAATCACCATCCACGTCAATTCCGCCATGTTTTGTATGTAAAACTGCAGCCTTTTTTGGTTCGGATCACAGCGATAGACACCTGCGTGCCCCGTGAGACAGTGAAAAAAGTTCTTGTTTTGGGCGATGAGCCGATGAAGCTGTTGAAAACTCATAACATGGACTAATCCATCGCAAATGCTCCCTTATTTCATCTGCGAGTGAACCCCCTGCTGCATGTTGCTGATGCTGACGTGTTGTGCCGAATGGAATGTGTAAAGCAGCTGCTAGCTCGTGTGCCAGACAAGCCGCGGTTTGGGTGTTGCTTGCAAGTCAGAGTATGTCTTTGTTCTATCTGTACTCTTCACATTTGATTGTGGCAGCGCACGTGTCCTTCTACGTGCATTGTTTCGAGCGAGAGAGAATGAGGCAGCATGTGCCCCTATCAATCTCTGATGCTTTGCTTTGTAGCACTATTACAACAGTGTTGGTCTGTAGCTGGATGAACACCGGCAAATCAAGGCGCTCTGCGTCGGATCACGACGAAGCAGGTCGCAGTACTATTGCTTCCTTTAATGTACCTGGTCTGATGAGTGAGTGGGCGTGTGAGGTTTGGATCCTGGCTGCTCCTCGACGAATCCAGATTCCAGACGCGAAGGAATTCATCTCTTATTTTTTCCCCTAATCTTGAAGCTGGACATGAACAGAGGAACAGAGGCCACGCGTGTCCACAACCTTTTTGTGTCAGTCGCAGAGGTCTCCCTGCACCTTTCGACGTAGGTCGTCCGGCTCTCAGTCTTCACCCTCCGCATCGTGTCATCGATTGCTTGATTCCTAGACGGCGCCGTGCCTTTACAGCCATTTTGTCAGCAAAATCGTTCCTGGATGCTCTGGATCTTACTGTAGCGTAACGTACTCGTTCGTCACGGACGAGTACCGTATCGCCTGACGAGATAGATCCTTGAAACTACCAGTCGACCACCATCTGTTGAACTCGAACAAACCCACGGCTGGTGTCTCCACGAACCTGAAACTGACCTGCGTAATGTGCATCCTACCATACCTGGAAGACCATGGCATGGCCGGCATAAGAGCAACACTGCCAGTAAGCCTCACATGACTGTAATTGACCAAACAGCGGACCAGACCAGCCGTACTCCTTGAGACCACCACCCGAGCGTGTTGTCCACCTGGTGTGCGACGCGAGGTTTGGTCAGCGGATGCGTGACGGCAGGGGCAAAAACTTTTTCACGACCACTGCTCTCTTTCTTGAAATAACACGATTGAAAAGGAAGCTCCACTCGGAGCACCCACATGTGGTCTGATTCTCATCCTCTTTTCAAGTACTAATTTGAAGTCGCCGCCTAAAATAGTGGGTACTTGTAGACCTGATAAATTTGCATGATAAAGTGCCCTCTGCCTTAAACTTGAGCAGCAGCTCTAGGGATGAAAACAGTTCCGAAACGATTGGAAGGAACCACAATTGTTTCCATTTTTATATTTATGAAAGTGAAATCGATAACTCCGCCTATGTTGTAATGACATAGCCGGTCCCAAGCCCGGGTAAAGGAGGAGGGGGTTGTGATAGGCTTGGCGAGCCAACAACTACACTTAGCCATTCTCATGGAAATGAAACCCAATAGAAATTCGTTGGGGCGTAACCCTCTTAGCGACGCGCCATATCGGAACCCGGGTATGGTGTTAAGTGGGCAAGGGCCGGGTCGCCACCGCCTTAGTGGCGCGCCATATCGGAACCCGGATATGGTATTAAATGAGCAAGGGCCGGATCGCCATCACCTTAGTGGCGCGCTACATCATCGCCCGGATGTAGTGATAAGTGAGCAAGGGTCTTTGCATCTTACTCGACGGGTGCAAAGCGTAAGGAAGCTAGCCGAGGAACATAGATTTCGGGTGGGTAGTTGGAATGTAGGATCCTTGACGGGGAAGCTACGTGAGTTAGTAGATGTTGCCATTAGGAGACGAGTAAATATCCTTTGTGTACAAGAGACTAGATGGGCGGGTCAAAAGGCGAGAGAAGTCGAGAATACCGGTTTCAAGCTTTGGTATTCTGGTTCGGCTGGGACTAGGAATGGCGTAGGTGTTCTAATAGATAAGAGTCTTAAGGATGGAGTAGTGGATGTTCGAAGACGAGGAGATAGGATCATCTTAATCAAGATAGTAATTGGGGACATTGTCTTGAACGTCATTAGTGCTTATGCCCCACAAGTTGGGCTCAACATGAGTGCTAAGAGGCAATTTTGGGAGGACTTGGAGGATATGGTTAGTAGTGTACCGATAACCGAGAAACTCCTCATAGGGGGAGATCTCAATGGTCATGTGGGTGCAACTAACCTAGGATTTGAGGGAGTACATGGAGGTTTTGGATGCGGCGATAGAAATCAAGAGGGTAAGGACATCCTAGACTTTGCCGTAGCCTATGATCTGTTGATAGCTAACACCCTCTTTAGGAAGAGGCAATCTCACCTAGTGACCTTTAGTAGTGCCCAACACTCTAGCCAGATTGACTTTGTCCTCACTAGGAGAAAGGATAGACGGGAGTGTCTAGATTGTAAGGTGATCCCGGGGGAGTGTGTTGTGACACAACATATGCTTGTGGTAGCTGATTTTCGCTTCCATACATGTTCTTTGCGGGACAAAGGTGTCAAAATCACAAGAACAAAGTGGTGGAAGTTGAAGGGAGAATCACAAGTATCCTTTAAAAATAGGGTGATCACAGAAGGACCCTGAGCAGAAAATGGAGATGCAGATAGTATGTGGATGAAGATGGCAACTTGCATTAGGAAGTTAGCTAGTGAGGTGTTCGGTGTGACAAAGTGAAAGAAACTTGTAGATAAAGACACTTGGTGGTGGAATGAGGATGTACAAAAGGCCATTAAGGAGAAGGAGTGTTATAAGAGTTGGCATAATGATAGAAGCGCAAGCAACATGCTTAAGTACAAAGAGGCTAAGAAGAATGCAAGGCGAGTTGTGAGTAAGGCAAGAGGACAGGCCTATGATAAGTTATATGAGAGACTAGGGACAAAAGAAGGTGAAAAGGACATATACAAGGTAGCAAAAATCCGCGAGAGAAAGATGAGGGATCTCAATCAAGTTAAATGCATCAAAGATGAGACTGACCGCATTCTAGTGAAGGATGAAGAGATTAAGAATAGATGGCGTGATTACTTTAATGGGCTATTCAATGATGGGAATGAGAGCACTATGGTTGAGTTGGATGACTCCTTTGATGACTCCAACAGGCGGTTCGTGCGGAGGATACAAGAGTTTGAGGTTAAGGAGGCCTTAAAGAGGATGAAAGGAGGAAAGACCCTCGGCCCTGACGATGTCCCTATTGAGGTGTGGAGATGTCTTGGGGACGTCGCAATAGTATGGCTCACAAAGCTATTCAACCACATTTTTCGGTCAAACAAGATGCCTGAAGAATGGAGGAAAAGTATATTAGTACCTATCTTAAAAAATAAAGGAGATATTGAAAGTTGTACTAATTATCGAGGTATTAAGCTTATGAGTCATACTATGAAGCTTTGGGAGAGAGTGATTGAACACCGCCTGAGGAAAGTGACCAATGTCACTAAAAACCAGTTTGGTTTTATGCCTGGGAGGTCTACAATGGAGGCGATTTTCTTGCTTCGTCAGCTTATGGAGAGATATAGGGAGCAGAAGAAGGACTTGCATATGGTGTTCATCGACTTGGAGAAGGCGTACGACAAGATACCAAGGTCAGTCATGTGGTGGGCACTAGAGAAACATAAAGTGCCAACAAAGTACATTACCCTTATCACGGATATGTACAATAATGTTAGGACAAGTGTGCGCGTAAGTGATAGTGAGACTGATGCATTTCCTATCACGGTAGGACTACATCAAGGATCAACTTTGAGCCCATACATCTTTTCCTTGGTGATGGATGAGGTGTCGAAGGATATACAAGGGGATATCCCTTGGTGCATGCTCTTTGCTGATGATGTAGTGCTGGTAGATGAAACTAGAGATGGTGTTGATAAGAAATTAGAGTTATGGAGACAAACCTTAGAGTCCAAGGGGTTTAGACTTAGTAGGACTAAAACCGAGTATATGAGGTGTGACTTTAGTGGTGTTGGTCGTGAAGAAGGAAATGTTAGTCTACAAGGACAAATAGTACCTAGAAGGGACTCTTTCCGATACTCAGGATCAATGTTACAAAGCAATGGCGATATTGATGAGGATGTTTGCCACAGGATCAAGGTAGGGTGGATGAAATGGCGGCAAGCCTCTGGAATCCTATGTGATAGGAAAGTCCCACAAAAGCTAAAAGGGAAGTTCTATAGGACGGTGATCAGACCCGCGATGCTCTATGGGGCGGAATGTTGGCCAACTAAACGGCAACATGTCCAACAAATGAGTGTCGCAGAGATGCGAATGCTACGGTGGATGTGCGGGCACACGAGAAGAGACCGAATAAGGAATGAGGCGATTCGTGATAAGGTAGGGGTGGCGTCGATTGAAGAGAAGTTAGTTCAACATCGACTTAGGTGGTTTGGACATATCCAACGGAGACCTCCAGAAGCACCGGTTAACAGTGGGATTTTAAGAGGTAGAGAAAATATTAGGAGGGGTAGAGGACGACCAAGGTTGACTTGAGAGGAGGCGGTAAAACGAGATTTGAGAGATTGGAATGTATCCAGAGACTTAGCTCATGATAGGACCACATGGAAAGTAGCAATTCATGTGCCAGAATCGTAGTCTTGTTTTTTTTCCTTTTCTTTTTTCTTTTCTCTTTTCTTTTCCTTTTTTCTTATTTCTTTTCTCTTTTTCCTTTTTCTTTTTTTCTTTTTTTTTTTCTTTTTTTTTTCTTTTTTTCTTTTTTCCTTGTTCTTATATCTCTTCCTCTCTTTTACTTTATTGATATTGGGTTTCATGTCTAGCCGACCCCAACAGGCTTGGGATAAAGGCTTGGTTGTTGTTGTTGTATGAAAGTGAAATCGATAATAACACCAGTGGAAACCAATACGGCATCGGTATTTATGGAAAGTTCAGAAACAAAATTGTTCCAACTAAAACAGACGGTATCAACAGGGACTTGGTATTTACCATCGAAAACTACAACAGCTGCAAACATAATTGTTTGGGAGATATTTACCAACAAATGAACTTTATATGGCGAGCATTGTGAGCTTGCGGTTACAAAATTACAAGTGCGTCAGGTTAAATGTACACACTCTCCCCAACAAGTAGGCATGTGAAGGGTTATGAGAAAAGATATTACAAAGTATTTGTTGATAGAGATGCTGGAAGTTATAGCTGTGAATGCTCCAAGATGGGCAGGGGATGGGATGCTTTGCTGCCATATATTGAAGTTGATGACTAAAATGTATGTAGAGGATATCTCCTCACAATACCTACTACACAGATGGTCTAAGAATGCAGGGATGGGTAACATTGTTGCTTTTGAAAACCAAGAAATGGTACTCCCTCCGTTTCGATTTCATTTTTGAACTAACCGGCGTCAAATAAATCGAAACGGAGGGAGTATATAGGAACAGGAGAAACAAAGAGTCACTAAATATGGTTCAATATGTCAACCTTCTGAATGACATTGCAAAGGTAGCAAAGGAAACTTGCACATATGCTAAGACTTCTGAAATTGTCAGTCACACATCAATGTAATGCAATCAGAGGTTAATGCTACAAGGAAAAAAAATCCTACGGGACGAAAGGTTTCCACAACAATGGGCCACCCATCTGACACTCATGGCAATGTACATGTGCAGTAAGGCAACTCATTCATTGAAGTCCCCCAGCATCAAAACCAAAGGGTAGACCAATTTCAACTAGATGGAAACCAAATTTTAATCTACAAGGGGAGGAAATACTATGTCATGTAGGGTTTGTGGTTCGAACAAGCACACTGCACCAGATGTGAACTTATTACTACCCTATTCTAATATTAAATCGATATTGTTAGGACAACAAAAATATTGCAAAAGCATACCTTAAACAATGACAAGCATATGAACTATACCTAGACCTATCTGTTTCAGCGTTTTAAAAGGCGTCGCCTAGGCGTCCAGGCGCTCCGGCCCGGACGCCATGGCCGGCCGCCTCGCCTGGCCGGCGGTTGCTGCCACCGCCATTTCCGCCCTCGCCGTCACAGCAGGGTCGCCGCCGCCGTTGCTGCCCTCGTTGCCGCCCTCGCCGTCGCTCTCTGCCGGCCGCCGGTGGAGGAAGAGAGAGAGAGTGAGGGAGGAAAGAGTTAGGGTTAGGGGTGAGGGTGGTTAGATATATGTGGCCTGATCTGAAATTAGGACCGTCGGATGAGATCCGACAGTCCTCCTTAATCGGGACGACCGCCCAACCGAGCCCACCTGCCCGACCGCGCCCGTCCGCCGCCACCCGCCAGCGCCCCTTCACCCGCCGCCTGTGCCCGCCTGCGGGCGCCGCCCGCCCGCCGCCGCCCGCCCGCGCCCCTTCGCCCGCCACCTCTGCCCTCCTGCCGGCACCTGGCTGCCGCCGTCTGGGCGCCTGGGTGTCCAGGCGCCTTGCCGGCGCCTAGGCGTCCAGGCGGCGATTTAAAAGCTTGATCTGTTTTACCCTTTCTTGAACATCAGAATAACAGCACTTCACGTTTTTTGTCAAGCATGAAGAGATAACTTCAAGAAACTTCATTACTTGAGATAAAGCTTCAATTAGTTTGCAATTTAGCATAAATTTATGTTTGTTAGCATCATTTTAAGACATTGTTTCCCATCAGTAGTCGTCTATAAGTTGCAGAGCAAATCATAGCTTGGGCAAGCAAGGGATAACAAAATCTCTTCCCTTCTCAATCTCCCGCCCTCCCTGTCACTCACTTGCACAGCACAGTATTCTAGTTACCCACACCAACAACCTTAGCAATCTGGTAGATTCCACCAAAGTACCAACTAAAGAACTGATATTCTAAATGCAAATAAAAATATATTTGTTCATTGACAAGGCAATTGATTCGGCCATGACATTTAACCCTACAAAGAGAAAGAGCAAGTGTGGCACCTGAATTCTTCTGTGCTCAATTACATATCAAACTAATAAAGTTATACAACTGAGGTATATTATGCAAGGAGATGACCTAGGGGTAGACCTTGGTTCACTCAGTGGAAAGCCATCTGATAATTATTTAATATTGGAATCCCAATAACCCAGCTCGAAAAGCCCAGCCCATTCCCATGAACAAAGACACGGCCAAATAATACCTACGCCGTAATTTTCAAGCAAAGAAGAAATACATCAGACAACTGAACAGCTGACGATACACGAGTAGGAGACGTCCACGCGAGCTCCGACGTTTCGTCGAGCACCTAGCGTACCTGCACAAGGGAAGGCCTCGCAAGCCCGGCGCCGAGCAAGGCTGACGCGAGGCGGTCGGATATGCCGAGAGACTTCCACGACGCACTCTCCCCAGCGAGAGGAAGCCGTCGCCCGAGCCCGCGCCGGCGTCATCGGCCTCGGTCGCGGCGGTGGCGAGCGCGCGGGGTCTCGCGGCGGACGAGAGGAGGCGCCACTGCCCTGCCAGAGGCGAGAAGAAGAGGAGGTGGTGCTTGCACGTGCGCGTGGCGAGACGGGAGGAGGCGAGGGTCTGCAGCTGCGCGAGGCGGAGACCGTGCAACGCCATCGCGGTGGGGACGGGCACAAAGAAAACTTACTTATGACGAGTATCGAAGACATAAGCGCGCACGAAATATCAGAGTTCAGCTAGTATTTGACGTGAGACTATTGAAATATACTGCCCTAATTTCCAAACAAGACCCAAAATTACAACTGAGTATAGAATACAGTCTTTTAGAATGTCCTCGGTAATATGTGCGTACGTGTTTTTATATAAATATATGTTTAGGTATGTTTGTATTATATTTTTTATATATAGAAATATAACAGACAGTTTTATTTAAGAGCGTCGTGTCATGGTTACATTTGATTATCTAACAAGATAAAAGTGCAAATTGTGGCACAGAATACGATAACCACACCACAGTTCAAGAGACCTTCATAATTTTTTTAAGTGTTACCCAAAAACTATAAAATTTCAAAATGGTAATGGAAGCCATGCAATGGTGAAATTCAGACTACATAAAATTAATTACTCGAGGAATGCATCCAGCTCTTGAAGAAGAAGAGTTCGATACTTATAAAATAGAATGAGTTCGATAGATTGCATGTACGGTTATGTCCATTGAACGAAAATGGCTTAGATAAACTACTTCAACATTTTAATCCCCTCGTTTCAAAAGGGCGAAATCTTATTGCTTTACAGGCGTCTACTGCTTCCTGTAAATTCCTTTGAAATTTGTACTTCGTTTTTGAAATGTATGTCAGATTAATCAAGTGATTACTCGTTGTGTGGAGCCCATTTCTCTGACGCACTTCACACTTCCAGAGTCCACTCCCGGCTAATCAACGCGTCCACACGTACCCCGCGGTAAAGCCGAACCACCCCACTCCCGTACGCCCCCTCGCTAACGGTCCGGCAGGGGCATTTCCGTCCCGCGCCACCCCACAAACCCCCGAAATTTCAAAAAACCCGGCCCCGACAGCGGGCCTCTCCTCTCCTCTGCATTCCCCATTCGGCCACGCCCCCGATTCGATCCATCAGCACGCCGCCGACGAAGACGCTCCCCGAGCCCTAGAGCCCAGCCATGCGGCGGGACGATGCCGGCGGTGGAGGTACCGGGTTTCACGAGCTCTTCGACTCTGTGCGTCGGTCCATATCCTTCCGCGCCGCCGCCGCCGCCCCCGCGGAGCCCCCCGCCGTCCCCTTCGGCGCCGGGGGTGGGGGCGGGATCGGCCTGAGGATCAGCTCCCGCCTCCGGAAGTCTCGGGGGATGGGCCTGCTCGGGCTCATCTCCAAGACCCCCTCCCCGCCGCGCCGCCTGATGCCGCCGCTGCCCGATGGCGGCGTGGGAGGGGATGGGTGCGGCGGAGAGGGAAGAGGAGAGGAGAACCCACCGATACGGTGGCGAAAGGGGGAGATGATCGGGTGCGGCGCTTTCGGGCAGGTCTACCTCGGGATGAACCTGGACTCCGGCGAGCTCCTCGCCGTCAAACAGGTGCGGGGTTTCGCCACGTGGGGATTAGTTCTCTACTGTTTCCAGTTCTGTGGACATCCGGCCGTAACGACTTGCTCTATTGCAGGTTTTGATCGGGACTAACAACGCCACGCGGGAGAAGGCCCAAGTGAGTGCCATTTCTACCAACCGCCTATAGTCTTGCTAGCGAATCACAGTTTTGAGGATTTTATCTTATATGAAGTGCTTTTCCGTTTGGGATCTTGTGGTGTCAGGCACATATTAAAGAGCTCGAAGAAGAAGTGAAGCTGCTCAAGAACTTGTCGCACCCCAACATTGTTGTGAGTGGATGCTGAGATTTAGCTTCCATTTGGTAGATGCAACTGTTGTCGCTGTTATTTGATTTACTACGTTTGCTCTGAAAAGAGGTATCTTGGGACCGTTCGGGAGGAAGACACACTAAATATTTTGCTGGAATTTGTGCCTGGAGGGTCCATTCAATCACTTTTAGGGAAGCTCGGTTCATTCCCTGAGCCTGTAAGTAACCATCAATCTGTGTGGTTCACCGTACGGCTGAGTTCACCATTGAATGAACTTATCCATAACTTCTATTGATCAGGTCATTAGGAAATACACCAAACAAATTCTACGAGGATTGGAGTATCTACATAGCAATGCGATAATACATAGAGATATAAAGGTATAAACTCTGGAGTCTAAACATATGATAGCAGATCTTTTTCCATGATTGTTTTGTTGTTACGCTTGATCTGATGACCCTGGGATTTTGACAAATTTTAGGGTGCAAACATTCTAGTCGATAATAAAGGGTGCATCAAACTTGCTGATTTTGGAGCATCTAAGCAAGTGGCTAAATTGGTAAGCCTCAGTCTGACATACCATGTTCAATTTCCAATTAAATTTGAATGTAATCGCGGGAAGTCATAAAGTTTGGATAATTTTAGAAAAGGGAATTTATTCGAGTGGTTCAGCCTTTGCATGGTCAACAATAGTGGGATCCCAAAATAGAAACTTCCTTTTAATCGAACAAGAAAGGGTGTGCCCCATGCAGGCTTACATTCAGGACTAACTACCCTTTCCTTCTGCTGAAGTACATGCAAATTTGTGTTAGAGAAGAAAAAATATGCGGGAGGGGAAATAAAAAGAAGATACTGTATGACGTACAGATCTAATGTCTCTTAGTACTTTAGAAGCCTAGAAGGGCCTGCAAAACGAAGTATGGATACCAGTACATTTAATAGTAATAGTGACGATGTTGAAGTACTGAAAGTAAGAAGGTTGTATGTAGCCAGTGTGATCTATTTTTTTACAAATGATAAGTGATGCCCAACGACCATCATATTTTCTAATTCGTCTTAAGGACATATTGTGCATTCTGGTATAGTATCAGTACTGTTAGCATTTGCTGTTATTGGATTGCCTAATCTCTTTGCAGCATTTGTGTATTATAATATCTTCCTGCTGCAATTTCATTTGTACTAGATGATATGATGTCACATTGTATTTGTTTTTCCAAATTATTCCTGATTCCTGTGTCAATGCACTTACATCAATATGTCATGTTTTACCAGGCTACTGTGACAGCTGCCAAAACGATGAAAGGAACACCGTATTGGATGGCGCCTGAAGTCATTGTTGGGAGTGGGCATAGCTTGTATGCTGAAAATTCTACCAGTGCCATGTTTCTTCCTTTCTTAGATTTGGACAAGGCCTAATATCTTTTCTATTCATACCTTTCTTTAGTGATTTTAATATCAACAATGTTTAAATTTCACTTCTATATTGGAGACTAACTTTTTTTGCCTAATTCAAATTATGCTACCAACTGTACTACTACTTTAGCCTTTAAATTATGAGCAATTTATGGTTTCATGGACAATAAAAGCACTGCATGTAAAAATGATATCTTATAAATAATATCATGCAACTACAGAGATTGTCCTAGTATAAGGTGAATATAACCTCTAATCCCATTTGCTGAATAGCTAGTTATATGCCATATATTGTCAGACACATAAAAGGTGGTAGGAAATTACAAATATTTATTACTTCAAGATAGTCCATTTCATTTAAAATAAATATTTTAATTAAGTTCACCTGCTTTTTTCCTTGATTCATTGTTATGGATGTGTGATTTCCAGCAAGGAGGGACTAGTATACTGTGATTTTAAATAATTTAGTATTCAAATTCATGTTTTTTTCTATTTGTTCTTACGTAATATTTTGCAAAGCCAACCCTTACTGTTCCATTCTCTCAGCTCTGCGGACATCTGGAGTGTAGGATGCACAGTCATTGAAATGGCAACTGGGAAACCACCATGGAGCCAGCAGTATCAAGAGGTAAACTTTTATCATCCTAAACCTAAGCACCCTGTAAAAAGTACTGCTTGTTGAATTGAGAATGTCCTTTCAGGTTGCTCTTCTATTTCATGTTGGAACCACAAAGTCACACCCGCCTATACCTGAACATCTCTCACCGGATGCCAAAGATTTTCTGTTGAAATGCCTGCAGAAGTATGCCTAATTCTGTCCTATGTACTGCTTAGTTAATAATTTATTGAAAAACACTGGAAACTTCCTGTAACTGGAAAGTTTATCTAACTTGTCTTGTCTCCTTTGATTTGCTTTCTTCTTTTAGGGAGCCAGAGCTGAGGTCTACTGCATCAGATTTGTTGCAGGTATGTTTGTACTAACTGCTCAAGTGTTGCTAGTGGTGTTCCTGTGGACTTTAGTGTGTTCTGATATTGATTTATCATTTATGAATTTGACTTCTCAAAATATATTCTATTGCAGCATCCGTTTGTTACTGGAGAATCGGACATCCTACAGCCAGCAAACCGCGTTGCACACAAGGTCTGATTATCTAGCATAGTCTGATGTCGCTTCATCCACTTTCCTTACTTTTGGTACAATTACTAGCAGTCTGAGATGTTACCTCATTATTTTAATGAACAATGCAGGAAATTTCCATTGATAAGATTCCTGCACATGATATACCAAATGGCTTGTAAGTAAATTCTGTAACTCATGTGATTGTCCATTGTCTCAATTTACGTTATTGTTTCCATTTACTTTGTGACTTCAATTGTTCCCAGGGCTTTGAATCATTCTTCCAACTGGTCGACTCTTAACTCCAACAAATCATCTAATGTCAAGCCCTTATGGGAGGGTGGTTGTGATGATGATGACATGTGTGAGTTTGCCGACAAGGATGACTACCCAGCAGTCAGATCTGTAAGTATTTGGCTTCAGCTATCCATTTTTCTTAGCATTTGAGCTTCCACATTGATCATGTGCATTTCACAAATGAGGTTGTGGTTGACTATGTTATATCTTTCTTTTAACTTTTTGCTCTGTCGGTCCAGAGCTATAATCCTATGTCTGAACCATTTGATAACTGGGAAAGCAAGTTTGACATAAACCCGGAGCAAAATTATCATCGATCAACAGAATTTGGTGGATTAGCCAAACATGCTGAAAGCTGCATAACTGTGAATGATTTTACTTTCCCTTGCGAGGGAAGTTGTGAAGATGATGATTTACTTACAGAGTCGAAGATTAAGGCATTTCTTGAGGAGAAGGTACTCAACATTTGATAAGATTGCACAAGATCAGTAGGTCACTACTAGAGGTGGTTAAATGCTATTTATTTATTTTATTTTTCTTTGTCGCAGGCCCTTGACCTGAAAAAGCTACAAACACCTTTATATGAGGAGTTCTACAACACAGTGAATGCAGGGATTTCCCAGGGAGTTGATCAAACTTCCAAAGGAAAATTCACAAATAGTCCAAAATTGCCGCCTCGGGGGAAGTCACCTCCAAGTAAGATGAGAGGAGGCATGTCACCAACATGTGACAATTTGAATAGTACAAGTCCTGTAAGCTGCAGCAAGCAGTTCCCAAACAGCAGTGTGGAAAGTAGCAGAATTTTGAGAGAAATAGCTTCTCCTCAACTGAATGAGTTTGAGGGTAAAAGCAATCTTGATGTCCCAGATAGCCCAAGGTCTGCTTAGTACGCCATGTTTTGGAACTGACACTACATTCTGCAAAAATCTAACCTTCTGAACAACAACAAATCATTTGTATGTAGTAGGATCATACATTTTCTACTAGGATCAATATGTGATCTAACAGGAACTATTTTTATTAACAGCATCAGCTTCGCTGAGAGGCAGAAGAAGTGGAAAGAAGAGCTGGACCAGGAGCTTGAGAGGGAAAGAGGTAAGTGAAAGCTTTGACAATTTGTGCACTTATGATATTTTCCCCAATGTTTGATTTCATCTATGAATTGGCCAACAGTGATGAGATTAGCTGCTTGCGGTAAGACGCCATCTCCAAATAGAGGCTCCAATGTGAAAAGAGCACCCTGCTGACCATTGAACAGGACAACAACACTCCTCATTTCTTTACTCCATCCCACAGAAGACAGAACAACTGATGGTAATATGAAGAGGGACTGGAGGCAACATCGATATAGTTTGAACTGCCTTGTACCCAGCTGTTCTCTGCATGTCCTGAGGTATGGCTGCAAAACCACACACTTCATAGTGGACTGGTAGAGGGAGAGTCATCAAAAGTCATGATCCATTGCCGTGCACCGAACATTTTGCTGCAATTATAAGGCTGAATTTTTCATTAGTTTTGGTGCTACGCAAACTGCTTCGGTCACCTGGTTTATACCGAGAACAAAAGTGTTGTATAAATTTTTGTGTGTATAAGCAAGAAGGGCGTGGTGCTTGATGTTTTGTATGGAGCTTGTTTCTAGGAGCGTGAAAAATAAGCCAAATGCTGATTATTGAAGCTTTTGGTTGTTGAATGAAGCTGATGTGCTTTGTCTGGAAGTATCAACTTCTGTTGATCCGCACAGAAAGTTGCTGCCACCTCTGAAGGGTTGCAAGCGTGCATCTGCTTGCTATTGGAATCATTCGCTCTTGTCACCCATTACCCGTAACTTTGACTCTTGCAACTGGTTTGAAATATTTTTAAGCGTATGGCTATCAAGGTGCATGTTGACTTCCTTGCCTGTAAACACTACACCTCGTTATGACCACGCGGGCTTGGGAAAACCTCGAAGCCTGGATTTGTGATCGAACGGCGCACTCACGGATATGGTTACTGTGTATGTGAAGCTACTGTAATTTGTGAACTTATATTACCTCGTCACCAGACTGAACAGCAAACATGGAATGACAGAAGACTTATGATCTATCTTTCACATGAATTAAAGGAATAAGTCTAAATCACGGATATCTCAATTTTGAACCTATCCATAGTTGGAGGGGACAATTAAATGTAAAAAACTATTTGATGTAATTGTATAAACTGACTCTCCTGTCCTACACAATCTTCATCTTACAATCTTTTTTTTTTCATTTAAGGCCCTTCATCTAGCAATGCAAATTAAATTAAAATAAAATGAAAAGATGGACATCGTTGCCAGATGGAATGACTTTAATGAAAAAACAGTAATTATAGTTTAACTATAAAGATCATGAAGATAAGATCATGCTCGATGAGTATATATAGGGAATAACACAGGGACCAAATTGACAAAAGCAAGAGTCCGAGCGAGCCCACCGCACTTCGGTCTCCGACTCGTATCGTGCCGGTACCGCACTCTTCCTCCCCCTCCTCCAGCCGCCACCCCGCCTTCCGCCGCCCTTCGCGCTTCTCCCGCTTCCCTCTCTCCGGCGCTCTCCGCCATGGCCCAGACCGCCTTCCTCTCCTCCCTCCGCTCTCCGTCCCCTCCGTCGCCGCACTCGCGCCTCCAGCCCAGCCGCCGCTACCACGTCGAGCTCGGCGCTCGCGAGAAAGCGGTAAGCCCTCCGCCCATCAACCCAATTCTCGTACCCTGCTTCCTCGAATCGGTACTTCGATCCTGAGGTCGTTTGCTGCACTGGGGCTCCTCTTCGCGGGCTCTGGGTTGGGACGTTAGTTAGATCGCTCTGTTTGGTCTGATCTGGTAGGGTCACGAGGTGCATCGATTCCATCTGGGTGGAACAGGCGTAAGTAGGTGCTTTCCTTGGGAGATTTCCTCGGGGGAACGGGTCCTATTCTTGTTGTTGGATCGACTGGACTGATCGGCTCGGCTTCAGGATAACTGACTAGGTCTCGGGTTGCTGTAGTCATCGCTCAAGTGAAACCTTGGGGGTTATGTTTAATTCTGCATTTCTGTTTCTCGAGAAAATTTAACCTTTGTTAGGCTTTAGTGCTTTTACCCCTCATAGTATTATTTTTGTATTTTGCGTCCATTTTTATGCTGAAATTAACCTGAGTGTATGCGGAGAGCATGTGTGAAGCAGGTTGTGTAAAGTTGTTGTTGTTGCTCTTATATTGCAGCACTTTGCAAGGTAGTGTTGTGGTTTTTGTATTTGCATTGTGCTAGTACTTTGTTGGTATGATTTTTAATTAGGTCTCTTTGTGATACAATTTTTGTTTGCCTTCAGTAACTTCTTCACTGTCTAGTTCTAACACATAATTATTGCAGCTTTTGGAGGAGGATGTTGCTTTGAAGAGGTTCAAATCATACAAGAACAGTGTGAAACAAGTCTCGAAGATTGGGAATGTTCTCACCCTCGCAGTTGCTGTTGGTATGCCTTCTTAGTTTTGATTTTTTTTCTTACCTCTTTGTTTTCATTTTATCAAACAGTTAGATCCATATGGTGCAGTTAATGATTGCCATTGTGAATTCGTATTGGTCATTTGACCTTCTTAATATACCTATTGTTTTGTTAGCTGTGTTACCTTTTATGATAGAATAATGCAGTAGAAACTGTGGTTAGTGAATTTCTTACCTTTACAGATGATTAAAATCCAACTAGATATTGACATTTGTAGGAGCGCTCATAGTTTCTATATCACCAAGTAACTCTGAAGTATCACACGTTCATTAATTATTAGAACAGGCTGTATTACTGTGTTAAGGGCATTTTATCATGTTAAGGATACAGTTTTTGAATTTTGATTCTTGTAATTAGCACATATATACACAGCTCTGATTGGGGCCTCACTTGCATTGTCCATTGTTCATGAGCTCTTATTCTGCGTAGATTTCACTATCTAGTGTTTCTTTTTGATAGCTTCTGGTCAAGGTTCTGAGTGCTAACTTGGCATTTGACAAGTCAGTTTCTGATGATGGATGCTTCGTTACAATGTGGTTGTGTGCAAACTGCAAAATTGATTCTGTATGCTCATCATTTCTAGTTGCATTTACATGCTTCAAGGTATGATATTTGCTTAGTAAGACACATTTTTCTGTGAATCCCTATGTTAGCCACCATTATAAGTGGGCCTCTCTCTGTACTGCATCAACAGGTTATGCATTTTATCTATCTGCATGATCCACCTAGAGGAAGGTTTTGGTAACGTTTCTTCTTTTACATCACTTATTGAATGTGCATGAACATGGTAATGCATATTTTCAAGCAGAATGGATTTCCTCATACAAACTTAATGCATTCTCACAGGTAGCTTATCGGGACTACTTTCTTACGAAGTTGCTATTCATTTTATCAACATGCATTTGCAATGGAATTCTTAACATTGGATTGTTATGTTTCCCGGTTATACTGATTAAGGTTTGCTTTATCATTGTGCAGCCTGCACCTACGAGATAGCTGTGTTGGCAACAAGCTCAAAATGAGGCAAAGCTCGTGTGTGCCCAGAACTTCCAGAAAGTGATCCGTCAGCATTAACTGGCATTGTTTTGCTTCCTGTTTTTGAGCCTCCTTTGTTGATCGTTCCTACCATGCAAAATAAAATAAACTACTTCAACGATGTTGGTGAATAACACACTGTTTCCATGGAGTAAGGGTTTGCTTGTAAACATAGCGATATAAGCTTCACATGTTGAGCATTGCTTGGTTTCGTTCCGTCGTGATGCCACTTTGCTGTATATGTCCAATGTCTTAAATCATTTTTTTGTTGAAACGTAATCTCTGGGAAACAACAGATGTTTTCCATACCGTGTGCACTATTGGAAAACCTTGTGACCTGTGCTATTTTTTAATTACTCGGTTTGGGCCTGTCGTTCTGCTAAGTCCATCGTGCCTGATGTATGTGAATCTACATTGTGTTGATCACGTATACATACGTATATGTGCTTCTGACTATATATCGGGATTAAATATCTGGTTTTGCATGTGGCAGCGCCGTGGCAAAGTCTGTTTCAAATGGCAGGCACCGCGAGGTTTCCTTGTGCGGATCTAGACCTTCCATTTCTGATCGGACGGCGTGCCCCATCCTTGTCGGCAGACTATGAAACCCCTCGAACAGATAAGGAGCCTCGAAAGGAGGCAACTGAAGAGCAGAGAAGTCCGGTGATGGCGACCCAGGCGTGGGCGGCGGCCGCTGTCTTAAACCCTCGTCCTCTCCGCGCTGTCCCCTCATCTTCTCCCGTCCAACTCGTCGTGCCCGCGCGGCGCACGGCGCCGAGAGGGCGCAGCCTCCGCGGTAGCCGGCAGTTGTCGGCGAAGTTCGTGTGCCGCCGCGCCAAGAACGCGGGCCTGGACGAGTACAAGTTCCCGAATCCCATCCCGGAGTTCGCGGAGCAGGTCAGCCAGCCTTCTCATCCTTTGGCCTTTTGGATTTTTTTTCTTCTTATTGCTGCTGCGGCTGCTCGTTTCCCTTCCACTGCTGCGGCCGTTGTCTGATGCCGGCCAGTCTTTTGGGGATGTTTCAGGAGACGAGCAAGTTCAGGGAGCACATGGCGTGGCGGCTGGAGCAGAAGAAGGATGACTACTTCGGAGAGCATGTCGAGGACATCGTTGACATCTGCACCGAGGCATGTAACCACTGCCAGAGCAGAGTTTACTTGCCTTTCTGGTACTAGAATCATTCAGTTCTTAACTATTACGCCTATGATTCTAAGCAGTGTAGGATAGGTGGATATTAGTCCAGTTGGGTTTATATGATTTGATTTGGAAGTTGAAACCGCATCAAAGTTGCCAATAATTTGTTTCATTGGCAAGATCATGGGCACTGTATATGAACTCGGTTAACATTGGGAAAAAAATAGTGCCTTCCCACTAGAAGCTGCGAATGATTTGGTGGCGGCTCAGATGTCAAAAGCAACTCCGCCTATGTTGTAATGACATAGCCGGTCTCAAGCCCGGGTAAAGGAGGAGGGGGTTGTGATAGGCTTGGCGAGCCAACAACTACACTTAGCCATTCTCATGGAAATGAAACCCAATAGAAATTCGTTGGGGCGTAACCCTCTTAGCGACGCGCCATATCAGAACCCGGGTATGGTGTTAAGTGGGCAAGGGCCGGGTCGCCACCGCCTTAGTGGCGCGCCATATCGGAACACGGATATGGTGTTAAATGAGCAAGGGCCGGATCGCCACCACCTTAGTGGCGCGCTACATCATCATCCGGATGTAGTGATAAGTGAGCAAGGGTCTTTGCATCTTACTCGACGGGTGCAAAGCGTAAGGAAGCTAACCGAGGAACATAGATTTCAGGTGGGTAGTTGGAATGTATGATCCTTGACGGTGAAGCTACGTGAGTTAGTAGATGTTGCCATCAGGAGACGAGTAAATATCCTTTGTGTACAAAAGACTAGATGTGCGGGTCAAAAGGCGAGAGAAGTCGAGAATACCGGTTTCAAGCTTTGGTATTCTGGTTCGGCTGGGACTAGCAATGGCGTAGGTGTTCTAATAGATAAGAGTCTTAAGAATGGAGTAGTGGATGTTCGAAGACGAGGGGATAGGATCATCTTAATCAAGATAGTAATTGGGGACATTGTCTTGAACGTCATTAGTGCTTATGCCCCACAAGTTGGGCTCAACAGGAGTGCTAAGAGGCAATTTTGGGAGGACTTGGAGGATATGGTTTGTAGTGTACCGATAACCGAGAAACTCCTCATAGGGGGAGATCTCAATGGTCATGTGGGTGCAACTAACCTAGGATTTGAGGGGGTACATGGAGGTTTTGGATGCGGCGATAGAAATCAAGAGGGTAAGGACATCCTAGACTTTGTCGTAGCCTATGATCTGTTGATAGCTAACATCCTCTTTAGGAAGAGGCAATCTCACCTAGTGACCTTTAGTAGTGCCTAACACTCTAGCCAGATTGACTTTGCCCTCACTAGGAGAAAGGATAGACGGGAGTGTCAAGATTGTAAGGTGATCCTGGGGGAGTGTGTTGTGACACAACATAATCTTGTGGTAGCTGACTTTCGCTTCCATACATGTTCTTAGCGGGACAAAGGTGTCAAAATCACAAGAACAAAGTGGTGGAAGTTGAAGGGAGATCACAAGAATCCTTTAAAAATAGGGTGATCACAGAAGGACCCTGGGCAGAAAATGGAGATGCAGATAATATGTGGATGAAGATGGCAACTTGCATTAGGAAGGTAGCTAGTGAGGTGTTCGGTGTGACAAAGGGAAAGAAACTTGTAGATAAAGACACTTGGTGGTGGAATGAGGATGTACAAAAGGCCATTAAGGAGAAGGAGTGTTACAAGAGTTGGCATAATGATAGAAGCGCAAGCAACATGTTTAAGTACAAAGAGGCTAAGAAGAATGCAAGGCGGGTTGTGAGTAAGGCAAGAGGACAGACCTATGATAAGTTATATAATAGACTAGAGACAAAAGAAGGTCAAAAGGACATATACAAGGTAGCAAAAATCCGTGAGAGAAAGATGACGGATCTCAATCAAGTTAAATGGATCAAAGATGAGACTGACCGCATTCTAGTGAAGGATAAAGAGATTAAGAATAGTTGGCGTGATTACTTTAATGAGCTATTCAATGATGGGAATGGGAGCACTATGGTTGAGTTGGATGACTCCTTTGATGACTCCAACAGGCGGTTCGTGCGGAGGATACAAGAGTTTGAGGTTAAGGAGGCCTTAAAAAGGATGAAAGGAGGAAAGACCCTTGGCACTGACGATGTCCCTATTGAGGTGTGGAGATGTCTTGGGGACGTGGCAATAGTATGGCTCACAAAGCTATTCAACCACATTTTTCGGTCAAACAAGATGCCTGAAGAATGGAGGAAAAGTATATTAGTACCTAGCTTCAAAAATAAAGGAGATATTCAAAGTTGTACTAATTATCGAGATATTAAGCTTATGAGTCATACTATGAAGCTTTGGGAGAGAGTGATTGAACACCGCCTGAGGAAAGTGACCAATGTCACTAAAAACCAGTTTGGTTTTATGCCTGGGAGGTCTACAATGGAGGCGATTTTCTTGCTTCGTCAGCTTATGGAGAGATATAGGGAGTAGAAGAAGGACTTGCATATGGTGTTCATCGACTTGGAGAAGGCGTACGACAAGATACCAAGGTCAGTCATGTGGTGGGCACTAGAGAAACATAAAGTGTCAACAAAGTACATTATCCTTATCAAGGATATGTACAATAATGTTAGGACAAGTGTGCGCGTAAGTGATAGTGAGACTGATGCATTTCCTATCACGGTAGGACTACATCAAGGATCAGCTTTGAGCCCATACATCTTTTCCTTGGTGATGGATGAGGTGTCGAAGGATATACAAGGGGATATCCCTTGGTGCATGTTCTTTGCTGATGATGTAGTGCTGGTAGATGAAACTAGAGATGGTGTTGATAAGAAATTAGAGTTATGGAGACAAACCTTAGAGTCCAAGGGGTTTAGACTTAGTAGGAGCAAAACCGAGTATATGAGGTGTGACTTTAGTAGTGTTGGTCGTGAAGAGGGAAATGTTAGTCTACAAGGACAAATAGTATCTAGAAGGGACTCTTTCCGATATTTAGGATCAATGTTACAAAGCAATGACGATATTGATGAGGATGTTTGCCATAGGATCAAGGTAGGGTGGATGAAATGGCGACAAGCCTCTGGAATCCTATGTGATAGGAAAGTCCCACAAAAGCTAAAAGGGAAGTTCTATAGGACGGTGATCAGACCCGCGATGCTCTATGGGGCGGAATGTTGGCCAACTAAACGGCAACATGTCCAACAAATGAGTGTCGCAGAGATGCGCATGCTACGGTGGATGTGCGGGCACACGAGAAGAGACCGAATAAGGAATGAGGCGATTCGTGATAAGGTAGGGGTGGCGCCGATTGAAGAGAAGTTAGTCCAACATCGACTTAGGTGGTTTGGACATATCCAACGGAGACCTCCAGAAGCACCGTTTAACAGTGGGATTTTAAGAGGTAGAGAAAATATTAGGAGGGGTAGAGGACGACCAAGGTTGACCTGGGAGGAGGCGGTAAAACGAGATTTGAGAGATTGGAATGTATCCAGAGACTTAGCTCATGATAGAACCGCATGGAAAGTAGCAATTCATGTGCCAGAATCGTAGTCTTGTTTTTTCTTTTTTCTTTTTCTTTTTCTTTTCCTTTTTTCTTATTTCTTTTTCTTATTTTTTCTTATTTTTTCTTTTTTTTTTTCTTTTTTTTTTCTTTTTTCCTTGTTCTTATATCTCTTCCTCTCTTTTACTTCATTGATATTGGGTTTCATGTCTAGCCGACCCCAACAGGCTTGGGATAAAGGCTTGGCTGTTGTTGTTGTTGTTCAGATGTCAAAAGCATTGATCCTAGTGATTCTGGTTAGAAATTGGTGTCCTAGCACAGTCCATAAAGGCATAGCGTATTATGAACAACTTTACTTACATTGTTGGAGTGGAAAGAATTTCCATGCAGGCTACTTAGACAGAGCATAATGCAAGTGATGGGGGTCAGGACTTACACAACAACAACAACAACCAAGCCTTTATCCCAAGCATGTTGGGGTCGGCTAGAGATGGGATCAGGACTTAAAGCTTGTAAAAACTTAAGAACGAAAAATGCTAGCCATTCTGAACTTCTTTTCAGAATAATCAGGCTGTCACCAGTTACAAGCTTGCTTACTCTATATTGTTTTGTTGTGTATTCACATGCTATTGTCTCTACCAATCATCAATTCAGCCTGATAGTCTGATTCAGTTAAGGCAAGCACAGGCCATAGTTAATTTTGTTTTTCTATGTAGGATATAGTTTGATTTTTGATGAGACAACAACATTAACATTAGACGTCTCTGTAATGACACAATTCATCAATGTTTGATATCGGGTAAAGCACTAAAATGTGACTCTCTTACTGACAGATCTTAGGGTCGTTCTTGGAGCATGATTACTGCGGACCTGGCACGCTCCTGGTTCACCCGTTCCTGGACATGAAGGGTGAGATTAAGGAGAGGGGCCTTCCTGGTGCACCTCAAGCTGCGCGGGCAGCCATAGCATGGGCTGAAAAGAACATCGACAAGGATTGGAAGGCATGGACCGGAGAATACTAGGGCTACTAGTTTTCCCTGTATATCTGTTGTTGTACCAGTATTTGTATCCGTAGCTTTCATATTTCACTCTCAGTGTAGACTTGAACATCTAGTACCTAGAACTCTAGATTAGTCATCATATCTTCGGAGCCCCTGACTTGAACAGCATAACACAAAAAATTGGTCCTATTATTTGAATGAAGGCGTGGTATGATCTTTCTTTTTTCAAACTGTTCTCTGATGACTGGAAGTTTCTCAAAGTCTGAAGACCGCATGTACCGAAAATGTGGCCGCCCGGCAGGCTTCTTCGCATCTCATGTTTGCATCTCACAATCTTGCAGGTGGTGCCACCAACACTAATTCATCTTGCTGCGATGTAAGCACCGGCGATCCTCCAATGACACCATTCACAGGTCAAGCACTAACTCCCCTCTGCTGCCCCTTGCAGGGACGAACGACGACGACAGGGTCGATGCCTGCGACGTTGCGGCCTGATCTGCCAAAAAAAGGGACCTCTTCACGGTCCATTCAATGGACGCGCAGTTCAATGTTCACCGCCAGCGGGGTCCTGGTGCATGGCCGGGTCCATGCCATTCAAAGGCCCTGAAAACTGAAACGATGCCACTGCAACGTAGAGGTAGCAGGCCAGCGTCTCTGAAAACGGATTCCCCTCTGCTCTGGACGGATCGTCCGTGCAACGGCCGGAGCTTCCCGATCCATCCACTTACGGTGCGTGCTAGTAGTGTTCAGCAGCTCTGCCCGCTGGAGTGATGTGACCCATGACCATGAGCAGCTCTAAATTACAATGGCAGCCCGGATCCATGTCCGTGAAGGTAAGATACAGGCATGGTCCTGCCCTCGTTTTCTCTTTTCCTCACTCTCTGATGCGGCGGCGCGGTTAACGGGAGGTGATCGAATCCTCTCACGATCGAGGCCACCGACGGTTTATGCAAGGCCGGTGCAGCTTGTGGAAACGCGCGGCCGCCATCTGCGTTTCCAGCAAGCTAGACTAGGGCAAACAGGAAGAAACACGGTGGTTTGCTGCATTAGACAAGCATGTCTAGCCCCTAGCTTGTGCATAAACCCAAACACACTAGGACTGGCTGGACTTAACTGGACTTCTCGCGTGAAGTTCGTGAGGTGCGCAAAAGGCGTCGTGGAGGCCTCCTTCGTCCCCATGCATGCTGCCACATACGTGACTGACACCGCGCGCCTGACAAACCAGAACGCCACGGCGAGCCAGCGAATTGGCATATCATTCCCCGCCCGGTGGCTCATCCTCTCCTCCTGACGACTCCTGAGCTCGATCTGAGAGCAGATCGGCGGTCGGTACGTACGCCGTATCGACGAGGGCCACAACAGATGGGTCAGATCGGATCTTCTCCCCAGGCTCGAGTAGATCTTGACCATCCGTGATCCAATCATGGCTGGCCGCTAGCTAGGCACACGACCTGCTCTAGCCACTCACGCCTGGTCAGCGTGTCCCTTCTTCCTTGAGGGTAAGATCCGTCGTCCGTATTTGCTTGGTCCGTCCACGACACGCATCAATCTAGCCTACGTACGAAATCTTAGTAGAAACGGGAATCAGTTGTTGTGTTTACCTACTAGTACTAGCTATGGTGCATGCATCTCAGTTGGCGATTGTCTCACTAGCTAGCATGTGGCTCGTCTAGTGGCAAATCATTTGAGTGATACCATGACATGTAGGGTGGATGAGACGGTCGGATTCCTTACTTTTTCCAATCGTTCCTTTCCCTACTTATCGGTCATGAAAACCAATTTTATTCTACTACAAGTCTGAAACAACACGAGGATATATACCAATAGGATAGAGTCAGTTTATACTCCTCTCAACTGTAGCATGCTGCGTACATATAATCTCCTCAACTTTTAAATTGTGTGCTTCACTCGTATGGTTTTTAAAATCAGTGCAATATATACCTTAATTTACACTCCCAGTCATACCATTTTATACCATCTGGTGATGATTTTGCAACACCGTACCAGCAATATGAAATGACAAAATTGCCCCTACTCTCTTCTACTTTACTTGACCCGTCTCTTCTGTCGTGCTCTGCTCCTGGAGGTAGACTAGATTTGAGCTTGTGACCTAATTAACGCCGCCATAGAGGTCATCGATCTCACCTCGCTATGGCCGGCACTTCCCATCGCGCCCACGAGCTCACTCTGCCGCTATGGAGATGGAGCCTCTCTACGCAACGCGCGCGGCATCTATCGGGCCGCCTTCCCGCATCGATGCACAGCCCAGCCGCTGAGCCACGTCACTGCACCTCCTCGCGGCAGGCTACCCATTGTCATGCATGGGGATGAGTTACCAAAACCGACTTTGACCCGAGCTGGTCCAGCAATAAAACCGATTTTGGTTGGGAATAAAAGGTGAAAAGTGAAATTTGTTTGGCAAATGTAAGGGATTAAGTAAATCAAATTATACTCATCGTCAGATGGTCAATATGGACTAAGACCGAACTTGAATGTAATAAGTGCTTTCTCCATTTTAAAATATTTGATACTGATTAGTTTAAAATTAAACTAACTAATATTAAATAATTCGAATAAGCTCGTCTCGTACGTGGCTCATCCGGAGCACTTGCATAGACTAACTATGGTACACTCGAGTACGTAGCAAGGCCAGCTAGTATTATATATCCTCTAGTGCTCTCGCATCGATCGCTCACCACACTACGCCGCTACGCAGAGCTACCGCCCCCATCTCACCACTCCTTCCACTACCTCGCCCCGCGAGCCTGCTGCCAGCAGTTTCTGCGCCACTACGCCGCCCGCCCGGCCCACTCCGCTCGATCGGCAACACCAATTAATGGCCTCTCGCCGGCAGTGACGGCGGCGCCATGCCGGACGACGCGTCGTACCTCCTCTGCACCGAGGACGTCGCCGCCGTCTTCTTCAACGCCGCGGCGGCCGGGGGTAACGGTGCCTGCTGCTGCATCACCGGGGACGACGACGACAACGAGGAGGAGGAGTGCTGCTCTGTCGGAGAGGAGGAGCCGGCCTCCATCGCCGAGCTCATCGGCGGCGAGGCCGAACACTCGCCCCGCTCCGACTACCCCGACCGGCTCCGGTCGCGGTCCGTCGACCCGGCCGCCCGGGCCGAGTCGGTCGCATGGATTCTCAAGGTGACGACGCGGCTCGCGAAGCCACGCACGCAATATATGAGCTCTACTGAAATCCTTGCATGCATGCTACTACATTGAGTTCTTTGTCTATTTACAGTACTTACCTGCATTAATTCATCATCCCACCATACCTTAAACTGTATGTCCTCAACTTGCTCTTCTTCTTCTTCTTCCTCAGGTTCGAGAATACTATGGTTTTCTTCCCTTGACGGCTTACCTCGCCGTCAACTACATGGACCGGTTCCTCTCCCTCCACCGTCTACCGGTAAGTAAGCTCGCCGCCCCCATTGCAAGCAGGCTGGTACGAATACTTCTTGAATACATGCATCCTTGTAGATCAGAAATATATACATACGAAGTAGCACCATATTTGTGTGATAGATTATAGTTTCCCTGCTCATAAAATTCTTTTCGAATGAGTATTGTAAGCATGATGCCGTACTCAGTGTGCACTAGTGGAAGTCAGTGAGGAGGGTTATGCTGAAAAGTGCAGTAGCGCTGATGTTGGTGTGCAAAAAGAAAAGATTTGGAAGAGCATGGGAGAGGGATGTATGTGGGGACTGGGGATAAATCAATTAATGAACTGCCTAATTATAATAATAACTTTACATGGAATGACGTAGTGCTGGTAGATGGAACTAGAGATGGTGTTGATAAGAAATTAGAGTTATGGAGACAAACCTTAGAGTCCAAGGGGTTTAGACTTAGTAGGACCAAAACCGAGTATATGAGGTGTGACTTTAGTGGTGTTGGTCGTGAAGAGGGAAATGTTAGTCTACAAGGACAAATAGTACCTAGAAGGGACTCTTTCCGATACTTAGGATCAATGTTACAAAGCAATGGCGATATTGATGAGGATGTTTGCCACAGGATCAAGGTAGGGTGGATGAAATGGCGACAAGCCTCTGGAATCCTATGTGATAGGAAAGTCCCACAAAAGCTAAAAGGGAAGTTCTATAGGACGGTGATCAGACCCGCGATGCTCTATGGGGCGGAATGTTGGCCAACTAAACGGCAACATGTCCAACAAATGAGTGTCGCAGAGATGCGCATGCTACGGTGGATGTGCGGGCACACGAGAAGAGACCGAATAAGGAATGAGGCGATTCGAGATAAGGTAGGGGTGGCGCCGATTGAAGAGAAGTTAGTCCAGCATCGACTTAGGTGGTTTGGACATATCCAACGGAGACCTCCAGAAGCACCGGTGAACAGTGGGATCTTAAGAGGTAGAGAAAATATTAGGAGGGGTAGAGGACGACCAAGGTTGACCTGGGAGGAGGCGGTAAAACGAGATTTGAGAGATTGGAATGTATCCAGAGACTTAGCTCATGATAGGACCGCATGGAAAGTAGCAATCCATGTGCCAGAATCGTAGTCTTGTTTTTTTCTTTTTTCTTTTCTCTTTCCTTTTTCTTTTTCTTTTTTTTTCTTTTTTATTTTTCTCTTTTTCTTTTTTTTTTCTTTTTTTTTCTTTTTTTTCTTCTTTTCTTTTTTCCTTTCTTTTTCTTTTTTTCCTTGTTCTTATAACTCTTCCTCTCTTTTACTTCATTGATATTGGGTTTTATGTCTAGCCGACCCCAACAGGCTTGGGATAAAGGCTTGGTTGTTGTTGTTGAACTTTACATGGAATGACGAGGGGGGAGAAGTGTGGGATTTGCTTGTGCACTCGAGACAGAGAGATCTTTTGGCTTTGCAACATGCTTTAGTGCAAGCTGAGCTTTATGGTGTGTGTAACAGACCTTATCATTGTTCTTTGCTATCTTGCTCCACATTTTTATTCCACAATATTTTCCCATTTTAATCCATGGCCTATGGCCACACATTATATAGTGTTTGGACTGCAATGGTGGTTTCTCATCTCCCAGCCTCTGTGACTGCATTGTGGGTGGGGGTTTGGTGCTAGTTTATCTGAACCAAAAGGTAAAGAACAAGCTGCAGGGTAGCTGTAAGCTGCAAAGTGTCTGGCTCTGCACCAAGTCATATGCACCACCTGCCTTGGTTGAAATGGGCAGCATCATTTTCTGACTTTGTTGCCTTGTGCTCCAGCTGCTGTTCTGAACACAAGCACTTGGAGTTATGTTAGATAAAGCAATCAACCGTATAATATAGTAGGACTCACTGTAAAAGCAACACGCATGGGCCATCACATGCTGAGGTCATACTCTGAAACTTCAGTGCTTAATGCTAAGATAATAGGGTTATGCAGACGGCACTTTGACTGAAGACCGACCTCACCAACCTTTGTTGGAAGTAATAGTTTTTAAAAATTACAGATCTCGCCTCAGGACATTAATATTAATTAGAGTGCTAATGCAACGGTTTATTGCTTGTTCGTCCTAATGTCCCAAGGGCATCACTCTTGACGACCCTTGCCTGTGTATGCAGGTTACAATCAATGTGTGTTTCTGCTATGCTTGTCATGTGAATACCCTAATCAAATATACATGGTCCACTGGTCCTAGCTACACTTATGTGGACTCACTCCCCTGTGAAGAAGATAATTTCGGAATTTAAAGCTTGATTTTTATCATTTTGCTCATAAAAGAACAAGAGACACAACAACATAGTACATTATCTGTCCTTGCCTTGTGGATCCTTGTTCCAGCAGCATATTTATTGCGTTGTTTTTGTGCCTTTCCTCCTCAATGCATCGGCAGGAAGACGGATGGGCGATGCAGCTGCTGGCTGTGACATGCCTCTCCCTGGCTGCAAAGATGGAAGAGACCCTAGTGCCGTCACTCCTGGGCCTACAGGCAATTACGCACCACTTCTAACTCAACCACCGTGATCAACCTCATGAGCGTTAAGATTAGTATTGGATCATCAGAACTAGTTCGCTGAACACTGTTCATCGACAGGTAGACGGCACGAGTTACATCTTCGACTCGCAGACTATCATCCGGATGGAGCTCCTCGTCCTGACGGCGCTGAATTGGCGGCTCCGTTCGGTCACGCCGTTCACCTTCATCGACTTCTTCGCGTGCAAGGTGGATCCGGGAGGTAGGCACGCGCGATGCCTCATTGCCCGGGCCACACAAGTGATCCTGTCTGCAATACATGGTAATGTAGTAGCTGCAGCAGCGTCTATGTTGCACACATTGAACACTGTGCTGCTGTGCAGCCCTAACGCAGCCGCGAACATGTGAATTGCCACAGACATCGAGTTATTGGACCAGTGCCCCTCGTCAATGGCCGCAGCGGCGGTGCTCTGCGCCATGGGTGACACACCGTCCCTCAAACCCGTCAGCCCCGGGGTTGCAGTCAGCTGGTGCATTGGCCTTGCAGAGGTAACTTATTACTGGTATTAATTACTTGCAAATATGCAACATTTGAAAAAACCAGCAGATTACTATGTCCATTCTGCAATTTGTAATGCATTTGTAAACCTACAACACTGCTTCTTTTCCCCTGTAGGAAGGGATCAGCAACTGCTACCAACGAATGCAGCAGCTACAGGTGACTGGCAATGTGAACAGATCAGTGAACCTGTGCTACTCGGATGAGGTGCTGTCCTCACATTCCTCTTCCTCCTCTCCTCTCCCACCCAAGAGGAGGAAGAGGGCACCACCAGGAACATGAAACCGAATGCAAGTAGATAGCATTATTACATGGCGTTTTTGCAGATTAACAGTGTTTGAATTATTGTGTTCCTCTGATTCTTTTTTTTCCCATTTGCTCACATCTTTTGGGGTTGGTTCTTTACAACTTGGTTGGGGCTCTGCCTTCTCGGCCCTATGTACGCCATCATAACAGCCTCTGCAGTCTGCACTGCCAGCCAATCTGTGGAGAAACAGTGTCAAGGTGAGGATAGAGATGGCGACGGACAGAAATAGGCAGCAGATACATTTGTGTTTCTCTGTGCTACACTCTGTGGGTCTTCACCCCGATGCAGGGTTGCAGAGAAACCATTCATTAGTCGGTGAGAAAGCCATGGGGATTGCAATGAGGAAAAGAGGCAAGGTACTGCGATGAGATGCGATCAGTGGACGGTAGGGTTAAATGGGGCGGTCAAAGAATGGTCAGGGCTCCTGCCAAGATGCAGTCCTCACTGCCAAGTTCTGTTCGTATTCATGAGGGCGAAACTTTTTGTTTCCGAGTGTTTTGTTTGTATTTTGTTGGTGCTACTGAAGAGAGGGGGAGCATGCTGTGCTGGGAGGCACATGCATGTATGCCCTAGTGTGTGGTGAAATCTGGAGTGAAATATTTGTCCATCTCCAGGCTAACAGCGTCCAAGCATGAGGCTTTTGGGGGCCCCTTGCTGTTTTTTTTACTATGTCTTTTTTGTTGTACCAATAAATGACGTTGCCACTTGAATTGGCTTGAGAAAACAAAAAAGGAAAACTTTATGTGCATTTATCCGCTGCTGTATGACTTAACCCTGTGTTCGTGCTCTTTTGTTCTCAGTCAGGGATTGTAGTTGTTGCTAGTCAGACTCTCAGAATGACAGACTGACAGCCTGTTAGTATTTGAGCAGTATACATTGTCATCTCCACTCAGGTAGTGTATCTGAAAGTGACACGTAGAGCAAGGAAGCTTTGAATTTACTGGATGATGAGCACACGATGTCATACAAATAACTGTGGATCTTCACATGATTGTTAAAAGCCAATAGCTGAGTAGGTTAGGTGCTCTCTACAAGCATAAAGCACTGTAGGAAGTAGACATGCACTGCAAGGAATGGCCCAACATTTGCATTGTTTTTGTTTTCTCGTCCCTAGCAAAAAGTAGGTGCTCTAGCTAGTTTTATCCATATTAGCAGCTAAAGCCTACTCTGTGATCTCCATTGCGCATTAACTTTGGATGAAGGAATTAGTAGTTTGAATAACTGAGCTGTCTAGAATACAATATCCACAATTGTGATAGTGCACGCAGGGCACCACTCTACGCAAAACTCCCCACACCTAGGAGGCAGAAGCAGAATACAATACATACACCGATCCCTCGTCATGTCTGTTTAAACGGCGTTTGCAGATGTGGTCAATAGTGGTGGCTGTCAGGAATCATTGGAGGTGCCCATTAACAGGGGCAGTTCGTCATGTCTTTTGATCCTTCTTTTCAGTGTTCTGGAAGGATGTTAACTAAATTGCAACCTGTGTGGCATGACCTCTCAAAACACACACAGGGCAGTCATATGGCGATGGCATGGGGTGCTGTTGGCCTGCCAACGTTTGCTTTGATCTGTGCTCTTGGCAGGCAGAGGCCATCATGCTTTGCCCTAATGTACATATGAGGCCATGACCATGGAGCCCTAGTGCCCCACCACACCACAGATCTCCAGTCTTTGCAAGCCTGGTATGTGGTGCACCCTATTAGAACGTGTATACGTTAGACTAGACATGCGCATGTATCTTAACTACTCCCTCAAACTCAGGATCTGTAACAGCTTGCGTGCCCACTCTCTCAAGGCACGATCTCTGTAACTCTGCCTATTTAATGGCATCCTAATCAATAGAATCAGTGTGCGGTTTTGGCATTCTTTCATAGTAATCAGAGTATCATGAGATCCTTCTTCTCCCACCTCTCCCTTCCCATGTCGACCACATCAGCCACTTCGGCGGCCACCGACACTGCCATGGCCACAAACTCGACATCCTCTGCCACAACCACCCCAACATCAGCATCCCGTACCAGTGCCACTCAATCAGTCAATATCACGAGCTTGGTGACTGTTCGTCTTGACATGTACTCGACCTCCTACCGGTGCTGGAAGACACTCTTCTTTGTTGTTCTTGGCCGCTTTCATCTTCGACATCACGTCGATGGCTCTGCCCCTCGCCACGATGACCCAAACTGGATCCAGGAAGACCTGACGGTTCTAATGTGGATCCACGCCACCTTGGCCGACGATCTGCTGGACCTCGTCATGGACGACGACATCACCGCTCTTGGCGTCTAGGAGAAAATTGCCAACTACTTTCTGGGCAACAAGTCGAGCCGCGTTGTTCATCTCGAACAGGAACTCCACAACTTACGCCAAGGTGAACTATCCGCATCTGCCTACTGCCACAAACTCAAGACCCTTGCCGACGCTCTTGCAGATTGCGACCAGCCGATCAATGATCGTGCAGTGGTTCATCAGTTGATTCGGGGTCTGAACCCTAAGTTCCACATGCTTCGCCAGCTCTTACCGGCGTTGCCGTCATTCCCTACCTTCATGGAGGCCAGGGACCAGCTCATCGTTGCGGAGAACTTGTTATCTTCATGATCGATAACTACACACGACACGATGCTCAACACCACTGATGCTCCTGTCGACAACAACTTCGGTTCATCGTAGCTACGACAGGATGGTGACTGTGGTCACCAGAACAATGCATCAGCGGCCGTGGCCGCAGCAGCTCCCGTGGGCGCGGTCGTGGACATGGTGGACGCGGCTACAACAATGGTGGACGTGGTGTCGGTGACTATCAACCATGGATGCAAAACATCCCTCCATGGGTCGCCAAATGGCTCACCTCTGCCTCGACATGGCGCGCCCCGTGGACTATCTCCACCGGACCTGGCGTGCTTGGAACACGTCCACCAGTGGGTCAGACACTCAACACATGCGTGCCATCACCCACGACTCATATGGCTCCATCGACAAATTCTTCCTTCGACACCGCCGGCCTGCTTCAAGCCCTTCAAGCGGCGGGCTATAACAATGGACCCTCTTCCGAGTGGTTCATGGACACTTGGGCCAGCGTACATATGGCGTCCGACTCAGGTATTATGACATAATATTATCCTTCATCAGTGCATAACTCCTCCAATGTCGTCGTTGGCAATGGTTCTCAAATCCCTGTTCGTGGTACTGGCATGATCAAATTACACTCACCCTCTGCACACTTTAAACTGAATCGCTTTCTCCACACACCTAGCGTGATTCATAATCTTATCTCTGTCCTTCGTTTTACAACTGACAATGGTTGTTGTGTCGAATTTGATCCATTTGAATTCTCCATCAAAGATCTAATCAGCAGGAACATGATCATGAGGTCCAATAGTCGTGGTGCGCTTTACCCGTTTCAAACTTCTCAGCAACCGACATCTTCCATAGCTCTCTCGGCCACCTCCAGCACCCTCTGGCACCGAAGGCAGGGGCACCCAGGAGCGCAGTGCTTGGGCAACATTTTATCTCAGTTTTCCATCCCGGAGTACAATAAAAGTAATCACATTTGTGATGCGTGTCAAAGAGGCCGCCGCACACGGCTTCCTTTTCCTAAGTCTAAATCTTTTACTTATTTCCCTTTTCAGATTTTACATTGTGATCTCTTGACTTCTCCGGTTGAGAGTCTAACTGGTTTTAAGTATTACATTGTGCTACTTGACGATTACATTCATTACTTGTGGACATTTGCTCTTCGTTTGAAATCTGATGCCACTTTAGTCATCACCAACTTTTACAATTTTGTTTTGAACCAGATCCACTGCAGTATTCAGTCCGTTCAATGTGACAACGGGAAATAATTTGACAATGATGTTCTTCGATCGTTCTTTGTCAAACACAACATTACTTATCGATTTTCTTGCCCTTACACGTCCCCACAGAACAGGAAAGTTGAGCGTTATTTACGAACCATCAACAATGTTTTTCGGACATTGCCGTTTAACGCATCTTTACCACCTCGTTTCTGGGTCGAAGCTATGCATACTGCAACATACCTTTTAAACCGCAGACCTTGCAAACCACTGTTTCTTCAAACTCCCTATAGAATGCTATTTGGAGTTGATCCTGATTACTCTCATCTAAGGGTTTTTGGTTGCCCGCGTTATCCGAATATGACAGCCACCACTACTCACAAGTTGCAACCACGATTGTCGAAGTGTTCGGTCGACACTTCCCCCGGACCTGCACTGAGCAGCCCGCAGAGGTTCTTTTTTCGGCGGGGCTAGTCCCTTGCGGAGAGCTTGAGCGTATGGACGAGTTAGTAAGAGCTTGACACGACGAGTTTTACGTGGTTCAGGCCGCCGTAGCGTAAAACCCTACGTCCACGGCGAGCTATGGAGCTCGCTGTATTGCTTGCTGCTCAAAACCAGAGTCCTGAGCTTGAGGATAAGTTATAGCTTGGGGGTGAATGGCTCGAGTGCGAACCCTTGCTATCGTCGCCTACCCGAATCTTTTATAGTCCAAGACTCGGGTGGCTTACAAGGGGGGCCCGGGACCCGACAGGTGGTCCCGGGGAGATTGACTGTTATCTACCGTATCTGCAGTTATGCCGGTAGTTGTCTCTGGCGAAGGCTTCTGAGTCTTCGTCTTGCAGCCCTGCCCATGCCACATGCTAGTCGTAGTTGATGATAACGGCGGGGGCGGCATGGGATGTCTTGTCGCTGCGTTTATTGGCTGGCAGGCTCTGACACGGCGCGCCAGTCTATGATGCGACTGGGCGCAACGGCACCTGACAGAGGCGTGCTCCGCGTCTCCACGTCTTGGGAAGACGCGGGCCTTGAATACCTTGTACGGGCAAGGTATGGGACGTCTTTACGCCCACTGCCTATCGCTCGGGGGTAGGCAGCGCCGTTTTGCTGGCCACGTGGCGGGCCCGGAGCCCTCCCCAGAGGAGAGGAGGGTCCGGCCCCGCGGGACACGTGGAGCCTTCGGACCTCTCCCCGCGGAGGGGGAGGTTCGGCTTCTGTCGGCCACGTGGCGGGCCCGGAGCTCCTCTCTGAGGAGAGGGAGGTCCGGCCCCGCCGGATTCGTGGCACCTTCGGACCTCTCTCCCGCGGAGGGGGAGGTCCGGCCTCTGTATGCTACGTGGCGGGCCCGGAGCTCTCCTTTGAGGAGAGGGAGGTCCGGCCCCGCCGGACGCGTGGCACCTTCGGAGCTCTCCCTGCGGAGAAGGGCGAGTTCCTTAGGCATTTTCCCTTGTGCGCGGGGGTACCCCATATCGCAGGTACCGACAGTGGCCCCCGGGCCCATCTTGGGGGAGATAGCGAGCCCGAGGTGGGACCTCCGTCTCTTCTAATCCGCGCACTTTCTCTAAGTCCCGCATTGACCGCTACCGGAGCATGAACGGCCGCGGGATCGTGGGAGCGTGCGCCCACTTGATGGTTGCTTTTACTGCGGCGGTTCCCAAGACTGCCACTTCTGCATGTTGCGGCGCTTTCTTTGGGAACCGCCGAAGTGCCTTGCCGGCTTGTCTTCTTAGGAGACTGACTCCTTGACCCACCGCTTCAGTCAGGCGGCTTGGGTCCACCTGTCATCGGCGCTCGGTCTAGGAGCCGAAGCGGTTGCCGATGCGGCGTATTCGAAGAGTTCCGAATCGCCTGGAATTGCTTCTGGGAAGGTTTTAGAGGGGATCTTACCCGGATCGCGGCTTCCCTTCGCACTTCCCAGCGTTTCTTCTTGGACTCTTGTGCCTTTGCCCTCTTGCCCTTGAGTCCTCCCTCGTCATGGCCTCCAACCCGCCACCAGAGAAGAAGCGCGTTCGATCCCCTCCAGCGGCGGCGTCTGTGCCAAGTCGGGAATCTGGGGTGCCTGGCACTCCTTCCGGTGGCGACTCAAAGAGGCCCCGGGCTGATGCGTTGAGGGGAGCTTTTGGGGCATCCCCTGCTTCGCCAGTTCAAGCGACTGCGGAGCGGCCGTCAGTGACGGCAGTGGGCTCTAGGAGTCCTACCCCGGCTCGGAAGTCGGGGTTCAGAGCCCGCTGGAGCGTCCGCGCTTCCCGGCCATCCCCGACTGGCGGGGAGTCTGTGCCGTTGCGCTCGAAACCCGGGACAACTGCCGCGGCCCCCAAGCCAGCGCGAGCTTCTCCTGTTCCGGTGTGCCCGGACTCCGCGGCGGCGTCATCTCTTCCTGCCGAGACGGCCGCCGCGGCCCCCAGGCCAGCGCAGGTTGACCCTGCACCAGGCGGCCCGGCCTTTATTCCAGCGCCGCCTTCCCCGGCTCGCCCCTCTCCACAGGTCAAGAAGCCAGAAGCTAAAGAGGGCTCGACAGGTCCGGCTGCCAGAGCCCCGACGCCAGCTTCTCCTGACCGGCATCTCATCTTGGTTGCTGGTGCATCGACTCCTCTTGAGGACGAGGTGATGGAGGAGGTCGGCGGAACTGCCCCGGCCTCTGTTGCTCCATTGCCCCTAGCAGATGCCTTCGCGCTTGCCGAGACGAGCGTCCGGCAGGTCTTGGCTGCGCTAGGTCGCGAGCGGGAGGAGTATACAGTTGAACAGGATCGCCTCCTCACCTGGGGGAACCTTTTGCGAGAGCGGACCACGAAGGTCAAGAGCGAGCTCGACTCCAGGCAGGAGTTGCTCGACCTCAGGGAAGTGCTCCTCGACCGGCTGAAGCGGGCTGTCAACCGCATGGACGCCGAATCGCGGTGGATCAACAGGGAGGCCCTGGAGGCACACGCCCGGGCCGAGGAGAGCCTCTCTGCCGCTGAGGAGATACGGCAGCGGTTGGAGCGCCGTAAACTCGCCGTTGAGGAACAGGAGCGTTCCACGGCAGCCGAGGCGGAGAGGGTCGCCGCGCAGCTGGCGGCGGGCGAGGATGACCTTCGAGCTCGGATCGAGGAGCTAGAGATTCTGAAGGCAGACCTCGACCTGAGGGAGGAACAGGTCTCCCGCGAACACCGGGCGGTCTTGGAACGGGAGTTGGCCGCCGACTTCAAGGCTTCTGAGTTGGAGCGGCTCGCCAAGACTCTCCACCTTCGGGAGAGCTCCCTGGCGGCCAAGGAGAAGGAATTCTCCGAGAGAAACCTAGAGGCCCTGCAGGCAGCCCGCCGCGAGGTGGAGGCGCTCTCGGCCTTGCGGTCCTCCGAGGCTCTTGCGGTCTCAAGCTTTGTTGATCGAGCGGGGTCCGCCCTGATCCCTCTTGGCTTCAGTCCGGTGAGGGCAGCGGCTCCTGCGTTGAGGGTGGCGGAGGTGATCCCCGCGCTGGAGTCGATCGGCGCCAAGCTGGACAGGCTAGACTCGGTGGTCGCCAGCGAGCTTGAGGCCGAGGGACGCGGCCTAGCCTTAGAGGTCGCCTCACATGTGTTGGCATGCTTCAAGAGCCGCGACCCCTCTTTCTCGCTGGAACCAGCGAGAGAGGGCCCAGCCGCAGAGCGGGAGGAAGCTGCCAGGGCTGAAGTCGAGGATGTGGTCGCCCTTGTAGCCGCAAGGTTCCGGCGTGAGCCGGGAGGTCCTTAGGACTTGTTTCTCCCTTTTTATCGAGTCTGTAGTCCAGCTTATGGAGCCTCGCATAGTTTGACTCTTTTAGAAATTTGTGTCTGTGATGCCTTTTCTCTCCTTCTTGGCTTTGCCTGACTGAGTCCTTAGCTCCGCAAGGTACTCAGAGGCCTTCTCCAATCTCGGAGCTCTGTACAGACACCTTCCCCGGGTCCTAACTGTGTTAGGGGCCCCCGGGGGTCTCCGGATCTCGCCCTATGGGGAGCTCCAAATCTGCCTGCCACGTGGCGGGTCCGGAGCCCCTCTTTAGGAGGCGGGAGCTCTGGCCCTGCTGGACACGTAGGGCTTTCGGAGCCCTCCCACCTGGGGGGAGGTCCGGTTTCCGCCTGCCACGTGGCGAGTCCGGAGCCCCCCTCAGGGGAGGCGGGAGCTCCGGGCCCGCTAGACACGTGGGTCCTTCGGGCCTCGCCCCTGCTGAAGGGGCGGGACCCGGTCCTTCCAGTCCTAGGCTGGAGTAGTTGATAGCTCCTTTCCCCCCGCTTCATGCAGTCCCCGTTGCCGTAACCTGGAGGTCCTGCACACAGGCAGAGGAAACGTAATTCTCCTCGGGGGGTCCTCCCCTCCCGTCTCCTAGTCTTATTCCTCTTACGATCCTGATCCGTTATACGGGGCTTGGGCAATTCTGTGCTCGAGGCGCCGGAGCTCCGACTCCCTCCGAGGTCCGGGTACGGTCGTCCGATCCCTAGTACCGGGTCGTGCGCTGGGGAAGCAGAGTGCACGTGCTTTGGGTTCATGACCAGGCAAAGCGGTTGTACTTCCCTGTACCTCCGAAGGGCAGGATGCGCACGCTTTGGGCTCGTGGCCTGCTAAGCGGGATACGCACCCTGGACCCCCCATGCACAACGCAGGCCTTTCCTGGAGGTGACCAACTGGCACCGCAACACCTGAATGGGGGAGGCCCGAGAGACTCACTCGGCCATCGCCAGGTGCCTCAAGAGCGGGCGCCCTCGGTAGGATAGCGAATGCTGACTATGGATGAGCGAGGGAGAGGGGGAGCTAGATGTACGATGAACATACATAGATAGTGCGATCATAAAAATTAATGCATAATTTAAATGAGCGCATGAGAGAGAGCTAAGTAGAACAGGTTTCTGTGTTCATGCCCATAGGTGGAATTCTGGCTGCACATGGAGGCAATGTTCCGCCTCGTCTACAAGGGAAGCAAGACTCTACGCGCTTAGGGTCGGAACCAGGCTAAACTGGACGTAGTCCTGTACCGTCCCTTGAGACTTAGCTGCCCCAAGCTCTGTTCCTAAATTCTATGGGATTCATTACAGATGGGAATGACCCTGTTCTACTGATGCTCGGGGAGTAGGACTTACAGTGTTGCTCCATGCCAAGGGTTTTGGGAACGGATCCCACACTCGGTTGAAAGACATGTGTACCTGGGGCGGCAACTTTCATGATTCTGAAGGGACCTTCCCCGCTGGAGGAGAGTTTATGGGTCCTTCTCGGGAAAGAGCGTGCCGCGACACCAGGTTGCCCTTCTGCAGGTCCCTGACGCGTTTGGTTCTTTGGCAGTAGTGCTTAGAGCATCAGCCGAGACCGTGCATTGTGGGGTGTTACCTGCAGCCGAGTCTCGTCGACGAGGTTGTCATCTTCACGCTGGATCAGGTCCTGCACGGCTTCTCCAGGGGGCCCCCGAGGAGTTCTCCCCTCCTGCCTAAGGTCTTCGAGGGGTAGGTGGACCCAGTCTCGTCTTGGATGACCTAAGGCGTCTTCCCCTTCTGGCAAGGCCTTCAAGGGGTTGACAGACCTTGGGCGGCCCCCGGGAGGTATGTCCGAGGCACGGAGGCATGCTCTCGAGTGAGGCTGGCCCGACCTTGCACCATTGTGATCGGTGCTTGGGCTGCTGCTACTACATGGGGCTTCTCCAAGGTTGACGCCGCAGCAGCGCAGCCTCCACTGACCTGGGATGGCAGCCACAGCCGGCTACCGCCCCGGCCCGTCACCATCGGAGCTGGAGTCCTCACCGTTATGCACTATCTTTATGATACGCTGAGGCTCCTGAAACCCCACCTGGTGGGTGGCGCTGACTGGAGCATCGACCTTCTGCTTGCCCTCCCTCTGAGGGTAGGGCGGTGCTTCAGCTCTCTGCTGTCTTCCTTTACGGAAGCGCTCTGCGAGCCTCTGGATATCCCAGCACTCGGCAGCAGTATGGTTGCTGGTGCCATGCACGGGGCATAGCCCTCCCTGGTCACTATCTGGGGCCGGTGACTGCCGCTGCTTTTTGTCGGGGCGTGGCCCCCGAGCTCCACTAGTCGTTGCTGCTGCGGCGACGGGAGCCGTGAACGGTGACTTCATCTTGCCACTCCCCCGGCTCTTAGCCTTCTTGCCACCCCCATAGGCAGCAGCACCGGACCCGGGTTGTCCTCCTGACTCGGAGGTCGGCAGAGAGTGCCAGTTCTGTCCTTCAGCTGCTCTGGAGCATTTGTCCGCCAGACTGAAGAGCTCAGAGACGTCGCGGACCTCTCTGGTCGCGAGCTTCTCAACCATTTTCTCGTCCCGGACACCCTGCCGGAACGCCACCACCACAGAAGCACTTTGAATATGCGGGATGGTGTTGCGTACCTGGGAGAACCGCTGGATGAAAGAGCGCAGCGACTCCCCAGGTTGTTGCTTGACGGCGTGGAGGTCAAGCTCCGTGCCGGGACGGGTGTAGGAGCTGCTGAAGTTGGCGACGAACTGCCGGCAGAGCTCTCCCCAGGAGGTTATGGACTCCTGAGGGAGATTCATGAGCCAAGACCGAGCTGGGCCGGTCAAGGCGACGGGGAAGTAGTTGGCCATGACAGCCTCATCCCCTCCTGCGGCAAGTACGGCGGTGGAGTAGATCTGGAGGAACTCCGCCGGGTTGACGCTACCGTCGTACTTCTCAGGCAGGTGCGGCCGAAACTGGCGTGGCCACCTCGCGAAGCGAAGGTGGGGTGCAAGGGCCGCACATCCTGCTCCTGCTGCCGCAGGTATTGGCGCTGCGAACGCTTGGTTCGCACTTGGCACCGTGTACCCCGGCATGGGCAAGGCTACACCATAGACCGGGGGCGCTGCTTGCGGCGCATATGGTTGTGGCATATGCTGCGTGGCGTATGCCTGAGGCAGGACTCGCGTGGCGAAGATCTGCCCTCCAGGTTGTGTCGAGGCCGACGTCATGCTCTCGCCAGCCTCATGGTTGCGACGCCTTTCTCGACGTCGCTCGAGGTACACCCGGGCATCCTGGCCCAAGTGACACCGTTCCAGCTCCCTTCTCAGGTCCGTCGACGGGAGCCTGGAGGAGCTGGAATCCGCCGTCTGCCCGTCAACTATTGGCGTGCGCGTCAGCGACACAGCCGGTTGAACGGGGCGTCGTCCTCGCCGAAACCGAGGGTTCGCGGCGGCGACGACGAGGCGGTCCACCTCGCGGACCCACTGTTGGGTCGCTGAATGGGGCGCATTCCCAGCAGGTGGGTTGCGCAGTAGTGCTCTTGCTGCAGCTAGCACACCCCCATGGTGTACGCTCAGTGCTGCAGAAGATCTCACACTGGTCGAGGCCTGCATTGCCGGAGTCGGCGTTGCCGGAGTCGGCTGCTGGCTACCAGCCTGTGCCGACACACTCCGTCCTAAGTGTGTCGACATGTACTCCCCGCTGGTCACGGTTCGCCGTGAACGTGGAGGAGGAGAGTTTGCCGCTGAAGGAAGCTTGGTCATCTTCATCGGCGGAAACTCGTCGCGCAAGGGGAAAAGCCCCTACCTGGCGCGCCAAATGTCGAAGTGTTTGGTCGACACTTCCCCCGGACCTGCACTGAGCAGCCCGCGGAGGTTCTTTTTTCTGCGGGGCTAGTCCCTTGCGGAGAGCTTGAGCGTATGGACGAGTTAGTAAGAGCTTGACACGGCGAGTTTTACGTGGTTCAGGCCGCCGGAGTGTAAAACCCTACGTCCACGGCGAGCTATGGAGCTCGCTGTATTGCTTGCTGCTTAGAACCGGAGTCCTGAGCTTGAGGATGAGTTACAGCTTGGGGGTGAATGGCTCGGGTGCGAACCCTTTCTATCGTCGCCTACCCGAGTCTTTTATAGTCCAAGACTCGGATGGCTTATAATGGGGGCTCGGGACCGGACAGGTGGTACCGGGGAGATTGACTGTTATCTACCGTATCTGCAGTTATGCCGGTAGTTGTCTCTGGCGAAGGCTTCTGAGTCTTCGTCTTGCAGCCCTGCCCATGCCGCATTGCTAGTCGTAGTGGATGATGACGGCGGGGGCGGCATGGGATGTCTTGTCGCTGCATTTATTAGCTGGCAGGCTCTGACACGGCGTGCCAGTCTATGATGCGACTAGGCGCAACGGCACCTGACAGAGGCGTGCTCCGCGTCTCCGCGTCTTGGGAAGACGCGGGCCTTGAATACCTTGTACGGGCAAGGTATGGGGCATCTTTACGCCCACTGCCTATCGCTCGGGGGCAGGCAGCGCCGTTTTGCTGGCCACGTGGCGGGTCCGGAGCCCTCCCAAGAGGAGAGGAGGGTCCGGCTCCGCGGGACACGTGGAGCCTTTGGACCTCTCCTCGCAGAGGGGGAGGTTCAGCTTCTGTCGGCCACGTGGCGGGCCCGGAGCTCCTCTCTGAGGAGAGGAGGGTCCGGCCCCGCTGGATTCGTGGTACCTTCGGACCTCTCTCCCGCCGAGGGGGAGGTCCGGCCTCTGTATGCCACGTGGCTGGCCCGGTGCTCTCCTCTGAGGAGAGGGAGGTCCGGCCCCGCCGGACGCGTGGCGCCTTCGGAGCTCTCCCTGCGGAGAAGAGCGAGTTCCTTAGGCATTTTCCCCTGTGCGCGGGGGTACCCCATATCGCAGGTACCGACAACGATCTACTGCATGTCTGTTCTTGGGCTACCTGGCTTAACACAAGGGTTATAATCGCCTCAAACTGTCCACAAACAAGGTAATCATTTCTAGACATGTAGTTTTCGATGAATCGTGCTTTCCTATGGCTTCACAAAACTTGCCAAGTAATCCACTTCCTCACTTAGTAACCACTCCAAACATTCCTCCCACTGCACAAGCTCCACATTCAGTCCGACCACCCAATCAAATCTCCCCACTTGAAACAAATCATCACCACATACCTCAACCTCAATCAACATCCGGTTCTGCACCAGAAAGCTCCTCAACTCCCTCTGCTCGGCACTTCTCTGAACATGCACCTACCCATCACATGATTGTTGTATCCTAAGAATTGACTAACCTCTAGATCGATGGGGAACAAATAGAATAGATAGATCCTAAACTATATTGCACAAAACAAAAGAACGAGAACGGATATGGTCTTTTCATACCTTCGGATGTAGATGAAGTAGCCATGATTTTGCTTGATGTAGGTGAGGTTGTGGTGGACTTCGGAGTTGCACGAATGTTGATCTCGCCGGGGTCCTTCCCTCCTCTCCGCGCCTCCGTCAGATCGGATCGGCTAGAGTTGTTGGGCGGCGTTTTGAGGAGCACGAGAAATTTTGATACTCGTGCCTCACCCGGCTCGCCCCTATAAATATTGTGTGAGAGGAAGGGGGCCCTCGACCAAGGAAACAGCCAGCGCCCCCGATCAGAGCGTGAAAGGGAGGAAAAAACGGATCGGTCGTTGAGCCATTTTTCTGAGTTGGAGATCATAACAGATTCCAACATTCTCCCTCTTGATCTCCAAGGATCAATCTTATCATGAGTTACTTAACATCTTAATACTTAACTTAGTGTTCATTTCTTCATGTTTGATATACTGAGCCCATCATATCAGACTAGTCAATTACGTACTATCTAACTTGAAGACTACAATACATATTACACTTAGAAATAACCTTATTCTTAGTTTGACCCCTAAATATCCAGGTGATCATAGGTTCTCCCTTAATCCCATGCTGGCTACGTGTTCTCTAAACATACTGGTTGAAAGACCTTTAGTAAGCGGATCCACATGCATATGCTTGGTTCTAATATGTCCAAGTCTAATAGTGTGATCCTAGATTTTGTCTTTCACAATATAAAACTTAATGTCGATGTGTTTGGCAGCACCACTCGACTTGTTGTTGTGAGAGTACAATACTGCGGGTTTATTGTCGCAGTATAACTTAAGTGATTTTTCAATGTTGTCGACCACTCTAAGACCGGGTAAAAATTTCTTAAGCCATAATGCCTGCCCCGTTGCCTCATAACAAGCAACAAACTCGACATGCATTGTAGACGATGCAGTGACAGTTTGTTTAGAGTTTTTCCACGATATAGTTTTATTTGCGATGGTGAATATGTAACCTGATGTGGATGTCTATGCATCCACACAACCCACAAAATCTGAGTTCGAATATCCTACTACCTCAAGTGGGTATTACTTACTATACGTTAACATGAGGCCTTTCATGACTTGCACATACCTTAATGCTTTCTTAACTGCCTTCCAGTGATCAATCCCTGGATTGGCCTAATATTTGTCAAGCATCCCAATTACGAACGCTAAGTCAGGGCGAGTACATACTTGAGCATACACAAGGCTCCCGACAGCAGAAGCATATGGAACCAATTTCATTTGATCGATCTCGTATTGGTTCCTGGGACAATGAAAGTTATCAAACTTATCGACCTTAACTATCAGAGCAGATGAAGGTTTACTTGCATATATGGCGTACTTCTTGAGTACGCCTTCTAAGTATGTTTTTTGAGATAAACCTAAAACCCCCTTACCACGATCTCGGTGAATCTCGATCCCCAACATATAGGATGCTTCACTTAGATCCTTCATATCAAAGTTAGAGGATAAAAACTTCTTAGTCTCTAATAATAGATTAACATCGCTACTCACAATTAATATGTCATCCACATTGAGAGCAAGGAAAATGAATTTTCCATTTTTAAATTTAGCATAGATGCAATTATCCTCCTCATTCTCCTTAAACCAAAACTTTCTAATTGTCTCATCGAACTTGAGATACCACTGTCGTGAGGCTTTGTTTGAGACCATAGATGGACTTTCTTAAGTGGCATCCCATGTGTTCCTTACCTTTAATGAAAAAACCTTTCGGTTGTGTCATATAGACGTCCTCGTAGAGATCCCCATTGAGAAACGCCATTTTTACATCCATCTGATGTAACTCTAAATTATAATGTGCTACTATTTCCATAATGATTCTAAAAGACTCCTTAGTAGAGACGGGTGAGAACGTCTTATTATAATCTATGTCTTCTATTTGAGTGAATCCTTTCGCCACAAGTATGGTCTTATACTTTTTGATTTTCCATTTTTAGTCACAACTGATATTGTAGACCCACTTACAGCCTACTATCTTGGCCTCTCGATGAATCTCGACTAAATCCTAGACCTTGTTGTCATCCATAGACCTCATCTCATTCTCCATGACTTTACGCCACTCAGATGATTATGGTCTTCTGATAGCATCTTCAAATAAGGTGGGATCATCCTCCATTTAAACTTCTTCACTCAAATAGATCTCGGCCGATTTTCTTACTCGTTGAGATATTCTAATTAGCACATCACCTTCTGGTTGAGGCTGTTGTTATGCTTCATCGCTTTCAGCAACTGACTCAATAGGCTCGGAAGGTTGATCCTCTCTTACTTCTTCCGTTGCTGATGAATGACTAACGACAGGTGTTGAATCATTAGTGACTGACATAGATGATTCACCAACAGTAGGTATTGAGAAAAAGATTTTTGAATCATAGGAGTCGGCGCGTAGACCCGCTTCTCCTCAAGATCTATCTCTCATCTTACCATACTCTCCTTTATCATGACATCTTCTAAAAAGACGACATACCTTATTTCTATGAACTTAGTGTATCTATCTGAACAATAGAATCAATATTGATTACTTTTATCTAGATATCCAATAAAATGGCAACTAATAGTTCTAGAGTTCAACTTACCGATATTTGGGTTGAATATTTTAGCCTTAGTTGGACAACCCTATAGCCTAATGAGGGCTTACGTCCTGTCCATATTTCATACGGTGTCTTAAGTACTGATTTACTCGACACCCGATTAAGCACATGAATAGCGTTTTTTAACGCCTTCATCCATAGGCTAACCGGAAGTGTCGAGTAACTTAGCATACTTTTTACCATATCCATAAGCACATGGTTTCTCCGTTCCGCTACACCGTTTTGATGAGTCTCGTCCGGCGTGGAATACTAGATTACTATGTCGTTTTCTTGTAGAAACCTCGCAAAAGGTCCAGAAATTTGTCCATACGAGGTATGTCGATCGTAGTAATTCCCTCCACGATTGGATCTTACTACTTTAATCTTAACGTTGTGCTGGTTTTGTACTTCGGACTTAAATATCTTAAATTTATACAACGCTTTAGATCGCTCTTTGATTGGATTAATGTAGCCATAATGCGTATAGTCATCCGTAAATGTTATGAACGAATAATAACCATCTATAGAGACTTTGGGAAATGGACCACAAATTAAAATTCTCGTACTACGTTTGACATCTTTCTTAATTTTTTTAACAAATTTGCCTTTAGTGCAATCAATGCATTCTTGTGAATCTGAAAAGTCTAAGTGGGGAAGAATCGATTTAAACTAAGGGTTCAATTATCCCCCTCTAAATGTGACATAAACGACAATGCCATAATTTCGATGATGTTTCAGAATCGATTCTTTTGCGATTGTGGAATACTATGTCGTTTTGAGAAGAAACTTGATTATTACTTATAACATTAATGTCATCATGTAAGAATAATAAATATAACATCTCTTGTCGAAATGCAAGACCCACAACTTTATTATTAAATGTAATAGAAAATTTATTATTGCTAAAATGACACACATAACCTAAATCATCTAAATATGAAACTGAAATCAAATTTCTCTCTAAAGAGGGTACATAAATGATATTATGAAGTCTAAGTACAAAGTCATCTCTAGGTCTAAGTGGGAGATTAACAACGATTTCAACTTGAGCTTCACGGATATCAGCGACTTTAATGGCCTTTTCCCCTCTTCTTAGGGTCCTCCTCATACTTAATCCCTGCAAAGAATTACAAACGTTCACGGTGGCACCTGAATCAATCCACCAAGTAGATCGAGAATAATCTAAAAACAGGAATTCATTAACCAAAGTCACAAAATCATTACCATTGTTGCAACACCACTTCAGAAAGCCCACGCAATCCTTCTGGTAGTGTCCTTTCTTCTTACAAAATATACACTGATCCTTGTCCACTTTCAGATCCTTCTGACGAAAATGCTGAAGTGGAGACTTACCCTTGCCCATCAGTAGAAGAAGTGTCATGTAACTTAAAAGAAACACCTTTGGAAGAACCGAAATAGTTCTTTCCTTTACCTTTATCTTTGGCATAGTTGACAGAGTCACCACCCCTCTGGTACTTAATGCATTCTTCTTCTTAACGTACATGGCAATCAACTTCTCTTTTCACTGCTCTGGCTGAGAGTTGTAGTTGACCATAAAGGCCTCAAACTCTTTAGATAGTGAAGTAAAAATGAGGTGCACAAGCAACTCATCAGTGATTTCTAAGTTCATTGGCTTGAGCTTCGTGGCTAACTTGGTCATCTTAAGGATGTGCTCACGCACACCACCTCTAGTGTATCTCTCAGTAACGAGCTTCTTGATAAGTATGCTCGCTATAGCCATGAAAGAGCCAGTGAACTGACTTTCCACCTTACGGAGGTACTCAAGACAAGTGTCGCATTCGGGGATCACTCCTCGCCTCAGTGATTGTCCCCCTAATCACCATCAAGCACTTCCTGTTTGAGGCAATCCATTTAGGTAGATCCTTATCGTACTTATCTTTTAAACTTAGGTATTATCCCTTCCTAAGCTCGAAGTACTCATCAGTCTCTCCAGCAGTAGCTGTAGGGACCTCAGGCTCAGTGGGGCAAGATGTCACCAGTGCATAATCAATTTCAGAGATAGCCAAGGCGATCTTTAACTTTTCTTTCCAAGTACTATAATTTGAACAGTTGAGTGGTTCAATATTGGAAATAAAACTCAGTTCTGAAGACAAAGCGGGGTAATTTTTATAAAAATTACATATACATAAGTAAATATACAATAAATTTAAACATTCAGAAATATTGTACTTTGCTTTTCGCGTTTGGTTACTCCACAAAATACAACATTCAAAATCATAGCAAATTTTATTTTTTACGTTTGTTACTCAATGAAATTATTTATGAACACAATACTTAAATCAATATAGAAATGTCGTGTTTTTGTTTTTTGTGTTGGTTGCTCAACAAAGCACGTCATTCAAGAACATAAACATGTAATTTTTATTTTTTCATGTTCGTTACTTAAATAAAATTTCCATGAATTAAATAACTTAAATCAAACTTAATACTTAGTAAATTTTGTTTTTCACGTTGATTACTCAAAAAAATTACTATAACTTAATTAACAAAAACCTTAATCAAAATATTCCTAACTAAATTTCTCAATTGAAATTTAATTCGAAAACTAATAAACTTAACTAAAAACAGTGAAAGCTTAAATTATTTAATCAAACTTAATTATCCACAACAACTTAATTTACTGAATTTAAAAGGGCCAATAAATTAATTTTACTACAAAATACTAATTTATGAGCTAATTAATACTTAAACAGCAGAAAAATGTAACTAAACAGTACAAAACTTACTAAAACAGTGAAAATTGACTGCTACGCAATATCTGTACAGCCCAATATTTTTTTAATTTAGCCCAATAGTCTAAATTACTATGAAAATCCTCTACAATATAAGAGGCTTACCACAGCTAAAGCAGCTCATGGGCAGCCTTTTTGTTTTTGTTTTATGCTTAACATAATGTGGGGCAGGAACCAATGGGCTGCAGGGTGTCAGCGCATCATGGCTGGAGCCGCGCGTAGGGGCACAGCAGCAGGGCATGGTATGCATGCGCCCACGTGGGCCGCTGGGGCCGTGCGATTGCACACTGCCCCGGTTGCGCCTTTTAGCAATCGGCGCGCCCATTTGGCTGTGCGACGCACCTGATTCGCTGCTCACTCTCTGACCCTCTTATTACCGTCGGATGCTTCATCCAACGCCCGATATTCACATAAAAACCCTAACTCATCTGATCCACCGATTTCAATCCAACGGTGCTGCACATATTTCGCTTGCTATAAAAGGGGTCGGTACCTCCCTCAGCCTAAACCCTAGAACATTTCCTACTCTTCTTTCTCTCTCCTATAGTCGCCACAGAGAGAAAGAGCTACACAGTAAGTGATTCCAATGATTTGGAGGCAAGCTTAGCCATGGGGAGGCCCTCACCGGTGTAGCCAGCTCGCCTTAGGAGAGCCTTTTGCCATGCTATTGCCTAAAATCTCGGTCTTTCTTTTGATGTCTTTTGTATTTGCTACTTTTTCGTACTATTTTCATTTTCTTTTTACGATTCTTACTTCTATGTGTTGTGGATCTAATATTGGACCAAAATATCGAATGAGATCTAGAGTGTTAGGTGGCTCTTGATGCCATTGTTTTATCCTAAGGATCGACTAACCTCTAGATCGATGGGGAACAAATAGAATAGATAGATGCTAAAATATATTGCACAAAATAAAAGAACGAGAATGAATATGGTCTTTTCATACCTTCGGATGTAGATGAAGTAGCCATGATTTTGCTTGATGTAGAAGAGGTTGCGGTGGACTTCGGAGTTACACGAATGTTGATCTCGGCGGGGTCCTTCCCTCCTCTCCGCGCCTCCGTTAGATCATATCGGCTAGAGTTGTTGGGCGGCGTTTTGAGGAGCAAGGGAAAGTTTGATACTCATGCCCCACCCAGCTCGCCCCTATAAATATTGCGCGAGAGGAAGAGGGCCCTCGGCCAAGGAAACGGCCAGCGTAGGGATGGCAACGGGTGCCCATTACTCGTTTACCCGCGGATATCCGAACTGATGAGTACGGGTTTGGGTATAAATTTAGATCCACAGGTACGGGTTCGGGTAACGGGTAGAATCCAATGGATATTTCTTATCGGGTAAATAAATTCTATACCCATATCCGTATACCCGAACCCGTTCTCTGTCATGTGGTTTCAATACAACATCATATAAATACATCTAGTTCTAGAGTTTTCTCCTCTTCTTTTCAGCTCCCTGTGCAGCGCCCCATCATGAGTCCTCCCGATGCTTTGTATTTTATTTAAGCTACAATTGTTCTATTGTTAGGAGTTTGTCAATTGTGCTTATTTATGTTTGTGTTATGTGTTGAACATGTTCTTTTATGTGCATATGTTTGTGTTATGAGTTGAACATGTTCTTTTATATGCGTATGTTTATGTTATGTGTTGAATATATTTTGTTATGTGTTAAAGTGTTGCAGAAATCTATATGCAATGTACCTTTCTATTAAAGGTTTTCGGGTAACGGACATACCCGCGGATAAAAAATATCTGTGGATAACGGATACGGATTATCTTTTTTACCCGCTGCGGGTAACGGGTACGGGTTTGGGTACGAATTTTATCCAGTGGGTACGGGTAACCAAGAGTAATATCAGCGGGTTTTTTACCCGTTACCATCCCTGGGCCAGCGCCTCTGATCAGAGCGCGAAAGTGAGGAAAAAACGGATCGGCCGTTGGGCCGTATTTCCGAGTTGGAGATCATAACAGATTCCAACAATGACCACACGAGCAAAATACGGTATTTTCCAGCCTCGACATATGATGAATCTGAACACTTCAGAATCTATCTCTCCCATACCTTCCTTATACCGCACTGCACTCAAAGACCCTCACTGGTACCATGCCATGACAGAGTATAATGCACTAATGTCAAACAATACTTGGTGTCTTGTGCCTAGACCTGCAGGTGCCAACGTTGTCTCCGAAAAATGGATATTCAGACACAAGCTTAATGTTGATGGTACTCTGAACCGATATAAAGCAAGGTGGGTCGTTAGAGGTTTTCCACAAGAAAAAGGTATTGACTACCAAGAGACTTTCAGTCATGTCATTAAGCATGTCACTCGGACGGTATTAAGTATTGCTACTTCATCATCAAGGCCAATCCATCAATTAGATGTTAAAAATGCTTTCCTCAATGGTGAATTATCCGAGACTGTTTATTATGCTCAGCCAGCTGGTTTTGTCAACAAAGATCATTCTCAACACGTGTGCAAACTCAACAAGTCCCTCTATGGACTAAAACATGCGTCAAGAACTTGGTTTCAGAAATTTCAGAGGTTTCTCTGTTCCATCGGTTTCACTGTCTCTAGATCTGACACATCACTATTTATCTACCACTGCAACAATCAAATAGCTTATATTCTCTTATACGTTGATGACATCATATTGACTGCAAGTTCAAGAGCCCTATTGTCAGACATAATCAACAAGCTCTGCAACAACTTTGCTATGACTGATCTCGGGACTTTACAACATTTTCTTGGCATCCAGGTTGAGTCTTTAGATACAGAACTTTTACTCAGTCAGGAGCAGTACGCAAAAGACATTCTCCCACGAGCTAATATGTCAAACTGCAATCCCGTGAGCACACCCATAGATACAAAAGCAATGTTGTCTGCCACAGAAGGGAAGCCTCTACAAAATGCTACTGAATATCGACGACTCGCTGCTGCTTTGCAGTATTTAACATTGACCCGACCAGACCTCACTCATGCAGTTCAACGAATATGCTTTTTCATGCATGCACTACGTTCGCGCCACTGCATCTCATGGACTTCACCTTCTCAAGTCCGATTCCCCATCACTTACGGCGTTCTCTGACGCCAACTGGGCCGGTTGCCCGTATACTCGACGATCAACGTCGGGGTTCTGCATTTTCTACGGTGACAACCTGGTTTCGTGGTCATCCAAACGCTAGTCGACTGTGTCACGGTAAAGTGCGGAGGCCGAGTACCGGGCGGTCGCAAATGTTGTGGCTGAAACAACCTGGCTTCGTCAGTTACTACAGGAACTTCATCGGCCACTATCCAAGTCCACTGTGGTGTTCTGTGACAACGTGAGTGTCACTTATATGTCAAGCAATCCGGTTCAGCACCAGAGAACTAAACATGTGGAAATTGACTTGCATTTGGTCAGAGATAAAGTCTCACTCGGCGAGCTGAAACTCCTACATGTGCCATCACAGTTTCAGTTTGCATATATATTCACAAAGGGACTACCGTCATCTCTGTTGAACGATTTCAAATCCACCCTTCACATCTGGGATCGTCCAGTCTGAGGGGGGTATTAGAACGTGTATACGTTAGCCTAGACTTGCGCATGTATCTTAACTACTCCCTCAAACTAAGGATCTGTAACAGCTTACGTGCCCACTCTCTCAAGGCACGATCTCTGTAACTCTGCCTATTTAACGGCACCCTAATCAATAGAATCAGTGTGTGGTTTTGGCATTCTTTCACACCCAGCATCTATAGGACTCTTTTGTGTTCTGTATTGTTTTCGTTTTCCCTAAATGACAGGGTGGGGAAAAGTTTTGTGCCGCAGTATCAGACAACAACCGAGTGGTACCAAATGCAGATGGGTGCAGATTTTCAGCAGCTCTTTTGACAGGGTTTAGATCTGGCAATTCTTTATAGGGCGGTGAAAAAAATCATCTTTTCTCAAAAGAGAGAAAAAAAGCAACTTTGAGGGCATACCAATGTGTTCTACCAACTCTGGGAGGAAATTTTTTTCTTCTCCATTCAGTGTTTTTACTGATCTGGTATGTGTCAAAGTCCTCATGACATCACGTGGAGTAAAAGAATTGAATGGACGGTTTAGATACAAGGAAGCGGGCTCCGGCTCTGGATCCAACGGTTAACAAGACACTCCAAGCTGAATCCAATGTCGCAGCAGCTACAAGGAGGCCCCCCACCTTCAGAACGCAGCTTTACTGATTTCACATTGCACTTTGGTCACGTAAAAAAGACATGGCGAGGCGACTTTGGAATCCCATGGACAGCCCAAAAGACAGAGACGAAAGGCCAGTACTCCGAGTGCTGTGCAGATCCATGTGTACTGTCGACTAGACTGATCTGTAGATGTTGCAACATTTCTTTTTCCGAGAGCACCAAGGCATGAACCAAATTTTGATTGAACAAAGTCATTCCTACGATTTTATGAAAATGTCAGAGCATACCATCTACTGGCGTGTTACTGACGATACTTGCAGTCTGTTGTCGTTATAGCAGAACAAGCAGAGGAGAAACCAGAGACTCTGCTGCTACCGCTGGCGAGCAGTACAGTAGAGCTTATCTGCTGCGCTGCAGATTCTTTTTAGCTGCAAAGAGACTGGGGATTGGAGGATGAAAAGCAGGGCCTGTTGCTCCTCCTGGCCCCCGCGTACGTGGACACCCTGCTCGTGCGAGCTGACCGGAGGCAAGCGCCGACGAGCTAGCCCGTCCCGAGCATCGTCGCTGGTGGTGGTGTGGCGTGGTTGCATGGCCCCCAGAGGAACGGTCAAAAGCTGGCATGATATGAGGGAATATTTGGTGGCCTCCTTTCGTTTCCTTTCCTTTGCGCCCCCATCCTTCCTTCCATGGGCGTTGCCGGTGCCTTCCTTTCCTTCTTGTTTTTCAGAAAGCCCTGACCCTGACGATGCAAATGCAGAGACCCGACGCATCATCATCAGCTGCGTACAGAATGATGGGAGGCGACAGGAGACACGGCTCGCGAACCAGGTCTCGATCGCAATCATCTTGACATGATCACCCGCGTACGTACGTAAGCGCATGGCGAGGAGACAGGCATCCCCACGAGGTGGCTGGTGCTCCTCCCTTTCCATCAGCTTTCGTCGTCTCATACTCTCATTCAACTCGCTGCCGCTGCCAACCACGAGAGAAAGAGAGATGCTGCTGTCCTGCTGCCCTTGATGGCCCGTGGGGAAGAGGTGATGATGATGGAGATCACAATGGCACGCACGCTAATCGGGCGCCTAATGAACCAAAAGGAAAGGGAATCTCTGTCGTCGATTCTTTTTGGGGCCGGTGTATTGATGAGTAGTATGATAGAGACATGCACCGCTGGCGAAACGTACCAGACGTTTGCACGTACGTAGACGCAACGCAACCGAGCATTGCATGCAAAGACGGCTTCACGATTCGTATGTCCACTCCATGCCCTGAGTACGGAAGCTTGATAGCCATTGCAGGTTGGTGATCGAGGACGCTGCCAACAATACCATGGGTGGTGGCCGTGAAGAACAAGATGACTATTTGGTTGAACTTACGATCTCCAAGGATCATTGTGTGTTATATGTTGTGTGTTATATAGCAGTGAGAAGTAACAGACTCGCCACAGGAACCGGTGATTGTTTATAGAGTCGACTCAATACATAACACACACGTACGCACAGATTCAAACGTATAACTAACCATTGACTCCACATACTGACGCAAATGGCACGGTCTTCCATCAAACTAGGACGTGAACGTTGAAGACTCGTGAACTAAACTGAGGTGTCAAACGCTCAACACTGAACATTTGTTTTAACAGCCTTCCTCAATCACAACTTTGGTGGACTAAGTTGAGATTGATACATATCTTGTTGAACGGCGCCTTGGACAGTGCTTTTGTGAAGATGTCACCTAATTGATCTTTTGATGAAATAAATTGAACTTTCAGTGCTTGTCTTGCAACTTGCTCTCTGACAAAGTGGAAATCAAGCTCAATATGCTTTGTTCGAGCGTGGAAGACAAGATTTGAGGATAGATATGTTGCTCCAAGGTTGTCACACCACAACACTGGTGCTAATGTATGCACAACTCCAAGCTCCTTGAGTAATGTCCGAATCCATATGAGCTCACCTTTCACATTGGCTATAGCTTTATACTTTGAGTCAGTACTCGAATGAGATATTGTAGCTTGTTTTTTAGAGCTCCATGAAACTAAATTAGATCCTAACATAATAGCAAATCCACTAGTTGATCGCCTGTCATCGGGTGACCCAGCCCAGTCAGCATCTGAATACGCATTCAGAACATTGTCACTGTTTTTCAGATATGTCAGTCCTTTACCTCTTGTACCTTTCACATACCGAAGTATCCGTTTAACTGCAGAACAGTGTTTATCTGTGGGGAACTGAATATATTGGCAAACACGATTGACTGCAAAAGAAATATCCGACTATGCTCCTATAATGAAACTGAGCATCTTCTGTCAATGGTGTGCCTCCCTCTCTTGATAGCTTCTCTGTAGATGCCATAGGAGTGGATATTGGTCTGCAGTTAGACATATTAGCCCTTGTGAGTAGATCCTGAGCATGTCTCTTTTGAGATAGAATCAATCTTTGTTGGTCACACCTTACTTCTAAGCCCAAAAAATACTAAATATCACCTAAGTCTTTGACTGCAAAGTCCTCCTTCATTTTTTCAATCACTTTTTTTAGTTGCAGATGATGAAGAGCTCACAATAATTATGTCATCGACATAGATGAGAACATACATAATAAGCTCTTTCTCCTTCTATATAAAAAGTGAGGTATCTGTCTGAGAAGCAATGAAACCCAACTCTTGCAATTTCTGTGTCAGTCTAGAGTGCTAGGCTCTAGGGGCCTGCTTAAGACCATATAATGCCTTATGTAACATGCAAATGTAGTTTGATGGAACACTTGATGATTCATAACCTGGTGGCCGGCACATATATATCTCCTCCTGCAAGTGACTATGAAGGAAGTCATTTTGTATGTCTATCTGCCTTAAGCTCCAGCCTCTGGATATTGCTAGTGATAGTATCACTCTTATGGTTGTGGGTTTAATGACTGGACTGAATGCGTCCAGATAGTCCACACCAAATCTTTGCTTAAAGCCCTTAGCTACCAGTCTAGCTTTATATCTCTCCACAGATCCATCAGCCTTTCTCTTGACTTTAAACACCCACCTACTGCCAATAAGATTAATGCCCTACTTGGGTGGCACTAAAGACCAAGTGTTATTTTTCAGAAGTGCACAGAATTCTGCATCCATTGCCTGTTTCCACTCCTTGTATTTCATTGCTTCTAATAAATTAGCAGGTTCAGTGGTTGGGGATGAGGAAGACTGACCATTCAGACCTGCAGCATACCGAATTGTGCCATCTTTAAATTCTTTGGGCTTAATTATATTATTCTTCAGTCTCATTCTCATTGCATGACCTGGTTGTTGAGCTTCTGTTGACAACACTTGTTCAGATTTTGCTTCAATATGATCCTCATCTCCTCCTGTATTTTCACTGAAGACAACATCTTGCTCATTGTTAGCAGTGTCAGTAAGTCCATGATCATAAGGATAATCAATTGTTGCTATATCAGCAGGATTAGGAGAGTTTATTTGAGGAGTGGAAATAGGTGTAGGAGGTTCTGCGTGCTGTACTACTTGACTGTCAGTTAACTGAGCTCTGTCAGTTAAGAACTGTTCTGAGTAGTATGTATGCAGAGGTAAGATAGTGGTTTGAGAAGAGGTGTTGGGTGATGGCATACGTTGATCAGGTGATGTTCTAAAAGGGAACACATGTTCATCAAATACCACATCTCAAGAAAGATAAACTCTTTCAGTTTGTCTGTCTAGGCACTTATAGGCTTTATGATCTGTGCTCACGAAGGTACATTGTTTGGACCTGAAGCTTAGCTTTCTTGAGTTATAAGGCCTTAAATTTGGCCAACAGGCACAGCCAAAGGTTTTAAGAAATTTGTAGTTGGGCTTTGCCCCAAGAAGACGATGTACAGGGGTATCAAGTCCAATAACTCTACTAGGTTGTCTGTTTATAAGAAAGCAAGCTGTTTGGAAGGCTTCATCCCAAAAACGAATAGGCATACATGACTGTGCAAGGAGTGTTAGTCCTGTCTCAACTATATGCCTATGTTTTCTCTCCACTAACACATTTTGTTTATGAGTATGTGGGCTGAAAATATTGTGTTTAATCCCTACTTTCTCAAAGAGTCTATCGAGACGATGAAACTCTCCATCCCAGTCTGATTGAACTTTCAGTATTTTCTTTCCCAAGAGTCTCTCAATATGGCATTGAAACTTTAGGAAAATATTCTCTACATCAGACTTATGCTTAAGAAAATGAATCCAAGTGAACCTGTTGTATTCATCAATAAAACTAACATAATATTTGTAACCATTTACAGAAGTTAGAGATATCCCCCACACATCAGTATGAACTAGCTCTAAGGGACTGGAAATGGAGTGGACAGAGGAATAAAAAGTAAGTTGATGTGCTTTGCCCTGTTGGCAAGCATCACATACAGAATGTGTTTTATTTGAAGCTACTGAAAAATTATTCTCAGCTAAAACATGACGAGTGATAGCAGTAGATGGATGCCCTAAGCGTTGATGCCATAAGTCTTCAGAGATCTTGCTGATGTTGAAGGCTTGCTTAGAGATATTATTTGGAAATTGGTAGAGTCTATTTTTGCAGATTCCCTTAAGAAGAGTGGACTTCGTGGTTCGATCCTTAACAAGGAAATAAGTGGGATGAAATTCGACAAAGACATTTTTATCAGCAACTAGCTTATGAATGGAGACAAGATGATAATTTATTTATGTGGTATGAAGAACATTTTTCAGTTTCAGAGAAGTGTATGGAGTAGCAACAAAAGAATCACCAATATGATCAATAGTCATACCTGCACCATTAGCAACTTGCACTCTGTCATCCCCATTGTACTTTTCGTTGGTCGTCAGTCTCTCAAAATCATTTGTAATATGGTCGGTTGCCCCTGTATCGGCATACCAACTCGGATCAACTGAATATCCACCATTGAACGTTGCTGCTGCAGCTATTCTTGCATCACTTGCCACATAATTTTGATGAAACGATGATAGCAGCTTGAAGCATCATGGTTGTCGCGGAAGCATATCTGACAAGGCTTCTTAGCACCACCTTGATTCTGAAAACCAGAGCCATTGTTGGCCCTTCGTCCATTGCCACGTCCTCTAGAGCCACGACCTCTGTTGTTGCGGCCACCAGAGAATCTTCCACAGCCACGACCTCCATTTCTTCCAGCAGTAATGTTGACTTGATTGGCTTTATACCCACCATTGTTGCGATCAACACGCAGCTCATAACTGAGCATGTGAGCGTAGAGATCATTGAGGGTCACAACATCAGATCTTGTGGTGATGCTTGTTACAAGGGAATCATAGTCTGACTCCAAGCCTTGTAACATACATGTGATCAGCTCATCTTCTAGTTTCTTGCCAATCATGGCAAGGGTATCAGCCAAGTTCTTCACCTTGCGAAAATACTCAGTCATGATGAGATTTTTCTTCTGAATGGTTGCCAGCTGCATTCTTATCTGCATGACTTGGGCACGAGAACTAGCTGCAAAAGATCTCTCAATGGCACACCAAGTTTCACGAGAAGTTGTACAACCAACTATCTGCGACATTACTCCTTCAAAGAGCGAAGAAATGATAACACTCATTACCATTTGATCATGTTGATACCCGACATCGAATTCAGGGTTGGCGACGGTCTGAGGATTCCCATCTTGGCCGGTCGTGGAGATTGTTGATGTCGGCTGGACAATACTTCCGTCAATGAACCCCAGGAATCTCCGACTTCTAAGATAGTGGAACAACAGAGTTGTCCAGAGGAGAAAATTATCGATGGTGAGCTTGACGGTGATCACATGGCTTAAAATGGAGGTAGGCGCCATCACACTGCTTGATGAAGTCAGCGCACCAGAGTTGAAGTTCGTCAGCATACCGCCGGTTCCACTCATTTTTGGATCACTAGCTCTAATACCATGTGAAGAACAAGATGAGCATTTGGTTGAACTTACGATCTCCAAGGATAGCAGTGAGAAGTAACAGACTCGCCACAGGAACCGGCAATCGTTTACAGAGTCGACTCAATCCATAACACACATGTACGCACACGTTCAAACGTATAACTAACCACTGACTCCATGTACTGACGCAAATGATACGGTCTTCTATTAGACTAGGACCTCAACATTGAAGACTCCTTAACTGAACTGAGGTGGTAAACGTTCAACACTGAACATTTGTTTTAACAGTGGCCAGCTGCGAAGCCCAGGCAGCACGAGTTGCCGCAGGAAAGCTGGGGCAGATGCTGTCGTCAGGTGGGGTGAGTGACTGATCCGAGTGCTCACAGCCGGCCAGAGTTTGTGCCACTGCTGCTGTCATGGACACTGCACACCACCGCCAGTTCTCTTATCCACTTAAAATCTCCCATAGTACCACAAAAAGATGATCCCTGTTCGTTTCCTGGTCAAGATGATTCGTCAATTTCCTATTTTTTAAAGAAGAAAAAAAGAGTAAACAATTGTGGAGGTCCGTAAGGATTCTGTACACTGTGTACAGCAACCTTAACCCAAAGTTACGAACAGGCCCGGCCCGTTGAGAGCTGAGCTATTGGGCTCCAATCTGGCAGGCCTGGGATCTGTAGAAGCTGATGAGCCCAGAAGATTGGGAAGCATAACTGCATAAGCAAGGGCGTCGCCGGTTCCCTCCATCGTCGCCTCGTCTCCGGCGCGGCCGAGGCAAGAGCGGAAGAGGCGAGGAGGAGAATCCAGCTCTGCTCGTCGACCTCGTCTCTTCCGTGTCGGTCGCATCGCTCGTGGCTCGGAGCCGCGAGGATCTCCAGGATTGGCACGCGCCTCCTCGATCTGCTTCTCACTTCTCAATGGTTCTCGGTGGGAAAGGCGCTCGCAGGATTCGTAACCAAACGAAATACACAGGTGCAGCCGCTGAACAGAGAGTGCTGGCCCCCCTGCCGGACACTCCGGTCAATATGAATAGAATCGATCAGGAGGTTGATCAGAACAAGTCTCGTGAGGAGGTTGCAGAACCTGAGCATCTTGCTTCGCCTGACGTTTCCGCTGACAAGAACAGGAACAATCAGTGTCACGAGGAAACTGCACCGCCTGAACAGAACGACCTCCCTAATGACACGAACTGGAAAAATCAGGAGGTTGATCGGAATGGTCTTCGTGAAGAAATCGCAAAAAAAATTGGCCATGCAAGGGATCATGGAGCAAAATGGATTTAGGGAGTTAGTTGCTTGGTTGAATCCTACGGTCAATATGCCGTCTCACAACGACCTGATGGCGAACACACATGACTTGTTTCTGAACGAGAGAGACCCAGACCGAAGGAGAAGTTAGCAGCCTTACAGAGTCGTATGTGCTTGAGTGATAATATGTGGCAGTACGATCCAACGTTGGCATTTTTGTCCTTGGCAGTTCATTGCATAGATGATGAGTCTGGAGAGCAGGAAAAGGTCATCGCGTTCCGTGCTGTTGATTCCTCTTGCAATGAGAAGGAAATGAATGATATCATATTAGGTGCTATTGGAGGATGGTGTCTTGATGTCAAACTTTTCAGCATTATGCTGATGATGCGTTCATTGATGATTCAGTGGCTTTAAGTCTAAAAACCAAACTCCAGGAACGGAACCCACTCGCTGCAAATTGGAGCTTGTTTTATAGTGTGTTTTGTAGCTCATCTACTTGATCAGGTTATTCAGATACGGTTGAGCGAACCTGACAAAGCAATGGAGAAGCTGGTAAAAATTCCAAAGCATACAAAGTGTCCCAATCCTTCAGCAGTACCGTGTCCAAACAATAGATATGCACCATCATGGGAAGTCCCTTCTATTTTGGGGAAAAATATCGCAGTTCCTATTTTTGTCCTATCAGATTCGTACCAACTGAATTTTTCATGTCTTGATAGGTACTAGTACTGCGAGTGAGTCGTGTTTTGGAAGCTGCTCTGTTAATCGGTCAGCAATGGTCTATTTAGTTACCTTCCCCATGCAGGATTCAAAGATGAGCTATCGTGTGTCATCTTAGACACAATGGGCTTTTTGTATGTACGTGTGGTGTCGAGCTAATGTGGACTTCCTGGTTCTAGTTTTAGATACTGACCAGGTCAATTCTGTTAAGTAATCATCAGATATTCACTTACTCCTGATATGCTCCGCCGGAGCTGAGTTGTTCCCTCATCTGCAGATTTCTTGTAGACCCCTTAGTAAGCTAACAACGTGTAGAAGGCTTTGCTCATTTCTGTTGGACCAGTCTGATCTGTTGGTCGAGGAAAGTACAGACTTTCTCTGAACAATTATACACCACTTTCGCCTTTTTTTCAGCACGCACGCACGCAGCTAATCAGGCTTTTGCCTCTTCCAGAATCATGAGCCAGGATGCATTAAAATTATCAAATAATCCCCCACCCGATGAACTGTAAGATCTGGATCGGAAACGTCAGAACTCCTCTAGCACAAATCACGAGCACACCTTGAGGCTCAACTGCAAAATGTCTTTTTAGAGAATGAACTGACAAAATGTTGTTCTGATAATCATGGAAAGCATCTGGTCGCTGTGGAACATCTCTCAGAACTTACCTGCTGAACTGAGTAGATCATTGTCCTGCATCATGCTGCACTGGATGTGGCCTGTGGATCCGGATCTCTGTACAACCACTAATACTTTATCACCTCAGCTCAGTTTCAGTTCTTCCCAACGCAGGCTGACCCTCGTGCCGGCTGCAGGACAGCGGGACTGAATCCCGAGACCGCAGCGGTGGACGGCCGGAGCAGCGCCGATGCACGGAGCCACACGTGCGCGGACCGCCGGGCGGCTCGCTGGAGCTCCACTGGCAGCGGTGGACGGCGTCTGTCCGGCTGGCACTGCAAATGAGCCCCCCAACTTGTCTGATGGAGCTTAGCGCCCTAAACATTTCATCAGCGGCACTGTTGTCCTCGTCTGCCGAGTATTTTACACTGAATCGCATGTGCTTAGCACCTGACAGTCTCTGGTAATCTTGAAATTCAAAACGGAGACGCCTCGGACATCGCGAGTTCTAGATGAAGAATGGTACTGGTTTAATTTGGATTCGAGCGAGGCTGGATTGGAACTATAATGGTCACTGCTACAGTTGTTAAATTTATCTCTTGAGTTTATGACCTCGAAGAAATAGTTTTACCTATGGTTTGAGATTCTTTTGGTTTGTTTTTTCAGTCAGATTTATATCAATTCTGCTAGTGATGCGAAGATTTATATGATCTGCTGTGAGAATAAGGAAGCATTCACTGCTAAGTTGCAATTTGCAAATCACTCCATGGAACAACAGGTTTCAATTTCACCATGCCAAATAACATGAGGGATGAAACAAGCTTCCTATTGATCCTGCTCTGACGCTCTGATTTACAATTTTTATCTTTTCTGGCTAGACTCAAGCACTTTATACTGACAAGCTAACAGGAACCGAAAGAGAGAAAAAAAAAGTGATCCAGGTGGCACGGTCCGGTCAGTAGCATTAGCTGGTGGAGGATTCAGAGACGCTGCTGCTCTGGCTAGCGGCCTCGGAGATGCTCTGCAGCGCCGGCCGCCAGTGCCGGCCTCTCCCGGCCGCGCCGGCGCCCCGGTGCCGGTCCTTCTCCCGCTTCCCGTCCTGAAACGACAGCAGCGGCATGTCAGCAGCAGGTTCCTGCGGAGGCGGGAATTTGTCAGCGGACGCAACGGGAGACGCTAACAACCTGGTCGAGGCCGCCCTGCTCCGCCCCGTCGCCGCACCGGAGCTGCTCGTGCTGCTGCCTGATGGCCTCGCACCGCTGCATCTTCTCGTGCTTCCTCGCCCGCAGCGCCTTGGTCACCTCTGCGCGGAGAAAAGGCCACGCACAGATTGAGATCGTCGCGGCAACTAAACCGGGACGCGATCAAGGACGAGCCCCGCGCGCCGCCGCCACGAACAACCACGGTTCGCTGTCCGCTCTTGATGGATGGGGGGGCGGATGTGAGGGTACGAACCTTGCGCGGTGATGAGGCGGTAGACCTGGCCGAGCAGCAGCGTGTCCTTGGGCTTAAGCAGCTTGACCCTGGTGATCTTTGGACCGCCCCCGGCAGCCGCCGCCGCGGCGTCCCCGGCGGCCTTCTCCGCGGCGGAGACGCGGAGGACGACGAGCGCGACGTAGTGGCCCGGGTTGTTCCGCATGACCTCGTCGGCGGTGGTGGACCAGTAGAGCCGCTCCACCTTCCCGCCGGGGTGCTGGATGATGATCGCCGCCGCCTCCGCCGCCTGGCAGTTGCCCATCGCCGCCCGCGTCTGCCTAACCGCTTGCACCAGAGGTTGTGGTGGTAGATGTTCAAGGAGCGGCAGCGGCAGCGGTGGTGGCGGTGGGAGTTGTTGTGACGGAGAGGGAGAAGCAGGCGGCGGCGGAGGACGAGGAGGAGGAGGAGGAGGAGGCGGTCATGCGTCCGCCGTTTTTGAGGTGGCGGTGTTAAATGTGAGAGGAGAGGTGGGTCAATGAGCTCAGCTTCTTTTTCGGAGGGTTCTGGGTTTTGGATCCGGGTCTACGTGAGGATCCGGACCCGCTGGAGCTGTAAAAACTCTCCAAACTTTCTATCAGAATTTCAGGAACGGATTCAAGTCCTGCCAATGTATCGAGAAGGCGGATCAGTTGCTCCCTAAACATTGTAGCCGATGGGAAAATAACCTGGGTATGAGATGACACGGCGAGCACGATTGAGGAAGGACAGATTCATCGTTGTTGTCTTGTCGCGTTGAAGGTCAGGTGGGAAACGGTCGGAAGTAGGGCTCGCCGCTGCCGTATTCTCTGCGGCATGACGTACTTTGGTTTCTCACCTGCAGCACGTTATCCGCAAAAAGCAAACATTTTGTGCACCTTTTTCTTCGAATGACCTCAATTTTAACGTGATTTTCAAGCAAGGTAACACTGCACTGAGACTTGGAATTCATCTGGAACTGTCACCGAGAGAAAAAAGAAAGAAATTCCTGTGTGGCCGTCTCTGCACGAGCCATCATCGTATTGATGTGCCATGCAAGGCATTGATGGCTGTATCGCATGCGAGGTGACTCGCCGTGACGTGACTTACCGTGGGGCCCGTCGGCCAGGTCAGCCCGGAATCTTACATGTGGGTCCCACGGCATGGGCGCGCAGGCGCCGACGGAAGGCAGCCGCGAACGACCCGGACGACCTTCCTTTCTTTCCAGAGTTTCCGGATGGATTAGATCATCAAGTCATCGTACGCCACACATGTTTTTGAGCTAATCTCGTTTCCTTTCCATCGTCAATGTTCCGGTTCTTCAGATGCACCGTGGATTACTTCGATTTCAGTAGGGTTTTAAGAAAAAAATTCCGCGTCTCAAGCGAGGCCTAAACTTACAAAGAAAACATCACAAGACATTTTCCTGCTGTCCTCAGTGGAATCAAGAAGAATTCAAACGTCCCAATCTCGGAAAAAACTGAAAATACAATACTTTTCTTTTGAGGACGCTTTCAACTGGTTTCATGTTAGCAGTAGCTCCAAATCTGTAAGATGTACCCCTTCAAAAAAAAAAATATGTAAGCTGTACGCAAGCGTGAGGCATCTGCACTTCTTTTTTACCCCCTGTACTCCTATAATATTGTATCTTAATCCAGAAAGAGTTGTGGTTGGGCGTACCTGCGTGTACTTCGGCCCACCTGTCAACGTCAGTACGACATGCAGCAACAGGTATGCGTACACGTATACATCTGTTTCGTAGCCGAGCCAAATCAGAATACGATGTTCGTCTGAGGACACCACTGCACCGCTTGCAACTTCTTGTATAGCCAGGCAGTTGCAGACTTGCGGCAGGGGCACGCGCCATGCGGAGGCTTTTGCTCATGCGTATAGGAGACGCGACTTGCAGCTCCAGGACAGTAGATAGTGCCGATCCGGATGCACTCCCATCTCGACACGCTTTGATCTGGTTGATACACACACAGACACAGCTGATCTGTGCGAAGAGATATGCTTGCAATTGTATGTTTGATACCACCTCTAATGACCATGCTTACAGCAACCCGATGATTTTCATTTGTGGGTAACACACTAACACTACAAAAGGTTGCTATTTTTTCTGCAACGATACAAAAGGTTGTTATTCTTTTTTTCTGCGTACAAAATATTATTGTAATTCCGCACCGCACTTATAAATAGCGGTAGTTCCGTCATGTGGAAAATTATCCATATCCTTCTTTATCAACTTATATCTAAAATCTCTAATTATTTCGAACCAACTGTAGAGCAGTTGGCCTAAGAAAAAAAAACCTCGAGATAAAAAGAGTCTCAAAACTTGTATAATTTGGACTAGCTCCATCAGTTGCTCATGCGCGCCGGCGTCCATAATGCCACCAACATGGTGCACGCAAAAGTAATAATAACAGCCCGCCCTCACTCGCACATGATCGAGCAGGAAAGGAGAGCGTTTGCGCTGCTTGATGATGATCTACGTGGGCGACTTGGTTTAATCAATCTATGGTGAGAATCTGCATATATATACTAATCACTGTACTTAAACCTCCACAGCTAATCAGCTGGTAGCGCATCGTCCCTTGAGTGCCTGCTCCATCTTTAATTTGCTTCCGAGCAGGATTAGTATAAGGGTGCGTAACGCAAAGATCTAGCGGATCACGGCACGGTCCAAAGTTGTGTAAATTAACAAAGGTTCTAGGGTTCCAACCAAAGACAGGGAGGTCAACAACTTCGTTCCCTTCTTGTTGCTGATCAGGCTTTGCACACGCAGCATTTAATTTCTAATAGACTGATAGATAGAATATCCGAATCAGATGGGCTCCATCTTAATTGCTTCCTTCCAAGTTCCAATTCGAATTGATGCCGTCTCAGATGCTTAGCTTATCGAGTCTACAGTAGGTTTGTCGCTTTGGATTAAGGTATCGAGTTACTATGTACTAATTAGCTGCGTCAAAAGACTAGCCTTAATTCACTTACACTTCAACATTCTCCCTCGTGCATCAGACATGGAATCAAACGTGTGCAAAATTTCTCACAAAGAATGACAGGTGGAAGAAAAAGGAGAATCAATTTAAGTAACTGATGATTTTCAAATTACAAAATATGCTGTTTTTCAAGTGCTTGCAGAGCAAAGCATGTTCAGCTTTGTGTTTGTGAACTTGGATTTGATGGAAAATTCTGAGAAATTTAGGAAGGACCGGAGAACATGAGAAGATAAACTATTCCCTCCTTTTCGAATTATTTAGCGTCGAATAGTTTAAAATTGAACTAATCAGAATCAAATAATTTGAAATGAAGGAAGTATATATAAATAGTAAACAAGATATACGGAGAAGATAACGACTCGTGTCACATGATTCCGGCATGTAGCGACGGCTGGAGTGGGTTAGGACTCCAGTCAAAGTCAACTAAGCATGCAGGGCAAGTACATAACACGATACTAATATTGATTTGATTCGGTGTTAAATTAAACCGTCGATCGTCGAATTTTCACGATCTCCGTTTGCACTTTTGTTCATAGTCTAGAACTCTAGATGCATCGAGGCTGGCAGCAGCAGGATCCACGGCCGATCCTTGTGCGGCGCGTCGTCGTGCATGGCGCGCTACGCAACGCCGTTCACGAGGCCCTCCGTGTGGACGCGGTGCTTTCGGGAGGCGAGACCACCCCGTGCGCGAGCTCGCCGCCCGATCGAACCCCGCCCGCGGCTTTTCTACCCTCCTTGGTTGGCCGGGCGCGGGCGCGGCGGCTCGACTCCTGAGACGTCCTTCGTTCCGTCGCCGGCACATCGGCGATGGCCGCAAGCGCGTGGCTCCATGCGGAGCTCAGGAAAATTCTAAGCCAAGGAACAGGGACTAACATGTATAGCTTCTGCGCACCCCTAACCCTGCCATTTGGAATTACGCTGTTGGGTGTTGGTTAGGTTGACATAAACAGATGGTTCCCTTCTGAGATGTGAGCTCATCTTTCAGCCATAGACGAGTTGGTGCCATCACCACACCCTTCTTTTCCTCTGCCCCTCTTCTGCTTACCCAAATTCTGACGATCTACTGCTCGTTCCCCCATGCAGTTGCAAGCAGGACGACGGTCATGAACTGGCGTGTGCTGTGATTATACTTTCAGTTGCTATGGTCTAATAACTGCAAGATTCTCTCCCATCATATGGAGTTGATGTATGCATCGATCGATGTAGAGGCTGGATGGAATACCTAAAATTAAGAAATGCAGTTGAGTCCTGCAAGGAACTGCTGGAAGGCCACGATATGATGGTATGATGTAACACGCGCGGCAACAAGCTCTGAAACGGCAATATAGCTAGAAGCCACTAAAATGTGTACACGACGCTCTCACGGGAGTTTGCTCCGTGGTCTTGCGTGCTAACATAGTTTAAGGCCTCTTGTTTAACTACAACGTCCAATCCAAAGTGGAATGATTGAATTTCTGAAAGCAACATACAGATCAAATAGCTTATAACTAGAATATACTTAGGCAAATTAATTAGCGCCTGAAAGCGATCTGATGCCTGTATCGATCCCATCGACATCCACAAAAGGACCACACACATACAAAACACTAGACACAAAAAACTTGCCTTATTTGACACTAGCTAGGAGAAGAACGAACCATCGGCACGGGCGCACGGCGTTGCAGGCCAAAGGGGGGGGGGATTATCCAGTTATTTGTTAACTAGGGGGAAGTTGTTACACTTGCATTGGCTTGTACGTAAACACACAATCGCTAGGCTAGACACGTGATGTCTATTTAAATCACTGCTACTAATTAATCTTCCTCTTTGTTTCCGTGCACTTGCAATTTTTTGTGATGGCAAAATAAAGCTCGCAATGTGCAACAAGGAGGCAGCAGGCCTAGTGGACGTACGGGCACATCAATCTTGTGCGGTTTGCGGTTGGGCCGGCCTTGTCTCATTAGACGACACAGATCCTGCCCAACTGCAATTGTCCCATGGGTTGCCCCGTCTCATGGGGAGCAACCCGCAGACATCGTCACCGCACACAAAAAGATTGTAATAAAGCAAGTTAACCATGCACGTGTGCAAGAATCAAACATGGGTTAGCAAGCAAGAATGCGTGCATCGCTGATAGGTGACCAAATTAAAGGAGGAGAAAGAGAGAAGAAGGCCAAAAGGCCGGCTGTGGGTAGTTGTTGTTAGCTGCAACTCTGCTCCGTCACACATCAGATGTGTGTGTGTGTGTGTCAACAAGCTATAGTGGTGTCCTATCTGTGAGACAAAGTTGTCTCGAGGTGTCGTGCTGGCAACGTGTATATGCTCCTGGTCCTGGACACATGGGCAAAGTGACACCATCACCATAGCCAGGCACTTGTCTAGGCTGCAATGCATTGCAAGCAAGATGGCTAGCTTTGCAGTCCCATCTGTCTGTCCGTCTGTCCGTCTGCATCCTACTTTCATATGTAGGATGGGAATGATGGGTTGAGAGGAATCGTCAGGGAGCAGGAGGAAAAGGAGCTACATAAGCTGCGGTCACGAAACACTAGCTCTTGTCTTCCTGTCTTGCAGGTACCTTTTAGCAGCGAGTGACAGCAGGTGGGCCTGTAGTGTGAGTAATGTCAAGCCTGGTCTTGGAGGAAAGGTCATTAGAGTGTTTGACTGCTCAGTCACTTCGGAGAACTTTTGTAACGTACAAGTCTCAGGCCCAATTTGTTTTTTCAGCTGATGAGGTCTCAAGCCCCTTGCTCATAGTTCCGCTGTTGGGCTGAAATGTGTCACCGTGCTCGTACTTCAACTGTTAGACTGAAATCTGCGTGGCACCTAGCTCATACTCCAACATCTCGGGACAAAAGATCAGTACAGTATATAGTGAAACTTGTGTGACGATAATCGTCTGTACTGCCTTCATACATCTGCCTCTCGAAGAAGGAGCTACGTGTCTGGCAGCACCACGGTCCGTTGGAATTTCAGAACAGGGGTAAGACAAGTCGCCATCAGCATTTCGGTTGGGCCTCAAGTCCTGCAGGTTTTCGGGCGTCCGGTTCACACAGCTGGCTCACTTCTGCCTCCGCTCTATCTCTACGCAGGTCCGGCCAGTTGCCATCTGGACTGGGGTAACCTGTCTCGAGAGAGAAGCACCAGACTGCAGCATTCTTCTCCAAGACTGTTCGTCGCTGAAGCGGCGACACCGTTGGCACCTACACTCATTTGCAGGATGCCGAAGAGCATGCCGAGGCCGTCGACGCTTCAATACCGTCGTCACAAGATAACTTGTGTGGGTCTGCGTCTCTGCAGGACCTGCAAGGAGACCTGTTTTCAAGTGGAACTGCCAGGAAGAATGGATCAAGGCTACGTTCGGAACGATGACGGTTTGGTGTTTCGCCAGGCAAGATTAACTAGCAAACCAGAGCTTTCAAGAGGAAAAAAAAAAGAGAAAGGTTAAGGCAACAACGCTAACAGAAGTTCCCAAGTTCTAAGAAGACCACGGGCCTCATTGTCTCGATGGCCTGCTAGGCCGAAGATTCACTAGGCTTCGAAGCCATAGTTATTAGGCCCAAGGTCTACTTCTATTTGTCCCATGGCCCAATGGGCCCTGGCCTGTCATTGGGAACTTCAGTGTTTCTTGCATTTGTACTCTTACAGACTTTAACAATGGTATTATGAATTAATATTGGGTATTATGAAGTACTACCTCTGGTCAATTCAATTTTAAATTAACCAGCATTAAATAATTTAAAACAGAAAAAGTAATTAGTATTGGATATAATGACATTTTTCGATTTTGTTTTGGCATTGGCGGGACCTTTTCATGCCCAGGTTATATCACCGTGGCGTGCAAGTAAAATTGAGCAGTACTAGTAAAGAAGAAAAATAAGCACATGACCCTTCACTTCCTATGAAATTGGCAACAATTATGAATCCTAAACCATTCTACCGGGGCTAAGAAAGCCACATATACTGGTGTACAATGCCAGCTTGACGAAGAAACTACAGCTTGTCAGACATTCACTCGTGTAACGTCCACTTACCACATTCGCCCAAAAAAATACATAAAATTGACGCACAGCGACACAGGAAGCATGCACTGGTCAGACCAGCACAATTACATTCAGCATATGAACAAGGGTTTGTGATCGTCATCAAGATCGAGATCATACAGAAGGGAAGAACTTGTTCAGGTTGAATGGCAGCGAGTAGAACTCTTCGCTCCTTGCATCTTTCTTGAAGCTCCTGGACTTGTCCCACCAGTGGTAACCTCTGTCCTTCCTCACTGCGTTATCCTTTGTCTGGATGGTATTGTCAAGAACGTAGGCCACTAGCCCTGCCACGAATGGCTTCGAAGAAAATGGTAAATTTATCATGTCATTGAACTGTCAAAAGCAAAAAAACAAGATCAATTTAATCTGTCGAAGCTGAAGCTGGCATGGGTGTTGTAGGATTTCTTTCTCACCCATCTGGCACCAGTGTGCACAGGACCATGACCTGCAACAGCTGTAAACTCATTGAAATATTGAGGTACCGATAAGCCCATGAAGAAAGCGATACCCAAAATGAATATGGTCCTGAAGCTGTTTAGGTTGCAGAACTGAAGGAAGCTCAGGCCAACGGCACCTAGAAATGGAAGCAAAGTGAGTCACAATGCACCATAACATGCTCAAAATTATCAAATGGAGACTTGAATACTGATAGTGGATTCAAGTAAATGGACATACCAACATATGCAAAGAAGATACAGTACATGCCAGCAAATATTGGCAGAGGAATCGATGCAAACAGAGCTCCAAATTTTCCTGATTTTTCAAAGCAGAATCAGCCAAGCATAACATTTCAGAAAAATATTATATGTGTGCAATAAAATTTGTATAGAAGTAAGAGATAGCTAACAAAATTAGTATAGCAATTTACCAAGGACAGAGAAGAAAATCATGAAGCCAGCAGATATTTGCACCACTCTACGGCTGCCAACACGGGTCAAAGCAAGCAAACCAATATTCTCCCTGCAAGAATAAAAACCATAATGCATTTTGGCAAAATAACTCGTTCTGAACAATAAAGGACTGACTTTTTCACTGATATTGTATTGTACTTACGCTAATACTGATGTTCCGCTGGCTGTTCCAAAAAATGAATCAAGCAAGATACCAATACCCTGGCAGTGATATTTCATAATGATCAGTGTAACTAACTTAAAGATGGTACAATATCAGATCACCAAATCCACATAACAATATCAGATCCCTTACCTGCCACCCGATCCCCCGACTTATAATTGATGGAGGAATCATAGTCGCGCTTGCATACCTTGAAGCAGCAATGAAGGCACCAGTGGACTACAAGGTAAACAATTTATCAGATTGATACTACTGTTAAATGGATATATCAAATAATAGCAGTCTTTCTTCCATTGTTAAGCAGAGTATTGCAAACAAACCTCTACAAGAGCAATAAATGAAGTCATCATCATTGCGAAAGCTTCACCAGCGTCAAATGTTGGAGCACCCCACTGAAAGGGATACGGAACGCTTATCCTACAACAAGTTTCCAGAACCTTCATAAGGGATGTCAACAATATAACAGTCTAAAGTAAAATCAAGGTTATCCTAGGATCCTACCAAGGAGCTCCTGAAATAAGTCCTGAACGATCAACACGGCAATGCACCTGTGTCTTTGGCGGAGCATTCTTGTAAGCACCACTAATTGTGAGAATGTATGCGTAGAGCCATATGATAGCAACAGTGAAAAGAACACCAAACCGGCCAAAAACTTGCTTTCCAAAATGCAGAACTTGCGGTAAATACTGTGGGAGAAGAAAAGAAACATGAATGGTACAAGCCATGCTTTACAATGTCCATAATGCTGAAGAAATTAGATGTATCATGACAATTCTAGTACCTGTGAAAATGCAATCAGCAAGAGAAGTTCTGGAAGACCAACTTCAACACATTTGGCAACCTACAATCATGTGTAACATTTTATCACTCTCCTGCCAATGTACGAGTACTCAGGGCAAACGATGGAGGAAACTAACCCCTGGAAAGCCAAGCTCATAGAGCCCAAATCCAACAAGGGCAACCAGAGGTACTGCAGATAGCGGGCTTAACAATCTGCAAAAGAAAAAGATATGAGATATCGAAAATTTTACAAACTACAAACTGAAATTGTACATGGTATCCCAAAAACAATTCGTACCAACCTAAGTACATTGCGCCAGAGCCCGCTGAAACCAAGTATCATCTGAATTGTTGACGCAATAATGAGAGCACCTTGTGTTCCCCTCATTATCCGTAAAAATTTCTTCACAGAAGCAATATAAGCTAGTCAATATTCTTCAAGAAACTTGTAAGTAGACAAAAACAACAGTCATGAACAAAACAAGCAGTTGGGTGGTACCATGCGAGGGTCTGCTTCATTGCTGTAACGTCCAGCCAAGATGATCGAGATGGTTGGTGCAACGAAAACATATGAGCCACCCATTACAACCGGAAGACGAGTTCCAAATAATGTTTGGAACAAGGTGTTTATTCCAGTAACAAACAGTATGGTCTGAACAACCCGAGCTTTCTCTTCCTGTCAGAAAAGGCATCGTCATTCAGATATTTGGTAAATATATACTTCCTCCGTTCTGAAATAAATGACGTTTAGGACAAAAAATCTAGTTCAATTTAAACTAAATTAGCTGTCCTAAACGTCATTTAATTCAGAATAGAGGGAGTACTACTTTAGCAATATCACAATTCCAAATACCAAGCCAGTGAGTCATCCATGATTTAGCATAGAGTATCTGGACTCACATTTCCTCCTCCCATCTGAGGGACAAGTGCGCTCGGTATGATGACAGTGGTGCCCAACATAACAATGAAATGCTGGAATCCTAGTATGATTGCCTCGGCTGCATATAATAGGATCACAGGGTTTTGAGAGAAGATACTAACATCCACGAACACGTCACGTCTGAGTATACATACCATTTTCAGTACTTAAATATTGCATATACGAGTTAATTTACAAATGAAGATGAAGAAAAAAGATGTGCGCCTGCACAACTTTCAGTATGTTGCCACCGGTTGAGGCCAAAGCAACCTTCCTAAACTACTTCATAAGAAGAAAAAAAACTTTTTCACCAAAACAAAAAACTAATAATCCCAGCAGAGTTCTTTTTCCAACTATGATGATCCTGGCAGAGTTCTTTTTTTCCTCAACTGTGACAATTCCGCCAGAGTAGTACAAAGAGACTGATACAGAACAAGAGCATCAACAGAGCAAAAAACTCAAGAGACCAATACAAAACGTTGGTGAATAACTAGGCTATTGACATGTACTAAAAATGGATCCGCATGGAGACGCCTGCGTAACTGAAAGCCCTCGACATCAAACGAGAAGTACAGGCGAAAAAAAATAGGAGCACTAGAAGACCAAGCGCGTAGAACAATTCAACAGCGAAGCCAAAAGGATCTCCGAGCTGAGCTGAAAGCGAGCGAGCAGAGAGCACGTACGCCACGGCGGCGGGCTGGTGATGCAGAAGGAGATTCCGGGTAGCTGCTCCTTGGGCGGGTGCGGCTGCAGCTCGTCGGCCTTGGGCGGTGGCGCCGCTGCCATCTTCTCCCTCCTCCCTCCGGCTCCGGTTCCCAAGAAACCAAAAACCTCACTCCACCGGCTCGCACCGCGGACGCCACAAGAAACTCCCAGAAGGATCGGTTTGTCTCCGTCACAAAAGGTTCGAAACTGTTGGATTTTTTTTTCGCTCCAAGAAGGGTGAGAAGCAAAAGCCCTCCTTCACAGGGAAGAGGGAAGGGAGGATCGATGACTCGATCAGAAGAAGGCAGGGGCGACAGAGGGAAGGTAGTAGCGCTGATCACTACCGCTAAACCGAAAAACTAGTTAAGAGAAAGAGGAGAAAGGAGGTGGCATGCGGCAGCGTGGCGAGCCGGAGAAGGAAAACGACTGCTCTCCCTCCACCTCTTTCCCCGTGTTTCTTCTCCTCACTTTGCTCCCCGCCTCTCTCTCTCTCTCTCTCTCTCTCTCTCTCATAAAGCGGCGCTTTAGGTGAAGCTTTTTGTTTTCTCAGATTCCCGCTGTTTCCAAGCCGTGTTTATCTCTCGGAGTCGGAGGAGAGGAGGGTAGAGTAGAGGGATGCGTGGTTGAAGCAGAATGCAGCAGCAGAGCAGAGCAGAGCAGCGCCGCGCCGCGCCGCGCGGATGGCGACGCGGAGCGTGTCCCAAGGCGAGGCGCGCTCACCAGAGAGGGTGGAAGTGCACTGCCAAGACTCGGGCTTTCAAGTTTCAACCACCCGAGAGCTTCAGTTCACTGACGCGCCTTTTACCGTTACCTCCCAAAGTGGGACAGGTACTGCATAAATGTGCTCCTCCTGCTGCTGCAGTTTGGCTGTTACTGTAGCATCTCATCAGTCACTGACAGTCATCACCTCATCGGGTCATCAGGATGATTGCACTTTCTGGCACTCTCACCGCTGCTGGTCTACAAATCTCGCTGAAATCTCTCGGATCCTAGTACCCATGCTCTTTTAATCCGATTACGTAAAAACGAAAGGAAGCTTGCTCGTGACGAGATGACATGTCATTGCATCTTTATTGATGGCTATAGCGTACCAGACTAAAGCATAGGAGAATATTAGACGCGTGGGGTTGAGGGAATTTATTCTCTGCCTAGAGATAGGCCATCGTGTGTTTGGTTTGTTATCGTATATTACCATGTAAACTTACTACATTTTTGTTAAAAGTGCGATGAATAATTTACTCATCATATTTTTGGTAAAATTTAGTAAAAAAGTGTGTCAGTGACAAGTGAGGTAACACTGTGTCAAGCCATGGTTATGCTAGGGAAGCAAACAGTAGCTAAAAAACTGTAACTTTCTAAGATTTGGTGTGACAAAGTTGGATAACGGAACAAACACACATTAAGCCCTAAATTTGTTTTTCTTTTTTCTCATCTACCTGAATTATTGCCTTAGTTTAAGCTGAGCGAAAGGAATAGTTGTCAGTAGCAACCAACACCGACTTCCTTGACTGCCAGTACTAACAATCAGCGTCTCTAGACTGGATGTGCGGCGGAGAGGTGGGACTAACAATTGGAGTAGTACGAAATGTGGCCGGACATTCTGCTGTGTAATCGAAAGCCAAACAGGATCGTTTTTCTGCATTTGATACAAGTACCTGCATTGATATCATACTGATTTTTCGTCGTCTTGGTTGTTCGGCTCATTTAAGAGCTGTTTCCAACCGTTCTCGTCATCGAGTAGCGATGTACAGTGAGAATCAGAGAACAGGGAAGCAAGGGAGACAGACGATGCTTCACTGATCACACAAGCAATGACAGCAGTGTTGACGTATGCTACAATGGCTCATCATTTGGTACTGCTAGTGGCGCTTCAGCATGAAACCCAATAACTTGTTCAGAATGAAAACCTGAAACAGGCACTGCAGCTTCTTTTGTACTACGTACAAGCTAAAGTGAAAATGCGGTGTCTAGTCCAGCATTCTGTTTTGCTGCAAGTGACGTAATATGAGTAGTAACTAACTATCAAACGAACAGTCCGTCGTCTGCGAATATTTTTTCACCATGTTGCAATTTTCTTTTGTTATTTGAAGAAAACTAGTAAGTTATCCTGCGTATTTGTATGGCTAGTATTAATAACTTAGCTATAGCTAATATTATATTACGTTAAACATCTTATTAACATACTTTTCCACCACGTATTGTAGATGTTTATTTATGTATGACAGTAGTGGATAATTTTATAAATTTATATATGGGTATTTTAAATATTTTAATACCAATAATGGATAACTTAAAAAATATATGTATAGGATCATTTTAGCTATTTTTTATATTGGTATAATAATCTAACTATAGCCAGCGTTGTATTATCTTAGAGTATCTCATTAGTTTATTTTCCATCCACTATTTATGGATGATTATCTATATATTGAGAATAATGTGTAATTTATATATTTGTATAGAGGTATTCTAGTTATGTTTGTAATGACAATGATGATAATTGTTAAAACATATATTGGGGTATTTTTAGCTATTTTTTGTATTGATAGTAGTGGGTAGTTTCTTTCTCTTGTTAATATGAGAACTCTAGACTTCTAGAGTAAATATGGATGCTCCTTTTGTTGGCCAAATATACAAATATATATTCACAAGATTTCACTAAACCTTTTTTCTTTTAGAAAAAAATCAGTCATCTAAGTTTTGTTTACTTGGTCATCCACTTTTTTTATTTTAAAATATTAATATAATCTAATTTAAAATTAAACTAGCTAACATCAAATATTTCGAAACGAGTTGAGTTTTAGTCCATTAGAAGAGTGCTCCTGCTGCTCAAGTGGCGATTCCCTGCAACAATTGCTACTCTGGCTAGTGGGTGGGCCCATGTCATCAACGCTCTAGTACTACCAGTCCAAGATGAGGGTCGCTTCATCACTTGGAGGACAGCATCATTTGCCCCGAATTTGCAGCCAAATCCATCATGTCCATCCATTCCAATTCCCAAGAGTGACGTCTTGTGCCTGGAAAACACAAGATATTATATAAATGTTACGGTGCATCGCTACTTAGACTCTGTTTGGATGGACTAAAACTAATTGTCTAATTGCTAGTTTAGACTGAAAATTAGCTAACTACTCTCTCAGTTTTAAAATATTTGACGCTCGTTGGTTTAATTTTAAACTAAACAACCTCAAATATTTCAAACGGAGAGAGTAACAATTAATCATCTAACAATTCGTTGGAGGACTGTTTGGATCATGGACTGATTGTTAGTCCAAATCATAGTGAAAAGCCTGTGTTTTGCCCTTGGCTGAAATTAGTTTGGGGTGTTTGGATCGTGGACGTACTCGTTGTTAGTAGACTCCACCCGCGTCGCATGCGCCTTCGCATCGAACTCCTCCCACAACTCGTCTTGTGGATCAGAAGGCGTCACCAGTCTCTGGATCGATGACGGTTGTAGAAACCAACCACAGACCGGGTGTCCATGCCATGATCCACGCGTCGATCACCCGGTGGCTCCCGTGGCCCGTGTGAGTGAAGCAAGCGAGTCTCGAGAGGCAGCACAATCATGCAGAGGTTTCTGGTCTGTCATGGCCATCGATGCTCGCATCTTTCTAGAGTACTACTAATTCCCTCCTTCACCGGGGCAAATCGGAACCTCGTCGGAGCCCAATTCAACGATCAGAAACCGACTTGTTAGAACGGGTGGAGTACTGATCGGCCACCTGCAGCCAGTGATGAGTACACCAAGCGCAATTTCTGAACGACGGCGTTGCTAATTTGAAAAAAAAAGTGCATTTTCAGGTGCACATTGTTATTATACGCTCGCTTATCCAGGCACCAAGCTGATCGCGTGGACACGTTGCAACTGTCATCCACAAGCTTGTTCGTAATCTTCTGAGGTAGGAACAGGAAAGGGTAGCCACAGTGACGGGCGGCATCGATCGAAATGCAGGAGATTGGGTGCGTGCGTCGCTGTCGCCGCTGCATCACGCCCGTGCCATGCCTCAGCTGGTGGTCGCCGATCCCAATCCACCGCCCTTATCCCGGCGTGGCGTCCATCCGTCGTCAATCGATTTGATCGACCCGAGGGAGAGGCAGCACGACGTGTCGGTGTCGCCCGCCCTCCAGCGCCGGGACGACGGAGCCCAGTCAAGTCGAGCCGCTCCTCGAAGCTACGTACTACTAACTGCGCTCCTGGGGAACCGAACAGCCTCTTTTGAGGCGGAAATTCTCCGAGAGATAAAACAAAAAAAAGCCGGGTTGGATGGATCCACCTCGGCCGACGCTCCCCAAACGCGACCGGCTCCGTCCCTGATCGTTCCGGATCCCGGCGCCGGTCAGACGGACGCCGGCGTGGTGGCTCGGCAAGCGTGTGCGAACAAATCGGTGGTCAGCGTCGTGCGTGCTCCGGCGCCGACAAGAATAGTAGGCACGTTCGGCAACCTAACCCACCGTAGGTCTCACCACTAGCCGTAGATTAACACGAGCTGGCAAAGACAAAAGGAAAGAACAGGAACGCAGTATAGAAGCAATGCAGCAGACACACGCCAGGCTTCGTACATGCATGAACGTGAATAGCTATAGCAATCACTTGTGATGTGACGTGTAACTGAGCGGATTTCATCCAGTACTTGTCACGTTGCTGGAGCCGGAACTATTCTTCTCCGACTGCATGCCGTCACTTAATATGTTCCACCTGCGAAAAGCGGATACTGTTTCGACAGGTCTTACTCAAATGCGGACATGTTGCACTACAGTATTGTTTCTTCTACTGCTAGTTGTAGTAAAGTCATATTATTGTCTCAGGAAAGAGGCAAGTCAGATACGACCGTGGGGTACGAAAATTCTGAAATATAGTATAGTACTTCTAAAAGGAAAAATATGCAGGACGAACCGACCTCAGCACAATTTAGAACAGTCGCAACGTACTGCACCGTCAGCCCGGAAGGAAACATAACTTTCCATTTCACCAGCTAAAATTACGGCTTGGCTCTACGGATTGGTTCCTGTAAGAGAACGCAGCTGAATACCACAACATTTAAGCTCCTAGCAATTTATCAAAAACATACGTGCATCAATGCCTATCTAATTTCTAAACACTTAAGATGTACAAATTATAGCATACAGTAGTGGCTTCCTATGCAATGTGCATAGGCACATGAATACTTCACTGCGCAATGTACAAAATTGACAGCCGGTAGGAATGACACTGTGGCGGACCGGAATCCGCTCATCCAGGATCGTAGAGGGTGGTGCCGCATGATGCCACACCTGACAGCACACATCATAAGGACACCTTTTATTACATGGGAACCAACTGAACTGTACAAACATGTACAATCTTCAGTTACAAACTATTGTTTATAATACACAGCGGAAGTTTAAATTGTACAACTCACGCCCGCCTATCTAGCAAAAGTCGGTTGGCCAGCCCTAGGGCAACCCACACTAGCTGCACTCATCATCTCAGCGCGGCGTCTACGGCTCCCACTCAGCCGTGGTCTCCGACGGAGGGTAAGCCTCGCCGGTGGACTCATAACCCGAGTCCGTGGGTGGCTCCTCACCTAAAAAACACTTAAGCAGTAACCGTGAGCACGATGGCTCAACTGGGAGTTATGCTTGAAAAACAGAACAGTCCAGGAAGTGTTTAACTCTGTCCTGGTTCTGTACAGTTTACATTCCTCTGGAATTTAGGCCATCTTAAGGTATGTTTCAGCTCTGGAAGTCTACAATAAAGTTGTAGAGTACTTAAACACCTTTCCAGAACTGTATCTCACACCTCCATTGGCTAAAAGATCCGTGAGGCATGCTATGTTAAAATTTAGCAAACTTGCTGCCAAAACAGAGCACTCTGTTTTTCAATCCTTTAGAACTACACTGATCAATTATCAAATTTTTCTACCCCACCAGGGTCCTAAATGTTGCAACTTAGTGATTTTAGTTCCTTGTTATTATTACCTTTCATGTGCATGCCTATGATATGTCGGTACTACGTTCCTCACAAAAGAAAATCCTACTCGGATTATACCGGCATATACGTATGTGGCACTAAACGGTCTCTCACACACGTTTACTACACAGATACATACGTGGTTAGTACCTGCAGAAGACCACACAATAGTGATGCACTCAAAGGTTGTTTCATTTCAGGCAGTTCCATATTTGAAATTAAATACAAACGCCCGTATCATTGCCATACGGCCGTCCTTAAGTTAAGTCACGTCTCAAGGTACATGATCGTGTTTCAACACCACACGACGGGGAACCCGAGTAGATCATGAACGGGTCGTCACGGTTGGGAATGTTATCAACCCAACAGATACCACCTACTGCCCTGCAGGGCACACCGATGGCAAGCGTTGCGTATGTCCTCCTGGCTACTTCTAGACGAACACACTCTCGCGTTACTGACCACGCGATGGGGTCTCCACTTACTTGCCTAATGCACGCTAGGGATCAACGTTTCATATGAACTCAGGAACATGAAGAGTCCAAGAGTTTCATATTGACGTCTCACACCAAGCTGTGAGACCTATCCCTGAACCACATTCCTCGTCAGGGGAGCTAACCGAAAATGAACCGCTTTCGGTGGCGTTCCTTACCATTCTTACCAGAGCGTAGGTGCGTCGTTACATAATTAAAATTCAGAAGTATAACACATAGGTTAGTCTTTTCCACTTTAAGTAACTATTCTAATATAGTCCTTATTTGGGCAAACTACCGAATCCTCACCGTAACCTAAGTGTTCCCGTAATAAAGTCCTTAAGTACTGTGTCATCCCCAATGCAGCTTTGATACCAGGCTATGGCAGACCGGAATCCTCTCATCCAGGATCGTAGAGGGTGGTGCCGCACGATGTGACACCTGACAACAGACATCATAAGGACACCATTTATTACATGGGAACCAACTGAACTGTACAAACAAGTACAATCTTCAGTTACAAACTATTGTTTATAATACACAGCGGAAGTCTAAATTGTACAACTCACGCCCGCCTATCTAGCAAAAGTCGGTTTCCCAGCCCTAGGGCAACCCACACTAGCTGCACTCATCAGCTCAGCGCGGCGTGTACGGCTCCCACTCAGCCGTGGTCCCCGACGAAGGGTAACCCTCGCCGGTGGACTCATAACCCGAGTCCGTGGGTGGCTCCTCACCTAAAAACACTCAAGAAGCAACCGTGAGCACGATGTCTCAACAAGACTTAACCGACTCACCTAGGCATGAAACTCTATATGTAGAGTACAATAACATGGGATGGTAAGATTTCGGCAAATTGACACGCCTATAGTTTATCCTTAGTTCATCTTTTAGCCACAAATTAACAGTTTATGAATATGAAATTTAGTGAGCAATATTTGGTGGCACACATGTAACAATACAATTATATCGTAACAGCAATATTGAATCATCACATTTCATACATTAGCCTACGTCACGACTCAGTGAACAAGCGGTACTCGTCACCGCGAGGGACGGCGAATCGACTCGATATACACTTGCAGGGATACCCAAAGAGCACGTCACGTACACCCACCCGTGGAGCTGCTCAGCACGCTCACTCGATGTCGTACGGGACAACCTTTCACCCAACATACCAAACGTCGAACCATTCGCACCGAAACGAGCAGGAGGTTCCCTACACGGAGCATCTCTCTATGCCCGTTAGCAGATTTCCACCTTGTTGCCCTCAGCCTACACATATAAATCGGTGCGTTATGCCTCGACGCCCGGAGGTATAGGTTACATCGGTTTATCGGAGCCCATATATCCGATATGCCTTCGGTACGTTCAATACTTGTTCAGCAGGGCCGCACACGGATCGGTCCTCAATCGACACGGACAGGGATGCACACACAAGACTTTCTCTTGCTGCGCCCTAGCCCCTGCCTAGTCTTATTTTCATTACTAAAGTGATCTCACATCACTCGAACCAATCCTGTGTGTCCCACGCCTAAACTCGCGAGTAGATTCCAACTACTCGAGTTGTACCGAAGTCCTATGAGTCATTAAGCATAGCCTCTCTACTCGAGGTCTTAGACACTACTCTCACTCTTATAGGCAAATTCTGGTTATGCAAGTGGGGTTCCATCCATCCTATACCTAATGCACATTCATACTTCACACTAGACATGTAAACAAAGCAAAACTTTAATAAAAGGTTAATGCAAACCGGGGCTTGCCTTGTTGCTGCTGATCAGTGGTTAGGTCTTCGTCCGGAAGGAGGAAGTCGAGCCCTTCCGGAGTCTCCTCGCCTTCAGCGACTACACGTTAATGAGATACTACACGTGAATTCAAATGCAATGTATAAACTTGAATGAGTAATCACTAATAACTTTAGCTAGCCCTCCCCTTTGGCTCTGAAATTTTTCTGGTGGCTTGGTAGGGTCCTTACCAGAGTCTTGACCAGGTTTCATTTGAAACAAAGTTCATTTGAGCTTTGTACAAATAAAAACCTAATTGGTCAATATTAGAGCCTCTAAGTAATTCCAGGGGTTTTCGAGGCTTCAACCATTACTTTCTGGAACTTAGAATTTGAGATGGTTCTAATGGAGTTGGTTTCATCTCATTTGAAGAATCCTAAAGGGAGTTATGCCCTAAACAAGATTTGAGAAAATCTGAAAAATGTTTCTGTACATTTCTCTATTTTCTCAGGGCAGTTCACTTAATCACCCCATTAGGGCGACTAAATGAACTTGGATGAGTCTGAAAATTTTACTGTGACTCGAGGATTTTCCCATGAACCTCGCAGCCAAATTTCAGAATTTTTCATGGAGTAATTCTCCAGATAAAATTCCCAACAGGTTAAATTTTAGGGATTTAATTCTGGAAAACTATTAACTTTCATGAGCTGAAATTTGTATTGATGGAAAGTACTCACCATCCTGAGTTCAGCAAAATTTGTTTCACTGAATTTGGAGCTTCCTACACAAGGTTATGAATTTCTAAAGTTTGGGCTGATCCCTAAATTATTTTCCTACAGAGAATCCTCTCCCATGCTAAACCAGAGGCTGACAGCGGGGCCCGCCTGTTTAATTTGAACTAACCGCGCGCTCGCCCGCGATTAGCACAGCGCCTGACACGTGGGACCCTGCCCTTCGTCTACCTCCCGACGCCGCCGCCCCGAGCCGCCGGAGCTCCGGCGAGGTCGGCGTTCCCGGCGATCTAGCTCGCCGACGATGGTGAGATTCGCCGCCCCCACATACTTTCGGACGCTGAACATGCTGGACACCCTGCCACCACCGGCTAACCACCGTAGCTCGCCGGCGACGAGCTCTATGCCTCTGTGCTACCTCGGCAATGTGTTCCCGCCCTCCTGACCATCTCCTTCGCGCGCTAATCGCGTCACCACGTTTAGGGGGACCTCGGGAAGCTCAGCATGACTTCGGATGGAACCGAAATGGCCGGCAACACGGACCTCACCGGCGACCCCCTCTTCTGCCAAACTGTTCTATGGTGAACCTAGGGTTCCAGCGGTGGTTTCCTTCCGGGTTTTGATCGAGAAGGGTTGCAAGAACCTCTAGATGCTCTCTCACAGCTCCGTTCGACCTCCCACCCGACAACCTTCCCGAAATTTCTCCTAAACCTAATCAGGTCCCGAAATGAGCTCCCCGCCCTAACTGGAAAATTCTCCGCGCACAAAGGTCAAACCTTGGAACAGTTTGCGCGGTGGTCTTGAGGACAAGCTAGCGCTCCACTTTCCTATGGAGGTCGAGGCCGGAGGATGATCACAGCTCGGGTGGCAAGCGATCGGAGCTCGGGCGATTTGGCGGCTGGTTGCGGAAACTCGCGAAAACAGAAACTCGCCGGCGGTCTCGTGCCTTTTATAGGCCACTGAGGGCGGTGGAGGGCGTGACACCTGCTGTGCCACCTCCCACGCCGAAGCAGGAGCTGGCCGGCTGAGGCTGTCGGGCGCCGACGCCGTGGCTGGCTGGCGAGCGTGCTCGGTCGAGAGAGAGTCGGCTGAGTATGCTTCTGTGCTAAGTCTACTGACAAGTGGGCCCTCTTCTCCCCTCTAATTCTTTCTCCCCCTTCTGCTGCAATTATCCAAGCTACTAAACATTTAATACTAGACTTTCCCACCGAGTTACAGTTTGATTTTGGGTTCCCCATTTGAAATTTGTTTGGGCAAATTTGCTTCACATTTAAACTGGAATTCAAATTCAGCTTTGAATTATTGCAAATTTGGCTCCCGACAAGATGAACTCCAATGAGGGTGAAACTTGGTGTACTAACTCAGAAAAATGTGCTGAGTTTGAATATGAAGCTAACTTTTGAATTTGAGTGATGAAAGCTGCTGCCATTTGAATTTACATTCAAATTGGCCTCTTTTTCAAATGCCTCCAAAAGTGCCTCAAAAAGTGTTGGGTTTGCATGAAACTTGGCTTGAACCTTCCCAAGACTTTTTAAGTGCTAGGGGTGAGCTCAACCTCTCATGTTCATGTGTAGGAATCCTACTTTGTGAAAGTTAGGCTTTCCCCTCTAATCATCCTTTTGATGGAGGTTACTTGCTCTTCACAATTCTTCACAATATATCCACAACAAAAACTGTGGTGTTGTGAGGTGATGAAAAGTTTTTGCAAGTCCCTTTTTCTTGGGCTTTTACATCCCTCCCCCCTTAAAAGAATCTCATCCCGATATTACAAAAGAAGAGACAGAAATGTAATAGGGACATACCCGTGCAGAGACGCCATGAACTCCGGGTAATTTGAGCGAAGGAATTCCTCGCTCTCCCACGTCGCTTCTTTGGCGGTGTGGTTGCTCCAGAGTATTTTGTAGAACCACAACGTTCGTCTACGCGTGGTCCGAGCTTTCTCATCAATAATCGCCACCGGATATTCGTCATATGTCAAATCCGGTTGCAACTCGCCGATGTCTTCGGTAGGAACAGCAGCTGTATGCTTCAGACATTTTCGCAGTTGAGGAACATGGAAAACATCATGGACACCAGCAAGAGGTGCCGGTAGCTCCAGTCTATACGCCGCTAGTCCACACTTCTCGGTGATAGCATAGGGTCCAATAAAACGAGGAGCGAGCTTCCCCTTCACACCAAACCGGTGCACGCCTTTCATCGGGACACACGGAGATATACGTGTTCACCGACGTCAAAGTGCAATGGCCTACGCCTCTTATCAGCGTAGCTCTTCGGCCAGGATTGAGCGGCTTTCAAATTGGCTTGAATTGTCCGAACACGCTCTTCGGCGTCGTTCACCACATCAACCCCGAATGTGACCCTTTCACCGGACTCGCACCAGTTTAATGGTGTCGAAGTGTGAAGCCGACACTTCCCCCGGGCCTGCTCTGGGCAGCCCGCGGAGGTTCTTTTTCGGAGGGGCTAGTCACTCGCGGAGAGCTCACGCGTTAGGGACGATTGAGGGAGAAGCTTGATACAGAGATTTTTACGTGGTTCAGGCCGCCGGAGCGTAATACCCTACGTCCACGATGAGTTAAGTTGCTCGTTGTATTGCTTGCTGCTTAGAACTGGAGTCCTAAGCTTAAGAGTGTAAGATGTCGAATCGCTAAAGTGCGAACCCTTGCTAACGTTGCCTACCCGAGCCTTTTATAGTCCAGGGCTCGGGCGGCTTACAAGGTGGGTCCTGGACCCGACAGGTGATCCCGGGGAGATTGCCTGCCATCTACCGCATCTGCAGTTACGCCGGTAGTTGTCTCTGGCGAGGGCTTCCGAGTCTTCGTTCTGCCGCCCTGCCCATGCCGCAAGCTAGTCGTAGTGGTTGGCAGGGACGACAGGGGATGTCTTGTCGCTGCGTTTATTGGCGGGCAGGCTCTGACGCGGCGCGCCAGTCTGCGATGTGACTGGGCGCAACGGCACCTGACAGAGGCGTGCTCCGCGTCTCCGCGCCTTGGGAAGGCGCGGGTCTTGAATACCTTGTGCGGGCAATTTATGGCACGTCTTTACTCCTGCTGCCTACCGCGTGGAGGCAGGCAGCGCTGCTCAGCTGGCCACGTGGCGGGTCCGGAGCTCTCCTCTAAGGAGAGGGAGGTCTGGCCCCGCGAGACACGTGGAGCCTTCGGAGCTCTCCCCACGGAGGGGGGAGGTCCGGCTCTTCTGTCCACGTGGCGGACCCGGAGCTCTCCTCTGAGGAGAGGGAGATTCGGCCCCACTGGACACGTGGAGCCTTCGGAGCTCTCCCGCGGTGGGGGGAGGTCCGGCTCTGCTGTTCACGTGGCGTGCCCGGAGCTCTCCTCTGAGGAGAGGGAGGTCCGGCCCCGCTGGACACGTGGAGCCTTCGGAGCCCTCCCCGCGGAGGGAGGAGGTCCGGCTCAGTTGGCCACGTGGCGCGCCCGGAGCTACCCTCTGAGGAGAAGGAGGTTCGGCCCCGCTGAACACATGGCGCCTTCGGAGCTCTCCCTGCGGAGAAGGGCGAGGTCCTTAGGCAGTTACCCCTGTGCGCGGGGGTACCCCGTATTGAGGGTACCGACAGTGGCCCCCGGGCCCATCTCGGGGGAGATAGCGAGCCCGAGGTGGGTCCCCAGTCTCTTCCGCTCCGTGCACCTTCTCGAAGACCTGCATTGACCATTGCCGGAGCACGAACAGTCGCGGGATCGTGGAAGCATGTGCCCCACTTGATGGCTGCGTTTACTGCGGCGGTTCCCAAGGCTGCCACTTCTGCACGTCGCCGCGCCTTTTCGGGAACCGCCGAAGTGTCTCGCCGGCTCGTCTCCTTGGGAGACTGACTTCTCGGCCCACCGCTTCAGCTGGAGGGCTTGGGTCCACATGTAATTGATGCTTGGTCTTGGAGCTGAAGCGGCTGTCCAAGCGGCATATTCGAAGAGTTTCGAATCGCTTTGAATCACGCCTGGAAAGTTTAAAAGGGAATCTTACTCGCATCGAGGCTTCCCTTCGCACTTCCCAGCGCTTTCATCTTCCTTGAGCTCTTGTGTCCTTGTCTTCCCTGTCCTTGAGCCCCCATCTGCCATGGCTTCCAACCTGCCTCTGGAGAAGAAACACGCTCGGTCTCCTCCGGCGGCGGCGTTTGCGCCAACTCAAGGATCCATGGCGTGTGCGTGTCCTGCTTCTGGAGATGGCGCTCCATCCAGCGGCGACTCCAAGAGGCCTCGGGGTCACCATCCCGACAGGACTCCTTTCGAGCGGCGATGGGCTGATGGTTCCCGGACGTCGCGTCCTCCCTCCTCAGGGGGCGGAGCCTCGAGGGGGAGTGCTGGCGCGTTGATGCCTAGGGGCGAGTCAAGAACTCAGGCGCCCTGGGCTCCGAGAGGCGGATCGGCTCCTAGGGGGGCTGCAGAAGCTTCCCCATTTCCGCCAGCCCGTGCGACCGAGGGGCAGCCCTCCGTGGCGACGGCGGGCTCTAGTGGACCTACCTCGGTTCGGAAGCCGGGGTTCAGAGCCCGTTGGAGCGCTCGTGTCCCTCGGTAGGTGTCGCCCTTGCCGAGTTCCAGAGCCTGTATTCTTATCTTCTTTTCTTAACTCCGAGAGTCTCCCATGTTTGCAGGGACCCCTCAAGTGCCGGTAATGTATCCGTTTCCCGGCCATCCCCGACTGACGGGGGATCTGCGCCGCAGTGCCTGGAAGCCGAAACGGACGCAGCGGCCGCCAAGCCAGCGCAAGTTCCTTCTGCACCGGTATTCCCGGCTCCTGTATCAGCGGCGACTCCTGCGCCGTTAGGCCCGGCTCCTGCGGCAGCGGTGACTCCTCCCGTTCATCCCCCTTCACCGGCTTAGGAGCCGGCTGTTGCTGAAGGTTTGGCGGGACCGGCTGGCGGTGTACCGCCTCCTGTTGCTGAATCGGGTGAAGCTTCCACGGGCCCTAGGGTGGGCAGCAAACCGGGGCGCACCGGAAGCGAGCCTGCCCCATTGCCGGCTTCCCCTGATCAGAGCCTTATCCCGGTTGCCGGAGCGTCGACTCCTCCTGAAGACGACGTGATGGAGAGGATGTCGGGGGCCGCGGCTTCGGCCTCTGCCGCCTCGCTGCCCCTGGCAGGCGCTCTTGAGCTCGCCCAGACGAGCGTCCGACAGGTTCTGGCTGCGCTCGGTCGGGAGCGGGAGTAGCAGGCCGTAGAGAGAGATTGCCTCCTCACCATGGGGCGCTGTCGGTACCCTCGATATGGGGTACCCCCGCGCGCAAGGGAAAATGCCTAAGGATCTCTCCGTTCTCCGCAGGGAGAGCTCCGAAGGCGCCACGTGTCCAGCGGGGCCGGACCTCCCTCTCCTCAGAGGAGAGCTCCGGGCCCGCCACGTGGCCAACAGCAGACGGACCTCCCCCCCCCCCCCCCCCCGCCGCGGGGAGAGCTCCGAAGGCGCCACGTGTCTCGCGGGGCCGGACCTCCCTCTCCTCAGAGGAGAGCTCCGGGCCCGCCACGTGGCCGACAGAAGCCGGACCTCCCCCTCCGCGGGGAGAGGTCCCAAGGCTCCACGTGTCCCGCGGGGCCGGACCACCCTCTCCTCAGAGGAGAGCTCCGGGCCCGCCACGTGGCCAGCAGGACGGCGCTGCCTGCCCCCGCGCGTTAGGCAGCAAGTGTAAAGACGCACCATACCTTGCCCGTACAAGGTATTCAAGGCCCGCGCCTTCCCAAGATGCGAATACGCGGAGCACGCCTCTGTCAGGTGCCGTTGCGCCCAGTCGCATCACAGACTGGCGCACCATGTCAGATCCTACGAGCCAATAAACACAGCGACAAGACATCCCCTGCCGCCCCCGCCGTCTTCAACCACTACGACTAGCTTGCAGCATGGGCAGGGCGGCAGAACGAAGACTCGGAAGCCTTCGTTAGAGACAACTACCGACATAACTGCCGATACGATTGTCGGCACGCAATCTCCCCGGGACCACCTGTCGGGTCCCGGCCCCCCCCCCCCCTTGTAAGCCGCTCGAGTCTTGGACTATAAAAAGCTCGGGTAGGTAACGTTAGCAAGGGTTCACACTCCAGCAACTCGCACCCTAGACATAACTCACCCTCAAGCTCAGGACTCCGGTTCTGAGCAACAAGCAATACAGCGAGCACCTCTGCTCTCTGTGGACGTAGGGTTTTACGCTCCGGCGGCCCGAACCACGTAAAACTCGCCGTGTCAAGCTTCTCCCTCACTCGTCCCTTACGCCGAAAAAGAACCTCCGCGGGCTGCCCAGAGCAGGTCCGGGGGAAGTGTCGACCACACACTTCGATATTTGGCGCGCCAGGAAGGGGGCTTTTCCCTCGCACGACGAGTATCCACCGACGAAGATGACGAATCTTCCTTCAGCGGCAAGCTCTCCTCCCCCGTGTTCACGGCGGACCGTGACTAGCGGGGAATACGTGTCGACACACTCAAGACGGAGTGTGTCGGCGCAAGATGGAAGCCAGCAGCTGACTCTGGCAACGCCGACTCCGGCAATGCAGGCTCCGGCTAGCGTGAGATCTTCTGCAGCGCTGAGCGTTCCCCACGGGGGCGCACTAGCTGCAGCAAGAGCGCTATTGCACAATCCACCTGCTGGGTACGCGCCCCAGTCAGCGACCCAGCAGTGGATTCACGAGGTAGACCGTCTCATCGTCGCCGCCGCAAACCCTCGACTTCGGCGGGGACGACGCTCCGGCCAACCGGCTGTGTCGCTGACGCGCACGCCAACTGTTGACGGGCAGACGGCGGATTCTAGCTCCACCAGGCTCCCATCGACGGACCTGAGGACAGAGCTGGAACGATGCCACTTGGGCCAAGATGCCCGAGTGTTCCTCGAGCGACGTTGAGAAAGGCGTCGCAACCAAGAGGCCGGCGACGGCATGATGTCAGCCTCGACCCAGCCTGAGGCACAGACCTTCGCCACACGATCTCTGCCCCAGGCGTACACCAAGCAGCATATGCCACAGCCATATGCCTTGCAAACGGCGCCCCCGGTCTATGGTGCAGCCTTGCCCATACCGGGGTACACAGTGCCAACAGCGGACCAAGCGTTCGCGACACCAACCCCTGCGGCAACAGGAGCAGGATGTGCGGCCCTGGCGCCCCACCTTCGCTTCGCGAAGTGGCCGCGCAAGTTTCGGCCGCACCTCCCCGAGAAGTACGACGGTAGCGTCAACCCGGCGGAGTTCCTCGAGATCTTTTTCACTGTCGTCCTTGCCGCGGGAGGGGATGAGGCCGTCATGGCCAACTACTTCCCCGTCGCCTTGACTGGCCCAGCTCGGTCTTGGCTCATGAACCTCCCCCAGGGTTCCATAACTTCCTGGGGGGAGCTCTGTCGGCAGTTCACCACGAACTTCGGCAGCTCCTACACCCGGCCTGGCACGGAGCTCGACCTCCACGCCATCCAGCAACAACCTGGGGAGTCGCTGCGCTCTTTCATTCAGCGGTTCTCCCAGGTACGGAACACCATCCCACACATTCAAAGTGCTTCCGTGGTGGTGGCGTTCCGGCAGGGTGTCCGGGACAAGAAGATGCTTGAGAAGCTCGTGATTTCCAGAGAGGTCCGCGACGTCTCAGAGCTCTTCAGCCTGGTGGACAAGTGCGCCAGAGCAGCAGAAGGGCGGAACTGGCACTCCCTGCCAGCCTCCGAGTCAGGAGGACAGCTCGGATCTGGCGCTGCTTCCTATGGAAGCAGCAAGAAGATCAAGAACCGGGGCGGTGGAAAGATGAAGTCACCGGCCGCGGCCCCCGTTGCCGCAGCAGCGGCAACTAGTGGGGCTCGGGGGCCGCGCCCCGACAAAAGGTAGCGACAGTCACCAGCCCAGAGGGTGACCAAGGCGAGCTATGCCCCGTGCACGGCAGCTGTCGCCATACTACTGCCGAGTGCCGGGAGATTCAGAAGCTCGCGGAGCACTAAGCTGCTGTGGACTGATGCCCCACCCTTCCGTCAAAGGGAGGGCAAGCAGAAGGTCGACGCCCCAGACAACGTCGACCATCAAGTGGAGTTCCAGGAGCCTCACGCGGTGCGCATCCATGAGGACTCCAGCTCCAGCGATGATGAGCGTCGAAAGAAGCTCTACGTCATATACGGCGGGTCCGCCGATCCCTCGTCCCGAAGCGCAGTTAAGACTTTGCGCCGAGCGGTAGCGTCGGTGGCTCCACTCCCAGGTGCCGCACCGCACCTCGAGTGGATGGGAACCCCCATCAGCTTTGATGCCACCGACTGCCCCAGGAACATGGCTGGGGCCGGCCAACTACCGCTCTTGGTAGCGCCCACCATTGCCAACGTGAGGATGTACCACGTTTTAGTAGATGGCGAAGCTGGGCTGAACCTCATCAGCCGCGCAGCTTTCCAGAAGCTGCAGATCCCGATGGCCAAGCTCACCCCGTCGAGCCCGTTCTCAGGGGTAGGGCCGGGACAAGTCGTCCGCTACGGTAACATCAGCCTTCCGGTGACCTTTGGGGCACCATACAGCTATCGGACAGAGTACATTCTGTTCGACGTAGCGGATATCGACCTCCCCTTCAACGCCATAATCGGCAGGCCAGCCCTGTACCGGTTCATGGCCGCAGCCCACTACGGCTACCTCGTCCTAAAGATGCCTACACCAACAGGCATCCTCAGGATTCGTGGAGACCGCACTGCTGCAGTGTCGGCCTTGGAAAAGCTCCAGGCACTTGCGACAGCACGAGCACCAGCCCCTGGCAGTGCGGAACCAGACCGACTCCGCCCGAGTGCACGCCACCGTGCCTCTGCCGCTGCACCCCGTGTGCAACCCCTCGACGAGGACGACGTCCCCCTGAAGGTCGTCCAAGTCGGCGCCGAAGCTGCCCAGTCCACTCGTGTAGTCGGGGGCCTGGATAGTAAATAGGAAGGCGCGCTCATCACCTTCCTCCGGCACAACGTCGACGTGTTTGCATGACAGCCATCACAGATGCCGGGGATCCCTAGGGAGGTGATTGAGCACCACTTGAAGATATTCCCTAAAGCCCGTCCAGTCCAACAGAAGCCTCGCAAGCAGTCCATCGAGCGGCAGAACTTCATCCGAGAAGAGGTCAAGAAGCTGCTAGATGTTGGCTTCATACGGGAAGTCCACCACCCCGGTGGTTGCAAACCCCGTCGTTGTCCCGAAGGCCGGTGGGAAGCTCCGGATGTGCATCGACTACACCAGTCTCAATAAGGCATGTCCCAAAGATCCATTCCCTCTCCCCAGAATAGATCAAATAGTAGACTCGACATCAGGATGCGATATGCTGTGCTTCCTAGACGCCTACTCGGGTTTCCATCAGATCCCCATGTCTAGAGAAGATGAAGAGCACACCTCCTTCATCACAGTAGATGGCCTGTATTGTTATGTCTCTATGCCTTATGGCCTAAAGAATGTTCTCCCCACCTTTGTACGTGCAATGCACAAAACCTTTGGAGAGTTAATAAGAGACTTAGTTGAGGTGTATGTCGATGACATCGTTGTCAAGGTCAGGTAGAGTTCATCCTTGTTAGATAACCTAGCCTTATTCTTTGACAAATTGCGCTCCATGCGCACCAAGATGAACCCCGACAAATGTGTGTTCGGCGTATCCTCTGGGAAACTTTTAGGATTCCTGGTCTCTCACCGAGGAATTGAGGCCAACCCAGAGAAGATCAAGGCCATCGACTTGATGCGGCCTCCTGCCCGCATCAAAGAAGTCCAGAAACTCACGGGATGCCTAGCCGCGCTGAGTCAGTTTCTACCGAGGCTAGCAGAGCGGGCTATCCCCTTCTTTAAGCTCCTACGCCAATCTGGTCCATTTGCCTGGACTGACAAAGCAGAAGAAGCTTTCTAGGAGTTGAAGCAGCTCCTGGCGACCCTACCTATCATGGTAGCCCCCGAGCCCGGGGAGCATTTGTTGCTCTACATCGCGGCGACAACCGAAGTGGTGAGTATGGTCCTCGTCGTAGAGCGGCCGGACCTCTCGTCATCATAGCCTGCTCCGGTAGCAGGAGACAGACGCCAGGAAACATCGGAGGTCCAAGACGGCCTCCCGGACCTCCAAGACAACCTCCCGGTGGTCCAACGAGACCCCCCGGGGGCCCAAAGGGGCCTCCCGGAGATCCAGCGGGACCTCCTGGAGCTCCCAGAAAACCAGCGGGACCTCTCGGAAGGTCAAGGTGGCGTAGGAGCCTTCGAGTCCCAACTCCTAGAAGCCCCCCTGGACCCACTCACCTCCGGCAGGCCCGAGCCAATGGATGAAGACCTCTCTGACCTAAGAGAGAGGGTCCGAACCATCTAGAGGCCTGACTACTACATCAGCGAAGTCCTCCATGACGCCAGGACAAGGTACCTGGAGGTCCACAAGCTGCTGTATGCAGTGCTCGTGGCGTCCACGAAGCTCCGCCACTACTTTCAGGCCCACCGGGTCTCGGTAGTCACCTACTATCCGCTGAAGACGATCCTTCATAGCCCCCATGCGACTGGCAACATCGCTAAATGGGCAGTGGAGCTGGCGGAGTTTGAGCTGGACTTCCTTCCTCGCCATGCAGTCAAAAGCCAAGCGCTGGCTAACTTCGTGGCTGAGTGGACACCAACGAAGGCTGACCCAGGGGGCCATGAAGACGGTGAACTAGAGCACCGAGCTCCGGTCTTCACCGAGCCTCACTGGACGCTCTTCTTCGACGGCTCCTCACGAAAGCAGGGGGCCGGTGCCGGCGTACTACTTCTCATGCCATCGGGGGAGCAGTTTGGGTACATGGTGCGTCTCAATTTCAAGGCAACCAACAACATCGCAGAGTATGAAGCACTCATCTTTGGCCTACAGACAGCCCTGTCTCTAGGCGCTCGCCAGTTGTTGGCACAGGGCGACTCCCAACTGGTTATCAAGCAAGTTAAGGGCGAATGCTCCTGCAATGACCCGCAGCTAGCTGCTTATCTGCTCCACGTGCAGATTCTGGAGAATGACTTCCTCGCCTTGGACCTGCGCCATATACCGTGCGCTGGCAATGCTGCAGCCGATGACCTCTCGACGAAGGCCTCCACCTGGGCCCCTGTGCCCGAAGGAGTCTTCGAGAGGATGCTGCTGCGGCCCACAGCCCGGCCCGCCGAGCCGGACGAAGCGTGCTGGACCAGCACCTCAAAGCTGGCGGTCCCGACGGCCCTGCAACCGTGGACGCCGCCAAGGATCGTAAGCGTCACTTGGGACTCCGTGCAACCCAGCGCTCAAGATCCAGAAGCTCAAGTCAGACCCGATGCATGGATCACGGAGATCCGGGACTACTTGAAAGATAACATCCTCCCTGATGAACGTGTATCCGCTGAACGGATCGTGCGCATGGCTAAGAGATACGCGCTGGTAGAAGGGGATCTCTACAGGCGTGGCGTCAACCACGTCCTATTGCGGTGCATAACCCAGGGGGAAGGCTGCGACTTGCTCGCTGAGATCCATGGAGGCGAATGTGGGAGTCACTCTTCCTCATGCACGCTTGTCGGTAAAGCCTTCCGGCATGGCTTCTACTGGCCGACAACACTCCAGGATGTCGTCAAGCTGGTCGAGAGCTGCATGGCGTGCCAGTTCCACGCAAGCAGATCCATACACCGGCTCAGGCGGTACAGATGATCCCGCCCTCATGGCCGTTTGCCGTATGGGGGTTGGACATCCTGGGACCATTCACTAGAGCCGTCGGGGGATTCCGGTACCTCTATGTCACCATCGACAAGTTCACCAAGTGACCGGAAGCCATACCAGTCGTCACCATCAACAAGCAATCCGCAGTAAAGTTCATCAAGTCGATTGTCTGCCGGTTCGGAGTCCCGAACAGAATCATCACCGACAACGGGACCCAGTTCACCAGCGCAACGTTCCAAGACTACTACGAAGACCTTGGCATCCAGGTGTGCTACGCCTCTGTTGCTCACCCAAAGAGCAATGGGCAAGTTGAGAGGGCCAACGCCGAGATCCTTCGGGGCCTCAAGACTCGCACCTATGCCAACCTAAAGAAACATGGTGCCAATTGGGTGGATGAGCTTCCGAGCACACTATGGGCTAACCGGACATCCCAGAGCCGGGCCACCGGAGAGACACCCTTCTTCATGGTGTACGGAGCCGAGGTTGTGCTTCCTCCGTAGATCACCATGAAGTCTCACCGTGTCCGGGCTTACGACGAAGCCACGCAGGACAACCTCCGGCGTGAAGACCTCGACCTTGTCGACGAGGTCCGGTTACATGCAGCACTCCGCAACGCACGATACAGACAAGCGCTCCGGCGCTACCACCAAAGGTCTGTGCGTGTCCGGGAGCTGCAGGAAGGCGACCTGGTGTTGCGGCGCATACTTTCTCGTGAAGGGACCCACAAGCTCTCCCCCAGCTGGGAAGGCCCCTTCCGAGTCCTGAAAGTGTGCCGCCCCGGGTGCGTACGCCTTTCCACCGAGGATGGGGATCCGCTCCCGAACCCCTGGAACATCGAACACCTCCGTAAGTTCTACCCTTAGAGCAATAGTAGGACAGTCTCTTCTTTTTAATAGATCCAATAGAGTCCAGGAACAGCGCTCGGAGCAGCTAAGTCTCAGGGGACGGTCCAGGACTACGTTCAGCTTGGCCTGGTTCCGACCCTAAGCACGTAGAGTCTTGCTTCCCTTTTAATGGGGCGGGTCGCTGCCTCCATGTTTAGCCTGCCTTCCTCCTATGGAAATTTATAGGGAAAGAACCTGTCCTACTTTGCTCTTCCCATATGCTCATTCAAATTACTTATTAATTTTTATGACCGCACTTCCTGGGTATGTTCACCATACACTCAGTCCCCTTTTTCCCATTCTCACCTCTAGTCGGCATTTGCTAACCTGCCTGGGGCGGTTGCGTTTGAGATACCTGCCGATGACCAGGGGGCCCCGAGCCCCCGGCACGTCGCGCACTAAAATTCCCAAGAACCGTGCACCGAATCGGGATCGTAAGCCAAATAAGACTATGAGATCGAAAGGGGGGAGCCCCAAGGAGAATTACATTTCCCTTGTTTGTGTGAAGGACCCTTCGGCCTTGGGTCCCCGCAAGAGTATGGTAGGAGTACCCAAGCAGTTGGCCACACCTACCAGGGGGCCTCTTCGGACCGTGCAAGACCGAGAGATCTGGACCCCGCCCCCTCCGCAGGGGCGGGCCCTGGAGGCCCCGCGTACGTGGCACGGTCGGAGCCCCCCTGCTCAGCAGGTAGCTCCGGACCCGCCACGCGGCCGACAAAAGCCGGATCTCCCCCCTCCGCGAGGAGAGGTCTGAAGGCTCCACGTGTCCCGCGGGGCCAGACCTCCCTCTTCTCAGAGGAGAGCTCCGAGCCCGCCACGTGGCCAAAAGATCCGGACCTCCCCATCCTCATGGGGCGAGCTCCGGAGACCTCCGGGGCCCATAATACAATAAGGACCCAGGGAAGGTGTCTGTGCAGAGCTTCGAGATTGGGGAAGGCCTCTGAGTACCTTGCGGAGCTAAGGGCTTGGCCAGGCGAAACCAAGAAGAAGATAGGCATAACAGGCACAAAAGGTCGCAAGAGTCTATTTTTCATGACTCCAAGAGCTGGACTAGAGACTAAAAAAAAACATAATAATAAAGAGAAGAGCCCTAGGGTTGCCCTAACACGTCCAGAACCTAGAAGCTGCAAGAGCGGCCACGTCCCCGACTTCAGCCCTGGTGGCGTTCTCCCGCTCCGTGACCCGAGCGCGAGGATCACCTCGGCCACCACCAGCGCAAGGGCCGCTGTCACCAAGGATGCTTCTGAAGCCCCCTCTGCCGCTTCAGCAGTTTCCTTGAAGACTCCTCTGACCCGAGCGCGGGGATCGCCTCGGCCATCACCAGCGCAAGGGCCAGTGTCATCAAGGATGCTTCTGAAGCCCCCTCCGCCGCTTTAGCAGTTTCCTTGGAGACTCTGCCGCCTGGAGTCCTCGGTGCTTCAGCAGTTTCCTTGGAGACTCCTCCGCCTGAAGCCTCCTCGGCATGTCAGCAGTTTCTTTGGAGACTCCACCGCCTGAGGAGAAAGGACGCAATGCCTAGGAACTTTCATCGTGTCGTCGCTCAAGAAGAGTCCCGTCGGGATGATAAACCCAAGGCCTCTTGGAGGCGCCACCTCCAGAGGCAGGGCATGCAGGCTCCCTGGATCCCTGGCATGGTGCAGACGCCGCCGCCGGAGGAAATCAAGCGCGATCCTCCTTCGAAGGCGGGATAGAAGCCATGGGAGAAGACAAGGTCGCAGAGACTCAAGGAAGATGCAAGTGCTGGAAGCCTTATAAGGGGAACCTACCCACATTGCGGCTTCCCTTCACACTTTCCAGGTACGATTCAAAGCGATTCGAAACTCTTCGAATACACCCCATGGGCAACCGCTTCGGCTCCAAGACCGAGCGCCGATGATAGGTGGACCCAAGCCGCCCAGCTGAAGCGGTGGGTCAAGGAGTCAGTCTCCCAAGAAGACGAGCCGGAAAGGCGCTTCGGCGGTTCCCGAAGAAAGCGCCACAATATGCAGAAGTGGCAGCCTTGGGAACCGCCGCAGTAAAAGCAACCATCAAGTGGGCGCATGCTCCCACGATCCCGCGACTGTTCGTGCTTCGGCAGCGGTCAATGCGGGACTTAGAGGAAGTGCGCGGAACAGAAGAGACGGAGGCCCCACCTCGGGCTCGCTATCTCCCCCGAGATGGGCCCGGGGGCCACTGTCGGTACCCTTGATATGGGGTACCCCCGCGCGCAAGGGAAAATGCCTAAGGATCTCGCCCTTCTCCGCAGGGAGAGCTCTGAAGGCGCCACGTATCCAGTGGGGCCGGACCTCCCTCTCCTCAGAGGAGAGCTCCGGGCCCGCCACGTGGCCAGCAGCAGACGGACCTCCCCCCCCCCCCCCGTAGGGAGAGCTCCTAAGGCGCCACGTGTCTCGCGGGCCGGACCTCCCTCTCCTCAGAGGAGAGCTCCGGGCCCGCCAAATGGCCGACAGAAGCCGGACCTCCCCCTCCGCGGGGAGAGGTCCCAATGCACCACGTGTCCCGCGGGGACGGACCTCCCTCTCCTCAGAGGAGAGCTCCGGGCCCGCCACGTGGCCAGCGGGACGACGCTACCTGCCCCCGCGTGGTAGGCAGCAGGTGTAAAGACGCACCATACCTTGCCCGTACAAGGTATTCAAGGCCCGCGCCTTCCCAATACGCGAATATGCGGAGCACGTCTCTGTTAGGTGCCGTTACGCCCAGTCGCATCACAGACTGCCGCACCATGTCAGATCCTGCCAGCCAATAAACACAGCGACAAGACATCCCCTGCCGCCCCTGCCGTCATCAACCACTACGACTAGCTTGCAGCATGGGCAGGGCGGCAGAACGAAGACTCGGAAGCCTTCGTTAGAGACAACTACCGACATAACTACAGATACGATAGTCAGCAGGCTATCTCCCCGGGACCACCTGTCGGGTCCCGGGCCCCCCTTGTAAGCCGCTCGAGCCTTGGACTATAAAAGGCTCGGGTAGGCAACGTTAGCAAGGGTTCACACTACAGCAACTCACACCCTAGACATAACTCACCCTCAAGCTCAGGACTCCGGTTCTGAGCAACAAGAAATACAGCGAGCACCTCTGCTCACCATGGACGTAGGGTTTTACGCTCCGGCGGCCCGAACCACGTAAAACTCGCTGTGTCAAGCTTCTCCCTCACTCGTCCCATACACTGAAGCTCTCCACAAGCGACTAGCCCCTCCGAAAAAGAACCTCCGCGGGCTGCCCAGAGCAGATCCGGGGGAAGTGTCGACCACACACTTTGACAGGCGCCTCTTGGAGGAGCGAACTGAGGAGGTCAGGGAGGAGCTTGACTCGAGGCGGGCGTCGCTCGATGTCATAGAGGCATTCCTTGACCGTCAGAGGAGGCCCGTCAACCGGCTGGACTCCGAGACTCGGCGGCTCCACCGGGAGGCCCGCGATTCTCACGCTCAGGCCGATGAGCGTCTCTACGCTTTGGAGGATCTGCGTCTGAAGTTGGAGTGCCATGAGCGCGCCATTGCGGATCAGGAGCGCTCTGCGGCGGCCGAGGCGGAGAAGATCGCCGCATGGCTGGCGGCTGGCGAGGGTGACCTGAGGGCCCGAGCCAAGGAGTCGGAGTACTGGAAGGCAGACCTGGTCGCGAGGGAGGAGCAGGTCTCCCGGAAAGCACCAGGCGGCCCTGGATCGGGAGCTGGCAGCGGACTTCCGGGCTTCGGAGCTGGAGCAGCTTGCCTAGAGTCTCCAGGTTTGGGAGAGCTCGCTGGCAACCAAGGAGAAGGAATTCTCCGAGGGGAGCCTTGACGCCTTACTGGCAGCCCGCCGCGAGGTGGAGGAGCTCCTGGCCTCGCGGTCCTCCGAGACCCGGGGGTCTCGAGCTTCGTTGTCCAGGCGGGGTCCACCCTGGTCCCTATTGGCTTTAGCCCGGAGAAGGCAGCGGCCCCGGCGTAGAAGGTGGCCGAGGTGATTCCCGCGCTCGAGTCCATCGGCACCAAACTGAACAGGCTTGAAGCGGTGGTCACCGGCGAGCTCGAGGCAGGCCTGGCAATGGAGGTTGCTACGCACGTGTTGGCGTGCTTCCGGAGCCGGGATCCCTCCTTCTCACTAGAGCCAGTGAGTCAGGGCCCCGCCACGGAACGAAAGGAAGCCGCCAGCGCTGAAGTCAGGGACGTAGCTGCCCTCGTAGCCTCTAGGTTCCGGTGAGAGCCAGGGGAATCCTAGGGCTTGTATCTTTTCTTTTTCTTTTGTTGAGTCTGTAGTCCAGCTCGTGGAGCCTTGAATGAATAGACTCTTTGTTGTTTTCTGTGTCTGCGTGCTTTTATCTTCTTCGAGGCTTGGCCTGGCCAAGTCCTTAGCTCCGCAAGGTACCCAAAGGTCTTTACAAATCTTGAAGCCTTGCACAGACACCTTCCTTGTGTCCTTATTGAGTTAAGGGCCCCAGAGGTCTCCCCAGAGCTCGCCCCTTGAGAACGGGGAGGTCCGGATCTGCCGACCACGTGGCGGGCTTGGAGCCCTCCTTTGAGAAGAGGGAGGTCTGGCCCCGCTGGACACGTGGGGCCTTCGGGGCCCACCCCTACGGAAGGGGCGAGGCTTGGCTCTACCGGCCACGTGGCGGGCCCGGAGCTCCTTCTGAGGAGAGGGGAGCTCCGGCCCCGCTGGACACGTGGGGCCTTCGGGGCTCGCCCCTGCGGAAGGGGCGAGGCCCGGATCCTCCGGTCTTGCACTGGAGTAGTCGATGGCTCTTTCCCCCCGCTTTCGTGCGATCACCGTAGCTAAAACCTGGAGATCCTGCACACAGGAAGAGGAAGCGTAATCCACCTCGGGGGTTCTCCCCTCCCCGTCTCTTAGTCTTATTTGGCTTACGGTCCTAGTCCGGTAATACGGGGCTTGGGCAATTCTGTGCACGAGGCGCCGGGGCTCCGGCTCCCTCCGAGGTCAGGGTACGGTCGTTCGGCCTCTAGTTCCGGACCGTACGTCGGGGAAGCAGAGTGCACAGGCTTTCGGTACGGAACCAGGCAAAGCGGCTGTACTCCCCTCGACCACCGAAGGGCAGGGCGCACACGCTTTGGGTCGGAACCGGCAAAGCAGGCTACGCACCCTGGACCCCCCATGCACAGCGCAGGCCTTTCCTGGAGGTGACCAAGTGGCACAGCAACACCTGACTGGGGGAGGCCCGAAAGGCCCGCTGGCCATCGGCAGGTGCCTCAAGCGCAACCGCCTTCGGTAGGATAGCAAATGCTGACTATGGATGAGAGCGGGGAAGTGGAGATAAATGTACGGTGAGCATACATGGAAAGTGCGGTCACAAAAATTAATGCGTAACTTAAATTAGCACATAAGTAAGAGCGTGGTAGAAAACGTTTCTGTGCAAATGCCCATAGGAGGAAGGCAAGCTGAACATGGAGGCAACGACCCACCCCATTAAGAAGGGAAGCAAGACTCTACGCCCTTGGGGTCGGAACCAGGCCAAGCTGGACATAGTCCTGGACCGTCCCCTGAGGCTTAGCTGCTCCGAGCACTGTTCCTGGAGCCTATGAGATCTATTACAAAAAGGAAAAGGCATGTTCTAGTAATGCCCTGAGGATAGAACTTATTGTGATGTTCCGTGCTCCAAGGGTTCGGGAGCGGATCCCATGCTTGGTGGAGAGGCGTATGTACCTGGGGCGGCAACTTTCGTGCCTCGGAAGGGACCTTCCCGGCTGGGGGAGAGTTTATACGTCCTTCGCGGGAAAGTGTGTGCCGCGGCATCAGGTCGCCTTCTTGTAGCTCCCAGACTCGCTTGGTCCTTTGGCGGTAGTGCCGGAGCACCAGCCGGGACCGTGCATTGTGGAGTGCTGCTTGTAATCGAGCCTCGTCGACGAGGTCGATATCTTCACGTCGGAGCTGGTCCAGCGCGACTTCCCCCGGGGGTCCCGGGGTACCTTCCTCTATTGGCTGAGGCCGACAAGAGGTAGGCGGGCCCGGACTCTTCTTGGGGGGCCCAGGATGTCTTCTTCCATTGGCTCAGGCTGATAGGAGGTTGACGGATCCTGGGCGGCCTGCGGGAGGTGAGGCCGAGACACGGAGACGTGCGCTCGGGTGGAGCTGGCCCGGTTCTGCACCGCCGAGGGCTGGTGCTTGGGCTGCTGCAACTGCTTGGAGCTTTTCCAAGGCTGATACTACAACAATGCAGTCTCCACGGATCTTTTGGGGCAGTCGTAGTGGGCTACCGTCTTGACTCGTCGTCACTTGAGCTGGAGTCCTCATAGTTGTGTACCGCCTTTACGGCGCGCTGAGGCTCCTGGAACCCCACCTGGTGGCCGACGTTGTCTTGGGTGTCGACCTTCTGCTTGCCCTCCCTTTGACGGAAAGGAGGGGCATCTGCACGCGGTTGTTTCCCCTTGCGGAAGCGCTCCGCGAGCTTCTGAATCTCCCGGCACTCAGCAGCAGTATGGTTGTTGGTGTCGTGCACGGGGCACGGCTCGCCTTGGTCACCTTCTAGAGCTGGTGACTGTCGCTACCTCTTGTCGGGGCGTGGCCCCCGAGCTCCACTGGGTGCTGCAGCTGCAGCAACGGGAGCCGCGGTCGGTGGCTTCATCTTGCCACCGCCCCGGTTCTTGATCTTCTTACCGCTTCCATGGGAAGCAGCGCCAGATCCGGGCTGTCCTCCTGACTCGGAGGCTGGCAGTGAGTGCCAGTTCCGCCCTTCTGTTGCCCTGGCGCACTTGTTCGCCAGGCTAAAGAGCTCTGAGATGTCACGAACCTCTGTGTCGTGAGCTTCTCAAGCATCTTCTTGTCCCGTACACCTTGCCGGAACGCCACCACAACAGAAGCATTTTGGATATGCGGGATGGTGTTCAGTACTTGGGAGAACCGTTGGACGAAGGAGCGCAGCGTCTCTCCAGGTTGTTGTTGGATGGCGTGGAGGTCGAGCTCCGTGCCAGGACGGGTGTAGGAGCTGCCGAAGTTAGCAGTGAACTGCCGGCAGAGCTCTCCCCAGGAGGTTATGGAACCCTGGGGGAGATTCATGAGCCAAGACCGGGCTGGGCCGGTCAAGGCGACGGGGAAGTAGTTGGCCATGATGGCCTCGTCCCCTCCTGCATCAAGGATGGCGGTTTAGTAGATCTGGACGAACTACGCCGGGTTGACGCTGCCATCGTACTTCTCAGGCAGGTGCGGCCGGCACTTGCGCGGCCACTTCGCGAAGCGAAGGTGTGGCGCCAGGGCCGCACATCCTGCTCCTGTTTCTGCAGGCGTTGGTGCCGCGAACGCTTGGTTCGTTGCTGGCACTGTGTACCCCGGTATGGGCAAGGCTGCGTCATAGACCTGGGGCACCATTTGTAGGGCATATGGCTGGGGCATATGCTGCGTGGCGTATGCCTGGGGCAGAGATCGCGTGGCGAACGTCTGCGCCTCAGGCTGGGTTGAGGCGGTCGACATGCTGTCGCTGGCCTCCTGGTTGCGACGCCTTTCTCGTCGTCGCTCAATGAGCACTCGGTCATCTTTGCCCAAGCGGCATCGTTCCAGCTCCGCCCTCAGGTCCGCCGATGGGAGCCTGGTGGAGCGGGAATCTGCCGTCTGCCCGTCAACCGTTGGCGTGCGTGTCAGCGACACAGCCGGTTGACTTGGGCGTCGTCCCCGCCGAAGTCGAGGGTTGGCGGCGGCGACGACGAGACGGTCTACGTCGCGAATCCACTGATGGGTCGCTGACTGAGGCGCGTCCCCAACAGGTGGATTGCGCAGTAGCGCTCGTGCTGCAGCTAGTGCGCCCCCGTGGGAGACACTCAGCGCTGCAGTAGATCTTACGCTCGCTAGAGCCTGCGCTGCCGGAGTCGGCTGCTGGCTCCCAGCTTGCGCTGACACACTCCGTCCTGACAGTGTCGAGACGTAGTCCCCGCTGGTCACCATTCGCCGTGAACGTGGGCGGGGAGAGCTTGCCGCTGAAGGAAGCTTCGTCATTTTCGTCTGCAGAAGCTCGTCGCGCAAGGGAAAAGCCCCCTACCTGGCGCGCCAAATATCAAAGTGTGAAGTCGACACTTCCCCCGGGCCTGCTCTGGGCAGCCCGCGGAGGTTCTTTTTAGGAGGGTCTAGTCACTCGCGGAGAGCTCACGCGTTAGGGACGATTGAGGGAGAAGCTTGACACACGGATTTTTACGTGGTTCAGGCCGCCGGAGCGTAATACCATACGTCCACGGTGAGTTGAGTTGCTCGTTGTATTGCTTGCTGCTCAGAACCGGAATCCTGAGCTTGAGAGTGTAAGATGTCGAATGGCTAAAGTGCGAACCCTTGCTAACGTTGCCAACCGGAGCCTTTTATAGTCCAGGGCTCGGGCGGCTTACAAGGTGGGCCCGGGACCCGACAGGTGGTCCCGGGGAGATTGCCTGCCATATACCGCATCTGCAGTTACGCCCGTAGTTGTCTCTGGCGAGGGCTTCCGAGTCTTCGTTCTACCGCCGTGCCCATGCCGCAAGCTAGTCGTAGTGGTTGGCAGGGGCGGCAGGGGATGTCTTGTCGCTGCGTTTATTCACGGGCAGGCTCTGACCTGGCGCGCCAGTCTGCGATGTGACTGGGCGCAACGGCACCTGACAGAGGCGTGCTCCGCGTTTCCGCACCTTGGGAAGGCGCGGGTCTTGAATACCTTGTACTTGCCAAGGTATGGCGCGTCTTTACTACTGCTGCCTACCGCGCGGGGGCAGGCAGCACTGCTCTGCTGGCCACATGGCGGGTGCGGAACTCTCCTCTGAGGAGAGGGATATCCGGCCCTGCGAGACACGTGGGCCTTCGGAGCTCTCCCCGCGGAGGGGGGAGGTCCGGCTCTTCTGTCCACGTGGCGGACCCGGAGCTCTCGTCTGAGGAGAGGGAGATTCGGCCCCACTGGACACATGGAGCCTTCGGTGTCCTCCCCGTGGAGGGGGGAGGTCCGGCTCAGTTGGCCACGTGGCGGGCCTGGAGCTACCCTCTGAGGAGAGGGAGGTCCGGCCCCGCTGAACACATGACGCCTTCGGAGCTCTCACTACGGAGAAGGGCGAGGTCCTTAGGCAGTTACCCCTGTGCGCAGGGGTACCTCGTATTTAGGGTACCGACAAATGGGATGCGGCATTTGTGACCGTAGGGGGTTTCGTAGGGTGCCATCTTGATACTCGCCTGATAGTTGTTGTTGTACGAGAATTCCGCCAACGGTAGGTGAGCATCCCAGTTCCTACCGTGGTGGATGGCACATGCCCTCAACATGTCTTCTAGTACTTGGTTCACCATCTCTGTTTGTCCATCTGTTTGAGGGTGATAGGCAGAGCTCCTAATCAGCTTGGTACCCAATGCAGCGTGTAACTGCTCCCAAAAGCGAGATACAAATAATGTACCTAGATCTGAGACGATGGTCTTGGGTACACCATATAAGTATAGAATCTTCGCTATGTACAGCTCCGCGTATTTGCCGGCATTGTAATGTGTATGTACCGGGATGAAGTGAGCCGTCTTGGTTAACCGGTCAACGATTACCCAAATGGAATCATGCTTGTTGGACGTCAGGGGTAACCTCACAATGAAATCCATGCTCACATCTTCCCATTTCCATGCCGCGATCTTCAGGGGTTGCGACAACGCTGATTTTCTCATATGGTCAGCCTTCACTCGTCTACACGTATCACACTCGGATTCGTACTGCGTTACTTCCCGCTTCATCCGCGTCCACCAAAATTTCTTTTTCAAATCCTGGTACATTTTGTTGCTGCCCGGATGAAAGGAGTATTTAGACAAGTGAGCTTCATCGAGGATCCTCTTCCTCACTTACATATCCCGGGGTACGACTATGCGTTCATTGAACCATAGCGTCCCCTCATCATCCTTCCGGAAACATTTGATCTCCCCATTGTCTATCCGTCTCTGGAGATGTGCCATACCCTTATCAATATTCTCAGATGCAATGATGTCCTCCCTGATAGTAGGGATGAGGGCAAGGTTGTAGAGCGATCCATAAGGGACCAAGTACAAACTCGGCTCTTCCTCTCCCACCGGGGTAATGGTGAGGTTATGGACATGTGATTTCTGACTCAGCGCGTCGGCAACCACATTTGCCTTGTCGGGGTGGTAATGAATCTCAATCTCATAGTCTTTGATTAGTTCTAACCACCTCCTTTGCCTCATATTCAGCTCTTTCTGGGTGAAAATATACTTCAGCCTCTTGTGGTCGGTGTAGAGATGCACCAAATTCCCCAGGAGATAGTGCCTCCATATTTTGAGCGCCAAAACCACAGCAGCAAGCTCAAGATCATGAGTTGGATAATGCTGCTCATGGTTCTGAAGTTAGCGTGAGCCATATGCGGCCACACATCCTTCCTGCATCAACACGCAGCCGAGCCCAATACCGGACGCGTCACAATACACGTCGAAGGGCTTGGTTGTATCCGGTTGAGCTAAGACCGGGCTGTTGTGAGATGCTTCATTAATGCTTGGAACGCTCCTTCACACGCCGTGTTCCAAACATATTTTGTTCCCTTCTTCAGCAATTCTGTCATCGGCTTAGCAAGCTTGGAGAAACTTGGAATGAATCTCCGATAGTATCCCGCTAACCCGAGGAAACTTCTGACTTCATGGACTGAAGTGGGAGCTTTCCATTTCAACACTTGCTCTATTTTGCTTGGGTCAACCGCAATGCCTTCCGCGGAGATGATATGTCCCAAGAATGGTACTTGGCTAATCCAAAACTCGCATTTGCTGAACTTAGCGTAGAGCTTGTGGTCTCGCAATCGTTGAAGAACGATCCTCAAGTGTTCGGCGTGTTCTGCTTCTGTCTTGGAGTACACCAAGATATCATCAATGAACACCACCACGAACTTATCCAGCTCCGGCATGAACACCGAGTTCATGAGATACATGAAATGTGCTGGAGCATTTGTGAGACCAAAAGATATGACGAGATATTCGTATAAGCCATATCTCGTCAAGAAAGCCATCTTCGGGATATCCTCCGCCCGGGTCTTTATCTGATGATATCCAGAGCGAAGGTCCATCTTGGAGAACACACTTGCCCCCACAAGTTGATCAAACAAAATGTCAATGCGGGGCAGCGGGTACTTATTCTTGATGGTGACGGCGTTGAGCGGCTGGTAGTCCACACACAGCCTCAAGGTTTCATCCTTCTTTTTCACGAACAGTGCCGAGCATCCCCAAGGCGAGGAACTCGGCCTAATAAAACCCTTGCTCAACAGATCATTGAGTTGTTCCTTCAGTTCAGCCAGATCATTCGGAGCCATTTTGTATGGTCTCCGGGAGATAGGGGTAGTCCCGGGTGCAAGTTCGATCTTGAACTCGACATCCCGCTCAGGTGGCATGCCTGGACACGTCGGGGTACTCCCGTACTACGGGGATGTCCTCTAACTTGAGAGCTTCAGTATGATTGATTGCTGAAACCTCCTGGACTGGATTATCTAATATGAGGGACTGCGGACGGTGTAGTGGGGAGTTGAGGTGAACCGTCCGTGATAAAGTTTCCAGGACAGCGTCATAGTAGCTTAGCCATGACATTTCTAATATTGCATCAATCTTCTGCCCCTCAAGAATAATCATAGTGGTGGGATATATCTTCCCACCTAAGCACAGTGGTGCTTTCGGAACCATCATAGTTGCTGAAATCCTTCCTCCCGGTGAACAGATCATATAAGAACGTCGGTTGGAAAAGCTTCCAGTTGATGCTTAACCACATATGATGTATTATAAAGTTGTGGGTTGCACTAGAATCAAATAATATGATGATGGCTTGATCGTTGAGAGTGAACGTACCCGCCAGCACGTTGTCTCCCACTGGGGCGTCCTCATTGTCGAGGTTACGAACGCCCCCAGTCCGCTGACCAACCTTCTTGACCGGAGGTCAGCCTCGAGCACCGCCTTGGAACTGGGCTTGCCCGCTGCTCTGCTGCCCCTGGGGACAGTCCTTCGCGAAATGGCCCGCCTGGCCACACGTGAAGCAAGTGAAACGGGGCGGTCCTCCACTGATCGGCGGATGGAAACCCGGGGCGCGTTGTGGCGGTAGGAACGCCCGGGGTGTCGTCGTCTGCTGCTGCTGCTGTCTCGGTGGCGGCATCGGTGGTCGGAACGGAGGTGACTGAAAAGGACGACCCCCGAACTGCTGAGGTCGCGCCGGTGGATGCCACTGCTGTCCGGATGGTGTCCGACACACTATGCGGTACTTCTGGGGAGCGCCACCCCCACTGCTGGGTGGAGCGCTGCGCTTCCTCTGCTCAGCTGCCAACTCCCGCTAAGCATCCTCTTGCATAATCGCGGCATTGACGAGGTCGTTGAAGGTGACGCGATTCCATTGAACGAGATGCGTCTTCATTTCGGGGTGTAACCCCATAGAAATGCTCCCGCTTCTTCTCCTCGGTGGAGATGTAGTCTGACGCATATTGCGCCAGATGGTTGAAGGCACGGGAGTAGTCATGGGCACTCCTCCCACCCTGCTTCAGCTCCAAGAATTCTTGGAACTTCCTCTTCATTATCCCGGGAGGAATATGATAGGCGCGGAATGCCTCCCAGAATTCTTCCCACTCCACGGCATGGCCAGCCGGACGTGAGGCGACATAGTTCGCCCACCACGCACCAGCGGCACCATGAAGCTGTTGCGCCATGAATAGAGTCTTTTGCCGCTCCGTGCATTGGAGCAGCTCGAACTTGGACTCTATTGCCCGCAGCCAGTTGTAGGCCTCCAGTGGTTCTTCTGCTTCAGTGAACACTGAAGGGTGCGTACTCATGAAATCCGAGTACGACACATCACGGGGCTCACGGGGCCCCCTCTCTTGACGCCCCCGCCTGGGACGTATTCTGCACAATCGTGCGGAGCAGGTCGGTCTTCTCCTCACGATTCCCCACCAATGCCGCTATCACATCCGCTAGGGGAAGCGGAGGCGGCGGTTGTGGTTGTTGCTGCGGGGAGCTGTCGTAGGCAGGTGGCTGGGAGTCATCGCCTCCCTGCTGGCTAGAGCCACCAATCTCGTGTGTGGTCCGAGTGCGAACCATCTGCAATCATACGACATTAAACAACAGTCCCGCAACATATTGCATGCAGTCCAATAGAATAAGCGTAAAACATAATGACATTAGAACATGCGATACATCTCGTATACGGATAATGTAATAACTTTGTACAAGCTACACCATTACCAGACCAAATACAAGCTAGTTAAATCCAACTTGATGAACCTCCTCTTTGAAGCTCACCACAACTAGGTTTGGTCACTACGAGGCATTACTATCGCTTGGTCATCACGTATACCACCCTTTTATCTTCAATACGACACAAACATGGTCTCTAGCGAAAGAAACTTGAGTAAAGCATATACTCAAGCTTTCACTAGTTGAAGATAACCACTCATGAGTATGTTCTACCGCATTGGACGTACTTAAACCCCCTAGGAAACAACAATCTCCCAAATGAGTTCAACTGTCATTCCTCTGTCAGAACGACCAGTTTCTGCAAATCCCAGATTTTGATCTGGTTCTAGGCATCTTCATGACTCAAGTTGAATACAAAAGTTAAAGTTAACTTCAGTATCTTTTCAACGAGCATTTATTTGCCCTCAGATAAGCTCTGGTTTAAAAGTAATAGTAATTAAAAGTCAACAGAATTTCTGGAAGAATTTCAACAGCACCTCCTTTGAGAAGTTGCTGTTTTCAACTCTGATTTCCACTGAATTCTGTGCTGACATTTCAGAAACTTTGAATTACAAATATGTAACACATCTTCTACCCTTTCTAAATATGTATCATATGACAATTTTAGATTTTTCTACTGGGAGTTATGCTTGAAAAACAGAACAGTCCAGGGAGTGTTTAACTCTGTCCTGGTTCTGGACAGTTTACATTCCTATAGAATTTAGGCCATCTTAAGATGTGTTTCAGCTCTGGAAGTCTACAATAAACTTGTAGAGTACTTAAACACCTTTATAGAACTGTATCCCACACCTCCATTGGCTAAAAGACCTGTGAGGCATGCTCTGTTAAAATTCAGCAAACTTGCTGCCAAAACAG